>CM052900.1:163818542-163844803 GCA_028534135.1 Potos flavus | reverse complement strand
AGGCTGCAAGGGATGGCTTTGAGGGACCAGAAGCAGGAGCAAAGTGTAGTAACCGGCCAGTGTGTTAGAGCTGGAAGGGGCAGCGGGTCACCTCCTCCCAGCCATCGTCCACAAATGACTGTCCCCAGCCCAGGGAGGAGACAGGACTGGCCAAGGTCACACACGAAACAAATGACAGAAACAGACTCCTGAGCCCTTCCGGGGCTGTGTCCTGAAATAGCTGATGCCTACCCTCGGGAACAGAGGGACACCCACCTGGGGTCATTCCCTGCTTCCGTAAGGGTCCGCAGAGGACGGCAGTCCCCATTAGTGCCAACAGTGGAGGCCCAGCCCCCCGTACCCTCCCTTTGCCCCACTACCTTTCACTGGACCAGGCAACTAGCAAGGATCTGGGGACAGTCACCTGAACCCACAGGCCTTTCTGTGTGCGTCTGAAGTGGTATCTTGCGGTTTCGATTTACATTTTCACTAATCTTGTGACACACTTATTGGCCATTTGTACATTTTCTTCCTAGAAATATCTATTCCTTTGACCATTTTTAATTGGAATATTTATCTTTATCGTCGAGATGCGAGGGTTCCTTCTCTATCTGGATAAAGATCCCTTATCAGATACAGGATTTGCAAATATCATCTCCCAGGCGGTGGGTTCCTTTAACTCCCTCGAGGGTGTCCTTTGAAGCACAAAGTCCCATTTTGCCTATTTTTTTTGGAGGTGAAAGGGCCCATGGTGGCTCCCGCCCAGCCCGGAGAGGAAAGCCATGCACAGGACGGAAGCGGCCGGGACCCCGGATGCCGGGGGCGCCCCCGGGAGGCAGAGGGCTGAAGAGACGCGGCGAGGTGGGCTCATCACGGGCGGACGGCTCACTCGCGCGTTTGGAGGAGAGCACAACTGCTCTCTATCCGTCGTTTTGTAGCAAACTGGGAAGAAACTTGTCCTTCCCATTTGGAAAGTTGCATGTCTCATCATAATTAGTCTTGGCCATCCTGAACAAGCAAACTAACAAGCAATAGAAAAAGAGAGAGAAGGGGAGGGGGTGGGAGAAAGCTGCAAAACTCTCGTCTCACTTGGCTGTCAGCCATCTCCGAAAAATAGTTGGCAAATGATCCTGAGTTTCACATAAATAATTGCAGAAAGTAGCAGTCTCTCACGGGAGTCAAGAGGCCCAAATTGTTCCTACTTGTAACTTCTCCTTTAAACAACTTCAAAATGTCACTCGGCTGGCAGAGCTGCAAGCGGCGTTCTTGAAGCAGGTGAGCGCTTGGCTGGGCGCCCGTGTCTCCGAGGAGAGAGCTCTCTGCTCCGGAGGGTTGAGGAGGAGCTTCCGGGCACTTGCTCCCCTCCGCCCCTCCATCGGGGGGTTCGGCCCTTCCTCCTGCCGTCCGCGTCCCCTCCCGGAATTGCTCTCCGCACGAGGTAGCGGCAGAGCCGTGTAACACCCCCGGGCCGAGGGGCTAAGTGAGCACCGAGGAAGGACACTCCTGCAGGATTTCTCTAGAAAGGGCCTCATAGTCCCAGAGGTACTGAGCTGACATGTCCTTTTAGGGAAATGTGCCTGGGAGGTTTTCTATTGGGGACACTGCCCCGCAGAGGCCGCCTGGGGTCTGGGTTACCTCTTGAAGGATTTAGCTAGATTTGCTTGCCTTCACGGAGTTGGCAGCCCGCCCGGGCAGGAGGGACGCCCCGGACTGGGGGACGTTGGTGCAGAATGGGGGGGCCTCTGGAACGCCCGCAGCGTCGGCCGGGTCTGCCTGGTCTCCGTGCCTCTGCTCCGGCAGAAGGAGCCTCCCGAGGGCATTCCGAGTCCCGAGGCTTTTTTCACTGCTGTGACGATGCCCATCGTGTTTCTCAAACCTCTTTCCTCCGCAGTCGGTGTCCTTGCCCTTCTGTGGAGACTTTCTTGCCTCTGAGCCGTAAAAATCTGTCTTTTCCTCTGTCCTCGAGGGCATCTGTGGTCACATCTTTCGGTAAATCATAATCATTGCATACCAGATCTTGAGTGTATTCTAATCAGCGCATTTATACGAAACTGCAGAGTAGCCTTGACCTAATGTTCCAAAGAGATCTCTGGGATATTGTGGATAATCAGGAAGTATTTGCTCTAATGGAGAACAAACAAGTTCTTGGAGAAATCTCGCACGGAAACCATAGCACCACCAGACTGGTGGTTGTTTCTGTCTTTTCTCCCTGTCTTTCTTCCCTTTCCACTAACTTCCGGTGGCCGAGGGGAAATCAAAGGAAGCAGAGGATGGTGGAGAAGGAGCAGCCCCAGCCAGCGGCTGCTGCAAAAGCGACACTGTGAGGCCACTCTGAATGCAGGGAGTCTGCGGGTCCCTCTCCCTCCACTGGCAGGTGTGGCCCGGACACCTACATGCTCCAGGCCCTGGAGACGCATCAAAGCAGACGGGAGTCCTTGCCCACGAGGAGATCAGTTCCTACCGGGGAAGACAGACAACAAACCAGTTAAATCAAAAAATGCACAATAACTCAATGGTAAATGCCAAGGATAAAAACAGAGCAGAGAAGGGGGATGGGAAGAGGGGGGGCATCCAGTTTTAGAGACAGTAATGCCCGAGAAGGTGGTATTTGAATAAAGATGTAATATTGGAGGGAGGGCGGCATGGGGAGACCTGGGGGAGGGGCGTCTGGGCGCTGGAGCATAAGGGCAGTGGCTCCACAGAGTAAAGAGAGGTCCGAAAGACTGGGAGGGGTGGTGGCCACAGGAGTTGCAGGAGCTGAGGTCAGGGAGGTCATGGGGCAGATTGGGGAAGGCCATCCACGTGGGTCCTTGAGTGAGATGGAAAGACACCACAGAGGGCGTCCGGACCTCCACCTACGAGGCTCTTCCTGGCTGCTTGGCTGAGTATAAACCACGGAGGCACAGGATGGAGATGCAGGAGGCTGTTACGTAGCCCTGGGCCACCGGGCAGCAGGACAGGTCCTGAGCAGTGGGTGGAAGCTGGATGTATTTTGAAAGTAGAGCCCAGAGACCCTGCTGACCTCCAAGGCATGGGCTCCAGCCCCGGGAGGGACAGAGGTGCCGCTTCCTGGGATGATGCAGACCACCGGATGAGACATTTGGGGTGCAGTGGAGATTCGAGGTGCTTCCTGGAAATCTCAAGTGGAGGTGTCCTGTAGGCAGTGGGAGGTGCGGGTCTGAGGTCAAGAGTTGGGATAAGAGGCAGTACTAGGTTGGGAGCCATCAGTGGATAGATGGGCTACGAAGGCCTGACAATGGGAAGCCAGTCATAATAGCTAACATTTACTGAATGAACGTGCCCGCCACTGTGTTACTTTGTTTGCATTTATCAACTCATTTAATTGTTTCAACCATCCTGTCTATTAGGCATTCTCTCTGGCATCCTGTTTTGCAGATGAGGACGACGAGGCATAAGGAGCTTACATGACTTTGCCAAGATTCTTCGAGCTGGTCACGGTTGGAGCAGGGCCTCCCATGCAGGGAGGGGACTCCTGAGCACTGTGCGGGGCCGAACAGGGCTGGCCTCCAGGCTTTTGCTAGAGAAAAACCAGGCTTCCGGCTTTACAGCTGCAAGCAAATGGGTTCTGCCGACAGCCTACAGGAGCTTGGGTGCCGATTCCTCCCCACTGAGCTTCCGGATGAGAACACAACCCAGCCGACCACCGATGGCAATCCCTCCCGCGCACACCACGTATACAATTCTCCTCTCCCTGCATGACCGCTTGGTACTTGCTCTCAACGACGTTTCCTTCACTGCGGTGGTTTGCTTGGGAGTGGTGGGAGGGAATGTGTCTGTGAGCATGTTTTCTCACGCGAGGTCGTAGGCCCAGGGAAGCACTGGGGCCTGTCGATGGGATGCGGGAGTGCCTGGCTGAGCTGCAGAACTTCAGCCACCCCATCTGAATTTGTCTACACAACATGAGCAGCCAGGTCTCAGGCCTGGGTGGAGCTCAGCCTGGAATTTGAAGGACGTGAGCTTCCTTGAGTCACGTAAAGAAGGGCCCCTGGATTGTCCTCTGCGAAGGGCAGGGCCGGGTCTGCCTCATCTGTGACTGTGGCTCTGGGGCCAGCCTCTGTGCTCAGTACATATTTGTGAAATATGTGCACGAGCGGATGACAGAAGAGCCTCCTGCAGGGCTCACTTCCTCGAACCTTTTCTCCTTGTTAGTGCTCGCACAGCCCACCCCTTGCTCTGGAGACCTCGCGTTTCATTCGTAGCTGCTGCGCAGGACCTCCTGCCCAGGACCCGTGAAAAAGGTGGCTTAAGGTAACATTTCAGAGCTGAGTGTTTTTGTATTAGCTTTCATGACTGCGTAACCAATTGCCACAAATTTAGTGGCTTGAAATGATACCTGTTTATTATCTCACAGCTGCGGTGGGTCGGGAGTCTGGGCACAGCAGAGGACTTCGGGTCCTCTGCTCAGGGTTGCACGGAAAGTACCACCGGTTGCCAGCCAGGCTGTGTTCTCATCTGGGGGCCGGACTGTGGAGGGTCTGCGCCCGAGCTCCCACAGGCTGTTGGCGAGATGTACTTCCTTGCAGCTGTGGAACTGGGGGCCTGGATTTTGCTGGCTGGGGCCTGGAAGCTGCCCACAGTTCCTTGCCAGGAGGGCACCCCCAGTCAAGTGGCTCATTTCATCAAGCCAGCAAGGAGAATTTCCAGCTCAGTCTTCCAGGGTGGAGCGTTTTGTAGCATAACCCGGTCACAGAGGGACATTTGGTCACTGCTCCTCCGTCACACTGGTTAGGAGACTCACAGTTCTGCCCGCACTCACGGGGAGAGCTCGCATGGAGGGGGTTGCTGGGAGGTGGGAATCATTAGGGACCGTGGCTTCTACCAACCCTCTGGGACGCAGTGTGGAGCTCATCCTCTTCAGGAAGCCTCACTGCCATGGAGACTGTGGGGAGGACTCAGCCAGCATCTCCCGTCCGTCCACCGCTGCTCCAGGCACGAGCTGGATGCATTGGCAGACGAGACCCCTGTCCTCAGGGACCTGCCTTCTCATGGGGAAGACAGGTGAGACACAAGTGGGTTGGTACATAGAAGAAGTCGTGTCGGCTGGGACAGGACCAGGAGGGGAAGAAACAGCACGGCGGAGACGGTTCGGAAGCCGTCCAGAAGAGACTGTTCCTTACGGTGATTGGTGAAAGCTTCTCTAGTAGGTGGCACGCAAGCCATGGGAGTCAGTGCTTGTGGGGACTGTTGTGTCCTGGGAGGAGGTGGACCCGCACCCATGCACACCCTGTTCCCATCCCTTTAACCTCCCCAGTCCTATCGGTCAGCCTCAAAGGCAGAGGAAACACCCAACGAGCCAGTTAACACAGTGTTCCCAGTCTCTCACCAGCTGAAAATGTCCTTTCTGCAGCCGGGGGCTGGGATCTGGGGATGCGGGCCAAGTGTGGCCCCAGACTCGGATGCTGCTCACACCTTCACATTCCTCACACATTTCCACACTCAGAGATGTGCCCAGAATCCTCTTCTTTCCCAGAAAAGTTTCTGCTTAGCACTTCCTGCTTCTCAGAGATTTAAATATATATATATATACATTTTAAAGAAGCTCATGAAAGAACAACCAGATAGACGAACCTAGTGAGGAGATGTCAGGTCCTGAGAACATTGTTGGGAGGGCGATTTTTTTTAAAGATTTTATTTATTTATTTGACAGAGAGAGATCACAAGTAGGCAGAGAGGGAGGTAGAGGGAGAGGGGGAAGCAGGCTCCCCGCTGAGCAGAGAGCCCGATGCAGGGCTCGATCCCAGGACCCTGAGATCATGACCTGAGCCGAAGGCAGAGGCTTAACCCACTGAGCCACCCAGGTGCCCCATGGGAGGGAGATTTTAAGCCAACGGGCTCTGACACGTCACATTGCACCTGGCACTACTGACTACTGACGTTTCGTGCTGCGTGTCTTTGTTGTTGGAGAGAAGTGTTCGATCAGCACCCGCTCACCCTTCTGGTGAGGAGGGCCCCCCTGCCCTAAATGATATGAGATGGTTGACTCCTAATGCCTAACGTTAGACAAATGAGATCGATAACAATTTATTAGTCATGTGCACTCACAGCCTGGGAGAGGAGGGCCCTGCTATTGTGACAACTGAAAAGGTCCCTTGGGGAGGTGGAGACACAAGTGTCCCCAGGTGAGAACCACGGGTCTGTGTTTACCACATTCTGAAGTCAGAACCTACAGATATTTGAGCTATAAGGTGCTTTCAGTGGTTCTCTGCTTTCTGCAGGATGAAGGAAAACTTGCTTATGTTGGCTCTCGGATATGACCTTGAACTTCATCCTCCATGACCCTTACATGAGTCTTGACCTTACCCAGTCAGTCTGCTCATGGTCCTAAACACATTAGAGCTTTTCCTGGCTTCAGACCCTTGCTAATGGTGGCCCTTTTCCTCCGTCCCCACCTCTCCCAGCTGCGCCCCTCACCGTGGTGCTGGGCCTGGGGCTTGGCAGACTCCACCAACTCCATGACAAGCCCATCTTGAATTCATGGTGTCCATCGAGCCATAGAATATTCAGTCCTAGTGAAATTCTTCTTAATCTCCCATGCGCCCTCAGTGATCCACCTTCATGGGATTAGTATTCATTCTGCAAATATTTATCGAGGCCCATTGGATGTCCAGTCTTGTCTTGGAGAATAGAATCATGGAGCACTGCAGCTGACTGCTTGTTTGACTGTTTCCCCCAGTGAAGAAGCAACAAGGTGCTGGAATTCAGAGGCCGGTACATTTTAAATCCCTATATTGTTAGGGCTATAGTAGTTGCTCACTAAATACTAGTTGAATGAGTAAATGGTCCATCTTCTGCAAACCTTGGCTATGCTTTCCCAGACCTCTTGGTCCTTTCTGGCGAGAGCATTTGAAATTCTCACCTTCTCTGAAATTCGAAGCCCACCACAAAAGCCTTCTCCCCCTCCACATTTTCTGCAGAATTTCCAAACGTCTTTTATTGTATGGCTTTTCCTTGCCAAGCTGAAAACTCCTATGAGAAGGGACATGATCCTGCACATCTTCGTACCCCTCCAGTGTGCAGCCCAGAGCTGACCAGGACAGCCGAGGCGGATACAGGTGGCCTCCATAGTGCCTTGGCTTTCCTCTGTCCTGTGGCCTTTGGCCACCTGCTGTCCTTCTCTGGGCCTCAGTATCCCTTCTCTGTTTATCCTTAGAGGAATGGATGGGGCTCTGAAGTCTCCAGTCCCTTCAGGCTCTGGGATTTGGGGATTCTGGTGGTCCTTGCTCCAAGAACTTTGGGATGTTGTCCAGTTATCGCAAGGTCCTTCTGATGGATTTTTGTGTCACAGTGACCGTTGTTAAGCTAAGACCCCACTGTGGCTGGGACGGAGGTATTTGCATGGGACTTGCCATGGTGCCAAGCTGGTCTGGATGCATTGCTATGCCACGCACAGGATTTCTGCCTGAGCTTTTCGGAGGGCGTGGTTCTCCGTAAGCATCCCACAACATCGTAACTGCCTCGGGGCAACGCAGCTCTGCGCTCCTGTAAACACAGTTACGTCGCCATTTAGGCTGGCCGCCGCCAACGCATCTAAGCCACAAATCTCCTCTTGATTATTCTCCTTTATGGCGATGCAAGGCTTTCCTTCCTGTTTCCCTCCCTGTGATTAAAAAGAAGAGTTTCAGGGAGCATTATTGTTCTTCCCCTAAATCAGCGTTGTCGCTTTATCTAAACCAAAGGAGAAAATGGTCCTGGGAACATTCTTATTTGCCAAGTTAACCTGCCCCCCCGGGGACACATGCATCCTGGCACTTAGAAGCTGTCTCTCTCTAAAACTTGTTTGCAAGGAGTTTCTGGGGAAAACTTTTTAATAAAGGGCCCACAGAACAAGACCCATTCAATTTTCTCCAATTATACATGGAAAGTAACTTTTGCTCACTCTGTAGGTTTTTTCTTTGCCTCAGGTCTTTTTAGGGCTGGATTTAAATCAAAGCCTGTACAAGAGAGAAGAAAAGCTTTGTGATCTCTTTGCTGAGGGTGGCTTGCAACAAATTAGAAAGGAATGAAATAACCCCACAATATTCAAGCCCTTTATTGGGTCTTCTGCATTAACAATGTGGTTTTTATATTTCTCGTATTGCAGGGATGTTTGAACGGCCCTTCAGAGCTGAATCATAGGTCTCGTTTGTTTACTTCCGACTGAGATTTGAGTTTGGGTGTGATGCAGATCTTAGAACAGCCGCGGCAGCCCCCGTTCCCAGAACTGCTCGCATCAGGATACGGACGAGGGAAGGCAAGTCAGGCACCTCAGAGACACATTTTAAGGAGGCGCTCACTCTTGGGTGGAGCAGGTTCTGGCCCGGCCTCCCCCACAGCGAGGCGCCATCGTGCCCCACCTTGTGCTGGCCCAGACAACCGGCACAGTCCGCCAAACGTTTACACACCCAGGAATGGACTCCTAGGGAGTTTGAGGGCCTCATTAATTCAACCCAACGGCTGAACTGATTCTGCGTAGCCAGACCCTTGGGTTGTGTAGATTACTTGCAACAAGTGGAGAGAGGTGACTTTTTCCTAGTGGATTGTGGAATATGGGGTAAGATTTAAAATAATCCATCCACTTGTGTTGTGGGCTGAATTATGTCCCACCCAAATCCATATATTAAAGTCCTAACCTCCGGAACCTCCAACCCTATTTGGAAATAGGGTTGCTACAGACGTAATTAGTCAAAATGAGGTTACACTAGAGTAGGGTGGGCCCTGATCCAAAAGTCTGGTATCCCTATTAAAAGGAGAAATTTGGACACACACACACACACACACACACACACACACACACACACACAATGCTATGGGAAGATCGAAGTTGTTCTGTCACAAGCCAAGGAACCACCAGAAGCCTGGAGAGAGGTTGGAACATCCTTCCCTGGGGAAGGAGCCTGGTCCCGCTAGCACCTTGAACTTGTATTTCCAGACTCCAGAACCACGAGATAATAAATTTCTGTTGTTTAAGCCACTCTGTTTGTGGTACTTTGTCGTTACTCTTTTTAAAGGGCTACTCATATGCTGTCGTATTTACCCTCTTTTGATTGTCCCTTGTTTAGAATCTCTGGACGGGTTAAATTCGAGCCTGCCCTTCGAGGAGAAGCCATCCAGCAGTGTGGGTGTGTGGTTGGGATGGACTAGGGCTGGTGGTCCAGTTGGCGCTCCTTGCAACACGGCCCCTCAGAAGCCATCAGTCTGGGTCCACACATCATGCCTGGCCGGTTATCCATTAAAGGGGAAGGAGTTTGATTTTCTCCACCGGTTGCTGGATATTTTTCTCCCCATGGTTGTTAGGAAATGCCAAATCAAAGGCAAGGTACCGCACGGAGGGAGCCGTATCCTTGTGCTAATTACCAGCCAGCGTGTTTACAGAAAGCTGTGTTAGGGAGAATTCTCTAAACCCATCGTTGGGTTTACAGTGCTCAGAAAGCATAATGAGAACATTCAGCAGTGAAAATACCGTCCATTTGCATACTTCTCGGGATGCGATAATGTAATTCAGGAAATCTAGTTGCTGATGAATGCCATTTAAAGTTCGTGCCTGCTTTGGTTGCTCTGTGCTACTTTGGATTGAACATGGTGCGTAGACGTTGGGGACGGCGATCAAAGATGGGACTCAGAGTCCATTTTGGAATGCGGAAATTACTTTGTGTTCTGACCCACTGCATTTAGAGGAGCCAGGAAACGCCAAATAGACTATTCGTCTACACTATTATGCCAGGTCATTCTGCCATCGCGAGGACTCGGCAGCTCTGGTCCCTGCGCGGTCATACAAGAGTCCTAGTCTGCATGTGCACGTCCTGTTTCTCTACCCACATGTGCGGTTGAACCACACCTGCTGTCGCATCTGGAGATGCCAGCGCCCATTCTTCGCTGAGGCTGTCCCCCTCATGCCCCTCGGTGGAAATGCCCTCTGGGTACCTTCCAGAGCTCCCAGTTCTCTTTCAGGGCTGGTCATGGGGACAGACAGACAGATGAGCAGATGGACAGAGCTGACCCACGCACAGCGAGGATAACCAGCGCTCTCGGTGCGAACCTCTAGGGTAGCTGCGCTGATGCTTAGATGTGTTGTTTGCTGAACGCACTGATACACCATTGAAGAATAACCTTTTTTTTTTCCCTGATGAGAGGAGAGAGAATCTCAAGACACAGAAAATCAACACTCTGGAAAATCTGCGTACGAATGATCAAGAGTCAGAAATGATAACTGTCAGTGCATTTCCCGAGCAAGGGCTGCACGGGCCACACTGGGCTGAGCTCTCATCTGCGGCATCACACTGTCACATCCTCATGTCAGCACGTATGTAGGTTCTGGGACTGTCCTCGCTGCACACATGGGAAGTGGGCACCTTGCGCTGGCACCCGCAATAACTTGTCCAAGGTCAAGCTGCTGGAATGGGATAGAGCAGGGATTTGCCTCTGGGCCTGTTTGCGTTCAAACCTACATACAGTTTGTATTTGTTTCCTGGGTCTGTTGTAACAGATTACCACAAACCAGAGGCTTTAAACAACACAAATGGACTCTTTTACAGCCCGGGAGGCCAGAAGTCTGAGATTCAAGTGTCGCAAGGCCTTGCTCCCTCTGAAGGATCTAGGGAAGAATCCTTCCTGGCCAATTCCAGCTCCTGGTTTGATTTGCTGGCAATGCTTGGGGACCTTGGCCTGCAGCTGCAGCTCTCCCATCACTGCCTCTATTGTCACATGGCCGTCTTCCCCTCGTTTGTCTCTGTGTCCAAATTTCTCCCTTTTTGCAAGGACACCAGTCATTGGATTTGGGGCCCCTCCTAATCCAGTATGACTTCACCTTAAGCAGATTATGTCATCAAAGTCTCTTTTCAAATGAGATTCCTTTCACAGGTACCAGGAATTAGGATTTTAGGGGGCAGTTTAATCCATGACACTATCTAATGCTTCTACCATACCTCCCTTGAGAGGGAAGTTTATTCTGGAATCTCTGCTTGCATTGCTGTGAATAGGACCAGCCCACTAAGGAGCTCGCATGCACCTGTGAGTGTCAGGGAGGAGTGATGCAGGTGTGGCTGCTGCCTTGTGTTTCGAAAGACACATTATATCAAAACATGATCATGTGTTTGAAGGACACATTGTATCAACATGTGACATGTTTGAAGGATACAGTGTATCAACTTATAACTGTGTTTTGAAGGACACGTTGTACCAACACGTGACCGTGTGACTGAAGGACACATCGTACCAGCACGTGACCGTGTGATTGAAGGACACATTGTATCAACATGTGACCGTGTGATTGAAGGACACATTGTACCAACACGTGACCGTGTGATTGAAGGACACATTGTACCAACACGTGACCATGTGTTTTGAAGGACACGTTGTACCAACACGTGACCGTGTGATTGAAGGACACATTGTACCAACACGTGACCATGTGTTTTGAAGGACACATTGTACCAGCATGTGACCGTGTGATTGAAGGACACATTGTACCAGCACGTGACTGTGTGATTGAAGGACACATTGTACCAACACATGACCGTGTATTTTGAAGGACACATTGTACCAACACGTGACCATGTGATTGAAGGACATATTGTACCTACACGTGACCGTGTGATTGAAGGACACATTGTACCCACATGTGACTGTATTTTGAAGGATATATTGTATCAACATATGACTTTTCTTTTTAGATTTTATTTTCTTATGTGAGAGAGAGAGAGACAGAGATAGAGACAGAGATAGTGAGAGATAGCACGAGCAGAGAAGAGAGGGAGAAGCAAACTCCCCACTGAGCAGGGACCCCAATGTGGGGCTCCATCCCAGGACCCTGGGACCACGACCTTAGCCTACGCTAGATGCTTAACCCCTTGAGCCACCCAGGCGCCTCGACTATCTGTATTGAAGGATATATTGCATCAACTTGTGGACCAGTTGCAGGGACCCAAGAGAAGGCGTCCTCCCTGAAGAGATGCGCGTCCTGCCCCACTAGTGGACTGTGAGCTGAAGATTTGCCCTGAGCTCAGCTGCCCTCAGTGCACTGACATGTGGCCCGGAGGAGAGACCTGCTTCCAAGAATATGCTCCTGAAGATTGCCTTTCAGTGATTCTAGGACCTGGCTGTGGTCTTTGGCACCTGCCCTGCCACCTGCCCCCGCTGCCACCTGCCTCAGTCTCTGACCCAACCCCGTTCACATGTGCAGTGCCTCCCGAAAGCCCCCACACTGAGCAGCCCCCCCAGACTCAGAGAGACAGCAGCCACAGCCAGTCCCATGATGCTGTGAGGTTCTCAGTTTTGGGCGAGTGTGGAGACTAGGCTGCTTGGGTGGTGGGTGGGGGTAGGCTTGGGGAAGGGGAGTTGGAGCAGGTGTTTCAGGGGGAAGATTTGGGAGCTTGGGGTCTTGATTCTACATCTGCCACTTCCTAGCATGTAAGTGGGGAGTCTTCAACTGGACCTTGGTTTCCTTATTGGGGAAGCAGTCCCGACACATTGGTCCAATCATTCAGGGTCTCTGTGAAAACAAAGGGTATGGAAGTGGATCCCCCAATGAGCCTGCAAACCAGGGTTCTCAGCCCGGATGACGGTTAGGGTGGATGCTCTGGTTGCACACAGGCCCACCGGATCCAAGTCTGCCGGCAACGCTGTTGGAAAGAGTCCCAGGCGGTTCTAATAAGCCTCCAAGGCTGAGAGCGGCTGTAAACCCCGAAGCCTCGGGCAGCCACATGCAGACTGTCATTCAATACCCTGTGAGCAGCAAGGGGCTCTGTCTACGAAAGGCGTGGGGCTTGGTGGAGCTGGGGGAGAGAAGATGCCCTGAAGAATACACCTGGCCCCAGAGACCTATAGGGGCTGAACGGTGGTCCCCTAAAAAGATATGTCTGTCTCCTAACTCCAAAACCCTGTGAGGGACCTTATTTGGAAAAAAGTCTCTGAGATGTAATTAAGGTAAGGATTTTGAGAAGAGATCATCTTGGATCATCTGGGTGGGCACTAAATCCAGGGTCTAATGGTAAAAAGGTTGAATCAGGTCCCTCCCAAAGATACGCTGAGGTCCTAATCCTCAGGACCTCACGGTGTGACCCCGTATGGACAGGAGGTCTCTACAGAGGTCATTACATTAAAATGGGGCCATTAGCATGGGTCCTGATCCAATATGGCTGGCGTCCTTATACAAAGGGGACATGTGGACGTGGAGACAGACCAGTGCACAGAGGGAAGATGCAGGGAAGACACGGAGAAGATGGCCGGGTGACTGGAGTGAAGCGTCCACAAGCCGAGGGGCGCCCAGGATTGCCAGCAGCCCCCCGAGATGGGAAGAGGCGGGAAGGATCCTCTCGTAGAACTGCCAGGGGTGGGACAACCCTGCTGACACTTGATCTTGGGTTCCTGACCTCCGGACTGTGAGAGAATCCATTGCTGTTCTCAGCCCTGCGGTTTGTGGGATTTTGCTGTGGTCAGCCCAGGACCTTAGCACAGGACCTTTCTCTAAGTGGGGACTAATAGGGTCTGGTGGGTCAGGGGCGAGCTCAGCCGCTCTGTGCCTCCGAGCCATGGATTCCAGAGCACGTTCCTTATTTCTTATTCTTTCTGAACCTCACTTCCTTCCTTAAAGTGGGGGTGCTGATGGGAGCCCGTATCAGTGTCCTGGGGCTGCCGCAGCAGCTCATCGCACGCTGGGGGATTTGGAACCACAGAAATCTATTGTCCCACAGCTCCGGAGGCCAGAGGCCCAGAATACAGGAGCGGGCAGGGCTGGCTCCCCCGGGCTCTCAGGACCGGCTCTGCTCTAGGACCCTCAGCTTTCCGGTGGTTGCTGGCTTCCCCCTTCCTTGATGTCCCTTGGCTTGTGAGCCTATCACCCCAATCTCTGCCCCCGTCTTCACATGTCTGTCCTTACCCTGCGTGTCTCTGCTTTTTCTTCTAAAACACCAGTCATATCGGGGTAAGACCCACTCCAAATGACTTCATCCTAACTTGAGGACATCTGCAAAGACCCTACTTCCAAATCAGGCCACATTCCCAGGTACCAGGGGTTGGGATGTGAATGTATTTTTCTGGAGGACAGAGTTTTACCCACAGCAGAACCCCTCATGGGGCTGTTTGGAAGGATTGGGACACGACGCAGGCAGAGGACCCAGCATGTGGCAACCTGGTAGGCTCCCAACTCCCCTGCTGCCTTCAGGCCTGGGTGCAACTCCCCCCCCGGATGCCCCAGCTTGGGGGAGCCATCGGGGCTGGGTGCCCCCTACCTGGTCCCTGGGACTGCACTCCTTGCTCCTGCCCTCAGATCCCCAGAGCCCTGCCAGGCTCCTCCCTCCCTTTGCCCGTCACTTCCCTCCCCTCTCTCTGTCTGTGCCCCGCACTTCAAGGGTCCTCACTCATTTCCAACCTGGTCACTGAAATCCAGCTTGTACCTCGATGCTCCTTGGCTTGCGCTATGCACGTAGACCCCGTCACTGGGTTGCTCCTCCCTGAAACCCCGAGTGGCAGGTGTCCTGAGTCCTGCCTCTACAGAAGGTCGGGGGTGTGCCCTGTACCGCCGGGAAGATTGGCAGGACTGGGGTGTGAGTGTAGCTTTGCTTCCCCAGGTGTCTGGACTCGGAGACGCTGGTCATCCTTTGGGATGCAGAGCGCCGTGGGTAAGTCTGCAGGCACCGGCTGTAGAGGCATCGAGGCCTGGTTTTCCTTAATGCCAGCCCGGGGCGCCGCGCGACCTTTGAGTCAGAAGCACAGGATGAATACTGTTTCTTGGAACTGCAGCCTCCTCTGACCGCCCTCCTCCCTCATCGGGGAGCCTGGGGGCTGCTCCTGCCTTGATTCATCTGGGGAAGGTGGTCTGAGGAGAAAGGGTAGATCAGGGCCCCCTGCAGAGAGAGCACACTTTCATAAATCCTCCAGGTGGCCTGGGACCCTCAGACAGCTTAGGAACCACAGGCTTAGGAGCTGAACCGTCCTGGGTTTTTATCCGGCGTGAAATAATCAGGCTGCGCTGGCATGCCCCTAAGAACCAGTGACACAGACCCGTAAATAATTAGTAATTTCCTATTTTGTGCGCGCCCGCTCAGACCTCATCCCTGTATCTGGATGGACGGTGCGTCAGTAAGAGACGGGAGGCCCGGGCAGGAGGGGACCGCGCCCCCAGGGCCAGGGCCCGGCTTGGAGTCCCCGCTCGGCGCCTTACCAGCTGGGGCGCTGCATTCCCTTCCTGGGCGTCTGTGACAGAGCCCCATAAACAGGGGGGCTTACCACAGTGGGAATCCATTCTTTCACGGTCCGGGGCCCGACGTTGGAGACCAAGGGGTCTGCAGGGCTGGGCTCCCTGGGAAACATGCTGAAGAGCGTCTCTGCTGCCTCTTCCGCCTTCCAGTGCCTTGTCTGCTGGCTGACTTGGGAGTTCCTGGCGTCCAGATGCACCCCCCAGGCCTCTGCGGTCACCTGGCCTCTCCCTGCGCGTCTCCCGCTTTCTCCTCCTGGACAGGGCCCCCTACTCCAGTGTGACCTCAACTCGCTCGTTACATCTGCTGCGGCCCCATTTCCACCTGAGGTCCCATTCTGAGGCACTGGGGGAGAGGACTCCCGTTTATTTTGGGGGGACACAGTCCCACCTGTGCAGTCACCACGGGCAAGTCGCTCACCCTCTCTGGGCCCCCATTTCCTCCCGTGGAAACGCAGTTCCTGGCAGAACCCACCTCAGAGGACTGTTTTCGGAATACGAGGAGATCAGAGCCCATCTTATGCAGTGAGTGCTGGACGGGGGTCGGCTGCTCCCGCCACTCCAAACCGGCAGTCTGGGGAGCCCCGGAATCAAGGGCAGTAGCACGGGGGGCCCGGGGCCGCCGTGCAAGTTATGTTTGAAGCCGCTTCATGGAAACTTCCGCCTGCCGTGAAGGAGACGCAGCTGCGAGGACGTTGGATGGAAACTCAGCCGTCACGCTGAGCAGAGGTGGGGCTTAGCCATCACATCCCTCAGAGGAGCAAAACACAGGGAAACGTGCTAATCTTTTAAAGACGTGTGATTTCTTTTTCTTTCTTTCTTTTTTTTTTTTTTTTTGGGTGAATTATCTTCCAATACCTGGAGTCAGTGGAGGAGGATAAAGGCTGCAAGGTCCTGAGTGGTTAAAAGGCTGACAATCCCGCCCCCAGAGCCCCGTGCTGGCTACAAATCTGGAGATGCTGAAAATTACCTGGCCGGGGCGTAGGCACACGTCCTCCGAGGAGAGTGGGGGCTGGCTGCCGTCCTTGCTGCGCTCAGCATTTGACAGTCTCAGAGAGGAATTGGGTCTCGTCGGCTCTGGGATTCCACGGAGAAGGGGACACATCAAGGTGCCCTTGTGAATTTGCTCACAAGGAGCCCTGTGGATTTGTTTATTCTGCAGATAACAAAGGACAAAGAGACTTGTTTCTTTCAGGGCATCCAAATGTGCTAGCAAAAGATATTAAAGTTCCCTTTTATCTCCATTATGACTAGAAAAGAGCTTTGGTTTTATTTTCCCAATTCTTTGTTGTTGCTGCTGCTTTTGCTGCAGAAGAGATCATGCACGGTGCCTGACTCGTGCCCTGAGCCTATTGTCCCCGCCAGGCCATCGGGATGAAGCCTGTCTGGCATTTGTATCCTTCACCAAAATCGGCTTCTCTTCTGTGTCCGCCCACGCGGGGGGATTTCACCTCCTGGCCTCCCGAGTTTAGGGGAGACTGACTTGCTCTGGCCGAGGTCATGTGGGTGGAGGCGAAGCTTCGGCAGAAGCGTGAACCCCTGGTCCTCAAAGCCGGGGCCCTCCCTTCCCACCGCGATCCTGGGAGTATGTGCGTACGGACGGCACCACGAGTGCCCAGGGGGAGGGCAGGGGGAGGGCAGCCCTGGAGAGGTGCGGCTGACTTGGCGGGAGTGAGAGAGAAACTGGTCAGGTCTCTGACAGTTTGGGGGTGGAGGTATTGCAGGTACACTAGCCTCTCGGGGTAAAGACACTGATTTTATGTATTTTTTCCCGAAAAGTCAGGTAAGCCGAGAGACTGGGTAGAATTCAGGAAACCCAAAGCTTAGCACTGATCTCACAAGGTAACGGCAGCTGCCTACCTTCTATGGCAGGTTGAATAATAATCCCCCAAAGATGTCCGAGTCCTACCCCCGGACACGGACTATGTGACGTCCCCCGGCAAAAGGGACTTTGCCCATAGGATTAAGTCAAGAATCTTGCCATGAGGGGATTATCCTGGATTATTTTTGTGGTCCAATGTCACCACAAGGGTTTTTTTTTTTTTTTTAAGATTTTTTTTATTTATTTGACAGAGAGAGAGAGATCACAAGTAGGCAGAGAGGCAGGCAGAGAGAGAGGGGGAAGCAGGCTCCCCGCTGAGCAGAGAGCCCGATGCGGGGGTCGATCCCAGGACCCTGAGATCATGACCCGAGCTGAAGGCAGAGGCTTTAACCCACTGAGCCACTCACGTGCCCCCACAAGGGTGTTTGTAAGAGGGAGGCAGAAGGAAGGAGGGAAGGAGTCTGGGAAGCAGATGTCGCAAGAGAAGCAGAGGCTGTAAGGACGGATCTGCAGTTGGAGGGAGGGGGCCGCGCACCCGGGAAGGCAGGTGGCCTCTGCAATCTGGAAAAGGGAAGGAAACAGATTCTCTCCTGCAGAGTTCAGAAGGAATGCACCCCTGCACACACTTGAATTTCATCCCGGTAAGACCCATTTCCGACTTTGGACTTCCAGAATTGTCGGAACACACGTGTGTTGTTTCAAGCCAATCCCTTAGTGGTGATTTGTTGCAGCAGTGTTAGGAAACCCAAATCCTTCCCTCCCCACCTTTCTCAGAGCGAGAAGGTGTATGTGAATGCAACGGGGTCTGATTTAATCCACTCTGATTGTGCAGATAATCTTAAGAGAAGCATGGGATAGAACGACCACGGCTGAAACCTCTTTAAAATAAAGGTTTAGCTGATTATGCACGTGTACATATCAGTACAGTCAATTTGCTGATGGATGAAGCTGACCAGCCACAAAAGCACGCTAATTTTATTATAACACACACACATATTTTGGTTGGAGGAAACTATACTCGGTGGTTAATTTGGGAATCAGCCCAGCAGCACATTATTACCAGGGAACCTGGTGTCCAGGGACGCATTAGAAGCCGAGCAAATGTGAACCCTTCACTCCCTTAGTGAACACTTGTGAAAAGCCCCCAGGAGTGGAGAGCTCCGTTCCCATGACCACCAAGATTGCGGCCTCGGAAAACACACCAGGGAGTGTTTTAAATTTCATTCCTGCCATCCATCCTCGAGGCCACCCCCTCCCTGCCTTTCTTGGAGATGACGTTTCTGTGTCTCCGGCCTCCACAAACGAGAAGCGAGGGCAGAGTCAGCCTCGAGGTTGGAAGTTCAGGAAGGAAGCCGAGCAGGGACCCTGGAGGACTCAGGGTCAGCGTGGCGCGACCGTGGTCCCCGTCAAGGCTCCTGCCAAGCGCTGGGTGTCTCCACATCCTGCAGGATTATGAAGTCCGACAGGCAAAGCCTGCTCTGAATTTGGGCGTCCTCTCCCTTGCTTGTCTCGGCTCGAGTCTGCGAGCATGTAATAAGGACAGACAGAAATGCACGCAGGTTTCCCAGACGCCCGCTCCCGGATTATGCGGAGATTATGACATGGAACTTGCCAGGCCAGCATCTTTTAATTAAAGGCAAGAGCCCTTCCCTCCCCAAGAAGCGTGTCTGACGAGGAGATGCTGCTGGTGGGCAATCCGGGGAGTGTGGTGACTGACGCCGCTCCCCCCCCCCCCCACCGAAGGCCACCAAAGTCACCACGGAGATAGCAAGAGGGCCCAGCTGGCAAGATCCGCTGTTTGCTCCAAAACGGGAGGGTCTGGGGGTCCCGCTCAGCCTTCCTCACTGCAGGGTGAGGCCCGTCTGAGAATTTAAATGGAAAAACCGGTGTGCTTTGCCAGTGACCTGAACGACAGGTGGGCCAAGCGAGCCCGCTAGCGGCCCCCGGGGAGCGGGAGGCTAGGGTCTGCTGGGTTGTCAAGACGCAGCCTTTAGGTTGTTCTACACAATTCCATTCAACTGCGCCTGAGACTCCCGGGCAGCCACGTAAAACGGGGCGTAATCAAAGCACGCGTGGGCTCAGCCCGTGGCCGGAGTGCGGCCCGTGTGTCAGGCACCGGAAAGGGCCCCGGCTGAGCCTCGGGAGCCGGGAAAAGGGGCCCTCGGCTGCTCTGGCAGGTCTGACGGACTGATGGGGCTTCTCGCGGGCTGCTCGCGCTTCCTCTAACGGAGACGAAGACACCCGGGCCGCGCCTGCAGGCTTCTCTGGCTCCCACTGCTCTTGAACGTTTTTATTATCATCAAACGTTTATTTCCAGTTGCGGTAAAACACACACAATGGAACGTCTCACGTGTGCAGGTCAGGGCCGCACGTTGTGCTGCAGCCACAACCCACCTTCAGAGCCTGTGTCTGGGCCTGCCTCGGGCTCCGGTCATGATCCCGGGGTCCTGGGATCGAGTCCCGCACAGGGCTCCCTGCTCAGCGGGAGTCTGCTTCTCCCTCTGCTGCTCCCCCTGCTTGTGCTCTCTCTCTCTCTCTCTGACAAATAAATAAATAAAATCTTAAAAAAACAAAAAAAGAACTTGCATCTTGAAAAACTGGAGTGGTCCCGGCCGTAAAGTATTTAAAGGCTGCAACGAGCGCCGAGAGCCCCGTTTAGCAGCCCCTCCCCTGCTGGTGGGCAGGTGACCACGCCCTCTGCTTCTGCAGCCATTAAGTATGTTTTGGGGACTGTTTCAGCAGTTAACAAACTGGTATCCTACACAGACGCTAGCTTTTTACAGATTTTTCCACGTGGATCTATTTAAGTCTTTGTACATTTATTTCAGCTACGACAAAGCACATGGTTTTGTCAAAATTCCACAGTCTATTTATAGTTTTTGCTAATCTATGAAATAGGAGAAATTTCATTTCTTCATTTTTGTTTCCATGTATATTTTCTTGATTACTGATGGGTCGAATGTCTATGTCCACTGAAATGACCATTGGTAGCTCTTCTTTAATGGCGAAAGTTAACGGTATTACAGAATTTTGAATGTTGAAATGTTCTGATCTCCTAGGGACATCCTTCTTTGTCATGAAACATAATCTCTTTTAAATACACTGCTGCCTCTGATTGACTAATGTATTAAAAAATATTTTATGCATATATTTGTGCTTGAAATTGATCTATGGTTTTACTGTTTTTGTGAGTTTTGTCATCAAGTTTATAGCAGTCTTATCCAATGACTTGGCTAGTTTTCCTTCCTCTTACGGTCTCTGAAAAACTATTTTTTTTAAATCTTAGCATCATTCATTCTTTGCTTTGATGGAAGTTGCCTCTCAACCATCTCTCCTTGGTGTCCTTTGAGTCAGGAAGAGAGATTTCTGATAATTTATTCATTTCTCTAATGGACATTGACTGATTCAGATTTTCTAATAGCCTTTAGGCATTTTCTTAATTTTTTTTTTATGGACAATTACCTAAAGTTATTGGAAAACCAATGAAACTTTTAGAAGAATAGTAAGAGAAAATATCTTTATGACCTCAGAGTATGAAAGAATTTCTTAAACAAGATATAAAAATTAGCAGTAGCTATAAAGGAGAGTACTTATAAATTTGGCCGCATTAAAATTAAGGGTGCCCATTCAACAGAAGATGACATAAAGTGAAGATCAAGACCCAAGAGGAGTCTTTGTCTGGAGGAAAATAGCGGCGATGCAAAAACTAAAAAGAAGTAGTATTAAGAATATAGAAAGGAGGCCATGGGAAGCAAAGAACTGAACCGGCATTTTCTAGAAGGGGACACACAGTCCATGCTTCTCCCAGGGCCCACCTCACTGGGGACAGGGAAGAAGAAAGCTTAGGCAGGTCAGCAGTGCCCTCCCCATGATGCAATGTCACACTGTGACAGCGGTGCCCTTAGAGAGAGCGCAGAGTCCTGGGCCCTGGAATGCGTCGCTCATAGGAGAATAAACCATCACACCAGGTTTAGAAATCCATTTGGCACTTCTGGTGGGTGAGCAGAGAAGCTGTTGACATCCCAGGACCCTTGTCCCTCCAGCAGTGTGCCGGAGACAGCCCGAGGCTCTTCACAGCAGCACCGTCCAGACCAGAAAGACTCAGCAAAGCACATGCCCGCCTCAGGAGAGCACACAGGCCCACCGCCACGTGCGTGTGCAAAGCGGCGGCACACGGCAGAAAAATTAATGCAGGCGTCAGGACCCGTCCAGAGCGAGGTCCCCACCTCCCTCTCACATTCCACGGCGGGGGTTTGCCACCGCAGTGGGGCAGAAGTACCGAATTTCGGAAGAAAGTGAAACTCTCAATTATCAGATAGTATGAGAGCTTCCTAAAATACTTTGGACAATTGTGCTAGAAGCAAGTCAGCGCGATGAAAGAATTCAGGAAGGGTGTCCTATCGAAGTAACAGAGACCAGGAGGCTTAAACCGCAGAAATTCAGTCTTACATAGTTCTGGAGGCTAGAGTCCCTCATCAAGGTGCCAGCAGGTTCGTTCCTTTTGTCTAGTGAGACAGAATCTGCTCCGCGCCTCGTGCCTCGATCCTGGTCATTTGCTGCCATCCTTGCTGCTCCCTGGTTTGTAAGCACCGCCTGATGCCCGACTTAATGCTCACGTGGGGCTCTCCTTGTGCTCGGGTCTGTGTCCTGCTGGATGGGCTCACCTTCCTCCGGTAAGACCTCATTGTGACTAATGACACCTGCAACAACACTATCTCCAAATAAGGTAACATTCTGAGGTCCTCCGGGTTCGGGCTCCCACATACGAATTTTTGGTGGACAGATTCGAACCCGTAACAAGAAGGCAGCAGGACATACAATTAACATGGGAAAACGGCAAGGATGAGCAGAGTTCTGAAACCGAATGCAGCAAGAAACAAAAGAATCCAGCTCTCTTCCCGCTGAATGATATAACCCTGTTGAAGGGAAACTAACACCAAAGCCTAGACACGGGGGCCTGAGGACATCCCCTCAGTCCAGGGAAAGAAGAGCAGACCAACCTAGAACTTGGCTCGGGAGGTTTGGTTTGGGTGGTGAGGGTGCAGGGGTGGGGGAGCTATTTTCTGCATCTGCCGGGACTGAGCACAAGAGTAAACGCGAGAAGGTGCGGGGAAGATCCGTCCTGTGAAGGAAGGAAGCAGAAGTGCAGAGTGGGAGGAAGACGTGGAAAACCCGCTGGGCTGGACGGGAACTGGAGCTTTCCAGGTGGACGGGTGGGATGTACGTGAGAAATCAGCGGGGCAGGCTGGTGGAGAAAGGGCACTGGGGCTGCCACCGGGCACGTGTGCATCACAGTGAGTAAGGACGGCAATGGAGTGTGAGTCCACAGTGGTTATAAGTAGGTAACTAAGAGTTGAGCAGATATGTGAGTCCGTGAGGGAAAAGCGAGGGCCCTGGCTCACAGTGGGACGCTGGCTGAGAAGTGTGGAGGAAGAGCCTCATCATCGCTGCCCAACAACTTGGAGAAGATGGGTTTTGGGGAGGGTCATCAATGCACGCTCTTAGGGTGGCGGGTTGGTGGGGACAGGGTACTTGTGTGGTCCCAAAGGGTTTCACATCGCGGAGGAAAACAGTATCCACGCAGAGGAGAGGCCAGACAACACCCTGGAAGGTGATCTGAGCTGGTGTCGCCAGCGGGAGAGTGGATAGACCTCGTGAGGTCTCGTCAGTGTTTGCATTACTGCTGCTCGTTAGGCTGCCGGGAGATGTTACACACGCTCTTTTCAATGTATGACATTTCATAACAGATTTTTAAAAAACAGGAATAAACGTAATGACACTAACCCCTACCTCCGATTTTTTTCTTAAGCAGATAAGGAAACCTAAGCTCAGCGAAGTTTAGAAAATTGGCAGATCATGCCCACTCTGCGCACGGCAGGTTACAATCTCTGTGCCTGGACCGTTGGAAGTCCTTCTTTCCGATGACGCTGGAAGGAACCGAAAGGAGCTCGTGCTCACCTGGAAAGTGGGAATAATTGTGGCTCCCCTACTGGGACATCCATCAAATGGCCAGATGGGACCACAGCTGTGATGTTTGCCCGGAGTCTTCTTGTCCTTGGACCCACGTAGTTCGGGCTGAAAAACACCAATCCCCTTTACTGTTCCGGACCTGTGTTGTCTAGGGCTCTGCAGTCTTGCTTCTGTTAATGACCAGATTTTGATCTAATAAATAATTACTTCCTGACTGGTATGTGCCTTCAGTGTTTGGTGAGGTGGGCAACTGTCAGACAATTTGATTTAAATCCCCTCTAAGTCAGCTCTGTCTGATGTGTTTTCCTCCGTTTCTTTATTCCCCAGTGAAAACATACATGCATTTAAAAATAAACACAGGTGTTGGAGGAGATGTTTTGAAATGTTCTCTTGTACCTGACAGCTGTGCTCTCTGTAGAAATCGCGACAATTGTTTTTACCATAATTGCACAAGTTTTCCTCGAAGCTTCCAAAGTATTAACACTTGAGTGCATTATTGTAGAAACCTAGCAGAGTAGGAATGTATTACCAGCTCTCCTAAGATATTACAGAGAGCTTATGGACTCGTAACGTGGTTCTTCTAAGTCTCTCGGAATAAAAACAGACGATCTTTCTCATCAAAATGTAATCCTTCTTGGGTTGAGCAAGTCGGTGAAAAATGCTTATTTCTGAGACACTCAGGTCTTCTCACACCAGCGTCCTGCACCTGGTAGAGAGTGGATCACTTCTTTCGGTTCCGGGCACGGTATCGGATCACGGCATGGCGGTACCCACCTGTTTCCTTGGGCGGGGGGTTCACTAACAAGAGGGACTTCATGTGATGCAGAGCCTTCGCTGGTTTGAGAACAGCCACAGGAAAGGAGGTGATCTTTTCCTGCTCGGCTGTGTTTGTTGGGGGGGGAAGGGGAGCGGTCTGAGAGCGGCAGGGCAGAGTTCAGACCGGCTAGCGTCTGTCACAGCAACCCCTCGGTCCTGTCTCTATTAGAGCTAATAAAGAACAGCGTGCCGGCCCCGGCCCCCTCACGTGGAACCAGCAGCCGAGAGCCCCTGCCACGGTCCGTGGCTTCCAGAGACGTGTCTTGCTTTGTTTTATGCACACAACCCAGATGCAAGTCGTACGAAGGGAACGCCGTGCAGGGTTGGTCTTCCTTCCAGGCTCCCAGACGTCTTCGGGTTCTCTTCTCAGGTTCTTGGCTGAAAACGTCCAAGGCGGTCGGGGGTGGCGAGGCGGGCAGGCACGCCGACTCTGATCGCCTCCGTCCTCCACGAGCTGGCAGGTGCCCCAGCCCTCGGCCGCACCTTGCTCTTCCCCGTCAGCATGGTCCTAGAGACCCGTCTGCAGCTGCACGTCCACGGTCACACCATTATTTTAATGGCAGCCGAGAGGTCCTTTATATGGATGTATCAGAATCCTTTGACCGATCCTCGGCTGATAGAGATTCAGGTTTCCTGAATCTCTTGCTATTACAAGGAAGAGTCCTGTGCACATGATGTTTCTGTCCTCGAGTGACTAACATCCAAAGGGTAAGCGCCCAGAAGTAAGTTTCTGGCGGAAATGGTACCCGCACTCTCCCTCGACCTGCAGAGAGGTTGTCCCTGGATCGCCGAGCGCCCGGCGGGGCGGGGAGGGCTGCATCTCCACCCCCTGGTCCCTTGTTTTCGACTATTGTCTGCCTCATCCTGAAAATGCATTTCTCTGATTAGGAGTGAGGTTAAAAGTCTCCACTATGTTGAAGAACCACTTGTGCTGCTTCTTCAATGAGCTTTCATCTCCTGTTTCTGTGGGCGGTTGGTTGTTTTGTTATAGATTTTTAGGTGCTCCTCGTGCATTAAAGAAATTAGCTCTTATCTGTAATAGAAATGAAGTCCTTCCCCCTCCTTCCTTCCCTCCCCTCCTCTGCTTCTATAACATTTGCAATCCACATTTGTCTTTTGACTTTGCTTCTGAGGCTTTTGTTTTGCCTTGCAGGAAAGTTTTTATTTTTACATAACCAAATATTGTACAAACAATCATTTCCTGTTTTAAACCTTTTTGTGTTTACATTTTTGATTCCTCTGAATTTACTTCAGTGGAATATGTGAGGTAGAGATCTAATTTTCTTGTTTTCTTCCCGACGGCTCCTCCGCCGTCCCCAGTCCCTACTCTCTCTGGCACGTGGGTCATGCCCCGGGGAACTGACACGGCCCTGTCCTCCCCTGCGCTCAGGGAGCACAGCTCTCAGATACGATGATGTGAAGGGCTGTGTTTCACTATCCAGCTGGCCTTTCTTTGACCCAGGACAGCATTTTGAAGCCTCTCGTGTTGTTGTGTTGGTTCCATTTTCCTGCCGAGTGTATACCCTTGTGTGACTGTTGCAGTGTGTTCGCTCACTCACTTGTTGGTGGACATTTGGGTTGTTTTTGGCATTTGGCTGTGATGAATAAAGGTGTGAGAAGCACTCATGTCAAGTTCTTGTGTGGGCATAGACTTTCCTTTCTCTTGCATGAATGCCTGGCAGTGAACTTGGGGATAAATTGGAAGTATAGTCAGGTCTTTAAGAACTCGGCAAGCACTGTCCCAGCCCGGTTCTAGCATTTCACACTCCCGTTGGCGAGGATGGATGTCTGAGCTGCTCTGTGTTCCTGTCAACGCTTGGTATTGGAAGACTTTAAGTTTAGCCATTGCAAATCCATGGTGGTGTTTCCACCGTGGTTTTCATTTGTATTTCTCTGATGACAAAGTCGAGCTTCTTTTTATGTGCCTCTATGACACCTGCATATCTCTGTTCATATTTTTTTTGCCCAATTAAAAGAAATTGTTTTGCTTTCTCATATTGAATTGTAAGGGTTTAAAAAAATACATATGTATACACACACACACAAACACACACGCATATATATATGTATATATTTTCTGGATTCAAGTTCTTATTTTATACATACTATATTATATATATATTATATATTATCTTATATATATATTATATATATCCTATTATATATACGTATATATACATAATGTGATCTCCTCCCACCCCCCTAAATATTGGTTATCCTTTCATTTTCTTATTTATTTATTTATTTATTTATTTTTTTAAAAATTTTTATTTTATTTTTTAAATTTTTTAATTAACACATAATGTATTATTTGCCCCAGGGTACATGTCTGGATCCTCAGGCTTACACATTTCACAGCACTTACCATAGCACATACCCTCCTCAATGTCCATAACCCAGCCACCCTATCCCTACCCGCCCCTTCCCCCCAGCCACCCTCAGTTTGTTTCATGAGTTTAGGAGTCTCTTATGGTTTGTCTCTTT
>CM052900.1:163771062-163818042 GCA_028534135.1 Potos flavus | reverse complement strand
CCATGCCCATCATGCCCATCATCACCATCATCATCACCACTACCATCATCATCATCATTGCCATCATCATCCCATCATTATTGTCACCATCGTTACCACCATCATCATCACCATCATCATCACCACTATCATCATCATTATCATTGCCATCATCATCACCATGATCACCATGCCCATCATGCCCATCATCACCATCATCATCACTATCATCACCACCATCATCACCATCAACATTACCATCATTACTAATGTCTATTGAACTCTCGCAATGAGTGTTAATTGAGCAAATAAAACAAATTTTAAATGTTATAGAAAAAAAAAAAAAAACAGAGACTGGGGCTTAACTTTCTTTTAAAAAGTCAAGATTGCCAGAGGTTAAAACTAGGCTTAAAAGAATTGGGAGCTAGTTAATTCTCTTTGTGAAAAAAACAAAAACAAAAACAAAACTCAAATAGAAGAGCTACTTGTGTCTCAGACATTCCTTCTGAGATCTTTGTCCTAATCCCTGAAGTGTATTCTTTATATATTCCTTTACTGAGGGTCTTTTTGTAGTAGGCCTTCTCAATTTTTGTTTGTTTAGAAGTATCTTTATCTCACTGGATTCTTGTAGATTGACAGTGGCTCGCTCTCTGCATCTCTGTGCCGTTGCGGTCGTGCTGTCTTCCGGCACCAGCTGGTGCGCAGTTGAGACATCTGTTGTCAACATAGTTGTTCCTCTGAGTAAGTTGTCTTTTCTCTCTGACTGCTTTTAAGATCCTTGTCTTTGATATTTTATGGTTTTGATGGGATTCTCACCCCCTCATTGGGTTGCATTTATATATTTTATTTCCCTTCAACCATTTGTTCAACAGATGGTTGCAATATTTGATGGGTCCCTGTTCTGGGACTATGGGATTTGTTACTGAACAAGGCAGAGATCCCAGGCCCACAGTCTTAGGTTCTAGTGGGATATAAACATCGATGTGATAAATAAGGGAATTACATATATAATGGAGGAAGATGGGTAGGATAAGTGGTATGGGAGTGCAGTGATCACAGAATCATGTAAGGGACAAGTGTCATTGAGAAGGTGACATTTGAGCAAAGACTGTAGCTAACTGTACTTAACTATCACATTTGGGCATTGATGCTTGCCTCGTAAGCCCCAAAGTGACTGAAAATCTCTACTGTCCCCCTACACAACACCAGGGTGTGCCAGCACCCCATCTTTGGCTGCCTCTTCTTAGCTCTCATGCATTCGTTGTACAATATTTTCATTCTTCCTGATCTTGATATGCCCCCAAGATTCTCATTACAGGAGGGAGTTCCTGACGTATGACCTTTCTCCCACTCAGGCTCCGAACAATTTCTGGAATAAAATCACTAAAAGTATCAAGGTCAAAATGTCTCCTTTATTCCTGCTGGAGTCCAACCTGGACGAGCAGCGTGGTGGGTGAGCCAATGGGTGCAGTGTCCCGGTCGGCTTGGGTTTCCATAATAAGATGACGCAGACTGTTGGCTTACACAGCAGGCATCTGTCTCTCACAGTTCCGGAGCAGGAAGTATGAGACCCAAGGGCTGTCACATTTCGTTGTTGGTGAGGACCCTCCTTCTGGTTTGAAGATGGCTGTCTTTTAAAATTTTTTTTTAGATTTTATTTATTTGAGAGAGAGAGAGAGAGAGAGCATGAGCAGGGGGAAAAGCAGAGGCAGAGGGAGAAGCAGGGAGCAGGGAGCCTGATGCAGGGCTCCATCCCAGGACCCCAAGACCATGACTTGAGCCGAAGGCAGACACTTAACTGGCTGAGCCACCCAGGTGCCCATGATGACTATCTTCTTGATGTGTTCTCACATGGGTTTTCCTTGGTGTCTACACAAGGAGAGAGTGTGCTCTGGTCTCATCGCCTTCTTAGAAGGGCACTAACCCCATCACGGGGCCCCACCCTTATAACCTCAACTAACCCAGATCACCTCGCGAAGGCTCCACCTGTAAATACCATCACAAGAGGGTTAAGGCTTCAGCGTATGAATGTGGGGGCGGACACAAACATGTAGTCCATAGTAGCACATAACTCCAATCCCGGAAATAGGAAGATTTACCTGGTCATAGGCAGCACTAGATGGTGGAAGATTCTCCACGCGGACACCTGCGCAGGTAAGACTTAGCACTTAGCACACCACGGAGCAGAGAACTCAGGTACTCCCTGGGTAGAAGGAGGGGGAAGGCAGAGCTGGGCTGTCATTCTTCTCTAATTGACTGATCAGACAGGTGAGGAGGAGGAACCTGGAGAGAGGCCCGAAGTCACACCACTTAAATTTCTTTCACAGAAAGGAAGCATCAAGTGTGGCTAGAGGCATTCCTTATTTGCAACCATTATGATTACTTTATCTAATTGATGCTTGTTTAGACCCACCCTCATGCTTGCCTCGGCCTCTGCTTGCCTTCCTTTGTGCATCTATCTGGTCCCTCCTTTTGGATTTAATTTCCTACCTTAGTACAAACTTGTTTAATAACTCAAAGACGGGACTAGCTTCTGGATTCGACTGTCACGTTGAGAAGCTGGTTGAGGTCTGAGTGTCATTACCTTTCCAGGTGACCTGTCCTTTCTCACTTATGGCTTTCAGTGGTGTCTTTGTGTCTTTAGTATTCTGCAATATCCCTACCCTGCATCCAGACAGGCTTTGTATGTGTTTGTACTTCTTGGGATCCATGCTCTGCGAATCTGAGGGGTCAATGCCTTCATTTATTCTGGAAAGTTCACTGCCGTGACTTTCTCTCGTATTTTTCTCTCCCCTCCCCCTTCTGCTCCTTTTCTGGAAAGTGTAGACATTTGCTGGGCCCTTTTCAAGCTATCCCCCGTGTCTCTTAACTATTTTTATTTTTACTTTTTAAATTTTTATTTATTTATTTATTTTTAAATTTAATTTTATTTTTTCAGTGTTCCAAGATTCATTGTTCATGCACCACACCCAGTGCTCCATGCAATACGTGCCCTCCTCAATACCTGCCACCAGGCTCACTCAACCCCCACCTCCCCTCCAAAACCTTCAGTTTGTTTCTCAGAGTCCACAGTCTCTCATGGTTCATCTCCCCCTCCGATTTCCCCCAATTCACCCTTCCTTTCCTTCTCCCAATGTCCTCCGTGTTTTTCCTTATGCTCCACCCGTAAGTGAGACCATATGATAATTGACTCTCTCTGCTTGACTTATTTCACTCAACATAATCTCTTCCAATCCCGTCCATGTTGATACAAAAGTTGGGTATTCATCCTTTCTGATGGAGGCATAATATTCCATTGTATGTATGGACCATATCTTCTTTATCCATTCGTCTGTTGAAGGGCATCTTGGCTCTTTCCACAGTTTGGCTGCTATGAACATTGGGGTGCATGTGGCCCTTCTTCTCACTGCATCTGCATCTTTGGGGTAAATACCCAGTAGTGCAATGGCAGGGTCATAGGCTTAACTATTTTTAAAAAGGTTTTTAAACCCAGCCATTCAAATTCAGTGATTTATTTGGCTCACGTTGAAATGCATGTTATTTCTGTGTGGTGCCCCACCTTCTCCTGCAGTTCACATCCCTTCCCATGTGTCTTTACTACTGCTGTCGCTCCCTCCTTCCCCACGCTGTCCCTCCAGACAGCGCCCTGCTCAGTGCCTTCCTTACCTTCGCTCGCTGGACAAAACTTGTCCCACAGGAGGACTGTCTTCACCTTTAGCAGCAGCAGCAGCGGCCCTCCCGCAGGACCGTCCAGGCTCCCAGCCTGCCTTGCTGTTTCTTCTCTGTGTTTCATCCTGCTTGCACAGGGCAGATCTGGATGCCCATTACCTGTAGTCTGAGCCCCTTGCTGGAGGAAAGGCCCCGGGAGAGCAGGCACCCCGCCTCACCCCTGCGATGGCTCTGGAGCGCCCTGCCTCTCCAGCGAGGCAGCTGGACGGATGCCTGCGAGCAGAACGGACTGACCAGCCCTAACCTCGGTCTCCCGGCAGAGCTTGCCTGGGTCTGCTCGTGTCTCGTTTTCGGGCTGTCACCCGTGGTGGATGGTGACCTCGTGGATTCTGACTGGGGCTCATGCTCCTCTTTAACAAAGCCCCTGCGCAGCGAGGCAGACGGTGGGGGGGCTCGGGCACAGCTCCGGAGCCAGACGGCGGTGTGTTAAGTCCCAGTTCTGCCGCTCACTAGCTGTGTGACCTTGGGGGAATTATTCACCCTCTCTGTGGCCTGCTTTGCTCCTCTGTAGAAGAAGAAGGATGGTGGGGCTTTGTGCGGGGGTCGTGGAGATGCACCATTTCTCTGGGCAGTGCTCTAGGAACGGGGCGGGCTGTAAGCTCACCTGCATGGCGGGTCACCGGCAGGAAGCCTCGCGGCCGGCGAGAGGGGGTCCTTCCGGAGCCGTTGAGCCCCTGCTTCCTGCCCGCGTCTGTGTTTCGTGTTCTGCCTCGGCCTGGGTGTCCCTGGACTGCACAGGGTAGAAGACTCTACTCGTGTGTCCTCGAGGGCACCGTGATTAGGAGTCTGCAGACATCGCCCCCACGGAGCCCGGGCCGACACACAGGGGCCTCAGCACCCTGCCTTGGACGGCAGCTTTGTCGAGCCCACCCCTTCTCAGAGTCCCTCCAGGAGGGCTTACACCTCCAACCCCCTGCCTGCGGGGGCCGCGGGGTCTGCGGGGTCTGCGGGGTCTGTGGTCTCGTCCCTGTCCTGTGTCGGTTATGGAGACCAAGACGTGTTTCTTCCCCAGCACAGGGGCGCACCCGTGTGCAAAAGCACACACACACACACGCACGCACGCACACGCACGCACACGCACACACCCACACCCAGGGGCTCCCGCTCTGCTGTCAGTCTCTCGTTCTGTTTCACCCCAGGGCTTTCCCTCACCTCCGGTGAGCTTGGCTGCACGGCTGAAGTCTGTTGGCGCGTTTCCCCGTCGCCTCTAGGAATCCGGGCCGGAGGATTGTCGGTGAGTCTGTCGCACCCCCAGAGGCGGAAGCCGGGGTAGTTCGGCTCACACTCCGCCTCCTGTTCTCTGCACTTTGCTTTCGCCTTTCACGATGTGCCTCAGGGACACTTCACGGAGCTGCCACGAGCCCGCCTCACCGTTTTAGGGGCTGCGTGCCATTCCCACGCCTTAGTCTCCTCAGTTTCCTGTTGGTGCCCTTCGGTACCTTTCCAAGTTTCCAGCATTATAAACAACGATGCAGCAGAACTTTGTACACAGCCACGCATGCATTCTGGGAGTTCCCCCGTGGTGGAGACAGAGGTGGCTTAAATGGCGTTTAATTTGAAAGCACGGCCAGGGTCCCCCAGACGTCAGCTCACGCTCTCACTGATGAAGTGTGAGCGAATGTGCTTCGTTCCAACTGCAAACCAAGATCCCACCGCCAGGCTTTTTTGCTCCATGGCATGACAATGAGCATGCGGAGAAAGCGAGCCGGGGAAGGGGGCAGAGCGAGGCAGTGGCCCCGGTGTGGAAGCTGTCCTGAGGGATGTCTGCAGGGAGCGAGGGAGATACGTGGGGAAGGGCATTTCAGAAAGGAAACGGCAAACACAAAAGTCCTGGGGCAGGAGGGTGGCTGGAGCAGAGAGAGGAAGGGAAGGGGGAGTTTGAGGAATGGTGGGAGCAGATATGCTGGGGCTGGGGTTCTCGGCACAGAGACTGGATGTGACTCTCAGTGAGGCAGGCAGCTGTCAGCCGCTTTGGAACCAACACGGGGCGACACTGGCTTTTGCCCTAAGAGGGTCATTATGGCTGTTGTGTTGAGGAGAATGTGCTGGGGGACTGGGCAGATGTGGGGAACCCAGTTAGAAGGTTCTGGTGGAACCAGGAGGGAAGCAGCAGAAGTCATCAGAAGTGGTTAAACTGGCATCTATTTTGAAGGTAGAGTCAATAGGATCTGCTGAGATTTTGGGTATCTGCGTGTGCATGTGTTAGATGCGTACACAGGCGGATGGATGGATGGATGGATGGATGGATGGATGGATGGATGGGTGGATACACAGATGATAGAAGACAGATTGCTGACAGACAGACAGATGGAAAAGTGCGTAAGAGTCAGAGGGAAGGAGAGAGAGCAAGGCAGGGACCTGCAAAGTTTGGGGCACGTGTAACTTGGTGGGTGGGGGTGAGGTTGGATGAGATGAGGAAGAAAATGAGGGATACGTTCGGGGGGACCATCGCTCAGCTTGGCCACCATCGTAAACACCACGGATGGGGGGCTTAACCACAGACACTGATTTCTCCAAGTGCTCGAGGCTGGAAGTTCTGGGTCCAGGTGCTGGCAGATTTGGGGTGGGGAGAGCCTGCTCCCGGCTAGCAGATGTCACCTTCTTGTGCTCACATGGCCTTTCCTCTGTGCATGAAGAAGAGAGGGAGAGAGACTCTGGTGTCCCCTCCTCTTACAAGGACTCCAGTCCTGTTGGCTCAGGGCCCACCCGCATGACCTCGTTTAACCTCAATCACCTCCAAACAGGACCACGCTGGGGGTTAGACTTTTTGACATGTGAATTTTGGAGAGGACACAATTCAGTCCATAGCAGGGGGAAATCCAGTTTATTTTTGATAATGTTCTGTTTGAGATGCTCAGCAGACTGCCAGGCTGAACGTTCAGTTGGGCAGCCGGATTCAAGAGTCTGGAGTTCCGGGGATGGAGGGTGGGGGTGGGGGAGTGGGGAGGTGGGGGGTGGGGCGATGATGTAAATCAGGCAGCTGATTGCACGAGGTCAGTGGTTGCACCCACGGAGAGACCTAGCAAATGGCCCGGGGCACGCAGACCGTTGGGGTAGGTGCTCCTGTCTCAGGGGTGTTGGACGTGGAGTTGCCTGCGTGCAGAACTGAAGGCTCCATTCTTCTTGGGCCTCTGGGGATCCTACATTCTTGAGAGCTGGGCCACGCATTCGGTGCCCGATCCTGCATTTCACCAGGCTCTCCTTGGGGGGCCGAGGCAGAGGGACTTCCGGTTAGTTAGCTGTGTCTTCAGCTGCAGCGGGGGGCAGGGAAACACTCCCCGAAGTGACTGCGCCTGTTTACCATCCCAACTCCAGCTCCCCTTTTGGAAAGACGTTGGCGTGGGAGGACAGAAATGGGGATATTTGGCAAATCCCCCTCTGCATTCCCCTGGATGGGCTGTGGCCGGGGGTAGGACACTGAGGCAGCAGGGGTGGGGGACGGGGCACCGCGGGGTATGGACTGCTGGCCTCTGTGCCCCCCTCCTCGGACAAACGGGCTGCCGCTTGGGGACTTGGGGATCTCTCGTGTCTCAGTCTTGGCTGTCGGCATTGTGAACGAGGTCACCCCTTGTCCCGGGGCCGTCCTGGGCATCATAGGGGTTTCCCCCAGCCCCCCTGGTCTGTACCCGCGAAATGCCCACACCCGCCCCAATCATGACAATCGGAACTGGCTCCAGCCACCCCCGGGGGAAAACCGCTATGGGGACCAATCGGGTTCCCAAAGACAAGAACGCCGCGGGTCTGCTGGGCTGGAATGTCTCCGGACGGCTTTTTCACCAGGTGGAGCAAACCGGGGTCGTCGTCCCGAAACCGGGGACCTCTCCTGCGTCCTGGCGTCTTTCGCTGTAAGTCACACCGTATGCATTCCCAATGACAGAAAGCAAACACGGCAATCACGGCTTAATAAAAATTAAAATAGTTTACTCTCAACAAATAATTACCTTGCCATCCCGGCGGAAGAGACGACTTCTGGCCCACGCCCAGCCCGTATTTAGCAGCTGACTACCGAATCGATGGCAGTCATATTTCAATATGAATTATTTGTACACAGCTTGAGGATTTCATCCAACACGAGCCGTCAAACCGGGGAGGCTTAAAAATGGAATCTCTTTGCATAATGAACCAGCCAAGAGGACACGCTCCGAAATAAGACGTTGCAAACACTTGAGCCAGGCAGCTGGGGGCAGAGTGGGCTGCAAGGCAATTAGTGGGGAAACCGTCCAGCCCACCAGCCCCAGCCCAGGGTGATTCAATGATCCTTTTCCTCGTCATTAGCCTCTAGCCCAGCTGCCTCCACAAGGGCTTGGATCTTGATAGGATTTGAGCAGACAGACACGGCACCTTGGCCAGGATACTCCTCCAGAGAGCGCCCGTGAACTCCGCGTGCTCGGCCTCCGAGAAGGTGCTCGGGGTAGGGGGGGGATCCGTGCTAGACCAGCAGTCTGTGTGGACTGATGGGGCCTCGGGGCCGGGGGCAGAGTGACCGCCCCTCCCGGTGCTCAGAGGCTGCGTTTCTTGCCACAGGAAGACGTATCGCTCACGTTCCTCGTGGTTTCCAGAAAACACGAAGCAGGAGAGCTAGTCTTGGGAATTATTAGCTGAGCATTTACTACATGCCCAGTTGGGTGCTGGATCTGACCCAGCCCTCGGAGAGGCAGCTCGCCCGAGGAAGGGCTCTGTCGGGCGGTGCTGAGCTCCCCTCCAGCTGTCTTTCCTGGGACACACGCACCCCTCTGAGCCTCAGTGGGTTCCCCTGTAACGTGGATGAATCCAGTCCCCCACCACCCTCCGCCTGCCTCCCAGACCTCCGGCTGCCTCTCCGCGGCTGAGCCGGTCAGAGCCAGACGCGCAGGAGACCGGGAGCTGGGACCTTCAGGGCCGGCTCCCGGGACGGAAGGCAGTGGACAACCCTGTGGGCAGTTGGTGAGCATCAAGCCCACTCCTGGGCAGGGCGAGTGCAGTGACCAGACGGGGTGGGGCGCCCGGCACAGAAGACTCTCCCCCGGGACTCTTCATAGTCCCGTGAGGCAGCCACGATCCTCACGGAAGCCAAGGATGCCCCCTTCCTGCCCCCACCCCTCGACGGGGAAAGGAGAGAAACGGCTCCTTGCATTGCTTTGGACTTGGGGAGCAGCAGCAGGGGTAGATGGCCATGTGTGGGAAGAATCTGGAGAAGCAGAACACTTTGTATTTATACAGGAAGCGTTATCAGTTTTCTGCCTTTCACGCCACGATCTCCTTCCCTCGCAGGTGCACGCCACCTTCCGTTTCCAGCTGGCAGCTGGGACGAGCATCCTTGACAAGCACCTGGGCGCTGCCCAGGCCCCGGCGGGCCCGCGGGCGTCCCAGGCATCCTGGCGCCGGAGGGCTTGCCCCCCACAGCTGACCAGCCAGGGCCTCAGGGGTTTTTCTTCTTCCAGCTCCCAGTGGGTAAATTCGCTATCTCCTGCCTGTTGGGGACCTCAGGTGCAAGTCGGGGGGGGGGTCTGTTGCACTGGGCGGGGGCACCCTGAGTGACAAGGGATTAGAGCCAGCTTCAAGGACCGGGAGCTCCAGCTCATCGACCACACCGAGCAGAACCCACGGGGAGGCCAGGCATGGCCCTGGCTTCTCCGGGAGCCCTGTTACGCCCGCAAACGCCGGGGCGCGGCAGAGCGCGCGGATGGCTCACCGGGAGCCAACGTCTCAGTTCATCACGTAACTTACGGCACCGTCCGTGCTGCTGGGGTGTGAGGGATGGGCCCCAAATCTCAGCTGCTGCACGAAGGGCTCCCAATCCTGGGGTGACCCAGCAATAGGAGCCCGAGCCTGAAGGCACCGCCTGGTGTCCCGGGGACCAGAGTCCACTGCTGGAGAAGTGTGCGGATCCTGGGGGACAGTTAAGCCACAGAGTCGCTGGGAGCAGGGGGAACCTTCTAGAAACTCACCTGGGGCATGGCCCACGTGCCTAGCACTCCTCTCCTCCCTAACACATGTCATTCACACCGTGTCTCAGGCTCCTAATGGGAGATGCTCTCATGACCTCGTCCCTGTGGCTGGCGGCGTCTCTTTTACCAAGTCTGTGTTTCTTCTGTGTGCTTCTTTCTCCTCAAAAACAAGATTCAGAAACTGAATTAACGTAGGACAATTGTACCACGGAAGCTTGCAAGCAATAGTGCTCACGCCGAGATGGCGGGAGGAGCCGGCACTGCCCGCCCTCCGTTCATCACCAGGCTGGTCTCTTGCCAAGCGACCGCTTCTGCCTGGGAGGCTTGGCCGTGAGCGGCTCTTCCTTCTGTCTTTGAAGCCTCGTGGACCAGTTCAGATTGGCTTTGTCCTATAATTTCTCTCCCTCGGATATTTCAAAACAGAGGAGAGAGGACTGAAAGGGACGCAGGGACGGCAAAGGGAATCCGTAAGTAGAAACAGAGAGGCAGGATAGCGTCCCCGGGGCCCAGCCTCCTCACCTGTGGATGGCGGCCAGGTGTCCCCTAATTCCAAGCCGCTGGGACTTGGGGTCATCTGCTGTGACAGCCGGACTGAGGCTCGGTCCGTCATCGTCTTCAACGAAAAGCGTTCGTTCCGGGCAGACAAGAGCCGCGCTGTTGAATGTGCCCACATAGTGATTGCGTGGAAATTGGCTGTGGGTCCAGGCATTTGGGGGTTGATTCATTATTTTCAATCAAGCAGCTTGTCGGGCCGTTAGGGTACTCAGAGTCTCCGGGGCGTAGGCACGATCCAGTTAGGTCCGTTACCGAGACACAACCCAAATTAACTGAGCCATAAATGTTTTCCGTTAGTGGGCAGCTGGGGAGCCAGCGCTTGAAAATCCAACAGGAGTTTTATTTTCCATGGAAGCATATCATGGTAAACGAGGAACCTGGCAGTCCTCCGAGGGAAGCCAGCAGAACTGGCGGCTGGGGTCTGTCGGGCACCGCCGCCCAGCCTCGCCGCGTCTCAAGCACCGGCGATTCGAACAGCTACAGCGTGACTCCAGGGCCAGTGGTGACCCGGGGATCTCTGGGGTCCCCCGTGGGTTCTCCCGGCACCACCCGTCACTTAGGGTTTTCTCAGGGCAAGTTTCAGAAAACCCCAGCCCCTCCCTTCGTGTGGCTTAAAGACTCCTTGTGACTCCTTGCTCCTAACAGTGGGGGGGCTCTTGCCTCTGGTGCGGCTGCCGGCGCGCTCTGGCCGGCACTCACCTTCCCATCCCCGATTCTTGGTGTTGGAATCACTCTAGGCTGCCCCGCACACGCACTCGCCAGAGGCTGCCTCGGCTCTAGGGGCCGCCCCTTCCCCGAGCCGGTGTGGATGAGAATGATGCTAAACCGATGCCTCCGGCAGCACCCTTGGGGGCCAGAGAGCCTCTGCTTTCCCGTGGTCTGCAGGTGCCAGAGGGATGGGACCTGCGATTGGCCACACTGGCCCTGGTGGGACTCTGGAGCCAGGCGTGACTTGGGTGCCCTCTGCTAGCACGGCGGGGAGTAGAGGACAGGTCCCTCCTGGGGTAGCAGGAGGTCTGGGGGAGCATCCAGTCCGCCCTGCTCTCCCCGCTCTGCAGGTGTCCGGGGGTCATCTCCCCCCCGACTGTGGGGGGCCCTTCTGCCCTTCGCTTCTCTTCATAAGCTGGTATCACATCCTAGTTTACAAATTAACCTAAATAGTAAAGAAAAAAAAACACATAAATCCATTTCTTTAAAAAATTCCAGTGATAGAAATGTCACCCACTCCCCCATTCCAATTCTTACCCTTCCCCAGAGGCCACTGTGGGTCCTTCCAGACCTTTCTAAGGCTCCCGACATGACACTTTTGTTCTGTGTTACTTTCTGGGGGCATCAAGATGTGTGCTTTTAACTCCTGTTCTGTAAAGTGTGGCCTTCTGCCATTTCCTCCGTTTGCCTGGGCAGCACTCATCTCAGGCCTGCACGCGGGTTCCAGCCTCTTTGGACCCTGATGGACAAGATGGGTCAGCCGTTCCTGCTGCCCAGACTCCTCCTGCTGTTACGAATGAGCAGTGGGAGGGAAAGCATCTGTTTCTGGACTTGGCCTTCGGCCCCTGCCCGGGATGCTCTCTCGCGGTCCCCGGTGAGGTGGGGAGGGGGCTCGCTGGAGAGGCGCCGGGGTCCCAAGTGTGCCGGGCGGTACCCGTCTCCATGCCAGCGATGGGAGCCAATGCTGGGGGCACAGGGCACACAGAGGGAGGAGGGCAGGCTTCCCCTGGGGGTTCGTGGCTGGAGGTCCTCTTCCGGGGGCCCCTTCCGGGTTCATAATCCCTCCATCGCTCCCTCCATCACGCTCCTCCCTTCTTTCCTTCTCGTAGGATTTAGAGCTCTGTTTTACCCCAGGGCACTGGTTGTTTGGGGTGGGTGGTGAGTGACAAGCCTTTGCTGGCGGTCTATCTGCCCTAAGTGTGGCCTCCTAGGGAATTACTCCAGCAATTCCACAGTCCCGCATAACTGCAAGAGCAGCAGAGCCTCCTAGCAGGCCGGCAGCAAATCATGCCCCCTCCCTGTGCTTCTGCGCTCTCCCGAACCTGGGAGGGTGCTGGGGAGGCACTGCTTGGACAAGGCATCCCCGAGGAAGGGCAGACACCCCCTCCGGGGCACACCCCGGGGCCAAACGGCTCCCTTGCTTGTGCAGAGAGCCCTCCGGGCAGAGTGGCCTCAAGTTCAGGCCTGGAGACTCTCCCAGACAGGGGGTTGCATTTTCACAAAGTGTGCTTACAGCCAGCCCTGCACTCCTGATGCCAGGCGAGTGCCCCCCTCACCCCCCAGCTCATGTCTGCCCACATGGTCATCGCAGATTTTTTTTTTTTATGCTCAAGTCAGTAGTGGGTTTTCCATGGCCACTTGACGAGAAGGTCTACGTTATGGCTCCTTGAAGATGTCCGTATTTTTCTCCGTTACTAAGCACTGCTCTCTGTCTAATTAGACCCGGAGCCTTGGCCCCTGCAGTGCCCTCCCCAGCCCCCTCCAGGGACAAGGAGAAGGTGAGCTCCCTCCCGGACGGCAGGGGTTTCTGTCTCGTCTTTGCTGCCAGCTCCCCGTCCAGAGGAGGGCCTCCCCTGCGCCTTCCAGCAAATGCTCGCTGAATGGCTCTGGCGCAGCCCCTCCTGCCCCGGGCCTTCCTCCCCTCCCGCCTGGATCAGCCACAGTCCAGAGAATTCCCGCTTACTCAGGAATATTAAGGATATTCCATTTTTATTCCGTACTACTTCCTGAGGCTATTGAGCCACCAGCCTGAGGCGATGGTTTCATCTCAACATTCCTGGAGACCGAGGCAGCCTCCAAGCTTTGGAAAGCTCCTAGTCCTTGTGATGTGAGGCCAGCACTTACCCTCCTTCCCGGGGGGAAGCTGGGCCAGTGCAGTCAGATACAAATACGTATCTATCGTTCGCAGGTGACAGGCGTGCTGTTCAGAGATCGGCTATATCCATACAGAGATAAAGGAGGGCTTTTGTCCTTTAAATGTGGACCCAGGCAGCCTGAAAAGCATTAGTCTTGTTTCTTATTATGCCAGGCTGAGCTAAGGGCATGTGCGGTGAGCAGGTAAAGGTCGGGGATCACCTTGTTGAGCTCTGGAGTAGGGCGAGTGATGCTGGTAAGCCATTGACTGTGATGATCCTTTTAGATTTTGTGAGTCCCTGAAGCTTGGGGGAGACGTATGTGGTGGGAGATGGGACTTCCTATATGCAAAGGCATGAGAGGGCAGACATTATTTGGGCATTTTTGGAAATGTTTCCCTGAGGCTGGAGGGGCTGGGGGATGAGAGCAGGTCACTCCCCACACCCCAAGCAGCTCTGATGATGCTTTTGCCTGCACGTCAAAGCAGGATCCCTTAGCAAGACTTGCCTGGTCCCCCCCATAGACAGACAGGCTTCCTCTGACATTTCTCTATTTTCCATCTCATTTTGTCCTTTATCCTTACTCTGCAGCTCCTTTTCTAGCTTAAGGTGAACCATAGATTGTTTATTTTAGATCTTTCTTCATTACAATATAAGAATTTAAAATGATACATTTCTGCTCTTAGCATTGGTTAGCTGGGTAGCTCAAATTCTGGTATATTTTCACGATCATTAAATTATAAATATTTAAAAATTATCCTTCAGTTTGCTTTGACCCGCAGACGATTTAGAAATGTCTTGTTTAATTTCTAAATACTTAGGCTTAGACTAGATATCTTAATGAATTTATTCCTAATTCAGTTCTTTTGTGGCCGAAGAATCATCTTTCTATGATTTTTGGACCTTTTAAATTTATTTAAATTAATTAAAATTTATTTTATGGCTCAGCATAAGGTCTATTTTGTTAAACATTTTTTAAAAAGAGTCTATATTCTGTAGTTATTGGGAATAGTGTTCTGTAAATATTAATTGTCAATGGTCAGTAGAGTTGTTCTGATTATTTTGTCATTACTAAATTTTTTCTCTAGCTATACTAACAGTTGATGAGGAAGTGACATTATAATATATTATTGTTAAATTGATTTCTTCCATAAATTTTTGTTAATTCGTTCCTTGTGGATTTTGAAACTGATAGTAGGCACATATGTACTTGTGATTTCTATGTCTTCCTTATGGAATGATTCTTTTATCATTATGAAATGTCCTCCACTATCCTGACAGTACTCTTTTTGAAGAGTATTGTCTTAAAGTCTTTTTATGATATTGATATAGCCACTTCAGCCTTTTTATACATACTGATTGCATAATTTATCTTTTTTCTATTTATTTTCCACTTCGTCCCTCTCCATGATGTTCATGTTTTTTAAATAGCATATAGTTGAGCCTTGCTTTTTTTTTTAACCATTCTGAAATTCACTGCTTTGTAAATATTGGGTTTAGTCCATTCACATTTAATGTAATCATCGATATGGTTGAATTTAGGTTTACCAGTGTTATTTATTTTTTTGTCCCCCTTTTTGTTCTTCTGTTCCAGCTTTTCTGTCTTCATTATTTGAATATTTTTAGAATTCCATTATAATGTATCTATCGACTTTTTAGATGTTGTTTCTTGCTTTTTCTTTTTTTTAAAGGTATTGATCTAGGAGTTAGAATATACATACTTAAATTTTGAAGTCCACTTAAAGTTGACATTGTATGACTTCATGAGGGATGTGGAAATGTTGCAACTTATAGATGAATTTAGCATTCCCTACCACCGTTAATGCTATAGTCCCTAAAAACACACATCAGTGTACATCATAAACTCCAGAAAACAATGTTGATTTTTTGCCTAAATAGTCATATGTATTTTAAAAAATTCAGAGGAAGAAATAATCTTTTATATTTACCCAGCTATTTACTACTTGTCCTCTTCTTTATTCCTGCCTAAAGAGCCAGATTTATCCATGGCATTATTTTCCTTTCCTTCAACTTGACAACTTCCTTTAATATTTTTGTAGAGCAGGTATGCTGGTAGTGAATTCTGTTTCTTTATTTTTATTTAAAAATGTTTTTATTTCCTTTTAATTTTTGAAGGATATTTTCTGTGTCTACACAGACATTCTCTGTTGACAGGATCCCTCCCTCCCACCCCCCAGGATTTTAAAGATGTTGCTCCACTGTCAAATGGAAAAACTACATTGATTCTGGCCAGACATCTTCAGTTATTTAAATTATTTTCCCCATGTATGTAGCTTATCATTTGTCTCTGATTCCTTCTAAGATTTCTACTTCATCTTTGCTTTTCAGCAGTTTGATTATTATGTGCCTCGGAATGGCGTTCTTTGTATTTATCTGTGGTTTGGTAAACTTCTTGAAAATGTATATTTATGTTTTTCACCAAATTTGGGAAGTTCTTAGCCATTATTTCTTCAAATATTTTTCTACTCATTCTTTCTCTTGTCTCTAATGATATTTTAAAGTCAGTCTCCAAGGCACTGTTTATTTATTTTCTAATATTTTTCTCTTTATTCTTTAGATTGGATAATTTCTATTGATCTATTTTCAGCTTCATTGACTTTTTTTATTGATCATTTCCATTCTGTTATTAAACCCATCCATTAAGTTTTTATTTCACATATTCTAATTTTCAATTCTGAAGTTTCCATTTGATTTGTTTTTATATATTGGCTTCTCTGCTGAGAGTTCCTATCTTTCCAGTTGTTATCAGAGCATTTACTTTACCTCCTGGAGCACGGTTACAAAGCCTGCTTTTCAGCCCCTGTCTGTTAATTTCAACATCTGAGTCATCATGCAGCTGGTCTCTGTTAATTATCTTTTTACTTGAGAATGAAGCCCACTTTCCTGGTTTTCTTGTACGTCTAGTAATTTTGGACAGTATCCTGGACAACATGAATACCGTGTTGAGACTGGTCTCTGTTATAGTTCACTAAGAAGTATTATTGTTTAAGTGCAATGAGCTTGAGTAGACTCAAACCACAAACTCTTTCACCTACAGGTAGTAGTAGCTCTGACCTCAGTTCCGTCCTTTGTTTTTGTTGTTTCTTCTTTAACTGGGTTATTTGTGGTTTGCAGCATGCCTGGCAGTTTAAAGGTTGGTCAGAGACCTGGCATTTACATGTAGAATCAGGGGATCCCCTTGTCTTGCTGTATTCCTTATGAGTTCCCCTACTCATTCACCAGCACCTGCGACTACCCTGGCCTTTTCTTTTCCTGGGCGGACAGATGGTGAGTTTTCTATCAGAGCTTTAGCTCACTGCACATTGTTGGAATTAATACGAAGATGGGGAGCTCATCATGTACTGGTTCCTTCTTCCAAGTTCAGGCTCCCTTCCAAGATTTTCCTGCTTTTGTTCACTTTCTTCAGGCTTCATGTAGTCTTTCTTTCTTTCTTTCTTTCTTTCTTTCTTTCTTTCTTTCTTTCTTTCTTTCTTTCTTTCTTTCTTTCTTTTTTTTATACTTTATAATTATTTTCCATGGAAAGGTTGGTCTACTGGGAGCTTACTCTACTGTACAACCTCAATAAATATTTATTTCTCTTGTTTTATTTTTCATTTAGGTAGTTTTTGTATTAGTTTTGTCTTTGGTCCCCTGGGGGATGGGGAGACATGGCTCCAATTCTACCAGGTTTGGAATGGAGCTGGGAAGGAGGGAGCTTGGGAAGGATAATGTGGGAATGTGAGAAAGTAGAAAGTGCTGGTTGGGTGACACCTGAGTCCGTGGTTCATACACAGCAACTTGGAATTTTTTTTGCGATCTTATATATAGACATTCCAGGTAAGATTTTATTGTGAAACTGTTATTGACTAAAATATATTCCAATTCCATTTGTCTAAATATTCTCCAAATTCTGATGCCCTGAGAAACATGACAGGTTTCAAGGGGCTTTAGTCATGCCGTTTTAGAACCCCAGTTCCTGAGCCAGACTGACTTGTATTTGAATCCCACATTGCCACATACTGGCTGCATAGCCTGGGGCTAGTGCTACTCCTCCATTTCTTCATCTTTAAGATGGGGAGAATCGTAGCCCCTTATGGGATGGTATGAAAATCTGGGGAGATGGAGACTATTTAGGCTTTGACATTGGCATGACTTATGGTAAGCGTGAGCTGTGAATTGAATATTTGTGTCCCCCAAATTCATATATTGAAGTCCTAACCCTCAATTCAGTGGTATTTGGAGAAGGGGGCTTTGGGTGGGGCCCTCATGATGTGATTAGTGCTCTTATGAGAAGAGACACCCAAGCATTCTCTCTGCCATATGAGCACACAGTGAGAAGGCAGCCGACTGTGAGCCAGGAAGTGGTCCTCACCAGCATCTGACCATCCTGGCACCCTGGTCTGACACTTCTAGGCTCTGGAACTGTGAGAAATAAATGTCTGTTGTTTAAACCACTCAGTCCATGCTCTTCTGTTATGGCAGCCTGAGTGGGCTAGGATGGTGTGTGCGCTATTGGTCAGTATTAATCATCAATGTATATGTAGATGCTTCTGTGTAAAGGCATTGGAGGGTTTGATGACTTTCCAGAGAGCATGGGAGGGGCCCCTCAGTAGTTCCACAGAGAAGGTTGTGTCCTTACGATATCGATGAAGCTTTTGCCAGGAGCTCAGGGGATCTAAGCTCTTCCCTCATTATCAGAGACATGGCAGCTGCCACTTGGTCACTTTAGTATTGACAATCATGGGTCCCATTAGTGATAGCTCCTAGTTTCCCAGGATGGACTTGTCAGGAAATTTGCCTCTCCAGTAGGTCACCTCCCAGGCTGCAGCACATAGAAAATCTGGATTTAGAAAACCAGGGTGTGTGAGGGGGCAATATCATGCACAAAAAGACTCCTCATACATCCCAGTCCAAAGAGCTAGCTTTCTTTTAATGCCCTTGAAACAGACTTAGGGATTTGAGCATTTTAGGGAAACATCTAACCCAAGTCTGCTGCCCTGTTGTTGAAACGGGGTATATCTGGAAGTGACAAGGGTGCTGAATCTGCCTTCTTGAGAAAGCTCGGGTGCAAATGCAGCAGGACGGGGTGTTGGGAGGCCAAGAGGAGAGAGATGCCCTTGTCAGACCGGCTGCTTGTCCAGGTCCAGCCGCGTTGCAAGGTCGTCATCAAATGTGATTTTCCAAGTGCCACCTCATTGCTGCCGGCACAAATGAGACCCAGAAATTATTGGAAATCTATATGAAAGTCTTGTCCTATGTCAGGCTCTTTCCTTTCCTTCCTCCAAGCAAACGAAAGCTAACTGGACAGGGAGCAGGGAAAATGTTTTGCTTTGGCTCAAGCCTTTAAATCATTTGTAGCTCAGAGGCTTGTCCTCATTTGCAAAGCAGGATTTAAACTTTGTGTGGGTGGAGGTGGGATGTGTGGGGAGGAGGGGAAGTCAGCCTTTAGGCTTAGCCCCAAGGGGCCCTCCCACCAATTGAAGCTAACCCCAGGTAGTCCATATTCTAACTTACCCTTATGATTTTCACTTTTGTTCACCACCCAACACTTCCTAATATGCATAAAGATTTTTTTTTTTTCCCCAGACTCAAAAGGGGAAATTTGCTGAATTACAAAGTCTGGGTTAACCCCCCTTTGCCCACAGGGCTCTAGGATCTGCAACCTCTTAGCAGAGAGGATGCAAAGTCTGATTAAGATTTTTCTGCATCAACAAAGGTCTCTGATAAGTATTTTTTGCTTGTTTTAATCAAATCAGCCCATTTCTTGGCAAGACCAAGCCATGTGAGATACTCTTTGCAAAGTTAAAGCCCTCCACTTGCGCTCTCTGTGACCCGTGCTTGCACGAGGGGTGAGTGTGGGGCCCTTACTGCCCCTTATTGTCATGGCTCAATTTACCACCATGGAAGCAGGGCTTGGTGTCTGGGGAAGGGAGACCCAGGGTCCAGACACAGGCAAGATCTTGGTCTGTTCTACACAGTTTGAGAAGGTCCCGCTCCTGGGGCAAGCCAGGGACCTAAGGAAGGGAGAAAAATGTAGCTGGTGGGTAAGAAGTTAGACTATCCTACCTGGGATATCTCTCAGACAATTCTCAGGAAAGGCTGCAGAACTTCAGAGTGGCCAGGTAGCTAGTACATCGCAGGCATTAAGTGGTTGATGAATGAATGCATGAGTAAGTGAATGAAGGAAGTAGGATTCTGCCACGTTTACCTTTCATCCCCCTCAGGTCCTGGCTCAGGGCTGGGCACATAGAAAGTACTTGGTAAATGTTGAGTTAATTACAGGGCTGCCTTAGGCCTCACAGGAATTCTAGAATTCAGAGCCTTTGCCATCTTGGTGCCTATGCACATGCCTCAGGCTGCAACTTTGGCTCCTCAGATGGAATCAGAAAGGCCCAAGGCCTCCCTATCTGCTTCTGGAGCCACAGAGTTGGTGGAGGGACCGCACCTGAGTTGATTTACCCTTGGGCAGCTTCCAGCCCCTTCTTTGCCGGTCCTGTTGTGAATGCTAACCTGAACTCTGACTCATTATCTCAGACCCTCCTGGGTAGTGGGAACTGAACTGATACACTGACTCATGACAAGGAATTCATGGGGGTTGTGGAAATACAGGTGCTACTCTTCCACGGTAGGAATAGTTGGGAAAATTTAAAAATCTTCAGGGAGAGTTTTGGGGTGATATTTTTACTGTGGCCATAGGCAGGGCAAAATATCAGGGCAGGTCTGGCGGTCTTAAAGCTGTTCATAGCACACAGTGTTGTACATTAGGCAACCCAGAGTCCTTTCCTCCACCTGATCCAAATTTATACCACTCGGGTGGATGTGGACAAGCACATCAGGTTTCTCCACGTTTTTTCCTTTTTTTAAAATAGATTTTTATTTATCAGAGAGAGAGAGAGAGGAGGGGCAGAGGGAAAGGAGAAACAGACTCTCCACAGAGCAGGGAGCCTGATGCAGGGCTCGATCCCAGCACCCTGAGATTGTGGCCTGAGCCGAAGGCTGATGCTCAGCCGACTGAGCCACCCAGGCTCCCCTCTCCACTTTCGTTTCTTAAGTTGGAGTTCGCTGTGGAGCCTGAGGAGTGACACCACCTGAACTAATTTTCCTCTAGGCAACTTCATAGAAACAAAGTTTTATGTGGCAGATAATGAGAAATGCAGCTGTAAAATCCTAAAGGGATGAAAATAATTTCTGAAGAGGTCTTGAAAATCTGCTAGAATGAGAAAGTCACACTGATTCCTTCAATTATGATGAGGAACATGCATCTATAACATGCATTTTAATAGGCATTAAAGACATTTTAATGAGAAAACAATTTAGAAGTTGATAAACATGTGTCTTTTGTTGGTATGCAGCAGAGATTTTTTGAGGGGTGGGGCAGGATCATTAACACCAGGTTGCTTTATTAGATACTGTGTTGTTCTGAATATTTTTGCAGCTATAAAGCTCAGACGGGGTGCCCGAGGATTTGGGTGTGACTATGTATAGGGTCCGACGTAGAGGGAAGAATGAGAACGTCTGGTTCAGAGGTGGGCTGATGTCAAACCCCAGCACATTGGTGTCCAGCAGCCGGTATCACATGACTCAGAACACTCATTACTCCTGCTCAAAACAATGTGGGCTTGAGAAGAGGGCGAAGAAGTCTGAGAATGTGGTGTCATAAGAGCTTGAGCCTGGTCGGGGAGAAAGCCGTAGGTTACCTGCCTTTTAGGGCTCCGTCTTTGGAGACTTTTTGGCCAGAGTTTTGCCTCTTGCTGCAAGCATTGTGCTGACTCTGGTACTGAGAAGGGAGTACCGGCTTCTCTAACAACCCTGAACAGTGGTGGTCCTGAAGCCGGCCAATTGGATGTGGTGTGTGATGGTCTCTCCTTAGCGGTTCCACCCACCAATTATATGGCAGTTAAGAATAGTAGCTTATGGTTATTCAGACTTACAACATGCCAGACACCATGTTCAACGCCTACATGGATTTCTATATTAGCTTTCCATTGCTGTGTAACCAATTACCAAATTGAATAGCTTAAAGTGATAACCTGTTTATTATCTCGTAGTTTCTGTGGGTCGGAAGTCCAGGTAGGACTTAGCTGGGTCCTCCGCACAGAGTCCCACCAGGCTGCAGTCATGGTGTCACTGGGCTGTGTTCTCATCAGAGGCTTGACTGAGGAGGGATTAGTGCCTACTTTCCCTTAGGCGGTTGGCAGAATTCATTTCCTTGCAATTACAGAGCAAGGCTATTGGGGAGCAGGAATCAATGAGGTCATTCCAGGGTGTGTTTAGCATAATTCCAATACCCACCACAACCCAACGAGCTGGATGCTGTTACTGTCCTCATTCCACCAGTGAGGAAACCAAAGCTTGGAAAGATAAAGTGGCTGGTTTAAAGTCACCCAACTAGACATTGGTTGAGCTGGGATTCAAACACAGAATGTCTGATTCCAGAGCTCTGCATGGTAATATCCTGTGTTTCCCTGTTTGGAGAATAATGAGGCAGAAAAGCCCCGTGGGAAAGGTCATAAGGACTCTGTCATGTGTAATGGGTATCATAAAAATAATAGGGTGTATTTGCTCATTGACATAAGCAAGTACTGAATAAACATTAACTACCAGGTTATTCTCATGTTTTATTTTTTTAACTGCAGAAGTAAAGTTTAACAGAATTTCTTTGGCTGGTAGAAATACACAGTAGCTGGAGTGAGAAAGCATACAGGAGTCAAGGTTAACAAAAGCTTACATAAAGGACCACTCAAACTGTATTTCACTGTTGATCTTGAGAGAATCAGGATGATATATTCATTGAGCTGCCTAGGCTTTTCTCACACATTATCTCAGATTGTCTTCCAAACATTCCTCCGAGCATTACCATCATTTCCACAATAAAGATGGAGAAATAGAAAGTCACTGGGGGGGTTGAGTGACTTGTGCCAAGTCACACAGCTGGTAAGTTGCAGAGGTAAGGTTTGAACCTGAGTCCAGAGTTAGCACACTGCTCAGTTTTGGTGCATGGCAGTCATGACGAGCTGTATTCTATAGCACTACTGAGACTTGTGTTTGCTCATATAGAGCCTGAGTTTCTTGAGGGCTGGACCCATCCTTGGACCCTGTGCCCTGCAGGACCTGGCACAGCTGGCTGACCTATTCACTGAAACCCGAGTTCCCAGCTTGTCATGGAGGTACTATTGAGTAGGCATGGGGACAGAAGAGTCCACTAGAAACCAGCGTGTTGCATACACAGCCCCATGTCCATCCCTCCCTTGGGTCCGAGGGTTCTTCTGGCCCAAGCGGGGCCATGGCAGAGAAGTGCTATCTCAAAGGGGTGCTGAACGATGGCTGTGCACACTGATATCAGGTCACCATCAGCTCAGGTTTACTTCCTGGGTTTGTGTTGGGCTTGGGATGGGAATGGGCATGCAGGTGGGCACAGGGATTAGAGGTGGCCTTCTTCTTGGCCTTAGCCATCTCTTGGGAGTTTGGGTTTGTTTCCCTTGCTTCTGGGCAGGTGGGTCACAGAGTCGGGCTATGAGTCCTAGTTTCAACACACCTTTTGGTGTAGATCAGGCCAGAACACCTTTTTATCCCTTAAGCTTCATAGTTGTGTCATAGACCTGCCTCTGTCTAGCTGTGCTCTCCTCTGTGCTTTCTGCACCACAGTAGCGGATGCTGAGATGGGTCTTGGGCCCAGGAGATCACAGCCCCATCATCCTTGGCTTCTAAACCTCTCTCCCAGTCAAGGACCTAACTTTTTCTTTCGTTTCACCTGCAAGAAATTAGGGCCATCAATAACTTATCAAATAAGTCTGTTACGACTTTACACCCAGATACCTTTCTGAGTCCTCAGAAGGACAGTGAGGGCTTTGGAGGGTAGGGTGTGAGAAGAGAAGCAGATCAACTGCAGAAGAAAAGCAGGGAGTTTATTGGAGATGCATTTTCCACATGAAGGGATGTTCAGGAAAGCACACCTTTTAGAATCTACTGAAACATGCCTGAGGTCTACCAGAAAGCTCTGTGAATCAGAAACCCAGGCAATGGCTTATGATTGATCTGGTTTAAATGCATCTCTCCACAGAGCTGCCAGACACACGAGCTCTTGGTAATTATACTTTCAGGAGTGAAATCCCCCGGTTTCACATATTTTATAGAGAGCACAGTTTCTTCTGTCTTTCTTGCTTTCATGCTCTCCCTCCCTCTCCTTCTGTGTCTAAATTTTGTGTGCCTGAGAGAAATGTAGACATAACAGAGAATTAACTGCATTTGGGGAGGTGACTTGTGTATCCAGCCTTACAAATCGCCCAAAGCAATCCTACTTTCTTGATTCTTGCGTGTAGATGCTTCTCTAATGACCGCTCTGCACACAGATTCTATTAACCTCAATCAGCAGCTTCCCAAGCAGATGGCAGGTCCTTTAGTGCCAGAGATTTCTGTCTTATCTTTCTTAGGAGCTGCTACAGCTCCAGGTATAATATCTGATGCACAAAGGGATGCATAAATACTGGTTGGTTGATTTAAAATGGACTCAGATGAAGTAGGATTTCAGAAACAGGAGCAATTGGTGTTTTGGTGAAATAGTTTAATATCTCAACTCCTTAACATGGTACAGCAATCTGCAAGGTTCCCAAGCATCCTGTGAGGGAATTTCTATTCCTGTAATAGGACATATGCACGCGGTGTGCACAGGGCAGTGCTAGGGGGGAACGATGATACTAGTAGTAGGTTAACATTTAGTACCTCCCATGTACTATGAAGGGACACGTGCTGCTCCTTGGCCCACTCTCTCCACTTCTTAAATCACAGAATCTTGGTTTGTTCAGTGTAGCATGTGCCCAGTTGGAACTAAAGCTACATGACCTAGTTTCAGCCAATAAGACCCACATGAAAATTACTGGGGAGAGTTATTAAAGACACCCCTTCCCAAACAAAAATGCAAGGACTTGCTGGGGGAAGCTTTTTGCCCTTCACCCCTTCAACCTTCTCTTTAATTACTGCCTGGAAACTGGAAGTGATGCCTGGAGGCACAGCAGCTAGCTCAGGGCAATGAGCATAAAAGGCATAGTAAAGATGGTGGAGCAGAAGAGAAAAGAACCAGGGTCTCGGACATCACTTCCGATCATCTCCCCAGCTCAGGACTTCCCACCCCTGTTGCATGAGTTATGTTAAACCCCTTCACAGTTTGAGCCACTGTTGGAAGATTTCCTGTTATCTGAAGCTCACTATGTCCCCATGTGCTGCCACAACTCTTCTTGTTAACCCCAATGGTTGGGTATTATTAATCATGTTCTGCAAACAAGAAAGTCACAGCTCAGCGAGGTTCATCACATGTCTAAGATCACAGAGCCAGAGAGCAGTGAGCCTGGATGTAAATCTCTTATTCCAAAGCCCCAATCCCATATTTTCTCTCTAGATATGAAGAAGGGGAAAAGGCTAGATCTGTATAAGAGAATTACATTTATTCATTGGATTATTCATTCAACAAATATTAATTGAGATCTGTCCCTGGTGACATTCTCATGAGTAAGGCCTCCTGCTCCTGAGCTCTTCTCTCCTGCAGGAATTTTGTGCCTTGGTTTTTACTAAGGGGGAAGGCTATCTCACACCAGCCTCTTCACCCTTGTGCCCAGGTTTTCGGTGTTCTTGTTGGACCAATAGCATCCCAAGAAAATGAGCTGTGGCAGAAACAGGCACCAGGGAAAGTTTTATCCATTTGCTACTTACTGAATCATGGACACCAATTGTCTACAAAACAAAGTTAACTTGGGTTTTCAATTAAAAAGAACATTTGGGACCAGCATCTCACTGCTGATGTAGCTGCCAGGGTGAAAGCAATATAAATCCAGTGGGTTGGGTGTGATTGCTGCTTTCATGTCTGGCTTGGAAAGGCAAGGGCGGGTGCACCTGTGAAGGGGTCCTCACCTCCATTTGCATATTTCCTAGTTGGTTTTGAAAGGAGTCTGCAGGTTAGAGACAGGAACTGCATAGTCAAATTGCGTGGCTGCTGCCAAATTAAGGGACTTAAATAAAAACTAACAAAAGCAAATGCTCAGTGAGTGCACACCTGTTCTTGGCTTTGTGCTAAGCACTTCAGCTACATTGCCTCGCCTTACCCCAAGACGACCGCATGGGTTGTTATTATTGCAATTACCATTGTAGAGGTGAGGAATCATGGCATGACCAGAGAGGCCAAATGGCAAGCTTAAGACCCCACAGTGATGTAGGTCACAGATATCCGGCCCTACTCTTCCTTTGTCATCGGGCTATGAGAAGGGAAGTCTGAAGCTGCTGCATAAAGCCCAATGTGTCTACTTATCACTTAATGAGCATCCCCATTAGGTGCTCGGATACCAAATCAGTAAGACTAGATGTTTCTTTCTGGGGGAGCCTAGGCTGGGGTGAGGAAGTGATGAATTTCACTAGGAAAACAGATCAGATATTATATAAGAAAATATTTCCAAACCCTCTGCTTACAGCCCTATCAGTTCCAGCTGTGCTTGCCACAACTTGTTTCCCTAAAATCAAGAACTCAACAACTTCTCGAGACCCACGACACTTAAGATTTACTGACTGTCTCCTCTGTGCCAGACTTTATTCAGTTTACCTCATTTAAACTTCACAACGTCCCTAGGAGGACTTTCTTTGTTTAGGTTGCCCCCGGAAGCAGATCCAGAGGCAACAATTCAAGCTCAAGTTGTTTATCAGGGAGGAATATGGGAAACAGACACAGGAAAAAGGAAGGCATTAATTACCGAAGGTCTGTTATCAATAGGTGTCTGGAGCTTAATCCCACAGGGAACCTCTGGGAAATGGTGTAAAATATGTCTCTAATTTACTATGGTGGTGATGGTGATGATGGTGAAGATATAATGATGATGGTGGTGATAATGTAATGATGATGGTGGTGATGGGGATGATGTAATGATGTTGGTGATCATGACGATGATGATGGTGATAATGATGGTGGTGGTGATGGTGATAATAATGATATGATGATCTAATGATTATGGTAGTGATAATAATGATGATGATGTAATGATAATGGTGATGATGGTGATGATGACGGTGTTGGTGAAGATGATGATGGAGTTGATGATGGTGATGATTTGGTGGTGGTGATGATGATGGAGATGATGGTGATGATGGTGATGGTGATGATCTCTTTCTTGTGTTGAAGTATATTTCGTATTTCCATGGAGCTTCTGTCTTTACAGAATAAATTATTGGGTCTTGAAAGCCCCAAAGTAGGAGATTGAACTTTAAAAGACACATGCTATATAAATGATAAATAGATAAACTCACACTGTGTATGTTCTGGAATCAAGAGAAATTCAGTTCAGTCTTTTATGCCTTCCACAGAATGTCTTATAGAATATTAGTTCCAATGAAAGTACAAGTCAATACTGCGTTGAAGCACGTACTATGGGCTGACACATCATAGCCTCCAACAAATTTTTGCTGAGTGAAGGTTGTGTGTAGACAGTGTGTTCAGTGATGACCCTGTGGAAGTCTAGCAGGCCTTTTGTATTAGGAAGTATTAAATTTCAGTGTAGTTTTTTTGGCATTGTTTTGTTTGCAAATGTTTGTCTTAGAGTATAACTACATAAAGTGAATTGCGTACATCTTAAATGTACATCTTGTTCAAGCTTTACAAAGTGAACACATCCATATAACCACCACCAAGATCAAGGTGTGGAGCATTACCTGCACCCCAGAAGCCTCCCTCATGCCTATTTCCCATCATTATCCCTCAAAATAACCCCTCTTGACCTTTACCACCATAGGATAGCTTTGCCTATTTCTGAATGTCATTTAAATGAATCATGCAGTATTACTCTTTTGTCTTTTTTTTCTTTTGCTCAACATTATGTACACAAGATCATGTTTCTGCTTATAGTAGCACCTCATTTCTTTCCATTGTTGTAAAGAATTTCATTGCAAGACTATAGCACAAGTTATTTATCTGTTCTACTGTTGTTAGACATTTAACTCATTTCCCTCATTTCCAGCTTTTTATTGTTATGATAAAAGTGCTATGAACATTCTGGTACATTTCTTTGTACTCATTTTCTTTTAGGTGTTTACCAAGAAATGGAATCCTGAAGTCCCGGGGTGAGAGTATGTTTAGTTGTAATGGATTCTGAGAGACACTTTTCTGGGGTTCGTGGAAGTGTGCACTCCACCAGCAATGTGTGCAGGTTCTGAATCTGCAGTCAGTCACATGCCTGCTCAAATCTTGTTCTTGCTGCTTCTGGGCTATGTGATAGTACAGCTCTGAAAGGTTCAATAACTTGACCTTTGATACCTGTAAAAAAGAATTATAACTTGTCTACTTTATGCCTACAGATAGCATGTGTTTACATACAGTCTTGGCTTCTAGTGTGTGTTCAAAACATGATAGCTGTGATTGTTCTTATTAGTATTTATCTAGAATATTTAATGCACCATGCTACCCTCTTAAAGTTGGTGTTGTTGGGTTATTTAATTTTGATGTTTTACAAGCATCAAGAGGAAGGATATGACCCAAAGCAGGTGTCGGGGGTCCGTGAACTGTATGCTGGAGATGCCCTCTCAGGAACCGTGCAGATTGTCTTACACTGTGTTGTTTTGTAGAACATGGGTTTTCCACGAAAGCCTATCAAGGGCAGAGTAATTATTGTCTGTGACAGGAAGCATCAGTCAGCTAAAATTATCATTCTAGCCAAGCATGTAACTAGGATTAGCTAAATATGCAATCATGAAATATGCTTATGAGGTTGAAGATTTTTCTTCTCTTTCACACCATTACTGGGGCCATGAGTAAAGGATTGTCTTGGCAGCTTCACTTCCTGCAAGCTTTTCCTCCTTGCCCCATTGCTGGAACGTTTGACTCTTCTGCATCTCAGGGTCTCCTCCTGAAATGTCCGTCTCTCTCTCCCTTGCCAGTGACTTTATTTTCAGCCCAGCCCAGGAGATCCTCTCAGTGACACCCTCCTTCCTGCTGGCACCTGAGCTGCTGAAGAAATCTGTCTCCTCCCCTCATGCACGTGCTTCTGCTCAGTGGCCTGCTGCTTCCCTCCGTGTTCTAGGGGCTTCTCGAAGCCAGAGATTTCTAAAGGTCATAACTGTGACTCCTGTTGCCTACCCAATAAATGGTTGATGAATTAATTAACTCACAGAACATAACACAGGACATCTCTGACCCCTTCCGACTCCAAACATCCACCCTACTCCATTCTATTGTATTGAATGCAACCTTACCGGGTGCTGACTTGCTCCTGGTCTTTTAGAGAGGCAGGGTAGAGCAGTGGTCAAGTGCATGGGTTCCAGGTTCAGGCATATTTGTCAGCTCTACGGCCTCTGGACTGTGTGGCCTTGGTCAGGCTGCTTGGCCTCTGCTGCTCATCAGCACTCTAGCGCTGCCCTGGGAATTCAGTCGCGCCCATGATAATGGGCCCCTGGTTTCCGCAGACAGCGAGGTTGGCCATCTGCTCCGTGGTGCTGATGACAAAGGACCTTAAGAACCAGGTTCCAGCAGAAGAGGGTGCCTTAGGACATCGCTGCCAGACCTGGGAAGAGTCTGGCTGAGACAGTGCCTGGGAACTCATGGGAGACTATAACTGGGTCAATGGCCAAGATCTGTGTGGTCAGAAGATGAAGACATGGAAAGAAATCAAGAGTGAAAGAGAAACTTTATTTTTAGAAGACGCCTAAACTCTCCCTGCTCTTCTTGCTCCAGTACCTGACACGCCTGGAAGTTTCTCAAAGGGCAGAATCAGAGAGACTAAATAGCATCATCTGGCTTCCCTCAGTGGCGTTCACCTCCAGGTTCTTAAAGGGACCTTGTGCAGGGCTGTGTGGATGAAGCGTTTCATTGACTTGCCTACTAGCTTCCTCCCTCCTGTTATCTCAAAGTGCTAATGAAAACAATTCTCTAAATCAGACGTTTTGCTCATTCTTTTCCCACGTCTGGATCAGTGAGATAACAGGGAAAGCTGCATACTTGCAGACACGAGGGAGCGAGGGAACGTGCCGAAGCAAGAACTCTGATACCCATCCCCCCAGCACACCCCCACCCGCTATCCATCCCAGCCGTACCCCCACCCCTGTCTGCAGGTTTCCAGCAGCACTGGAGAGCTGTGTCCCAGATCCCACCTCAGCTGCCAGTGCTGAACTATCATCCCGGTTCAGGGCCACCTTCCCGGACTTAGGAGCCCAGGGGAAACATTTCAGGCTTTCACAAGGGATCGGCAGCAGTTGCTTCACAGAATGTGAAGCAATACTCCCACACATGATAAAAAGAAGACCAACAGCAACGACACACAGGAAAATGTGCAGATCAGCCTTGCCAGCCTCCAAGGACTCAGGTGACACCGGCAGGTCACAGCTCATCTGCCAGGACAGATGTCACTCAGAGGAGCAGAGAACATCAAGCACGCGCCCCCCCCCCCCCCCGCCCACCTCCACCAGGCAGAGGGGTGGTGGCTAGCTCCTTATCCAGGGATGGTTTATGGTGCTCCTCTGCAAAGTCCCACTTCTTTGTCTGTGTCTTTAAGACCCAAATGCCCTTCTCTGGGTGGGAACCTGGCAGGGTGACCAACTATCCTGGTTTGCTCAGCATTAAGGGGGTTTCTGGGACACAGAACTTTTGGGTTTAAAACTGGGACAGTCCCAGGCAAACCCTCAGATGGAGGACTGTAGTACTATAACCAGAAAAGTCCTCAGTAAATGGGACGAGTTGGTGGCCCTGCGTCTGGGCGGGCTAGGGGATCGACTTTGCTTTTGTGCTGGCTCCTCATCCCTGCTGCAAGCTTGGCACAGGTGCAGACCCCACATGTCTAGGGGCCTGGCATCCTAACAGCTGGTCCCCACTGCCTTGGTGCTGCTGTTTACTGATTTCAAGACAGGTTTCCCAGTGGAGACCAGGGCAAACAGTGGTCTCTCCCTTCATGGCAGCCTCCCACCTCCCCATATGGCTCGTCCAGCCCTCTTCTCCATCTCACAGTGCATCTCATGAGAGGTGATGTCTCAAAGAAATCATCTGGGTGGTATCCCTGAGACAGGGCTAGGGAACAGAAAAGAAATCTGCTGCACTCCTCCATGGCCTCAATGCTTCATCGGTAATCCTGTCCTGAGACCCTGAGAGCATGGCCTTACCTCTCTGAGCACCTCAGAATGTAAAATGGGCTCATAATAGTGTCCACTTCAGAGGATTTTGTAAAGACAGACGTGTGAAGCTCTGAGTCCAACCCCTGGTGCAGAGTAAACACTATGAGGATTAGCTCTTCTTATTGCTCCGTCCATCCATCTATTCACCATCTATCCATCCACCATCTGCCTGTCCATCTGCCCATCCATCAGTTCACCCACTTGTCCACCCATCTATCCATCCACCTATCCATCCATCTGTCCATTCATCCATCCACCATCCACCTGCCCATCTACCCATCCATCAGTTCACCCACTTATCCATCCATCTGTCCATTCATCCATCCATCCATCCATCTGTCCATTCATCCATCCACCACCCATCCATCCATCCAACCATCCACCATCTATCCATCCACCATCCACCTGTCCATCTACCCATCCATCAGTTCACCCACTTGTCCACCCATCTATCCATCCACCTATCCATCTGTCCATTCATCCATCCACCATCCACCTGTCCATCTACCCATCCATCCATTCACCCACCTATCCATCCATCCATCCATCCATCCACCCACCTGCCCATCCAACCATCCATCCATCCATACACCATCTATCCATCCACCTGTCCATCTACCCATCCATCCATTCACCCACCTGTCCGTCCTTCCTTCCTTCCTTCCTTCCTTCCTTCCTTCCTTCCTTCCTTCCAACCATCTGTCCATCCATTTATCCACCCACCCACCATTCATCCCATCTATCCACTCACCTGTCTATCCATCCATCCATCAGGGTCCGTCAGCCCCTGGCCTTTGCAGGACTACCTTCTGAATTCACCCAGAGGCCCTTCCCATGGTGACTGCCCTTGACTGTTCGACTCAGAACATCAGAGAGAAAGAGAGTCTCTGGGCATGCAGGCATGGTGGCCTCACAAATGTGGGCCAGGACAGTCAAACTGGCCCTCCTGGGAAGGGCAGATTTTCCTGAGAGGGAGGTCCTCCCTCCTCCCCTGGACGTGAGGGAAGTGAGCTCACTCTGAAGCAGAGCTGAGAGCTCTGGGCTGATCCTGTGAATCCTGTAGCCTTCGGGGGCCAGACCCAGGACCCATCCAGCCACACTCACCCTCCATGGAGACAATGTTTTGAGTTCTAAACAACGCACCAGACTAGCTGCAGTAAAGAAGAGGAAAGTGGGGTGGAGGGTTGGTGTTGGTTATGACTTTCGCATGACAGGGGGAGGGCAGAATGGGGGTGGGATGTTGCTTGTGCATTTTCCTGGAGCTGGACCACTTAGTTACCCCCCCGCCCAAAGGAGTGGAGGTGGAGAAGAACCACCTGCAACTTCCCATCTAAAGTATACAGCTATTTTCACCCAGGGTCTGCCTCTACATGAAAATCATGATGCTAGTGAGCAAAAACTTCCCCAAATTAGAGTAACAAATTTGCCCTACAGAGACTTTTATCAGGGACATGAGCTAAAGGCAACATTCTAAGTGGGTGTCAGGGGGAAAAAAATAAAATCTGTAATTAGGTGTCTAAGACTGTTCCAAAATGCCAAATCGGACCCATTATTCCTCAAGATTCCCAGCGTCCACTGTGGCGGGCGGGGCCGGTGAGGACGGCCCAGCTGGCGTTGTATGTACATCCCTTCTTATCTCTAGAGGGTTCGTTTCCACAGCAAAGGCTCCCAGAAGCCATAAACACATTAACTGATTTTCCAGGTGACGGTCTTTGCAGAGGAGCAGTGACGAAACATGCTCGGATAACAGCCCCACTCTGCCAAGTTCCTCCATGGCGTGAAGCCATCTTTAAGAAAGCAGTGCCCTCTCTCTTTGTGGCCCTGGTGGGTTAGCGATGAGGTGGGATGGCCTCAGAGCGATGCTGGAGAAGGGACCTTATTCTGGGCCACCTACACTTCCTGGAGCATTCCAGATGCTTCCTCACCTGGCGAAGATCGTCCGCCCCACTTGGCTGGGACTCGGCGGGGGTAGGCGGCTGACAGCCAGCGCCCAACCCAGTGCCTGACCCGTGAGCTGGGCCCCCGACCCAAGACAGGAGCCATTTCTCATGCCTCCTGTTTCCTTACCGAACAGCCCTGGCTGGATGGGAAAGAGAAAATGGCAACACAGACATCAACCAAGAGCATTTTATTCTCCATCTTTTGTGCTAAATCCTTTTGCCTGGGGCTTCATTTTTGAATTAGTGTCTTCTGAGAAAAAAAAAAAAAAAAAGCAGGAGCCCAGCATGAACAAAGAGTCGTAAACAAGTCATTACCGCTTTGCTGTTCCTCCGGCTGCTACTGAAGTTTGTGTCTCGGTGTCAGGTGGGGGAGGAGAGACCGGTGGACGGGGTGGTGGGGGCAGGGGGAGAGAGTCAGGGCTTCCAGGTAGGGCTCTGCCTGGGACCCCTGCTTCCAGCTCCGGGCAGCGTGAGCTAGTTCTGTCCCCGTCCCCTCCTGCATCCCAGAAAGAAGCCCACAGCTCATCGTGCGCCATCGGACCTTCCGGCAAGGTGTGTGCTCCTGGGCGTGCAGGTGAGGGAGCTGGAGGTGTGTCGTGATGGCATCTGGGCTTTCTTTAAATCAGGAATGGCGGGACACGCGAATGTGGAGATGGCTTCCACGGGGGAGGATTTCCCCAGAATCGGGAAGCATGCTGCACCCCGCAGGGCTCTACAGGGAAGCTCCAGGGCAGGCCAGGAGGCAGAGGGAGGAGGAGGAAAGCGTGGGCACCGGCCTTGGCTGTGGTTTCTGTGGGAACGAACGGGAAAGCGGGGTGAGCAGGCTGTCCAGCGTGAGTAATCTCACAGGTTCTGGGGCGGCGGGGGAGCTCCCTGATGTCTGCCCCTGGCGCTCAGTGACAGCCTGACAGAGGACGTGGTGGCTGGGGGCTCTGGATGGGTCGGTCTGCATATTTGCCATCATCTACCCGCTCTAGGAACTGGCTGAGCCCGGAGGAGCCATCCCTCCAGGCTGGCAAGGCTCTACATGTCAGAGCGTCAGGAATCCGGAAAATGAAAAGCATGGTGAGTACAGGACGGGAGGTGAACACGCTGGGTTGAGAGAAGAGAATACCGGCGTTCCTTTTACGGAGAATTTATTGCAGGCCAGGAGTCGTTGGTACATTCACTCACTCATTTTGTGCCACCACCCTAAGTGGTGGGTGTTTATACCCCCTTCACAGATGAAGAAACCGAGCCTCAGGAAGGTTCAGTGGGTTGTCTGCGGTCACGTAGCTAAAAGTGTCTCCTCGGGATCTGACAGCCCCAGCAGGTGACGGTCCCCAAAGCCCCCTCCTGCTCTGAACGTCTGTCTCACCCTTTGGTGAACCTTGGATTCTGGATGGGAACTCCTCCTCCTGCTCAGGTCCCTCCCGGTCCCACCAGGGACTGAGGTGCCCTACACTGATCGATGGATTCATCCATCTCACGCGTAGGCACTGAATGTCCCCCAGGGGCCCGGTGCAGACCGACGTCAGGCCAGGGCAGTGGAGCCCAGTGTTGGCAGAAGAAATAGAATCTTCCATTGCTGGCGTGGGCAGGGACCCTGGGCTGGGAGAAATATGAGGGAGACCTTCCCTGAAACAAGTAAGTGATTCGTTATCAGATAGATGTGTACTTTGAAGTGCAAGGGAATGGGGACTCGCCGTTCATGGGAAGCGGGGCGTGCAGTGTTCCCGGCTCACTCGCCTTTCTGCACTTCGGGGGCACGCGGATTGAAAGGCCGAGTGGGGACAAAAGGCACAGGACAGTCTCTGAGATGCACCTGCGCCGAGTGCGCTGCCTGCGAGATGAATTCCCAGCCTCCTCCTATTCACCAGCTGCTGACCGAGCCTGCTGTCATGTGTCCTTAGTCGGTGGGACTCGGAGTGCCGCTGGCGCCCGGTCGGCCCGTGGCCACTGGCCTCAGACGTGTCGGGTGCTTGCGAGCCCCGCACTGCTCCCTGGGCTTGAGGCCGAGTCTTATCCTGGCCGGAGTTCGCCCCCAACAGCCCAATTCACTGGGGAAGGAGGCTGCGACCGGTGGAGGGAGACCTGGGGGCCGCAGTGACACGGCCAAAGACGGGCCTCTCTTCTTTGAGCAAGTAATTGCTTTTGGGAGAGACATGGCTCTTCTCTTGAGGATTTTCAGGAACTCAGCTCCCACAGGGCCGACATGACACACGCGCCTTGGTTTCTTAACGCGGCCCCTGGTTTGCCCCCTTGAGTGTGTAGTTCCGGGGCCCAGGGGAGCAGCCGCGTCCTAACCCGGGTCCTCCGCCAGGGAGACCGCCCGCCGCCTGTCGAAACCTTGCAGATGCGGTCAGCTGAGTAAGGATGTAGAGAAGGGACACAGCCCACTATCCTCGGGGCCCCAGAGCCAGAGCGATGGCCTGTGCCTCTTCAGCATCCTCAGGCGCTGGCAGCTGGCCCCCATCCTTCCTCTGACGGGGACGGTGATGCCACGAAGGGGCAGGGGCCCTGGGCTGTGCTGGGCTCTGAGAGCATCTCGGCCCCAGCGGGCGGGTGAGCATGGACGGCAGGCAGGCAGGGACCCTGGGGGGGGGGGGGGCGGCAGCTCTGAGCAGGCAGGAGCCACGACGGATGCACAGAAGGACAGACAGAGGCTCACCGTGGGCCAGGCTCTCAAGGACACCAGCCTGTTACGAGCTCGTGACAATGTCTCAGGGTCCTGGAGCGTCTCGGGCTACCACTCCTTCCAGTCCCCGACGCTGGGCTGGGCGCCCACGTGAGCCACACCAATACTTAGAGACTGAGCGGGGGTGCAGGCGAATGGACGAATGAGTAGGAGATGCTAGGACCTGGCTCTTCAGGACCCCGAATGTCACGCTCCGGCGTTTTTGGACTTCAGTGGGCTGACAGCTGGCTGAGCACGGACATCCCAGGGGAAGAGTGAACCCAAGCGGGCGGGTTCTGGGTACGGAGAAGAGTCAGCGGTGCAGGCGAGGGTCGGTGAGTCCCCAGAAGCGTGCAGGTGCAGGGCAAATGGGGGGCCCTCTGGAGCCCAGCGGGATCAGGGGCAAATGCGTCTGAGCCGTGCAGAATCTGGGAGACTGGTCACATGCTCCACACCGACCTGCTCTCCCCGGACCTGCTCGTTCGTTAGCCTCATCGGCAGTGCTCGGCTGGGGCAGGGCCGGCGGCACCCAGGGCTCTCATCTCAGGCAGGGAGGACACCAAAGGGGCTGCGCCCTTGGGGTCAGCTTTGGTCCTTGCTGCATCCTGCCTCTCCCTTGTCACCACCTAAGTTGTTGGGGGACAAGCACGGAGGCTGGGTCCCTGCTGAGGGCTGGGGGAACCCATCTCCTGGTGCCAGAACCTTGCACAGGGGCAGCCTGTGAGCAGACAAGGTCTTTTGTCTGCTGGCCGCAGAGAGGGCATCGTGGCCACTCAGGTCGTCTCAGGGGGCTTCCCGGAGCCCACCTGCCTCCCCTGGGTCTGACGTTTGAGGGTAAGAGACCACAGCTCCTCCAGTCTGAACTTGGTGCCTTGAGCCCCCACCCTGTTTCCCAGCTGTCAGCACTCCACGGCTCGAGACAGCCCAGAGTGCAGATGACCGGACTGAGGGACAGGCTGGGGCTCTGGCTGTGCGGGGACAGGGGGACCTTTCTCTCAGAATGGCAGCCAGCCCTCAGCCTGGCCGACGGGCAGTGGCGCTTCTGTGTCTTTGTAACAAAGTCTGCAACGTTAGTGCCTCGCCAGCACGTGGGTCCACTGTCCCACCGTGCTGGGGGCAGAAGTGCTAAGGTCAAGGGGCTGGCAGGCTGATTCCTCCTGGAGGCTCTAGGGCAGAGCCCGGTTTACGCAGGCACCCGTACCCCTTCGCCCGCCTTCCGAGCCAGTGGGTGGCTTCTCCCAATCTCCCTGCCCAACTTCTACTTCCCCCGCCTCCCTCTTCTGAGGACCCTTGTTACTACGTTGAGACCACTTGCATCATTCAGGAGATTCTCCCCATCCCCAAACCCTTAACCTAATCACATCTGCTGAACTCCTTTCACCAATTAAGGAACATAGTCACGGGTCCCATAGATTGGGATGGGACCATCCCTGGGAGCATCATTCAGCTGACCACAGCCCCCTTCCCTGTGCCCTCTCTTCCTGGAACTCCTTACTCCTTCCCTTTGCGCCACACCGGCCTCCATGCTCTTACTGAAATATGTGAGCCATGCTCCTGCCTCAGGGCTTTTGTCCTCACCATTACCTCTGCCCAGTGTTCTTTCCACAGCCATCCACACAGTCTGCTCCCTACCACCTCTGGGTCCCTGTTTGATTGCCCCTTCCTCGGGCCCTGCACCCCAACTACAGCACCCGCTAGGCTGCCCTCAAGCCCTGTCTCTTGCTGCAAATGTATTGGGTGCTTATCATCATTGAAGAGTCTCTTTCTGTGCCCTCCAGCATGGCGGCCACTGGTCACTTGTGGCTACTTAAAGTTAAGTGAGTTAAGTAAGAGAAACAATTCCAGTTCCCCTTTGCAATGGCCACATTTCAGGTGTTCAGCGGCCAGATGTGTAGACATAGAGAGTGTTTCCATCGCCCCAGGACGTTCTGCTGCCCCGCGTCGCTCTACAGAGTCCGCGTACATAGATGCATGTCGGCGTATATCCTCAACTAGAACCTGAGCTGCCCATGGGGACAGAACTGCTGTCTCGTTTGTCCACGGCTATGTTCCCAGCTTCCAACAGAGCCTCGCGCCAAGGAGACCCTCCTGGGCATTTGTTGAAAGGATGACCGTCTTGCCAGAACCCTGTCTGCATTCAAGGTGACATCCTTGAAGGGTCGCCGTGGGGCTGCTGTGATCCTGTACGTTCCCGTGCGGGGCCGCATCAGCAGTGCTGGCAGCCCCACCACCGAGCGCAGGGCCGGTAGCCCCCACCGGCCTCCTGCACGTCCTGCACGCATGCTGATGGCACGTCCCTGCCTCATGGGAGCTAGGTGTGGCCGTGGGACTTGGCTAGTGGTGTGTGAATGGAGGGGGCATGACTTAGCTCCAGGGGGAATCTTGGAGAGCCGGTTTGTGATTTTCCTGCCCTCTGCTTCCCTCGGCCACAGTGGGCAGCAGCATCCCAGACAGTGGCTATCCTGTGGGCAGAGCAGGGCCTCTACCCTGTGGACTTGCAGTGGAAAAGTGGTATGAGGAAGAGATAAATCTTTGTAGTTGAAGCCACTGAGATTTTTGGGTTGTTTGTTACGCAGCTCAACCTAACCCGCCCTGACCAGTACCAGTGCCTACTCCGTGCCAGGCATCAGAGCTTCCATGTGCTGAGGTGTATCCGGTCCCATCATAGGTGGGTAAACGGAGGCTCCTGGAGACTCAGTGATGGGCCAAGGTCAGATCCACATGGGTGTCCTTGTCCTTCATGGGGTCTGGGTGCCTCCCACTCTGTAGCTCCATCACTGCGCATGCACCCTCGTTACCTTTCTCTCCTGACAACCGGGAGGTCTGAGCAGGGGGCATGGTCCAGGTCAGATTGTTTCTTATACCCTGGGGCTCAGTGTAGTGCCTGGCCCAGAATCCTGGGATCACCACTGAATGGAACTGAAGTTGAGGCTAGATGGTGAAAACAGCTGGAAGCAAACGTCTGAGAGGAAAAGAAATCTCCCTCCCCCACTCACCTCAGGTTCATTGCTTGGGTCCCACAAATTAAACTGACAAAGACAGACTAACCAGAGAAACAAATAGAAGTTTAATAAAACATGCATTGTACACACACACACACACACACACACACACACACACACACACGGGAGCTCTCAGAGAGAGTAACCCAAAACATGGTTAGAACTCAGGCTTATATAAAACCTCACCCATGGAACAATACATTTGTGGAGAAGTGACAAGGCAAACGAAGAGGGCTTTGAGTCTCGAGGGCGGCAAACTGTGGGCAGGCAAGGGCACGGAGGAGTGGAAGACAAGGGGTGGTTGGTAAGGTCTGTTGTGTAGACGCCTCTGGTGCTGATCAGGGTCTGGTGTCTCTGGTGATTAACTTCGGTCCTTCCTGGTTCAGAGGGGAGGGGGACGTCTTCACAAACTGATGTCCTATTTCTAGGCAGACAGAGAGAGGGCAGGGAGCTTTTCTTGTGTCTCCTTCTTCTCAATTGTCTTCAGCTCAAACTAATCTTCCTTCCTCCTTCAAACTAATTCCACCTTCCTCCTAAGTGGCCTATTTGGGGTTGCCTGTTCTGCTGCCCTACACACATTAGGGGGACTGCAGCACCTGCGGTGAGGTTCAGCTGCTGCAGCCAGTCCCCGGCCTGGGGTGGGAGGTGCCCCCCTCTGCGCTTTGCAGAAGGCAGGGTGGCGGTCATGGCACACCAGCTGCTGAGGCTGTGGAGTGGCTCGGGAGACTGTGCATTAGCCCGTGTGGATGCTTCTTTCCTCCCCACGCACACTTGTGCTCCTCCCTCCTGATCTGTTTCCGCTGGGTTTCTTCTTAACCCGAGGCCTGTAGCCTTGACTTGTTTTTCATGCACAGGCTTTGCTGGGCCTCTTGTGTTCCATTAATTCTCAGCTGACCTTTCTCCCTTTCTCTCCTTCCCTTTCGAAGACTAGCTCAGCATCACAATTCAAGACTGGTGAACACAGTTTCCATCCAAGGGCAGCGTCTTTCTCCTACCTTTCCATCTAGATGGAATGACTGCACACATTATCAGCTCCGTATTTGAACATCCTCCCCTTACCTCCGTGCTTAACCCATCAGCATGAGTGCCAGCGGGGAACAGTGGGTTCCCCTCTGTGTCTATTCTGGGCTTGGTTCCCAAGTAATGGAGGCTCGTTGCACCCGTGTGGTATGTGGGATGTGGGAGGCTCTGCTTTACTAAGTTTTCTGAGCTGGCGTATGCTCTTCTCCCTTCTCCAGAGCTCAAAATATTCTGCACATCCATGTGAGGTCCCCCCAGGTGGGGGCTGCGCTGAGGGAGCTCCTGAGTGGGGGCTCCTGAGCATAGGGAGAGATTTCCCTGAAGGCAGACCAAGCTCAGGCATACCCCTCCCTCCTTCCCTCCCCCAGGACCTCAGAGGAGGGGCCCCCGCTGCAGGGGTGGTGAGATTTCATTTTCCTTGTGGCACAAACTCCCTGAGGCTTCCACTTCTCCTCCATGCAGACAGGAGGATGCTAAGCCACCCTCTGTGTCCTCCCTTCTGTGGTCTGTGTCCTCTTCCTGGAGGCCGTGCTCTCCTTTGGGTTGTGCCTGATGCTTTTTCCCTTCTGCCTCCAGGGGCTGTGCTGAGTGGCTGCTAACACAGGGCCTTGGTTGTTGCTGGGGCTGCAGGATCATCCACAAGGAGAAGCCCTTTCTCTGTAGTCTCTGCCAGAGCGGGGGAGCCCACCGCAACCCCGGGGCTCTCCGGCATCGAGGCTGCCGTCCTCTTCCCACTGCAGAGATGAGGCCAGCGCATGGCCTGAGGACTGGGGAGGTGATGTGAGCCAGGCGTGTTTATTTGGGTAAAAGGAAACACACAGGCACCGACTGCCCTTAATTGAGGCTAAAAGCGGACTTGGAGGCAGAATCAGGATGTGACTCTGGAGGAGAAGAGGGTCCAGGCAGACAAAGGACCAGAGGAGAATTCACTCATCAAAATCAGTGTGTCCAGGGGGGGAATCTGCCGAGAGGCGCTGGTGTTTCTTCTGCAGGAAGGGCCATAATTTGGACATTTCAAAGCAGAGAGAGGGACGGTCAGCTGGACCTGGGTCCTATCCACTGTCACCAAAGCTGTCGTGTCCCCTCCCTGGGCTGGCAGCAGCCTTGACATTTCTGTTCCCCAGCGAGACTCAGCCCGGCCAGCCTGAACGTCCTCCCGGGAGAGCTGAGCTAGCGCGCGGCCGTTTCAAAGTCTGTGTCTCTCCCACTTCTGAACTGGAGCCCCGTCTCTGGGGTATGAATAATGGATCAAAGCCGCTCTTCCTCCAGGCCCCTCTCCCTTGTAACAGGCAGGATGCTGGGCTTTGACAGCACATTGGTAAACTTAGAGGGATCCTCCCCCCACAACTGCTCTGCGGGAACAATGCCAGGATTTTGGAGACTTTCCTGAACTTGAGAAGTAGTCCTGTGTCCCCTTCGGCAGGGGGACTAGGGCTTGGGGAGAAGAGAGCAGAGAGCAGACGTTGCAATAAGTTTTCTTCTCCTGAGTCGATGTCTACCCAGAGGAATGGATGATGGGGAGAACAGGGAAGCCAAGTAGAGGCCATTGAAAATTTGGGTTGGGAAAGGGTCCCTAAAGACAGGGCCTGTTCTGCTGTCACAGCTGTGGATCATGCGGGATTTGGTGACAGAAAGGGTAAGTGATTCCTGCAGAGTCCTTGAAGGATGGGTCTGTGGGCGGGAGGGAGGAGCACCTCCTCCGTGAGGCCACCCGCTCGCTTCTGGGGAAATTCACACCAGACGGTGCGCGCCCTCGGGCCACTGCCCTCGGGCTTTGCCACATGGCCGTGACTTCATCCTCACACGCTGGACGGGCGGGTTCAGAGGCCATCCCAGGTTCTCAGGCTTTCTTGTCCCCATGGGACTCGTTTTAGAGGCCCATCTGCAAGGCTCTCCGGCACGGTCCAGCCCTCACTGCCCCCTCTTGGCCTCAGCTGGGAGGGCTGAGGAAAACTGTCCAGCATTTTACTCCTTGCTTTTTACTCCAGAAACTAAGGATGCCACTGTCCCTCTGGGGCCCGGGTGTCTAGGCCTGCACAGGGTGCCCTGGATGGGGGCTCGGGGTGGGGAGTGCCTGTCTAAGGCGCCACAGCTCTGCCCCCAAAAGGACACTGAGCTTAGCTTCTCCTCGGAGAGGTGTGGAGCGAGGCCCCGGGACCACCCTCGGTGACCAGAGCTGGTCCGTATTCTCACACAGCTCCCAAAGCAGCCTGGTTTTCTCCTGAAGAGCAGGGACCGTGGGCGAAGTCAAAGCCCTTGAGCAAGGGGTCACCCAGCAGCATTTGTGAATGCTCCGGGACCCAGGGCTGTGCCATGCTCCACGGGGGCAGCAGTCACATGTGGCCATGCAAATCAGAACTTGGATTAATGAGATTAAATGAACACTGAAGTCCCCTGCACATTAGCCACGTATCAAATGCTCGACAGCTGGAAGTTCTGCCCAACAAGGCTGCTCCCCTTACCCTCGCCTCCTGTCCCAACGTACAGCCCCGGCCAGCCCCTGGCCAGCGCCACTGTCCTCTTGTAGCCGACCTGACATTCAGAATCTCCTCTAGAACCAGCAAGAACCGGCATGAGCTGGTGGGAAGCTGTCTGCCCCCCGGAGGGCTCAGATCTACTGGTCTCTCTGGGATGACACTGGGTTGGACTCTCCAGTCACAAAGAGCATTAATGTCCATGGTTCCTCATTCCTCCAGGGACACTTGCTGGAGGCCACTTGGGTCCCCACAGGCAGGGATGTGTTGGATCTCCCGGTCTGGAGCAGGAGCCCTGCACGAGCTCCAACGCTCACCCCTTAGATGACTGATGGCTCCTGAAAAACGTGCATCACCTACGAGCTTCTGATGCTACTTGGAAGCTGTGGGTCTGCAATGTGGCTGCACAGAAAATAGCCTTTTCTATGTTGGGCAACCCTGATCCTTGCTGCCCCTGCAGAACTGCTGAGGCTTTTCCTGTTTGCATCCAGCAGCCAGGGATGTGCCCGGGCGTCACAGTCTTTGGGATGCAGCCGGGAGCTGGGTAGCAAGTAGCCCCACTGTGTGAGGCTGAAGCCACTTGGGGCGGTGTCAGTAACCCCTCCCCCCTCCCCATGGCTTGGACTCACCCCTTCACTCTCTGAATCTGTTGTCCTGCCATTAGAGTGGGATAATAATGGTGACCTTCCATGGTTGTCATGGGACATACATATAGATGGAGAGCAGCCGGGACATGGGAGAGAAGGTAGGGCTGCAGACTGTATGTGCAGGATGCCTGCCTGATATTTTGGCTCTGTCACTTTGCACATCCTGGGTGACCTTAGGAAAGTCACCAAATGCCTCCGGGCCCGAGAAAAAACTTTCTGTTCCAGGGGCTTAGTGTGGGCGCTAACTGGAATCACGCACGTGAGACCCTTAGCCCCACGCCGAGAAAATGTGTCACGCTCAAGGAGGGAGTCGAAGCTGCAGTGATTCCTTCCTGCCTCCTTTTTCCTTTTCTTTCTTCTTTTCTTTTCTTGTTTTTTTCCCATATGATTATTCGGCTTGTTTTAAACTTATTTTAACAGTGCTTTATTGAGGCATAATCTACATACCGTGAAATGCACAATTTTAAGTGAATCGTTAGTTGGATTTTGACAATTGCCTCTTCCCCAAATCAAGATATAGAACATTTTCATCACCCCAGAAAGATCCCTCCTGCCCCGTTGCAGTCAACCTTCCCTCCCCGACCCCTGCAGGAAACTACTGATCCGACGTCCATCAGCACGGATTCATTCTGTTTGTTCCTGAACTTCATATAAATGGGATCGCAGTTTGTACTGTATTGTGTCTGGCTTCCTTCATTCTATGTAATGGTTTTGAGATTCATCCAAGTTGCTATATGCATCAGCAATTTGTTCTTTTTTCTTTTTTTTTTTGGTCCTGAGTTGAATTCCTCTGAATGGATATACTACGGTTTGCCCATCCATTATCTCGTTGATGAGCGTCATTTGGGTTATTTTCCAGGGTTTTGCTGTTATGAATCAAGCTGCTATGAACATAGGTTCCTTTGCAATTCTTTTGATGGACACGGGCTCTGTTGGATCTTGGCTATGGCTGGGAGTAGAATTGCTGGATCTTGGGGCAAATGTATGTTGAGTCATAGAAGACACTGTGGAAGAGTTTTCCAAAGCGGTCTGAACATTTGATAAGCCCACCAGGAATGGGCATGGTTTCCAGTCGGGGCGTGTCCTCACCACCACCTGGGGCTGCGGGGTTTCAGGACAGTGGCCATTCCGGTGAGTGCTTAGGGTTCTTCATGGGGGTTGAAATTTGTATTGATCCCGCAGCTAATGATAGTGAGCCACTTTTCCTGTGCTCATTATACGTTTGGTTATTTTGTTTGTTATGATATCTTTCATGTTCGGAGGGGAGTCCTGTCTCTTCACTCTTCATCTGTCAGAGTCCTTTACAAACCCTGAGTGTGTGTTCTTTGTTCGACACACATATTAAAAACATTCTCTCTCAGCGTGCGGCTCAGTTTTCTGTTTTCTCAATAGTGACCTTGGATGAATGGAAAGCCTAAATTTAGAAAAAAAACAGAGTTGGGGTGCCTGGGTGGCTCAGTTGGTTAAGCGGCCAACTCCTGGTTTCCGCTCAGGTCGTGATTTCAGGGTCCTGGAATGGAGCGCGGTGTCAGGCTCCCCACCGGGAGGGGAGGCTGCTTCTCTCCCTCTGCCTTTCCCTCTGCTCTTCCCCCTGCTCTCTTGCAAATAAATAAATAAATCTTAAAAAAAAGAAAAAATCAAATTTATTATTATTATTATTTTGGTAATGGGTAGTCTCCTATTTTGTATCCTAAAGGATTTTTGTGAACCCCAAATCATAAAGATCTTCTCCTATGTTTTTTCCTAGAAGTTTTATAATTTGGGCTTTCACCTTTAAGCTTATAGTCCATTTCAAATTAATTTTTGTGTATGACATAAGCTTGAGGTCAATTATTTCTTATTTCCATGTGGATATCCAGTTATTTTGGTAACATTTATTGAGAACAGGTTCCTTTGCCATTGAACTGTGTGGGTGTCTTTACAAAAATTAGTACACACACACACACGCACGCACACATACACATATACATCTACGTATACACATATATACACATATACACATATCTACACACACACACACACACGCTACACATTTCTGCAGTCACCGCTCTGTTTTGTTGGTCGATTTATCTATTCTTTTGCCATTACCATATTGTCTTAGTTTTGTAACTTTACAGTATGTTTTGAAATAAGCTAGGATAAATCCTTCAACTTTATTCTTTTTTTAAAGAATATATTAGCTATTTGCTCTTTGTCTTTTAAATTTTTCATGTAAAATTTAAAACCAGCTTGTCAATTTCTGCCAAAAAAGCCTGCTGAGATTTTGATTAGAATCACATGAAACCCACAGATAAATGGATGCTTTATAATATAAATTCTAATTTGTGATCTCTTGCCATTTACTTAGACTTTCTTTAATTTCTCTCAGTAATGGTAAAAGTCCCACACATCTTTTGTTAAATTTGGTGCTATTGCAGAGGGTATTTGTATCTAATTTTCCCATTGTTTGTTGTTAAGTTTATAGAAATAACATTTACTTTATATATTATCTTGTATCCTACAACTTTGCTAAATTCACTTATTAATTTTAGTAATTTATGTCTTGGTGACCAGACAATAATTGTATTTGGAGAATCCAAAGTCATATATAAATGATAAATTACTAAAATTAGTAAGTGGGAAATAGGGTCTTTAAAGATACAATTAGTTAAGGATCTCAAGATGAAATCATGGTTTAGGGTGGTCCCTATGCCAGTGGATGTTGTCCTGAGAAGTAGGGGAGAGACACAGAGCAGGCCGTGTGCCCTGGGGACAGAGATGCGGGGGCTGTGTCTACAGCCGAGGAATGCCAAGGATGGTCAGCAGACACACAGATGCTGCAAGAGGGCTGGAGCTCCCAGAAGGAGCCAACGCAGCTCCCGCCCCGGGATCTCAGAGTCCTGAGCTCCTGAACTGGGAGAGAACAAAGTTCTGTTGCTTCGAGCCCCCAGGTTTGCGGTAGTCGTTTTGGTCCCCTATTCTCTCCCTGCCCAGATCCACACGTGGCACAGGGGAGAAGGACAGATGGGGGCCGTCCTTTTGCCCTTACTCACGGCTCTGCCTGGTGTCCTGGGGAAGTGGGGGAGGAGCCGAGAGCATGTAACGCAGGGGGTGGGATGGCGAGGATGGGCTTGGGAGGGACTCCCCTTCCCTTCCATTCTGTCCTTTGTTCTCTCCAGCGGCTGTTCCCTCCCCGTGCCCGGACCTGCCACTGTTCTCCATTCTCCAGGCTCGGCTCCAGCGGCTTCTCCCACCTAGAAACTCCTTGTCTTTTACTTGGCCCATTTCCTTTCTTTGAGGTCTAGCTGCCCCCACATCGTGCTGGGCCCCCTTACTGTGGGACCACACCCGAAGGTCACTGGGGTGCCCATTGCATGCCTCCCGTTCGTCTCTGGTTTCTCATTTGCTGGCGGCACATTCTGTAAAGATTGTGTGTGGGATCGGTAAGATCCCTGAGGACTTGCTGAGTCTGGGACTGTGCCGCAGATTTCCTTAGGATCCTCACGGAACCCTGCTTCTCCTTAGCCTCTGCCACGTCTGATACGCCGTGCGCGCCGGTAAGTGCCCACGAATGCCCACAATGTTCACAAACGCCCACAGATGTCTGCAAAACACGAGTTTGCCTCATTTTTCATGGAGTTTCATGTGTCAGCACTCTGAAAATTTACAGAGCTTCTCTTATGGGCAAATCAACTTTGGAAACGGAATTAGAAATAATTCTGCGTGTTCGGGCTGGTCCAGTAGTCAACACTACATGGGAGACTTTGACTCTAATAAAATCCACAGCGTAGGCTCTTCCCACATCATTTTTCTCCATGATTGCTCTCACAGCTGCTGAGGAGAAAGAACGGATGGTGTTAATTTCCCGGAAATTTTCTGCAACCTCAGGGCTTTGGGCTGCAGACCTCAGGCCCCTCCCAAGCACGCTGCCATATTTGGGGCATGCCCCCAAGTGGAAAGAAGATGTTCAGCCGTGAGGGGTTAGGTGGGCTGGGATTCACGTCCTCACAGCTGCTACCTGCCACAGTTTCCCCTTCGTGCTTGTTTTCAACGTTTCTGCAGCAGGGGTGCGACCCCGTAAGCCGTGAATTTATCCAGCCAACAAGTATTCAGGGATGATCTAATGGAGACTGGTCCTCTTGGTGGGTTTAGACCTGAGAGGGTTTCTAGGACGTGGGACTTCAGAGCTAAAGCGGGAGAGTTCCAGGTGAGCTGGGCAAGTTGCCCACCCTGGAAGACCTGCCTCTGTGCTGGGTTCTGGGGCTGCCGTGCGTGGACAGCGGGACGTCCTCCTCCCGTGGAGCTCACAGTCCATAGGGAAGCATAGGAGTAAGTAGCTATTGACTTACGGTTGTCCTCTGAGCACCCAAAGCCAATTTGCAGCGGGACCGTGTAACAGGAAACTGCCCCATTTGGGCTCAGAGAAGGTTTCCCACTGACCCACAAAGTCAGGGGTTCCTGCAGTGCCCCGGCTTCTCGTGTGCACACGTGCCTGTGCATGTGCGTGTCCGAGCGTGGAGCGTCTCTCGTGATACACCTTGATTCTGCAGAAGGGAGCGACTCCATTGCTCTGCCCCGAAAGGGGAAGGTGGAGGGAGGAGGGCCAGCAAGGTGGTGGGTGCAGCTCCACCTGCCCTTCCCCTCGGCCTGGGAGGCCTGCAGGCTGTGCCCTGGTCGGCTCTCACTCTGCTGGGGGGACGGGGATGGGGGAGGCTACGGTTACCCTGCGGGCCCAGTGGCTCCTTGCTGTGGCCTCACAGCTAGCTTGGCCTTCCAGCTTTCGTCAGTAATCTCTGCCTGATTGCTGTCTCTCTCAGCTGACTTCGTTTAAGCTCTGGGTCAGGAAAAGGGGATTGTTGATTGGCCCTTTAAACCCCTACATGGAAAAAACCCAAAACCCAACATGCAGACATACTTTGTTTCTAACCACAGCCTGCATCTGAGCTCAGAGGCCCAGGTGAAGGTGGGGATGGTGCAGGGGAGGTGGAGGCGGTACAGGGCATGGGGGCTGGTGCAGGGGAGGTGGAGGCGGTACAGGGCATGGGGGCTGGTGTAGGGGAGGTGGAAGTGGGGGTGGCTGGGGGCTGGTGCAGGGGAGGTGGAGG
>CM052900.1:163737241-163770562 GCA_028534135.1 Potos flavus | reverse complement strand
ATATAAGATAAATTAATATAATATATTATATATATAATATATATTAGATATAGATATATCTATATAGATATCATATATAATATCTATATCTATCTAATATATATCTTATATAATATTTATCTTATATATGTTTATCTTATATATCTTAGGTATCTAAGATAGATATCTATCTATCTTAGTACATATTTTTCCACTTGTTCATTTTAACCATTTCTCTGTTATTTGGCTTTCGGTCTATTTCTTTTAAACAGCATGTAACTGGATTTTTTTATGATCCAGTGAGATGGTATCCGACTGTGGGTAATTTTGATTGTCACATTTATTGTGACTACTGGTACATCTGCTTCTATTTTCTCTCCTTACCTGAGTTTGGTTTATCAATGAGGCTTTCCTTATATTCTTTTCTCCTGGTTTGGAAGGTATTATATGTCCTTACATAAATTTTAGCTAATACCTTTAAGTCGTTAATTATTTCTCTTCCAACAAAGTCAGAGTTATTTGGTGTTTTTCTCCTTCTCCAGTTGCCCCCACTCTGCATTGTTGTCTGGAAGTTTAATTCAATATTATTGAATTTAAAAATCCTAATGAGAGGTTAAATAGATTCACTGAAATATTTTTTATCAGTTTCTTTGCTCAGTTCGGTCTTCAGCAGGCTACTCTCCGTTGGTTCACTTTTCTTCTTGCTGAAGTATCTCCTTTAGTAGTTTTCTCTGTGAGGGTCTGGGTGGTAAAGTTTGTTTCTCATATCACACTTTGATAGCATCTCGGCCTTCTTTGTCCTCACTCTGGAAGAGCAGCCTCAGAGGGCACGTTGAATGTTATGCCCCGATCACCCTTGGAGGCTGTTTATTCATTATCTTCTGGTATCTGTTGTTGCCGAGGAAACATTTGCCGGCAGTCTAGTTATCATTCTTTTGTAATCACATGTGTTTTCTTTCCGGTGCTTCTATACTTTCTTTCCCCTTCATTTTCTGTAACAGTTTCATTATAGTTTACTTCCGTTTACCCACCATAGCACTCAGTGTGGCTCATTAGCTGAAAGCTCATACCTTTTCATCACATCGTGAAAATTTCTAGCCATGCCTTCTTCAAATATCGTTTCTTTGCCACGCACTATTCTCTCCTTCACGCTGTTGCAATCTCAGTTTCTCTTCTACAACCTTAGCGTGTCTTCCATCTGTTTTAATCTCTCTCTACTCTGTGCTGCATTCAGAATGAGCCTCACCATCCATGTACATGCTTTCTCTGACCAGGTCCAAATCCCGGTGTGATTTAAAGAATTCCAACGACTATATTTTTCACTCCTAGGATCTTTAATTGAGAATTTAAAAAAATGGCCTGTTATTAATTCATAGCTGATTCCTACTATTTTGTTATATTTTTGTATATTATTCCTTCCTTTATCTCTTTGAGGCTCTTAAAGTTATTCTAGAGTCATGTTTTGGGGTTTTTCTAATGTTTGCCTTTCACCAGTGGTGAATGCTTTAACTGATTTTGCAGTGTTTTGGCTGTCACGGTTAGTGTGACATCAAATGTTCTGCAGAACCTTCTGCTAACAGGATGGGAGTCTCACTCTCTTCCACCTTCCACCTAACACTGTTTAGTGGTTTTGCAGCTGTTTTTCCTCTGCTCCTGAGAGTCCTGGTCCAGACCAGTGCTGCCTCGGAGGATCCCAGCTCCCAGGCCAAGGTGATGCTGGGGAGAGCACAGATAAGGTCACGAGTCAAAGGCACATCAGCCTTGTGGCTGCTCTGCGCCCCAGCTCTCCCTAGACTTCCTCCATTTGCTCCTGGTTTCATCTGTAAGCCTGTCTGGAGTCTCCCACCACGTGGGGTTGCCTGGATCCCTGCTGGCCTCAGGAGTCAAACCCTCTCCCTTCGGATGGACTCTTGGCCCCAGAGCCAAGCATGCCCCCAGCTTTGGCTCCTTCCCTCCACCGTTTCTGGTCCACGGAGAGCTTTATTTTCTATTCGAGCATTAATAAATACCTAAAACATATACTTAGTTAGCTTTTGCTGTGTTGGAGCAAAAGGAGAACAGTAGAAGTTTGAACTGAGATGCAAAGTTGCCTGAATGTCCAGCCCTATATCCCCCCCCAGACCCGGATCAGTGGAGGAGCTCTTCCAGAGAATGAATGACACAGTCTGTTTCTCAAATCTCAGGTGTTTTAGGGGTTATGAGTCTTCTCCTTTGAGGGCACAGAAAGGGAGCCTTCCAGTGCTGGAAGGAAGCAGGATGCAGTCTGTTTCTTCACTGAAGGCCACCAGGAGCACACTGTCAGGCTCCAAATCTGGGAGGTTTGGAGGGGAGGCTGCAGGAGGAGAGCAGTTTAATGCAAACCGGGTCCCCAGCACAGCCGGCGTGTGAGGCATACGCTGCAGAGAGAGATAATAAGGCTGTCCCTGGATGGGCTGGGGGTGCCGTCTTTCCTAATGGGATGCTAAATGAAGTTATGTCAGACACAGGCTTACTTACTTGGGAAAAGACACTCAACACAGTCTCGTCTCAAATTCCACTTTGTAGCTGCTGCCCGACATGACAAGCAACTGAAAAAGTTGGAGCTGATGTTAGTGGTGATGGCTTTGTCCAAGTGCATCCCTTTGCACACATGTGCATGTGTGTGCATACACATACATGTGTGCACGTGCAGGACAAGGCAAGAGAGAGGGAGAGAGAGGGAGAGACTGTGCATTTCCTAGGCTGATCCACATCAGAATGCATTCTATTTGGCATTTCTGGCTCCTCCACTGAGTCTGTCTGCATCTCCTTCATGAGGTCCTGGAGCTCAGTAAGGTCAGTGACCCTGCATTTGGAATTATCCCGACTTTTCCCTGCTAACAGCTAACTTGTCGCCAGGAAGGGATCTGGTTGCTGAAGGTTTCACATCTTGCAGGGAAAGAGAGATGAAATCTTGAAAACCCAGGATATTGCTAGTAATTATTAAAGCAAGTAGTTTATAGATCAATTGCACCCTCCACTCAAGTGCAAATAGTCTGGGTCCTCAACCGCATGGAAATCTCTGAAAATATTTGTGTTAGAGCCCCTTGGTAAATACTCCCTGTGGTGCTTTTGGTGCAGAAGGCAATAAAAGATGTTTTGTTTCAGTGCACTCTTGCCATGATTTAGAAAGGAAATGGGAGAAGCATACAGCAGCCCTGCCATCACGCGCCCTCCGAAGCTGCTCAGCCACGACGGAGCATCTATTCTGTGCACTAAGGGGGATCTCGAGGACCATAACACACAACACAATTTGTGTTGAAGCAGTGAATGGTAAACTCTTCTCCTACAAATTCAGTTGGTTAATCTCATTTTTAACGTAGCATCAACCCGGCCCCATAAAAACGGCATGAAACCTGGGATGACGTGAGAACTCACAGAGGTGATGGTGCTGGTTGAGAAGGAAACGTGGGTGCCGCCGTCAGCCAATGCTGGACCAAACAGCCACGGCAGCCAGCGGCCATCAATGTCTGCTTGCCCTTAGAATTTCTCATTCCTGTTTGGGGATGGTCTCTACTGGATCAAAAAGAGCTCTCAGTGTGCGTCTCCTAATTCGCACTTTCGATGGTTCCGCAGGTAACTGTGAGTGTGGACCACGTGTGTGGAACTTTGTTGGAAGTAGGGGCGCAGACGAGGACATGGGGGAGGAGCCACCCACCCTCGGTGAAGGTTTGTTCTAGTGGGGGTGTGGTGACATTCAAGGAACACCTCAAGAAAGGTGACCATGGAGAGAACCACTGGGAAAGAAATACACAAGGGTGACAACGTGGGGTCCCAGAGCAGGTGACCCGCTGTTTTGTCTCCTGGTACCAGCTATGCTCTTCATTCATGATGCTCATGACACTTTTGCAATTCCTTGTGCTCTGTGTGAACAGAAATCTTTTTCATCTTCTTCACTTGGTCATCCTTGGGCTCAACGTCAAGCCTGTCCTGCCACAGTTAATGTGTTTGGATCAACCAACCAACCAATCAATCAACCAATCAATCAACCAATCAATATATCAGTGGAAACCCTTCCTGACTGGCCTCAGATAACGTGGGAGTTCTGCTAATCCCCTTGTTTCTCTTTCTTCCCACCATGCTGCTCTGTGCAGTGTGTGCTACAATTACACACCGGTGGATAAATCGTTAATTGTCTCTACTCATTTCATGGGTCACTAGGAACCTTTTTCCCCAACTAAATTATTTCTCAAGGGCAGAGATATGTCTTCACTTTCTTTATTACTCTTCACAATCAATGCATCTGGACGCTGAATGTCTGGGTCGAGTCCTACACTAGATCCATACCTGCCAGCGTGTTAGAATTTGTATTCTTCGGTCCCCAGTTAATGACAGTGTGGCTCTGTCGCTGGAAAGGACGGGAAGCATGCGTAATCGGAAATTCACCATCTCAGACGTCACTCAGGTTAGGTGAGGGCAAGTCAGTTCGACTTTCATTTCTTGAGGTTTTATACCCTGCTGTTCCTTATGAATATTCTTTCAGAAAATCTGAAAAGAAGAAGAAGAAGAAGAAGAAGAAGAAGAAGAAGAAGAAGAAGAAGAAGAGGAAAAAGGAGAAGAAGAGGAAGAGGAAGAAGATGATTCTGGGCCACAGAGAAAACAGGGAGGTGAAGAAAGATTCTCAAAGGCTTTTCTTTAGAAGTGGACTGGTTGTTCTAATCAGTCACGAGAAAAGCCAACAGCAGAGCCCTTGGACCGTTAAGAATCTGTTTTGTCCTCAGTTCCTTTTCTCCCCGGCTCTTCCTCCCTCCCTCCTTCCCTCGCTCTCCTCTTGGAGATAGTCAGCGGTGAGTATGGTCCCCTCCTGTGGCTGCCCGCCTGGGCCTTCCTCTAACTCCTGGACACAACGGGTCTTACCTTCAGCCTTTTCAGTCCGTATCACATGACCGGAGATTGGCTATCTTATCCCCTATTTGTTCCGAGGGAGACAATGTTACAGACTAGGACCGGCTCGCAATGTGGATCAGGAAACACGGGCCCGGTAGCTACTGGCCATTAGATCTTGACTGTGTTCATCCTCATCCGTGCCTTTGAACTTGCATTTCTCCTTCCGGATGATGGAACCGGTCATAACCACCTGCAGGGTGGGGAGGAAGGCCCGGTGGGAGAAGGCTTTACAAAACCACTTTGCAGATTTGCAAGTGCTCCCTGCGTGTCAGCTCGATAGGATTACCGGGCTTGGTTGCTGTCACTGAGGAGTCTAAAATTTAATTATAGACGTGCAGCTGCAGTTGGTGCCTCCTCTCTATTCCAGGGACTGTGCTATTAGTGGCACAGAACAGGTGGTCATTTCTTGATAGATGGGTGTAAGATAGGAATCTATTCCACAAACGTGTGTTAATGAGACACCTACTATATATCCCTCTGCTTGGCCCTGTGGACCGCAAAAAAAATGAACAAGGCACCATCCCCATAGAGTCTCATTTTTACTTCTAAAAAGTTCTACTTTGGGGGCGCTTGGGTGGCTCAGTGGGTTAAAGCCTCTGCCTTCGGCTCAGGTCATGATCTCAGGGTCCTGGGATCGAGCCCCGCATCAGGCTCTCTGCTCAGCGGGGAGCCTGCTTCCCCCTCTCTCTCTGTCTGCCTCTCTGCCTAGTTGTGATCTCTCTGTCAAATAAATAAATAAAATCTTAAAAAAAAATAAAAATAAAAATAAAAAGTTCTACTTTGACGGTATTTGCAGTGCCCTGCCAAAGGTGCCTATGCTTTAATCCCGGTACCCCTGAATGTGACCTTCCGGGGAGAGGAGAAGGAAGGTTGCAGATGAGCGAGCCTGGAGACGGGGAGGTCATCCTAGATGGTCTAGGGGGGCTGATATCATTGCAAGGTCCTTGAAAGTGGACGAGGGAATCAGAAGGACTTTGGACAGTGTGAGACAGACTTGCTTCACTGTCGCTTGGCCTTGAAGAAGGAGGGAGACGCCATGAGTCAGGAAGGTGGAGCAGGCAAGGAAACGGACTCTCCCCGAGAGCTTCCAGAAGGGAGCGCAGCCCTGCCCACGCCTCGACTTCAGTCCAGTGAGACTTCTGACCTCCAGAACTGTCAGGGAATGAATCCTTGTTGCTTTACACCACTGTTTGGTGGTAATTTATCTCAGCGGTGGAAAACTAACCATGTATTATTACTCCTTTCTCCTTAAACATTAACCTCATTCAAAAATTTTTACCGTGTTCTTTTTTAGAAATCTTTTTCTGAAGGTGTTCTTTATTTATTTGACAGAGAATGAGAAAGCATGAGCAGGGGGAGCGGCAGGCAGAGGCAGAGGGAGAAGCAGACTCCCTACGGAGCAGGAAGTCCAATGCGGGGCTCGATCCCAGGACCCTGAGATCATGACCTGAGCCGAAGGCAGACGCTTAACCGACTGAGCCACCCAGGTGCCTTATTTACTGTGTTATTATGTGGCAGCCTCCGAATAGGGGCCAGAGCTGGGATGGTGGGGAGAACGGGACGTGCTGGGTCCCTGCCCTCCCGGAGCTTAGGGTGGTCAGGGGAGAGAATGCCAGTGAAGTGTGTTTGCAACGATGGCTGCAATGGGGACCCAGCAGGACAGGTAAGCACACCTGCTGTGATCCCAGCAATCTAGCACTCTGTCAGAAGATCGCCCGAGACGGCCGTGTCGGCGCCCACCCATGTGTGTCCTCCTCCAGGGAGCAGGGGAAGCCCAGGCCTGAGCCGGGGGAGTAGACCGTCCGCGTCGCAAGGCACTGGGCAGCCGAGCTGGGGAGCTGCTCCTTCCGTCAAAGCCCTTGACCAGCCAGCCTTGGCGTCCCTCTCCAGGTGGCCCCCGGGCAGGCCAGGTCAGGGGCGATGCCTCCTCCTGTCTTTCTTCGGCGCTGTCCATCCGTGGAAAAGACATCGGAGACATTTGCGAGCACAGCTAATCAGTTAAGCATTCAATTAATTAGGCAATCATTTCTTTGCACTTGATTTTCATTACAGTGAGTTTATTTTAGTTTCTTGTGTAGGAAAAACAGGTGCTCACATTTAGCTCCGTCAGCTTCCTGTTGCTGTGTTTGATTCACATATTATTTTTAAAATAGGTTTATTTTGGGGGCAAATGTGACCTGAAAAAACCCACTCATATTTACTCACCCGTGTTGCTATTTTTGTGCTGGTGGTGGTGGTGGTGGTGGTGTTTTCTCCCCCAACCTGGGGACGGTTTTGGAACTAAATGAAGCTCTGTGACATCACACGGCCCTCGTCCCTCGCGCGCAGGCAAGGAGCCCAAATGTAAACACCCGGGATCTATGACAGGCAAGGGCCCCGCGGAGAGCGAGGCTCACGTCGTTTCCTAAGAGGCCATTCTTGGTCCACAGCTGGATGGCGTCCAGGTGCGTTCAGGATGCCCTAAACCCAGGTCCTGGGACGTCAGGCCAGGGATGCTCCCGAGAGCCCGCCCAGACTAATAGCCCCCTGGCTCACCCCTCACACTGCTGCTGCTGGGGTCAAACGCCCCGGCACGCCGGTCACCGTACAAATGCGAGCAGGCGGAATGAGGGGTGTGCACGTGAAACGCTCTCTCGCAGCCCCTGCCTGCAGAGGGGGGACATACGCAGTGTGCTTTCTGCCTTCACACGGCTCTTCCAAGCAAACACGGTTCTTCCGCGGTTTGGAAAGGAGACGCGAGGATCCTTAAACTGCCCCCTCCCCCCTCCCCCCTCCCGTCTAAGTTTCCTTTGTGTGTGATATAAAGGGTTAATATAAAAATAGAAGTCCTCAAGGCATTCTAGCGTTCTTCTTAGGTTCCCATAGAAACCAAGCAGTGCAAACATGTGAAGGATTTTTTTTTTAAGTTGGCCAAAAATTTCATCCTCCAAAGATTTGGGGTCGTTCTGCCTTATGGTCTGGGAAAACTTTTTAAAAAAGATCTTCAAGAAATTAATAAAATCTCTTCACCTGTCCCCACCCTCCCACATGCACCCAAGCCCCAGACTTCTTTTTTTTTTTTTTTAAATGTATCCACCAGAAAGGGTCGTTCTGTGTCATTTTCCATACGACCCCTTGAGGGCTTAAAAAAAATCTTTTTGTAACAAAGTTTCTTCTCTCCAATCTCAGCTAGGGAATCAAGATGATTTTTTTGCTTTCTGTTTAAAGCAATTTGGAACAGTCTGGTCACCGACCCGAAGCGAATGGTGACACTATCCCTCGGGGACAATGAGAACAAACGCTTTGAGGGAGCAGAGCCCTGGGTCGGGAGCTCCTTCCGCTGGTCGGGTAGACTGCACTGGGCCCACGGAAACCTCTTCAGGACATGGCTGCTGCAGCTGGAGAGTGCAAGAGACATCAAATTAGGGCTTTTGTCCCCATTGCTTGATCTCGTTAGACGGTGTTCGTTCTCGGTGATTGGTGCGGCGGGGCCCCGGCCGTAGCCGAGGGTCCCGCTCCCGGCTGCGGTGGACCTGGTGAAGCATGAGGCCCGGAGCATCTCCCCTGCGGGACCTCTGCCCCCCAGGCCCTGCTGGATCCCCCTTCCCAGGCCGGGGAGGGGCCCCCAGGCTGTGTTATGGCCCCAGGGCTCTCTCGGCTGCCCCCTCCCCAGGAGAACCGCCCTCCGACGCAGGACGACGCAGGAAGCCGCCTGACAGGGAAGCTACACCCTCTCCACACTGATGGGTGCAGGGACAAAGGTGGACGCTGAATGAGGCCAAGGCCACGTTCTGTCTTCCTGCTCAGACCTACCCACTCTGTGTCACTTCCTTCACTCCCTTTCAAGTGTCTCCTGACCACAATCCTGCCCGAGATCAATCCTTGTCTCAGGCTCTGTTTCTAGGGAGCCTGACCTGCTGTCAGTCCTCCTGGGTGGATTGTTTAAAGGTGAGGAATGAGGGGCGCCTGCGTGGCCCAGTGGGTTGAGTCTGCCTTCGGCTCGGGTCATGATCCCGGGGTCCTGGGATCGAGCCCCACATCAGGATCCCTGCTCGGTGGGGAGTCTGCTTCTCCCTCTCCCTCTGCTGCTCCCCCTGCTTGTGCTCTCTTGTCCTTTCTCTCTCTCAAATAAATAAATAAAATCTTTTTTTTTTAAAGGTAAGGAATGAGAAATGTCTTCTGTTATGGGTCAATGGTGCAACCCCAAAAGATGCCAAGGGCTTAGCTCCAGGTACACGTCAATGTGATTTTATTTACAAGTAGAGTCTTTGCAGATGTCACCAGCTAAGACGAGTGAACTGGAATGAGTCTTAACCGTGTGTGGCTCGTGTCCTCTGGGAGAGATTCTCTCTGACCCTCTTCCAGAGGAGGCCTTGACCTTGGCCCCCATCCCGTCCTTGGCCCACCCAGCCCAGCAGTAGCAAGAATCCTGCTAAGTCAATTTAGTGAGAATCCCCTGTGCTTGATGTCCCCTCTTAGTGATTTTCCATCAGTCTGCTTCACGGCTACAGATCTCCAGCTGTCTTTGCTGTATTTGGTCTCTGTCCCCTACTGCAACAGTCTTCGATAAATCCTCCCTTACTGTTTTAGCAAGTGTCAAAATAATTTTTGCTTTGGTAAAAGGACTTATATACAGGGGAAATTTGGATACAGAGATGTGCGCAGGGAGAATACCATGCGCACGTGGAGTCGGAGACTGGCGGGATGTTTCCACAAGCCCAGGACATTGAAGATGCCAGCAAACCACTGGAGAGAGGCAGGAGGTAGGAGCCAACGTGCCAGCACCTTGAGCTCAGACGTCCAGCCTCCAGCGCTGGGAGAGAACACCCGTCAGTGGGGAAGCCGCCCAGCCTGTGGTGTTTTGTTATGGCAACTCCAGGAAACCAAAACATCCTCCCCGTGCATCCTTGGCATTGCACACAGCTCCTCCTGCCCCACCCGAGCCTTGCTCGTTCCTCTGCGGCTCTGGCGAGCTCCCAGGAAGCTGAGACACAGGCGGTCTGCGGGATGTAGGCATGGAGCCGAGCACTGTTGCCCTGGGGGGCTGAGGTTCGGCAGGGGGAGCAGGAGTTGCTGGCTAATCCACACAGAGCCCTTGGGGGGAGCTGTCTGGGCAGGATGCTCAGGACGGCACGTTCCTGCCCTTCCACACCGGGCGGCCACACACACGAGACTCACGCACGCCGGGGACATCATGAGGAATGCCTCCCGCTAGGCCTTCACACGGACCAGCTTCCCGGCTGGAAGAGGGGGCTTCCGGCATGATAATTCACCGCTGGGCCTTCTTGATGCACTTTTCCCCACGAACAACAACGTGCAACTGGATGTCAGTCATCGGGCAAACATAACTGGATCGGGAAAATGTTGTATTGTGCATCAAGTTGACTAATGGGGAAATGTCAGTTTTACTAACATTCTTCCTTCAGACGATAATTTTGTACCCATAAAGATGAGTAGCAGAAGAGTTACGGAAGGCGTCAACTTGGAAGAGGGAGTCCTTTTAATCAAGTCTGCTTTTCCTTCCTTTCTTCCTTCTGTGTTTAAATAGTCGATCTCTCCGTGGGGAACTGCTTCCGGATTGCTGGCCTGGGATGGGGCAGAGTACCCACAGAGCGGACTGTCTGGCGGGAAGCTGGTTTAGGGCACACTCTCCGGACGCTGTGTGCGGGGACGCCGGGCGTGGGCTTGGCCCCGGCGCGCCCCCGGGCTAGTCCTCGCGGGGTCGAGGCCGGCGGAGGGAGCGGTTTCCGGCATCAGCAGCTGGGCTGGCGGGACCCCGTCCGCCCCTCGTGAATGTTATCTTCCTGGAATGCACTCTCTGTAGTGACAAGACTTCAACGCCGGCTTCCAGTTCCCTTTTCCTGTTTTTGGTACCCCGCGGAATATGCCGGAAGGCTCTGGCATCTCCTCCCACCTGGCGTCTTGCATAACTCCTTACTGAGTAGTCCCCCGCCTGCTCCTGCCTCTCCGCGAGCACCTTCCCCTCAAAGCGGTTTGGGCCCTGCTTTTTAAGCTGAGATCTTATGACACTCCCCAGCTTCTAGAGGTTTCTAATTCCCCCAGAAGTACATCCAAACCTTCCCAGGGCCTACTAGACCCCCACACTTCACCCCTGCCTTCCGCTTTGCTTCAGCTCCTCCTACGGTCCAGCCTCCGAGCCTTTGCCCTTTCTGTTCCTTCCTCCTGCAGCTCTGTCCCCTAGAAGGTTCTTGGCTCACTCCCTTGTTCTGTAGATGATTTCAAGGGGTCACCATCGGACAGGCCCTCCCACCACCGTTCCAAAGCAGTTCTCTCCTCTCTGCCCCCCCCCCCCCCCCGTGCTGTTTTCTTACCTGGGCCCAATCGCCGCTGAGATCTCTCGTATGGATTTCTTATGCATTTAGGTCTCTTGAACAAGCTCGAGAACATTCCACGGGGGGAGAGACTTCGCCACCATGCCCAAGGCTGGGGCGGGCGCCGGCACGCAGCGAGAGCAGCTGGCCGCAGGTTTCGGCGTTGAATTAATTTATCGTGCCAGAGCTGCAATTAGAGAGAGTACCTTGCCCTAGAAGTGTTTGTTAGAGGGATGAGAAACATATTCTTTGGGAGGACGTGCTCCTTAGGAAACACCTTTCTGTGTCTCCAGGAAGGCGTGCAGGGATTTGTGCTGTCGGGAAACGCGGCCACTCTGTACGCTGGTTCTCGGTCTGTCCCGGAACCGTCAGCCTCCAGGACGAGGGCAAGGGGATCTGTTCTCTGGAACCCAAGCATGGCCCACCCTGCGAGGCCCATGGGACCCCCCCCCCCCCCCGCGGGTCAAAGGGTTTCCGGGATTCGCTGAGAGTGATGCATCTAGCATTTGGTGGAATTCAGATTCAAACGCAGACAGCCTTGCGTTCTGGTGTCCAATCACACAATCATCTGTGCATGTGTTTGAGAGTGTGTGTGTGTGTGTGTGCGTGTGAGAGAGAGACCCTGCTAGTCAGGGCACCGTTAGGACAATCGGGATTCTGTCCCTTCCTGGAAACAAGTCACAGGAGACCCCCACGCAGGCAGGGACCTCTAGGATGAGCCCAGCGGAGCGTCCGCCTCGGGGGCGTCGGAGACGGGGCGTGCGGGGATTCCCGCGGGCGGGTGGCACATTTCAGCTGGATTGGTGATCGTCTGGGTTTTAAGATAACTGTGGGATTCATCACCTTACCCTACTGCATGATGACGTCTCCCTGTAGAAAGGGCCATGGGGCTCCTGTGAGCAGAGTGAGCGGTCCACGGTGGTCACAGTCCTAACAAATTTGAGAGAAAATCCATCGCCTTGGTTGAAGGCACTTACAGAGAGCTCAGGTTGGCATTTGTCTCTCAGCCTCGGTCAGGCGTGCCCCCGTCTCGGTAGAGTCCACGGGTGACGTGCTCCGGGCTCACTGCGGGGCGACCATTGCCGTCTTCTCCTTCAGCACCACTGACCCCCAGCGCGGGCGCAGCACTCAGGGCTCGGCGCTGCCGAGAGGGGCCTCTGCGGACGGCTGAGCTCGCCCTCCGGCCGGGCAAAGGGAAAAGGGGTCTTTGAAATCCTGTATTCCCGAGTCTGGGTCCTCCAGCTTTTCGGTGTGTAAGGACCCCCAGCAGGAGGGGGTCTCAGCTGACTACTGTGAAGTCCGGGTCTCACACAGGGGGGGGGACTGCTGTAGGATGGCGAGGGTTTCCTAACCAGGCAACTTAAGTCTCTGCCCGAAGCCAGACAGCCTGAGGGTAAAAGGTGACCAGCTTTATTCTCCTTTTTATTTCCGGGGATGTGCTGGGTTTACTGCTCCTCGGCGTGGCGGCAGACCTCTTGCTTCCTTCCTTTCTGCGGGATCACGCAGCCTTGCCCATGGCCAGTGACCCCCTCACCCTCTCGAGACAGGAGTGCTCTCCCCTGTGCTGATATGGGCTGTGGCCAGGTCACCCGTGTGGCCGAGGGGATCCGAGCAGAGTCAGGGGCTGTCTTCTCAACGACGCTTTCAGGGGCACCCAGGTTTCCAGGGCTGGTCCTGCTCTGCCCTCGTGCTGGGGGACCCCTCAGGGAAGGACAAGACCCAGGAGCCAGAGCTGCGCTGACCCAGAAGGGGAGAGAAACCCGTCTGCTTTCCGAGCCATGAGACTTGGATTGTTCGTGACCTCAGTCTTTCCTGATCAGAGCTGGCTCCTGGGGCCGCCTTGTCCCGAAGTCCTCATCTGGGACACAAAGTCTGAAACTCCTCCTATGAAGATGCCCTAGAGCCACGCAGATCCAGGCCGTGGAGGTTTTAACCTAGAAACAATGACCGGAATCCACAACCAAGGCAAAGCCCCCTGCTATTCGCTGAGATGGGGACAGCTTCAATACTTAGCTGCCCTGTGCACATTTCTCAGTCTGAAATGTTTAGGGAATGTCACACACCCTATAAAGATACTGTCACAGCCTGTGGCATATGTGTTGGAATGTTGGCAGGACAGAACGATCAGAAACCAAGCATAGAAACAACCCCATTTGCTGGCTCTCTTCCTGGCGAGTTCTTGGGGCCCATCCAGCCCTGCCTGTCTTAGTCCAGACGTTGGTGTGCCGCACTGTAACAGACGTTCCCAAGTCCCGAAGTCCCTCTCACCTGTCACCTCACCCTGTTCTGCTCACGGCCCCGGCAGGTGGGCCGGGCAGATCGCATCCCCATTTTAGACTCGAGGGGCTGGGAGTGAGGGAGGATGAGTGGCCTCATACCACCCAGGAGACCGGGGAGCTCTGATGGAACTGTGCTTGCTGGTTATAAATTCCACATTATTTATATTATGTCCGTGCTTCTCAACGTGTGCTCTGCAGAAAGCCTCTTACACCGATTATAAAAGATGTTCTCTGAATACAGGACATATGTTTAAAACGATGGGGAATGCTAGGCTCCGGGAAACAAGTTTTGTCACCATGGGGCTGCTCAGAGCCTGGCCGTGCTTTCGTGCTTTCGAATCTCAGGGGAGGGACTGCCACACTCGGGCCGATTGAATTTGGGTCTCAACTCTTCCTCCCCTGCAGTTTTGTCCTATGTCAGCATGGTGGCTGCCATGCATGTCCCTTCGGTGGCCACGTGACTTGCTTTGGCCCATGAGCTATTCCAGGACACGAGCGCGTAGGGTTTATACTGCAAGAAAAAAAGCCACCTCGGGGAGCTGCCAGTCCAAGCAGGAGGAAGGACCTGTGGCTCATATCAGGACCCAGCCTGCTTAGGGTCCGGCCCCGCTGAGGCCGGGCAAACTCTGCCTGACCTGTGGACACATGGTCAGCAGACGCCCCTGAGCTTGACTTCTAGGTGGCCGGCCACGCAGCACTGTTACAGCAGGAGGCAAGATAGGATGCAGTGTTTCTCTCTCTTTTGACCATAGAACCTTCTGTTCATTGAGTGCCTGCAGAACAGGCTTGGAGGGAATCTTGCAGTCCACCTTGGGGCTCTGCCGGAAAGCACGCTCAGACCTGCTGGCCACAAGGCAGAACTTCCTCAGGGCTTCTCAGCTTGCTGGCATCCCAGTGGCGTGGGTCCCAGGGGGGAGGTGACCCAGAACTAGTGTTCACTTTGGAAATGTCGGGGTACCGTGTTATCTCCTGCCACCTCTCCCAGGGGCCTTTCATGTCTTCCTGCAACAAGCCTGCCAGGGGGTGGGTCTTCGTGACATCAGGACAGCTATCAGAGAGATGACCACCCGCCATGGCCGTGCCTCCCAGTCCTGCTGTGATCCGACGAGGCGGTCGGCATTGCCCAGATTTAGGGGAAAGTCTTTATTCCAGCAAAAGGCTAGTATTTTCTTGCTTTAGCCAAGGTAAGAAATCATGGAAGAAGCCCCGATAACTCAGAACAGATGAAGTGTGACCTATCTAAAATTTGTAATCCATCAACCTTGCCACTCCCCTGGCAACCTTTTTCCTTCCAGCTCAGAGGGAGGTCATTTTTCAACCATTCGAAGCACCTTCAGACTTCCCATGCCTCCAGCTTTGGAGAAGGGCAGGTTGGGTTGAACGACTGAGTGGGAAGAATATTAAGGTCACTGTTTTTCTGCCCCAGTCCTTATAGAGACAGGGAGACTTGGCCCCCCACCTACTGTATCGATCTTTTGTTCTTTTCATGGGGTGGCAGTGGGATGTTGGAAAGAGGGTGGGGAGAACCGGATGCTTTATCCTGAGAACAACATTGTGATGTAAGCACAGCCAGCTGTCTTCTCCTTGTCCTTATCCCCTTTTAAGAGGTGACACAGAGAATGAGACCCAGAGAGAATAAGAACAGGGACATAAGGGGACATGATGGGCACAGAGCAATCACAGAAGCTAGTGAACATTCTTGTGTACCAAGAGCCTTAATCAAGTTTATTTGTTTTTGTTCTGTTTTTCTTTCCAAATGAATTTTTTTGTCTTAGGAAGAGGCACCGTAAGGTAACTCTAATGCTCTCTGGGTATATTTCCTGGGTAGGATCTGAAATAAACAAGCACGAATTGATTGTTTACCAAATCACCAAATTGCTTGAAGCTTGAGGAACCCAAAAGAGGAAAATCCAAGGTGCAGAACAGATAAATGTTCTCAGTACCTTGTGAGGGAATATGTGATAAATACATAAACCAGAGGCTGACAACCGTGGCCCACAGGATAAACCCAGCCTTCTCCCTATTTGTGTAAATAAAGTTTTATTGAAACACAGCCACATCCATTCATTTCTGAATCACGTGTGGCTGCTTTCATGCTACAATGGTGAGCCGAGTCATCGCCAGAGACCACTTGGCTTACGAAACCTAAAATATTTACCATCTTGCTCCTTCCAGAAAAAGCTGTGGACCCCTGACATAAACAGATTCCTAAATAGGATTCCTGGGTCTGAAGTAGGCTTCCAAGATACATGGGTTTCTGAGGGTAATGTTAAGGAAGTCAGCTAACCCAACTTTTCAGCCTCAGCTCTCCCGAACTGGGTATGAGGCTGACGCATGAATGAGGGGGCTGATTATAGCAGGTGCTGTTGTCACCCCATCCTGTGACCTCAGTCTAGCCATGGAGAGTGTCCAGGGAACAGGAGCAAGGGGTCATTATATGCCCAGGAGTAACCCTCAGCCCATGGCAGTTGAGTCAGTACACATCTGCGGGACGGTCCTGGGCAAGGTCCATGGTTTCCCAGAGGCCCCTCGGCAGGCTGGAGCCCTACAGGAGAAGCCATCCATCACCACACACTTTCATTGGCCCTTTTCCTCCCCAGCTCTCCATTTCCCCACCTGTGCTTCCTGGTTCACCTGGCAGGCAAACTCTCTGTTCCTAAGACTTGTCATGGGATAACCAACCTAAGAAGCTAATACTTACCAGGCATTTACTCTGTGCCAGGTTGTGGGGGAAATTGCTTTCACAGGAAGAGTACGTTTTATTTTTTCTCTTCAAACCTTCGCCCTGAAAACATTTCGAGGGGAGCCAATTGTAGGCAAAGGAACAGCCAGAAGTGGGGGAAGATACAGGTTTGTCAAAGCCTGGAACTTGTTCAATTTTCAATACCCTCTTTAGGAAAAAGTATGATGGATCATGCATATTTATTTAGAATAAGAAAGTTGATCATGAAAAATCACAAAATTTAAAAAGCTGATAAATGCAATAAACATCACAAAACTAGACCAATCATGTAGTTCTATTATGTGACCACCTGACCCAGTTCTGGCCTGGTGTCCCCATGTGACAGCTCACTATGGGGTGCGCATTGGCCCAGCGGGCAGCGGAAAGACTCTGGGAGCCCTTGTTCTGTAAGGACACTAACTGTTATGGGATGAGTCATGTCCCCAAAATTCATATGTTGAAGTCATTAGGGTAGAGGCTCTTTACAGAGGTGATTAAGGTAAAATGAGGTCATTAGGGTGGGTCTTAATCCAATATAACTGGGTTCTTGTAAGAAGACGAGATCAAGACACAGACACGCACAGAAGGATTACCATGTGAGGACACAGGGGGAAGACAGCCGTCCATATGCCAGGGAAGGAATCCTCAAGAGGAACTAGCCCTGCCAACACCTGGATCTTGGACCTCTAGCTCCCAGGACTGGGAGAAAATTGATTTCTTCTTCTTTTTTTTTTTTAATGTATTCCCTTTATTTTTATTTTTTATTTTTTTAAGATTTTATTTATTTATTTGACAGAGAGAGATCACAAGTAGTCAGAGAGGCAGGCAGACAGAGAGGGGGAAGCAGGCTCCCCGCTGAGCAGAGAGCCCGATGCGGGGCTCAATCCCAGGACCCTAAGATCATGACCTGAGTCAAAGGCAGAGGCTTTAATCCACTGAGCCACACAGGCACCCCAAAAAATTGATTTCTGTGTTTCACGCCACTCAGTTTGTTGTACTTTGTTACAGCAGCCTTAGCAAACTAATATTATAGCAATAACTAAACAATATGGGGAAGTGAGTGCTCTGTAGGATCTGGTCACTGGAAGGAACTATAGGTTTTCCCAATGTAACTTCCCCTTGCTGGATCCCCAGCCATGGCAGCCCTGAACCAGGGTCAAGGGTGTGACAAGGAACTTGGGTGGAAAGAGGCAGCCAAGAGGGACCTGAAACTCCATCTTCTCTGGTTCTTGGAAAATCCATCAGCCATCCCAGCTCAGAGGCCACTTCAGCCACCACATGTTCATGAGACCCTGGTCCTTGAAGGACTAGTTCCAAGCAGAACACCACAGTGGAATGCTTGGCCTCCTTCCCAAGGCATCACTCATTCAGATGCCGAACATACTCCCCAGTTCTGGACACTGTCTCAGACCCAGACAGCTCTAACCACACACCCACTTAAGATCCTCAGGGGTCCCCTGGAGAACACTTTGATAGTCACACAATTTATGGGATCCCCCAAAGATGGCAGATGCTAGAAAAGCTATAGTAGAATTATATAAGTACAGAGCATTCCTCACCTCTACAAAATGAGGGGAAAGAATAATTTTTAAAACTGAGTGGAAAAAAAGGTCAGAAATCCAAAAGTACGGGAATAAAAATAATAATAGCCCTACATATTAGCATTCTACAAAGCTCTTTCCCAGGCTAAGGGCATAAACAGATTTCAGAAGGCTTTGCTTAAATTCACTGGGCTTGGGAGACTATTATAATAACCTTACACTGTAATCTCCATTCTGCAGGCCCAGAGAGATCAGATAACTGCTCATCATTGGACATAGCTCTTTGAGAAACAGAGCCTTTTTACTTTAAACGTTCTCTCTACCTTCTTGCTGCAGGCTCAGTGGGGGATCCATGGGACAGGGAAACAAAGGGAAAAGGCAGGTAGGACAGATGTCATCCAGAAACAGGCCATTGTGGGCAGAGGGCTGACTCCAAGGAGGATGTGCCCAGAACATGGGAGTTGAGGAGTGCATTGAATGGGAGCCCCAGGGTTTGACCCACATACGTTTTCATCAGAAAGCTCATTGTCAAATATCTTTTGGATCAGGAAAGTGAGTATTGTCCCATGGGTCCTCCACACCAGCTTCTGATGAGATACTCATTCCACACCCCTCCCTGGGTGATCCTATGTACCTAGAAGCCCACTATCCCCAAATCCACATCTCCATTCCAGACCATTCTGTCTGGCCCTGGAATTCCAACATCTTCAATGGCTCATCTGAATTTCCACATGATTGACCCCCAGGCAGAAGACTTCTCAACGTCTCATCATGTCCTTCTCACTCATCCCCATGGGATGTCCACCACCTGCTCCTTTTCCAGGGGGTTCCATGTTGGGAAAAGATAACTCGACCAATGGCTCATTCAGAAACCTGGAAGGTACCCTTGATCCCTTTATCTCCTTTATCCCACACACTTGACCTACCTTTAGATCTTGCTGATTTTACCTCCAATTATGTCTCTGTGAAGACTTAACTTCTTTCCGTCTTCACAGCCAGCCACCAACTGATTTTGATATTTGTCATTAAATATGTATGAATCTTTGCAAAGCACACATCATTGTTTGATCATGTGCTATAAATGTCCTTTTGTTTCTTCCTATTTCCCTCCTGGGGTGTCAGTGTTCAAGATCTCTCACTGTCTGGTCCATCTCCTGCAACTGGGGACTTCCGCCATCATTTACACATCCATTCCTCTCATGATGCACAACTAGTTTGTTTCCAAAGTTCACTACCAAAGACAACTCCTCAGTGAGAAACTTCTGAGAACTTCTGAGATCTTACTCCTGGTGTGGGACAGCTGGGTCATAGGTGTCCCCTTTTCCACTGGGTGGTTTTTCTCCTTCTTGATTTGTAGCAGTTTTAGATTAATCTGGTATGAGCTGTTTGATGGCTGCATTGTCACAGTCCATGCAGGCTGCTATAACAGAACACCACATGTGGGGACACTTATAAACAACAGACATGCATTTGTCACCATTCTGGGGGCTGGAAGTCCAAGATCAAGGTGCTGGCAGATTTGGCGTCTGGGAAGAACCCTTGTCCAGGTTCACAGATGTACATCTTCTGTGTCCTCACTTGGTGAAAGAAGCAAGGGAGGTCTCTGGGGTCTCTTTTATCAGGACACTAATCCCATCCATGAGGGCTCTACCCTCATGACTCACTCACCTCCCAAAGGTGCCACCTCCAAACACCATCACTTTGGGAGTTAGATCTGAACATATGAATCTTGGGGGGAATACAATCATTCAGTCTATACAGTGGACTATTCCCCTCAAATTTGAGGTTCCCCTCAAATTCATATGTTGAAACCCTAACACTCAGTTTGGCTATATTTGGAGATGGGGCCACTAAGGAAGTAATTAAGGTTAAATGAGGTCATAGGGGTGGAGCCTCATGGTAGGTTAGTGTCCTAACAAAGAGAGACACCAACACCAACACAGACACCGAGCACTCTCTCCCTCCCTCCCTCCTTTCCTCCATGCATGCATGCACACCAAGGAAAGGCCATATGAGGACTTAAGAAGGCAGCTGTCTCCAAGCCAGGAAATGAATTGTCACCAGAAACTCACCACGCCAGCAACTTGATCTTGAACTTGCAGCCTCCAGTACTGTGAGAAAATACGTTTCTGTTATTTAAGGTCCCCAGTCCATGCTGTTTTGTTATGATAGCATGAGCAGACTAAAACATGTGGGTTACAATCATCTTATATCCCTACTTTTATGATGGCATCAACTGTAAGATTATTTTAAAAGATAATCTTCTAAGAAATCTCTTACTCAAATGTAGCCAAATGTATTGATCCCTTCTTTTATGGTTTGTCATTTGCATCTTGTTTAAAAAATCATTACCAATCTGATGTCATATAGAGAGTCTCCCACATTTTTTTTAAGAAATTGCATTGTTGGTTTTTCATATTTAGGGGTTTAATCCATGTCAAATTTATTTTTGTGTATATGATACAGAGGCATGCTTCCTCCCCCAGACTGATGAGTTCTGCCCACTGGAGAAAACTCTATTTGGTGATTGTTTGATCTCTTTCTGCTCTTGACTCCGCCACAGAGAGAGGAAGGCTGTATCTGACGGACAGGTTTGGGCAACAGTCCAGTTCAGTAACTTCCTTCCGGCTCTATTGAGTTACTCCCTGCACACTCAGTGCTCCTCCCCTGCACACCCATCCCCAACCAACCGGGGGGAGCCCTGCCCTGTCAGGAGGTCACTGCAACTGGGTGGGAGGCCTGTCCATGTCTAGATGCAGAAGCAGAGATCTTTGTCCTGACTTTAACCCACATCCTGCATTTTAGCCCTTACTAACAATGAAGGTGTAGTTGTAGCCTTCTAAAAAAGCTGGATTCCATAGTTTGATTTCCATCTCGGTGTGTTCGGAAGCCAGGAGAGAAAAGAGGTGCTGGAATTCTGTCTTCTGAAAGATCCCAACGGTTGAAGGGAAGCAGTCACGTGTTCCTGGATCTCCACCATCTTCTCTCTCGGCACCATGACGAGACACTTCCTGCCCGGCTGGTATGTAGAGGTGAATCTGTCCTGTGCCGCCTTCCAGCGGCAGCTGGGTTTGTTCCTGAGCTCTGTCCTCCAAGCCACCCCACACGGTGACTGCAACACTGGTCTCTGCATCCAGGAAAGAGCCATTCCCAACCTCGTGCTCTTTCTCTTCTCAAAATGTTCTTGACTCTTCCCACTCTTTATTCTTCCATGGAAGTCACATACTAGATTCATTAAGGTCTATGAAAAATTAATGAAATTGCCTTGAATTTATAGATTAATTTGGGGAGGACTGATAGTTTTTACGACATTCTATCTTTCTTCTCTAGTTATTTAGGATTGCTTTCATGTCTACCAACAAAAGTTAGTTATCTGTGTGAACGTCTTGCACATCTTTTGTGGGATGTATTCTCAATACCTTGTATTTGTTTCCTATTGTAAATGATATTTTTAAGAATTGTTGTATGTGGTTATTGTTTGTCACTGCACTAAACGCACACTGCCATTTTGAGGGATGAACCTTGAAACAAGAAGCTGTACAGAGGTCTCTCATTTATACTCTGAGTTGATCTCTGTTCTCTGGAGTTTTCTGTGTGCCAGTCACAAATATGAATAATGATGGTTTGTGTTTCTTCCTTTCCAATCCTTGTAATGTTGATTTCTTCTTGTGTTCCTGTGCTGGTCAGGACCTCCAGCCCAGTGTTTGAATACAAATGCACGTCCTTGTCCTGTTTCCGACTTCAGGATTACCATTGCTGGCATGTCTCTGTAAAGTCTAATGTTTGCCATATGTGCTCTGATGAATATACTCCACCACGGCAGTTTTCATGACCCATGTGTATGCACACATGCGTACATACACACAACTCTCACTTCTGTGACCAGTACCCATACACATGTGTAAACACACATACAATGGAAACAGATACTGCTCTAATTTACTCCTGACGATATGACTCCTTCTTTGTATTCTCTTCTATTCTGCTCTGCCCTACCTCACCCTACCCTATCCTATCCTGTCCTATCCTGTCCTATCCTATCCTATCCTATCCCATCCCATCCCATCCTACCCTACCCTATCCTACTCTACACCATCCTATCCCATCCCATCCTGTCCTATCCTGTTTTGTTCTATCCCATCTTACCCTATCCCCCTATCCTATCATAGCCTAGCTTAGCCTAGCCTAGCCTAGCCTAGCCTATCCTATCCCATCCTATGCTAGCCTATCCTAGCCTAGCTGAGCCTGTCCCATTCTACCTTACCCTATCCTACCTTATCCTACCCTACCTTACCCCACCCTACCCTACCTTACCCCACCCTACCCTATCTTATCCAACCCTACCCTATCCTGTCCTACCCTACCCTACCCTAGCCCAGCCTAGTCTACCCTGTCCTATCCTGTCCTATCCCATTCTGTTCTATTCATTAATATTTTCACCAAAAATGATCTCACAACACTAAAATGCATGACAATCCACAGTTTAAAAACAAGGACATTGCTTTAGAAGGCTTATAGGATCAGGAAATTCTCTTCTACTTGTAGGGCATTTATTATACTTTGTCGCTTAATCATGAATGAGGTTGGGTGTGAAGTATGAGACAGAAAGGGGTTAAGGATGACCCCAGGGATCTGGACCTGAGTTGCTGGAGAAGTGGTCTTGTCACCTCCTGAGATGGGCACTGGGAGGCGTGTGTGCTGGGGGAGATAGGAGTTCAGCAGTGTGACATGCCCATCAGACCCCCGGGTAGAGGGTTGAGGCAGCTGGATACAGGAGCCTAGGGTGTGGGGCATAGGTCCGTTCTTCCCTGGGCTTCTGTCCCTTCATATATTCCCATCATGTTAACCACACTTGTGTTTCCCCATAGGCTGTAGGTCCCTCCCATAAGCTCTCATGTGCTCTGACCCGCTTATGGCAGAATGAGCCTCGAAGGGTCCTGGGTTGTTGACTTGTCTTCCTCACAGGTTTGTATTTCCTTTGCGAGTCCTCTGGATGGTGGGGAAGGGTCCCTCCGGGGCAGGATTGGGTTTGCTAATGACAAACATCACAAAGACATCACGAGACCATGTTGGTAAGATAAGCCTTAAGACCTGAACACAGCTCCAAGAGATTTTTTTGCTCATACAGATTTTTCTTTTTTCTCATCCCAAATCCAGGCAGAGGTATCTGAACTTCCTTATCTCTCCTCATACAGATGGGAGTTCATACCGTCTCTGAAGCTGCAACAATGAACAGTTTCACTTTTATTCAGAGTCTTGGTTCTGGTTCCCCCAGTTTGGGTGGGTTTTCAGCCTCATCTGCTGCTGACCTCTTGATGTTAAAGTTCAAGCTCATATTTATAAGTCTACCTGTCCCCCTCACCTGCCCACCTCACCCACCTTCCTCATCTGTGCCCCTCACCTGCCCACCTCACCTGCCCACCTCACCTGCCCACCTCACCTGCCTACCTCACCTGCCTTCCTCACCTGTCTCCTTCGCCTGCCTGCTTCATCCAGGAGCAGCAGCCTTAGCTAATGGCTTGTCACTCTGGCTTTCAGTTCTCTTGTAATGCCTGAAACCAGGGGTGTTTCTTTTCTTGGAAGCTTAGATATGCACTTAAAGTACATTTTGTTATATTTTATCCAGTATAACTGGGATTATTACTTGGGTTATTTTACTAAGGTCTGAATGTTTGTGTCCCTCTGTGTGGAAGTGTGGCCTTTGGGGGGTAATTAGGTCATGGAGGTGGAACCCTCATGAACGGGATTAGTGCTCTTATAAGAAAAGACCCCAAAGAGCTCCCTCACCCCTTCGGCCACATGAGGACGCAGTGAGAAGACAGCCTTCATTAGACACCAAATCTGTGGGTGCTTTAATCTTAGAGTTCCAGCCTCCAGAACTGTAAGAAATAAAACTCTGTGCCTTGTAAGCCAGCCAGCTTATGTTCTGTCATGGTAGCTCCAATGGGTAAGGCATATCTGGTCCGCCATCTTGCCAGGATCCCAAGTCCTCCAGAGTAATCTTGCCAAACACACAGGACTACATACAAAGGTTTTCCCTTTACCCTTAGGATAAAGTCCTGAAACTTCATGTGGGACATGCCCTTGCCTCCCACTCTCCTTTAGCCTTCTCATTCTTCCTGCTTCCCTAAATGCCTGTGGACCTTTCTCAACTCCAGCTTCTCAACCTGCTCTTCCCTCCACATCCGGCTCTGACCTCGGCTCCTGCACCTGGTCCTTCGTCTGGTTAAGGCTGTTCATTCCTTAGATCTTGTCTGAATGTCATCTTCAGGAGAACCATGCATGTCCCCAAAATTGACTATTACGGGCTCCGTCCACACCCCGGGCCTTTCGCAGAGCCCGTACACAAATGATTATTTAACAGTAATTTATAAATATAGTGGTTAGTGTCTTAACATGTGTCTGTGATAAGTCTATGATAACCAGTGATTTAAAGTCTGTCTCACCCCCCAGACTCCAAACCCCAAAAGGGCAGAGGCATCTCCTTTCCTGGATGGCCATGCCTGGCACTGTGGCCGGTACTTTGAAGACTGGCAACACATTGCATGTGTTTGTGCACAAGGCAATAAATGAAATGCAAAGCTGAGCGAGTCTTTTCTTGCATGAAACCTTTTCTCTGATTCACCCTTCACAGGATCCATCCAGCCTGGGACACTCAACGTGGCATGTAGATCAAAGCTTCACTGAGATATAATTCATATACCATAAAGTGAAATACATACATAAAGTACATCCAGTGTTTTTTAGTGAATTCACAGAGTTGCGTAACCATCACCACTATTTATTTTTGGAACGTTCTCATCACCCCAAAAGGAGCTGTGTACCCATTAGCGATCAGTCCCCATTCTCCAGCTCCCACCAGCCTACTTTCTTTTCTTATGGATTCACCAGTTCCGGACATTTCACATAAATGGAATCATACAATATATGCTTTTATGTGAATCTGGGTGTTTGGGTTTTTTTTTCCGCTTAGTATAATGTTTTCAAAGTTCATCCATGTTGGATCATTTCATTTCTTTTTATGACTAAATAATAGTTCTCCGTGTGGATGTAAGACATTTTGTTTGTCTATTCATCGGTGGATGGACATTTGGATTGTTTCCATTTGGGGGTTATTATGGTTAGTATCGCTATGGACAGTAGAAAGCTATGCATTTGAATATGGACTCTGCCACCCATCATTTGCTTCGTCCTTTACCCTCTTTCAGAGTTGTTTGTGGTGCACAGGACAGCCACCCTCACGAGCTCTCTTCAAATAACACAAAAAAGCAGATCACTGCAAGAAAGTGATGGAGTGTACGAGGTTCCTCCTGTTTCATTTTGTGAGGTTGTTTGTTGGTGTTGTGTGAGTAAATTAATGGTTACTGTCTGCTTGCTCAGTTATAGCCTTATTCATTACAAGATGAAAACTTAACAGGGGTTTGTAATTAGAGATTAAACTACCAACAAATTAAATGCAAATTATGAGATCTATTATTAATAAGAGAGAATCCAGGATAGTGCGAAGGAAGTGTTTTATACTAGAGAAGTGGATGTGTGTGTGTGTGTGTATTTATTTATTTTAACTAATTTTTTTACTGAAAGATCTGTGCTTTCCAGCAGCACTAGAATGTAGATAGCACTTTCTGCAAACAAGTGCTTCTCACCTCTGGAATCTTAACATTGTCATTCCCACTGCTGGAAGGTTGCACTCTGAATTCTTTCCTTCTTTCCTTCCTTCCTTCCTTCCTTCCTTCCTTCCTTCCTTCCTTCCTTCCTTCCTTCCTTCCTTCCTTCCTTCCTTCCTCCTTCCCTTCCTTCCTTCCTTCCTTCCTTCCTTCCTTCCTTCCTTCCTTGTTTTTCTTTCTTTCTTTCTTTCTTTCTTTCTTTCTTTCTTTCTTTCTTTCTTTCTTTCTTTCTTTCTTTCTTTTTCCTTCTTTCTTTCTTTCTTTCTTTCTTTCTGTTCAGTTAGCCACTATATAGTACATCATTAACTTTTGATGTAGTATTCAATGATTCATTAGTTACATATAACACCCAGTGCTCATCACAACACATGCCCTCCTTATTACCCGTCACCCTGTTTTCCTTCTTGACTAACTCCTGCTGTGTACTCTAAGATTTTGTCAGGATGCCTCTTCTTCCAGGAAGCCTTCTCTGCTTGCTTTCATGGCACTGGAATTTCTCCTGCCATGGTGCTTGTATTTCTGCCTGCATCCTCCACCAGGTCAGGGCCACATGATGTAAAAGTCATGTGTATATATACTGGTAGGCAATATGATATATTGCATATATATAATATATATATTAAGTGCATTGTGTGTGTAAATACACAATATTGCATATACATTGTATATATTTATATATAATTATAAACAGTATTTATGCACATTGTACATGTGTATATATATACAGCATATACACACTGTGCACAGACACATATATACAGTGTATATACAATATGTATTTATCTTACTGACCTTTGTCCCTCCAGAGCCTGATACTATGCTGGCGCATAGGAGGCATTCACTGACCATGTGCCATGTGCTAAGTGTATGAATGACTGGCTCTCTCACTGCATGGTGATGGGGTAGAAATGTTATTCGTCATCCAAATCAGGTCTGTTGAGAGTAAATATGGTGCTATCGGTGACCTTGCTCAGAGCCACAGGCCTGTCCTGAGGCCGTCCTGGGCAATTTGAGATGCACGGCACCCTATGTGATGGGAAACCAGAGGGAAAGAGAGATAAGATGGTGGGGGGCTGTCTGTGGTGATGCTGGTTGGTGGGAGTCAGATATGGGATGGAGGTTAGCCATGACCCGCTAGGTGCTCATATCTCTGAGTACTCTGGCACCTTGTAGATTAGAGATTAGCAAACTATTGCCCATGGGCCAACTCCATTATTTGGCACAATACTTTTTTTTTTAAATAAAGTTTTATTGAAACACAGCTGTACACACATACATTTGTTTACATATTATCTGTGTCTGCTTTCAAACCATAATGGCAGAGTTGCATTGTGACAGGGACCTGGATGGCTTTCGAACCAAAAATATTTATTATCGGACCCTTTACAAGGAAAGATTGCTGATACTACAAACCTCCCTAGAAGGTACAAACCACTAGAAATACAGACTGCACTCTTCATATAATACCAGCCTACAGTAGCTGATCCCAAGGCAACTGAGTGCTCGCAGACACTGCCGGGGTCTGGCCTTTGCAGGGGACAAAATCCTTTTCATCCACTCTGTGAGGCTGGCTTAGGGCTGGGGCCCATGAATCAAACCGATAAGACAGATTAACAGGGGGATGGTTTATTATGTACGCACACAGAGGCCTCATAGAAAAGGAGCTAAGGACCCGAGGAGGCAGTTAGATACAGGAGCTCATGCACCGTTTTAACTAAGGGTGACAAATTGGGGAGAAGCGACAAGGCAAAGGGAAAGGGGTTCAGGTTTCTAGGGGTGGTTCAGGGGAAGTAATGGGGACAAGGCATATTTCAGCAAGGTTGGTTTTTGCAGGCTCGTCTTGGTGACGTCTTCGTCTTTGGTGATAAAGGTTGTCCTTCCCTTCCAGGTAGGACAGAGGAGGCCATCTTACAAGGGAAATTTATGTCCTGCTTTTAGGCAGGTGGGGGAAGGCAGAGGGTTTCTCCTGCGTCTGCTATTTCTTAATTGCCTTCAGTTCAAAATACCCTTTTTTTGCCGAAGTAGCATATTTTCAGGTGGCATATTCTGATCCGCTTCATCCTACGACTTCCTGGCTCTAACAGTATCAATGTCTGCTGTGACCGAAGCGAATTAACTTCCCTCCCTGCCTCAGTTTCTTCCTGGGCCAACCCAGGCAGGACCACCCTCCCTGTCTACCAGGAAGCCTGCTGGGGCCGTCACAGGAGGCGATTTCAGAAAGGGCTTTGTAAGATGTGCTGCACGAATGTGGTGGAATGCTGGCCCTGGGTGGGCCCCAGGGAGGGGGCAGTGGCAGGCCTCCCAGAGCTCAGCCCAAATGGGTAACTGCTCACTGCACTTAAGAGCCCCCTTGTTCCCACTGAAGATAAAAGGAAAGTTTCCAGGGATCCTTTGTTCATGCAGCGGGTTTGAATTTGCCAATGGCTGAATTTCCCTGCGGGACACAGGGCTAATTGTGAAATGGCTCTGGAGTTAAATGTTCAGTTATTCTTGAAGATTGCGGCGGGATTTGCATTTGAAATGCATTGCCCGGCCGTGAATGTGAATGCTTGGAGGGGCTGGTTATAAGAGTTCTGGGCTCTTAGTACACAGTCTCTGGTAATTTTCCATCCCTGCGATGCCCCTCACCCGGGGCTGGGAGGAACTGTCTCCAACAGCCTGGACTCACTGGTGGGTCTACAGAGAATTCTTGATTTGGAAACAGGAGAAAGAGAGCCAGACTAAAAATAAAGCTGCGTCGTTAAGTGCACACGGACTATTTGTGAAGAAGTCCGAGTCTTTTGAGGTAAAAATCAATTTATGAAGAAAAATAAAGTTCGCCCCCCAGAAAGTGGCTCACTCCGCTCCCCCTGGGATTATATTTGCATGGAACACAGTAGTGCTTCATGAAGAGTGGGGATTACCATTGGATTTGCATGCTTTATGTACGTTCAGTTTCCAGGGACATTTAAATGAATTGCCTGATTAACCCTTAGTCAATTTACTTTTTTTTAATTTATTTTATTTTTTTTTCAAAGTCACTGTTTTTAAGGTGGAAAACATCTAAGCCTTGGCATGGAGTGGTAGCTGATGGTGGCGTGTCACCTATTGTCTATAACCATGGGTATCAATTTCCCCTATGAAAGGAAAATTAAAACGGATATTATAGATGTTTTAAAACTACGTATGAGAAATTATTTGCAAATCGTACATTTGGTAAGGGCTTAATATATATATATATATAATATATGTAATAATATATATAAAATATTTAAAGAACTCATACAACTCAATAGCAAAACATAATTCAATTAAAAATGAGCAGAAGAACTAAATAGACATTTTCCAAAGACAACCAGATGGCCAACAAATCCATGAAAAAATGCTCAACATCACTCATTGTCAGGGAAATGCAAATCAAAACCATAGTGAGCTATCTCCTCACATCTATTAGAACAGATATCAGCAAGAAGACAAGAGATAACAAGTGTTGGTGAGGATGAGGAGCAAAGGGAACCCTTGTGCGACATTTCGGAAGAAATGTCAATTATTACAGCCGCTGTGGAAAACAGTATGGAGGCTCCTCACAAAATTGAAAACAGAATCCAGCAATCTCTCTTCTGGGGTATTTAGCTGAAGGAAATGAAAACAGGATCTTGAAGAGATCTCTGCACTCCCATGTTCATTGTGTCATTGTTCACAATAGCCGAGATATGGAAGCTGCCTATGTGTCCATCAATGAGTGAGTGCATAAAGAAGATGTAACACACACACACACACACACACACACACACACACACACACACACAGAGGAATATTATTCAGCCATGAAAAAGATGGTAATCCTGCCATTTGTGACAATGTGGATGGATCTTGAGGACTTTATGCTAAGCGAGATAAGTCAGGCAGAGAAAGACACATACTATATAATATTACTTATACATTGGATCTAAAAAAGCCAAACTCAAAGGAACAGAGAGTAGGGTGGTAGTTAGCAGGGGCTGGGGCAGGGGTGGAAAAATGGGGGAGATATTGGCCAAAGGGTATAAGCTTCCAATTATAAAATTAATAAGATCCAGGGATCTAATGCACAACATAGTGATTATAGTTAACCATACTGTATCATATACTTGAAAGTTGCTAAAAGAGTAGATCTTAAATATTCTCATCACAGGAAAGAAATGGTAATTATGCGATGTATTGCAGGCATTAGCGAACACTGTGGTAATAATCATTTTGCAGTATATAAGTGTATCACATCGGCACATTGTATAGCTTAAACTTACACAAAGTTATATGTCAATTGTATCTCATGAAAGCTGAAAAAAATTTAAAAATATGCATTATTACTTTATCTCTTGAAGGCTGGCCCCACTGAGAGGTCAGCTGGTCCCAGAGTACAGTGGAACCTATAGGTTTGTGCCAATTATGGGATACAATGCCTGGATTTAATTCCACTTCCTGGAAGCAAGACTTCGATAGACTGAATGTGTCCTCTCAAATTCACATGTTGAAATCCTACCCCCCAGTGTGATAGTACTATGAGGTGGCAACTGTGGGAGGTGAGTAAGTCATGAGTGTGAGCTCTTGTGACTGGGGTTAGTGCCCTGTCTAAGGGGCCCCACATAACCTCTTTCCCCTTCCGCCACGTGAAGACACAGCAACAAGACAGTTGTCCACAAACCCAGACAAGGGCTCTCGATAGACACCAGATCTGCTGGACACTAGCTTTTGGACTTACAACCTCCAGAGAAGGAAATGTTTGTTGGTTTAAGCCACTCAGTCTGTGGTATTTTTGTTACAGTAGCCTGAATGGACTGAGAGCATGACATTTGCCAGGTACCTAACCTCTCGGTGCCTCGATTTCCTTTTTCATATATTGTGACAGAATCCACTCACCTCATAAACTCTTGTGTGAATGGAATGGGGAGATCCACCTAAAAATGCTAAGCAAGAGACCTACTCTGCACCAGGTACTGTGCTCATCTCATCTTTACTGCTTCTTGATTCCATTTACCTCCGCCACCCCCAATCCCATGATGGAGGAGAATTGAGGAGGACCTGTGCTGTGTTGATCCCTGTAACTCTGAAGCCTGGCACACAGTAGGCCTTCATAAGCTCTGTGAGGTTGAAGTGCAGGGGGAATTTATGGGTGGTCTCCCTCCACGGTCTCTTAGGACTTTCGCATCCAGGCTACAGTTAACCCAAGTCTCAGTGGGATCAAAGGTCACTTGGGGAGCTACTGGTTGGTCCTTGCAAAGCTAGGTGGCACTAATTCTGTCCCCTGACTGCCTGAAATGGGCTCAGAAATCATAAATTGGGCTTTCCTTAGGTTGGTTTTCTCGAGTCGGTTGGCGCTGTCCATGGTGCTGTCAATGATCGGGACTGAGAGCCTCTGTGGTTGATGAGGCTGTGAGTGCCTCAAAGGAAAAACGTGGCCTTCTTGCCTTCTGCTTGCATGCTTTCTGATGCCTTTAAACTTGTCTAACAGGGAGGCTGGGCACTGAGCACGTGCTGGCAACATGATTATTAATTGAATTCAGGCCCGTCAACAGGTAAAAGAAGAGGGTGTGAGGATTTGGGGATGGTTATGGGCAGGTGATGGGACTTCCCCCCAAGTTAGTGCAGAGCTGGGGTCCCCACTAATCTCTGCAGTGTGCCATGGTACCATGATGCATCCAACAAGGTGTCTGGAGCGTGCGGGCTGTGCTGGGACACCAGGCTGGATCTGTAGCTTCTGCCCTCCCAGCTTAGGTAAGCCTGAGGTCTCTGCACACGTGCTAGGGCACACTCACGGGGCTCCCTCCAGATCTCTGGCCAGTCCTCCTTCTCGGTCCTTTACAGTTTGGTAAATGCCAGGGTTCCTCAGGATGTGGGCCTCTGGGCTCTGCTCTTCTCACAGGACATGCTGCCTGCAGTAAGCTGTCCACTTCCAGCCTTCAACCATACAACTGACCACTGTTGTACATGAGATGTGCAAGAACCACCCAGATGAGAACGGGCAGGTTCTATCTACTCAGGGTCTGCTGTAACAAGGGGGTCAGCTACCATCACTTGTGTTTGCCAGAGGCTCGAAGCGAGGCAGGCCAGGGGGAGAGCTTTGGGGAGGAGCAGAGCTGTGGACCTGGAGAAGCTGGAAGCAGCCAACTTGAGAGGATGAGTGTCCTGTGTGATTGGTTAGGGGAGCACCTGCAGCTTCCTCCTGTGGGCCCTGAGTTGGGAGAGGGAGCAAAGACTAGGGAAGCTGACCACATCCTGGTTGGGGCTGACTGACGAGGTTGTGATGGGCTCCTGGCACTGTTGCTGCATGTTATGGGTCAGAGTTCTGTGTCCATCCATGATCTGGCTGTGTCTGTTTTCAGTCTCACTGCCCACAGATGGATGCCTGTACCGCCTGGCCTCCCAGCCCTCTCTCTCCTAGCTCTCTGCCTTCACCATCACCCAGGAACCTGACATTACCTTTCACCTGGACACCCAGGCCAGGTCTCCTTAACCTAATTTATCTCCCCTCCACTCCCCAATCTAGTCTTCCAGGTGCGGGGGGGGTGGGGCAACTCCCAAAGGGCAAAGCCAATGTGTTATTGTCCTGCTCCACCCCCCTCACATGGCAGGGTGGCAGGGGGCACTCTCCCTGCTCAAGAACTTCACCTGCACAGGGATTGGGGGGGGGGTGCTTCTCATACCTTCCCTTCCCCACCTAGCTGGATGTGGGTGATGTGGATGACAACTCCTACTCCTTCAAGAAGCAGCTTGGAGGGTCACCGTCTGAGATTTCTCCCTCCCATCTTGTGGGGCCCTAGCCCCCTGCTCTGGCCTTGGAGTATTCAAGATGTTACATTGCAAAGGGCTCATTAGGAAGCCTGTCTCTGGTAGTGGGCTGTGAGCTCCCTGCTCTGGGGCTCTAGGTAAGACCTGTTCACACTGAAGCCCCAGCATCCAGCATGGGGTCTGCACAGGCATCCATAGTGGGCATTTAATAATTATCTGTTGAAGGAATGAGGCCAGGTTCCAATCCTACACACTGGAGTGGCATCACTCACCAGCCTGGGTTATAGCTACATGGGTGAGGTGCATTTAGACCACTGGGCACCTTGCTCTCAAGTGGTGAGGGTGTAGTGCCATGCATTTGACTCCTGGTACCATAAGCTGCCTACCCAGGCCATGCCAGATGCCACTGTCCCTCCACAGAGCCATGAGCCCCCCTAGTGTGCCAATAAGGACCATGCCCCAGAGTGAGGATGAGCAGCTGTCTGGTGGAAGGAAGAGCATCAGATTAGAAGTCTAGCAACCTGGGGTCTGTCCCTGGCAGATCAGCGACAGAGAGAGGACAGCATTTGTCCTACAGATGGGTAGGGAGGCTGAAACACGTGTTGTAAAATGTAAAATGCTCTGTCGATTGCTATGCGTGGGTTAGGTGAACATTATGCCCCTTCTGGGTGTAAATGTTACCATTATTTTATTTTGGACTTTTTTGTTGAGCTAAAATCATATGGCATAAGATTAATCATTTTTAAGAGTACAATTCCACATTTAAATGAAACAATTACATTTAGTGCATTCACAATGTTGTACAACCACTGCCTATTTCCAAAACATTCTTACTGCCTCAAAAGGAAACCTGTACCCATCAGCTATCACCCCACACTCTGTCTCCCCCCAGTCTCTGGCAGCCACCAATCTTGTTTCTGTCTCTAAGGACTAGCTTGACCTATTCTGAATGATTTGTATACATGTGTGGTGTTTTGGGACTGGCTTCTTTCATTCAGCGTAATATTTTCAGGTTTGTCCTGTAGTGTGTGCTAGTGTTTCATTTCTTTTATGACTGAGTAATCCATTGTATGGACATTTGTCGACTTGTTTGTCCACTCGCCCATCAATGGGGTTCAGGTTGTTCCCTCCTTTGGCTGTTGTGCAGGATGCTACAGGTATTAATTTTAT
>CM052900.1:163689775-163736741 GCA_028534135.1 Potos flavus | reverse complement strand
CATCACACGCACCATTCAAGTTGTTTACAGATCTTTCATGTCTCATATCACGATTTTTATTTCCAGTATTTCCATCTTCCTTATAGTTTACATCTCTCTGCTGAAATCCCCCACCCATGCGTGCTGTCTACCTTTCCATTAGATCTTTAAATATATTAACTATAGTTATTTTAAAGGCCTTGTCTTTAAAATACAGCTCCAAAACACAGGTCGTTTCTGGGTCTGGTTCTTTTGACTCCGCTATTTCTTGACAATGGGTGTTTTATTCTTCCTTTCGTTTGTCTCATAATTTTTTAAATTAAAATACAGACACTGTGTGTAGAATAACTGGATACTGAAGTAAATAGTATTTTACTTTCAGAAATGGGATTTTTTTTTTCCTGCCAGGCCATTAGTGTGAGAGACTGAGGGAACTAGGTCTGGAGTTGAGCTGGGTTGGTGTTTGTTGTTGCTATGGTTACCTTTAGTGAACCTGAGACCCCAAACTCCTCCATTTTTGGACTATTCTTACCTTGTCCTCCATCTCAGCCTCCCACAGTTCCTTCCTGCCTATATTAAGGAGACATTCCTTCCCATGCCCTGTCCTCTCCCCGTGATGCACTGCCATTGCTTGTTGCTTATGCAAGATGATGATGTGGGTACAGACTGGTTGTTCCTTTTCTCCCACTTCAGCTCCAGTCATAGGCAGGCACTGTGAAACTGGGTCTGGGGGCAAAGGAGGGGGGCTCCTGTACTTCTTGATTCACCTTCCTCCATAGCATAGACTCTGCCTTGTATCTGTAGAGGGTGTTGGGCAGGAGAGAGCCTCCCATCTCTCTCTTCCAGTGAAAACAGACCTCTGCTTTGTACTAGTTTAGGATCTTGGGTCCTCTCTAATGTCTTTTCTGCCTTTCCCTCATGGAAGCATAGCTTTTGCTTCTCTTCTATGCTCTGCCTAGAAATGGGATTAAGGATTCCTGCCTACCTACCCCCAGCAGATGAGAGCTTTGTCTCATAAGAGTGAAGTGGATGCCTGGGTACCACCAAGGTAGGGGTATCTCTCCTGGTCTCTTCTCCTGCCTCTGTGGCCTTCCCAGTGGAGGACCAAGGAAAAGGGCTTGAAGGTGAATGTGGACGTCCTTTGTCTCTGGACTCCCAGGGATTCTAACTTGTCATGCTAGCCCATACTCAGTTTTAAGGATTTATTAAAATGTCAGCTATTTTCTTCCCACTCAGTTTTATGATGGCCATCTTGTCCTCCTGTAGGTTGCCAAGATTAAACAGTTCATGGGTTCCGTGTCTCTTCTGGGGGGTTTGTTACCCTTCGGAGTTTAGTTCATCTGGTTGCCTTTCCACCTCAGCTCTCTCGTAGGTTCAAAACGGGTTAGTATTTGATTAGATTATCTAGCTCTTCCTGGGTTTTAGTGGGGGACCAATGCTCCCATGCAGCTTTATCTCTCCTAATCTAAAGCAGGGCTTTTCAAAGGTGACTACAAATCTGTAAGGTCAACACATCTCTGAGGTGACTATTCTTATTACTCTCATTGTAGAGATGGAGAAACTGAGTCGCCGAGCTGTTTGATCACTTGCCCAGAGTAGCCAGGATCTGATGGGGGAGCCTGGGTGGTTGGCTCTGGAGGGCACACATCACTGACCACCACACTGCACTGTCTCTTTGGGGGGCATGAAAACCAGCCAGGGAGACCTAACCAGCTACAACTGTTTAAGGGTCAAGTGCCAAGTGTGGTTAAAGACAAAGTATGAACACAACCCAAGGGAAGAGGCGACGAGTCCATCAAAACACGTGTATTCATGTGTATATAGGTCTGAGCTGAGCAGGGAGGGAAGATACTATCAGCTGTGTGTTTGAGTCACATCAGCATCTCTGAGTAGCTGTATGACATTGGAAAGGTTAATTAACCCTTTAAAGCTCTTGTCATGTCATTTCTGAAGTGGAGATAACATTAATACCTCTATCCTAGAGTTGGTTGACTTCTCGGGCAAGCCTGGAGAGCAACAAGGACCCAGCAGGTGAGTGGGGCTGTGTTGCATGCATGTATGCATGATGAGAATATCACCCTTCAGACCAAAGATAAACACAAAAATGCTTAAGCTCTCTCCAGACATAACAGACCCACTCCAATAATGCCTGTACCCTTGTTGTGCTGATAGCCCCTCATGAATATGGTCAATATTCATTCAACAATTGTTTCTTGAGCACCTGCTATGTACCCAGAACTAGAAGGCTTGGTTGGGATAGAGCAGTGAACGAGGCAGAAATGGCCCCACCCTACGGAGCACACATTCCAGCAAGGGAAGCAGATACTAAACTGATCAATGTGTAACTAAGACAAGGTAGAAAATACTAAGAAAAAAGAAGAGGGTTCCATAGACTGAATGCTCGTGTTTCTCCTTAAATTCATATGCTGAAATCCTAACTCCCAATATGATGTGTTAGGTGGTGAGGCCTTTGCGAGGCGACTGGGTCATGAGCGTGGACCCATTCAGACTCATGAATGGGATTAGTGCTCTCATAGGAGACCCCAGAGAGCTCCCGTTGCCATTCCACCATGTGAGGACACAGCAAGAAGACAGCTATCTCCGAACTATGAAGTAGGCTTTTACCAGACACCGAATCTGCCAGCACCCTGGGCTTCCAGCCTCCAGAAGTGTGAGCAATCAATGTCTGTTGTTTATGAGCTCCCCCCCGCCACCCCCACCCGTGTTATTTTGTATTATTTTGTGACAGCAGCTTGAATGGACGAAGATGAGGTAAGGAGGTGGGGAGTGGAGTCAGGGCAGTGGTGGACGTGTGCCTGAGCAGCAGTTCAGGGAAAGCCGATCTAAGCAGGTGGTTGAGCTGAGCCCTAGGTGAAGGAGGATGGCACCTCTGCTCCCCTAGTGCCTACTCACCCCAGTCACACTGACCTGCTTACTGTTTCTCGTGCCCTGTGTCCATTTTCCCCTCCTGACCTTTGCACCTGCTGTTCTCCGTGTCTGGATTTCTGCGTTCCTACAGCATCACATGGCTACCTCCTTTTTGTCATTCAGGACTTGGTGTCATCTCCTCCATGAAGCCCTCCATGACCTCCAGATCCAGCTGTCTTGCCTCACGGCCCGGCTGCCCTCTGTCATCTCTTCTGCTTGATTTCTTTGCAGCGCTTCTCACTCTCTGCATCTACCCTGCCTGCGGGGTGGTTTACTTGTTTGCTGTCCATCTGCCTCCTATACTGAAGTCACATGGGAGGAGGACCTCCACTGTCCTTTTACCCCGAACCCAGAGCTGAGCTTGGAGCATCCCAGGCTGGGTGCGCTCCGGAGATCTCGGCTGGACAAAGGACTCCGTGCACACTGCACACGCGGGCTTGCTGGCGCGTGTTGCTCACGGAGGCTGCACTCGAGCAGCTTTGCTTCCTGTGGCCTGAGGCGGGAGCAGGGAGCAGCAACGGGACCAGCCTGAAACATCAGACCACCAGTCCTGTTCGCTCTCTGCCGGGGACACGGAGCTCAGTGGGCGCTGGGAGCGATAATGCACTGAGCAGCCATTAGAAGTGACAACCAAGGACCAGCGGAGAGCCAGACCCCGGAGGGCGAACGAATCATCCCACCAGCCAGGCAGGAGCAAATGGACCCGATTCCCCCCGAGATAACAAGTCACACTGGCAGCAGCGAGAGCCTCCTGCTGGTGAATAGGATGATATGGATTATCTTTGCACGGACTGAACAATGACAGTCCCCACTACAGGGCTTGATGTTCCCTCAGACAAGGACAACTCGGAATAAAGCTTGCCAGTGGTTCCTGGGGGGTAGCCTATGACTGAGAAGGCAATTCCCATTGGTTCTTGGAGCTGTCATGGGACTGAGAGGGCAGTTCTCATTGGTTCCCGAGCTGTCATGTGACTGAGAAGGCAGTTCTCATTGGTTCCCGAGCTGTCATGTGACTGAGAAGATGGTGCCTCTCGGGGTCCGGACAGTGAAGATGGCGGCGCACACCTGCTGAGGGCCGGACTCGCGGGGCCGTCCTGGCGGAGCGGCAGCCGCGGTTGGCGGTGTGTTTCCGATGAGGCTGAGTTCTGGAGTTCGCCCTTGAGACCCGATAAGGAGCTGCTCACCCTGGCTGTGGACTCGGGACCGGTTTCGTAAAGGAGCGGCCGCCAACGTGAGGATGGAAATACGCCCTTCGGCGTCTTCCAGGCTCTTATCACGACAGAATGTCGAAAGAAGACAAGGAAGCCGATTTCCGATACCACTCCATTGAACGTTCTTGGTTGTGTAGTCTCAGGAAGCACGACGCTTAGGGGGAGAAGCGTCGGAGGAGGGGGCGACCCGAGCGTATCGTTCGTCGTCTTTCTCCCTGGGATCTCCTTCGCACGCGTGGAGTCCGGGCTCGTTCTTGGCGCGCGTGTTGCCGCAGAACCATCCGCTCCGCCGCCAGGCGCTCCTGGTTTTGCTGGTCAGGCCTTCGGGAAGGGCTCGGCTGGGGGCTGGCGTCCGGCCCACGTGGAGTGGCTGGGACGCTTCCGTCTCCGGCGCAGAGCCCTGCTGGTCCGCCCCGGTCGGTGACTGCGCCCAGCCGCCGCCGTGGGCTTCTCGCAGCACAGCCGCGCCGGGTGGTCAGCTTGGTTGCTCGGCGGCTGGCTTCCGTCCCAGCGAGCGTCCCAGAGCGGCGCTTCCGTGGGCCAGGCAGCTGCCGCAGGCTTTTTATGGCCCTGTCTTAAGGATGGCAGACTGTCCCCTGCGCGGCGCTGAGCTGGTCAAGACGCGAGGGCAGGAGCTAGAGCCAGCCCTCCGTGAGACGCAGCCAAAGATGGCAGCCAGCCCTCACCCGTCACGGTGCGAGGGCTCCTTTCCACTGCAGGGGACGGTGCCCTGGGAAGGCAGCTCCCAGCGGATCCCTTGAGACCGTGAGGGAAGGTGGTCCACCCTTGTTGAGAGTAGAGGTGCGCCTGCCCCTCATAGCCACTCTTAGTCACATGCCACCTCCAAGAAGAATTGGGGGCTGTCTTCTGTCTCACATGTCCCCTCCTCTCCTGTAGCAGCTCTTCTCCAGCGGTGAGCACGGGGAATCAGTGGCCATCTCTGTGATCAGCACCCATCGGTGACACTGTGACTCCAGCCCTGGGATACGCTGAAAACTCACCCATTAGCGGGTCTGCTGCTCCGTTTCCCCAGAATCCACCCTGGGAAACTCTCCACCTGGGCAGCCTGTGCTCCTCTCTGCTCAGTCCTGCTCACAGCCTGGACTCGGCAGGTCTGGATCTGGTCCTGCGTGGGCAGCCCACCCACAGACACAGCAGGAGCGCCCAACAGCAGCCAGGGAGGGGAGCACACACCAACATCGCCCCAAGCTGCATGCCACCCATGCAGTGGGGGGACAGTGGGGACTTCCCGGGATTCAGATGGGACAACTTGAAGCAGGAGAGCGAGGTTCTTGTCTCATGGAGTCAAAGAATGAATTTCACGGACAGAGAGAGCGAGGAAAGCGAGAGAGTATTATTAAGTGAGGTTAATAACAAGCTCTCAGGAGTGAGGGGGGTCCCGACAGGGTTGCCACTGAGGGCTTCTAAGGTTGGTCTTTCATTGAAGGCTAACCGGGGAACTTACATCTTTTTGATTTCTCTGTTGGCACCATTGAGTAAGGACTAGTGATGACACCTTCAATAGCTTACTTCCTTTTTAGGATCCGGTAAGTGATCACAAGTAGCTGTTATAAGAAGGCCCCGCTTCTGATTCCTGGGACTGGAGGGTCTGGTTTTTTCCCTTTTGGCTGGTTTCCTTACACCTCCTCGTTTTTGGGATTTTTGTGAGCGTGATCCCATAGCCCTCCAACTGTCTCCCCCTACCTAGCCCCGCCTGTCCCTTACTCAAACTCAGGAGCTGATTCTGCTCCAACGCTTTTCTCTGACCTCGGGTAAGCGACTGTCCTCCGTCTGGGCCCCACTTCATGTCCTCCTGCGGCTGTTTCCCACAATGGCTTTTTTCTTTTTCTTTTCTTTTCTTTTTTAAAGATTTTATTTATTTATTGGAGAGAGAGAGTAAGAGCGAGTGAGAGAGAGCACGAGCTGGAGGAGTAGAGGTAGAGGGAAAAGCAGGTTCCCCCGCTGGGCAGGGAGCCCGATGCGGGGCTCGATCCCAGGACCCTGAGATCATGACCTGAGCCGAAGGCGGAGGCTTTAACCCACAGAGCCACCCAGGCGCCCCCAGAATGGTTTTTTCTTTCATCCTGTAGAACATGTGAGGGATTGTCCACGGCTACTCCCAGACTCAGCCCCAGAGACGTGGCTTCAGGGGACCCAGTGGGCTCAAGCTCCATCAGCTCGACGCTCCCGAAGTGCTTGTACTCATGGGGCTCTCGGCTGAAACCCCTGCCTCTGTCCGGGAGACAGGGTCGCTCTGGAAGGAACGAGAGACGTGCCACACAGCTGTGGTTGTTCCTTGTGGCATCAAGTCCTTGCACTCACACCGGCCCGCACCCCCAGATCTATCCGTTCCTGCGCAGAGCGGCTTCTGTGTCACCGCTCGGAAACACCCGCAGGAAGGCTGGGCCCACCCCGGCTCTCCGGGGCTTGGGGTCCAGCGGAGGAAATGGGCAGACAGGCAGTTTAAACAATTCAGTGAGTGCTGTGAGGGGCGTGAGCACAGGGATCCTCTGAGCTCTGAGGACACCTCGTCCAGTCCTAAGGGGCTCAGGGGCAGTGGCGTCTAGTTGAGTCTGACGCTGAGTGCAGGGAGCTTCAGGAGAGAAAGCGAGCCCTGGGACTGCAGGCCCGAGGCCCAGTGTTTTGGGGTGATACCTGCTCAGGGAAGAGGCTGAAGCCCCGAGCACAGGGTGGGCCTGCAGGGAGGGAACAGCAGTGGGGACGGTGCTCTGAGCCAGGGACCAGGGCCCTGAGGCCCGAGGCTTGTCTAGACTAGCAATGAGCCAGGTGACCTGTGAGTGTCTTCCGTTTGCTGGAGCCCGTGTTCGTAGGGGGTCTGGAAGCCCATCTGGACTCCGCATGGCAGTTAGGGGAACTGGGCCAGCAGAACCGGCATCCCGCCTCCCTGCCAGCTGTGCCCTTGGGCGGACGGAACCAGACGGTGTGTGCAAAGGTGCCTCGATGGCCTACGCAAGGCTGGGTCCCCTCCTCTCCTCAGGACGACTCGTCAGGCCCCTTCCAGCCATCCAGAGAGTCAGAAACCGCACCGACCGCTCGCACCGGCTTTGTCCTTCTCCGTCCCCATTCCTTTCCTTCTTCAAATCCAGACCCCACGGAACAAAGCCCGTCCCTCCCAGCTCTGGTTGGGGCCGTGTTCTTGTCTGCTGGGCGGCAGCCATTTGATCCATATAAGTGAATCCAATTTGGCTGATTCATCTCTCGTGTTTAATTTTTATGTTAACATAACAAGGTTATACAGCTGAACACGAGAGGCCAGGGGGACAGAATTCATAAGTGGCAGCTCCATTTTAGAAAGAAAAGTTCCTGGAGGAAAACAGGTTGAAGAGGCAAGTCCTCAGACAAAGGTTTCCTCTTAGGAGCTTGGAAAGCTTTCAGCTTGATTTGAATATAAAATCAAAGCTATTGGCATTTAACAACCTCTGTTTGAAAGTCAGGATTGACTTATAAATAAGACCCAGCTTGGGCAAAAGGATTTCCCAAAATGAATACATCATCCGGGCTTTACGGATAGATAGCAGGGAAGGCGAGTATTTAGTCAAACCTTTGTGTTTAGTGGATTTTCTGAATTAACTGCCCTGTTCATGTGATTCTCCAAAAGGGAAGCCCATTTGCTCTCTGCTGCTTTCAGGGGGCTGGCATTTGTGGGTTTTCTCAGGCCAGACTCACCTACTATCCTGTGCCCCCCTTGCCACCCCCAGGAACGGTGCCCACGGAGGGAAACGTGTCCTTTCCCGGGGGAGCCGGATCCTTGGGTTCTTGTGGGTTGCCTGCTGATTTGGAAGCGGGCCAGGTCTTGAGACCTGAAGAAGCGGCATCACGGGGGGCCCTGCAGGGGCCCCCAGATCGGGCGACACTGTCTTGTGACTCAGAGACAGCGTCTCCCTCGGGGCTGGTGGTCCCGGCGGGAAAATAACGGTCCGCTGCCTTCCCACCAGTCCTAACTTCGTCAGCTTCTTTATGACAGAGCGCTGCTAAGTTACATGAGGAAGGACGCAGGCTTCTAAGGCTCTGGGGGAGACCCAGCCCCGCGATTCCTCGGGGCAGCACCACTCAGACCAGTGGGACGGTGACCCAGCCCTTACCTGGGGACCTTATCAGGCGCTTGGCGTCTGGAGAACAAGAGGACGAGGACCGCCACCCCTTCTCCCTCGCCGAAGCCACTTTGCAGGGTCCCCTGAGAAGAAGCGGGCTAAGGAAGCTGGTATTTAAACGTTCTGGAGTGGGAGAGAGGGTTGTTATGGCAACAAATTGCTCTGACTCTGAAGAGGCTCAGCCCTGGCGAAACAGGAGGGGGTGCCGGAGATGCAAGACAATATTTCAGAAAAGCTCTAACCAGATGGGAAGCGCACATTTGCATTTTGGCGGGGATGTCTGCCGGGCTGCGGGAGGGATGTATTTACATCGACACCTTCCAGAGCCCGGGGAGTCTGGCCCCTAGGCGCTCGCGAGCCTCCCGGAGAGCGCTGCACCCCAAGTTGCTGGAGGTGAGGGAGGCGATGCAGGAGGCCGGTCGGCAGGGTTAGAGCCAGGGCCCCAGTCCTCCGCCTGAGTCCCCGCACCGGCCCCCTGCCTGCTGCCTTGGGAGAGGAACCAGCAGGGGGAGAGGCCCATCCTCCCTCCTCCCTCCCTCCTCCCTCCTTCCCTGTGGCCCGAGGGAGAGCAAGGCAGGAGTAAAAGGCTTGCATGTTTAATGGGTCCGGGGTCTCCTTCTGGGAACTGGAAATGCCACGAACTTGTTAGAGGAACTTCTTGCCCAACACGGACCGTGCTGAGTGCCCCCGAGTTTGTACACTTTAAAGACGGCTTGTCCGAGGTTCTGTGAGCTGCAGGTCAAAGTAGAAAGGACGACTAAAGCCCTCGCACTTCCTGCCGTGCCGGGCTGTGGGGGCATGTAGACCCCGGCCCCCACGGCCTTTCTCCCCCGAGCCCCGGCCCAGTGGGCCCTTCGCCCTCCCTTGGGCCCCACATCCCGTCATTTCCCAAGTCCTCGGAGAATCAGTCTGTGAATCCTGGAGAGCAGTCCCGGAGCATCCGCTCACCGGCTGGAACTTCAGCGGATGGGTTCGACCCCCAGCGCCGCCCATCCTCACGGGCACCCGCGGGTCAGGTGACAGCTGAGAGTGCACATCTGGGGAGGAGGTGGCATTGGATGGTCGGCTGACCTCCAGAGTCGGCCCAGTGCGGCCGCGGCAGGACACCGATGAGGACACCGGACCCTAAGCCAATCGTATTGCTTTGCTGTGACCACACCGGTGAGGGCGGCTCATGCCCCACAGGTCCCTTCCTAACTGTGGCTACCTCGCGCTTTGGGTGGAAGGGCTTCCTGGGCTGGGTGGCCTTGGCTTCGGCCATGCTGGGTGGAGGCTGAGGGAGGCAGAGCGAGGCCGGCCACTAGGGTGGCCCCCAGACCATCGGGCACCTGGGGCACTGAGGAGCGAAAGTCCAAGGGTACTTGACCGCCTTCCAGTGGGGCAGGGACAGAGAAAGATGGGCTGTGAGGGGAAGCAGAAACAAAGGGAGGGATGCGTGGTGTCCCCGCCTTGGTGGTGTTGGGTTCCCGTGGCCTGGTGCAGGCGACTGGGGTCCCTCCGTGGGGCTGCCTGCCCGGCCCTTTGGGGGCCCATCGCTCTTCACGGTCGCACCCACCCTGTGAAGTCAGTGCTCCCACACTTCGCTGTGTCACCCAGGGCGGGCCTTCCCTCTCGTCCCGGCTCTGGGCAGGCGGCCCTCCCTCCTGGCATGGGCATCTGCTGAAGAAGGCAAGCCCTACGAGTGTCCTGGAGTGGCCGCCAGGAAGTGCCACAAACTGGGGGGCTTCAAACAACAGAATTGTCCTCTCTCCCAGTCCTGGGGGCCCTAAGTCTGAGATCCAGCTGTGGGCAGGGCTGGTTCCTTCTGGAACCTTCTGGAACTGTCCCCAGCCTGCCCGGCTCCTGGTACTCCTCGGCTTGTACACCTGCCACTCCGCTCTCTGCCTCCAACGGCATGGAGCTGCTTCCCCATCTCCGTATCTGCAGCATCACACGACAGCCTGCTCCCTGTGTGTCCTCTCCGTTCTTCAGAAGGCCGCCGGTCATTGCGCTGGGGTCCACCCGACCGACCTCAGCTTAGCTTGAGAACATCTGCCAAGGTCACACCCCCAAGTTCTGGGGTTAGGACTTGAATATATCTTTTTGGGGGATACAGTTGGATGCACAACATAGGTTTTAAATAATAATAATAAAAAAAGTCCCCTTGCATCCTGAGAGAAGTGAGATGGGCACAAGCCTACGGGAGGATGAACGGGCTGGATGAGAGCTTCTGACGGGCGACCTCCCCGTCTAAGGACGGGCCCGGCCAAGCAGGGCTCAGATTTGGGCATCAACCTGGAGGAAGAAAGAGGCAATGTGTGTGCGGTTGGCTTCACTGCCTTCATAGAGACCAACCGAAGAGTGGTTTACGCCTAGAAGAGGGTCCACTTATCTTTTATGTGAAAGTTCCAGCAGGTCGGTGCCCGGGGGTGTGAGACGGCTGTGAGACCCGGGTGTCTTCCGGCTGGTGGCCCAGCCGCCCCTGCGATGCTGTGCGGTCCCCGGGTCCACCCGGCAGCTCCCGCCGGCTGCCCGGGGAGGGAGAGAGCAGCTGCCTTCTGAGGAGTGACCCACACCCGCTCCGGTTCCTTCTGCTCTCCAGGGGGCTTAACTTGAGGCTGCCTGCCGTCCTCTAGTACACCGGGGACACGAAGGGGACAAGAACCGGTAAGAGTTCAGACACCCCACGCCCAGGCCATAAAGACCTTCTCTGGGGCTGGGAGTAAATATGGGGAGCTCACGCTTCTGCCCTAATGGAGTCCCAGCGGTGAAACAGGGTTCAGTGGCTCAGCACGTGGGGGAGCCGGGCACACCCAGGGCGCCCGTCCCAGCTCAAGTGGCCTCCTGTAACCTTAAATAAGGACCTTGCCGCCCTTAAACAGACGAGGAAAGCCACCGCCGTTGTGCCTTCCCGAGGGCCGCCCGGAGAATGGGGCCAGAAGGAAGCAGCCCAGGTACCCTGGGACCTTTTCCTTTTATCTCCGGTAAAGATCCATTCACGCTCATCGATCAAAAGAAACACAGCAGCGAGTTAGAAAAATCCAATAACTGGAGTGTAGCGGGCTGCAAATGAATCCTTGTCCACTTCCCTTCTCAGGCGTCGGCAGCGTAATTGGGTTATTCCCGGGAGCCGGGGCTCCGGCAGGAAGCTCGCGGAGGAGCTGCCAGCGAGGACGAAGCAGGGCTTGGTGGCCCGAAGTCAACTCGGGTTTGTGCTGGGTGCACACACCTGCCTCTGGTCTGTGGGATCTCCGAGGAGCTCAGGCTGCACGGGCGCCCTGGCGACGGGGTCAGGGACATTGGCCGCCTCTGTCCCCTCCCCAGGCCCAGCTCCTGGGGATGCTGTCTGCAGAGACTTCTGGGTCGTGTTGCTGGCCACCTAGCAGGCGGTGACTGCGCTGGCCGGTGCTGTATTGACCCCAGCGGCAGGGGAGTCACGAAAGGCAGGACGGAGGGTTGGTGACCGGAAGGTGGAGGAAGACTGCGACAGAGGGAGGCCCGTGAGCAGGTGTCTTGTCCGCTGACCTGGGCTTTCTTCAGTGGCCTGGGCTTGCCACAGCCCCTGGAGACAGCAGAGCAGGCCCCCGTGTACATTACGGCCTTGACGTCTGTGTTGAGTGGACGATGCTGAGACAGATGTGTGCCCTTCACCCGACACAGCTGGGGAACGGCAGCTCCAGCCCCGGGCCGTGGCTCCCAAGTTTAAGAGCTAAAGGCGGTTCTTCCAGAGGTTCCATGAGCCATTTGCCGCGGCCCCACGTGCCCTCAGTCTGCAAATCCCTCGGCACCTTCGTGCCTCCTCCCCCGCCCAATACTTCTTGTTTATTCATGTATCTTTTCCAGCTTTACTGACGTAGAATTGACAAATACGGATAGGGTACATCTAAGGTGTACAACACGGTGTTTTGACAAATATGCAGAAACGATCCCCATAGACGATAATTCACCCCCTGGCTCACGCGTGCCTTGCTGCCACGGCCCGTGTCCTCTGCGGCCTTCTCGTTCTCCCCTCCTGCGCGGGCACCCGGTCACGCCCCGCTCCCCCCTCTGCCCCCACTCACGGCCAGGCTTCCCTGCAGAGGGACCCTCACGTGTTGCGCCTGCCTCCTTCCTTCCCTCCTGCCCGGGCACCGTCCGTTTCCGCATCACCTCCCCGGGGGCTGGAGGACAGCGTGACTCCGTGTGGCCTGAGCCGCAGTCCCGCTTTTGCCCTCCCCGTCCCGCACAGCACAGCAGTATGAACGCTGTGGGGTGATTCCCCCCGCCCCCCACGGCGGCCCAGCTCCCGCCTGTACCCTGGCCCCCCCACCTCTCCGGCCGGCTCCCCGCTCTGCTGCAGGCTGCTCTTCCCTCGAACTGTAAATGCAGAGGGACATTCGAGGCTGGGTCCTGGGGCGTATTCTGTGTGCATGTCCTTCCCAGGGAAGGCAATCCGTGGCCCTGAATTAAACACCATCCCAGACTTAAACCCAATGTCCACGTGGGCTCCTCCAACCATCTCTGGGATGTCTTCCCTTGAGAGTCGCACGGGCTCCTCAAGCTCAGAACTAAACATCCCGCATTTAAACGGCCCCACGGTTCCCACCTAAGATAGCGACGTTGGGGTAAAAAGCTGAGCCACGCTTCTTTATCCACACGTCAATCCTTTCTGCCTCTGGGTCGGCTGGGTTCTCTAAACCCTGCACTGAGCAGGGACACTGCCCTGGGATCTATAACTTGGGTCTGGGGTCTGAAATCTCAGAGACTGGAGTTCTGTGGCCCTTCCCTTTTCATGCCCCGACATTGCACATCTTTGCCCAACGTGGGGGGACAGTCCCCTGGACTTCTGTGTGGAAGTTTGCGCCAGGAGCTGGGCAGCGGCTACAGAACCTCTGTGCCTCTCCTGGGTACCCCTGACCTTCTCCCCTCCGGGCTTGGGGAGTGGCAAACGTGACACCGAGACCAAGGATCCACTGTTTCTCTTCCCTCCATGGCCCCCAGCACAGGGGTGATTTCAGTTTCTAGGGTGGAGGCCGGGGCGGGGGCGCTGGTGGGGGTCGGGCAGGAGCGTGTTACATCTTTCTTCATCCTCTTCTGTCTACAATTTCCATCTCGTCTCCCCCACCCTGGGCGGCCTCATCTGTGCGCAGCATACTTTTTAAAGATTTATTTATTTGAGAAAGAGAGAGAGTGGCGTGGGAGGGGCAGAGGGAGAGGGAGAGAGAGAATCTCCGGCAGCCTCCCCACTCAGCGTGGAGCCCGATGCAGGGCTTGAGCTCACGACCCTGAGATCCTGACCTGCGCCGAAACCAAGGCAGACGCTTAACTGACTGAGCCCCCCAGGTGCCCCGACTTTGCTCATCCTGATCCTTAGCTTTCTGGACAAGGTAAAAATGAGTCTTTCCTGCTTCCTTCACTTGGAATAGGCTACTATTTTCTCCACATTTCTGCAGATTTTCGAGAATGAACGAGTCTTCGGACAAGCTGAGACAGGCACCGCTGCCCTCTCCCCGCCAGACCTTGGCGCCCTTGAGGTGCTGCCGTCCATCATCACCATTCCACCCGTCTACCTGGTAGCCAAGGGCTTTATGCTGGGTGGGGGTGCGGTGTCACGATAAATAGAAACTGGCCGGAAAACAAACAGGCAATGCATGAGAAAAGTAAAAACAAACCAGATGAGCAGCACCCTGACTGACAGATGTGCACAGAACGAACCAACACGGGCTTATTGTACTTATGCATGTGTGCAGCTAATATATAAAATATATAATACATATAGCATCTATTATAAGATAGGGAATATAGTGAAGGGATATCCTATATCATAGTAAGTGCGTAAATTATAGTGTTTATGTGCTGGAGAATCAATAAGTCCCCGTTGAATGGGACGAGTGAATTAAAGTGGATATTGACGTTGGGATTAGATGCTGGGAAGTTGATAAAACGCACACCGTGGGTAAACAGCAACATTGCCATGGCTCTGTTCATTTCCTCTGTCGCTGATGGATTGGTCTCGAGGTCACAGAACTCATGATAAATTGCTGGGACTTGTCACTCACCGGGTCCAGGAGCGGCACCAGCCTGGGAAGTAAGGACAACGTAAAATGCTTGACAAGTCATCTTGACACATGAGCGGATGAGGTTCTCCTTGAGTGAGGCTCCCCCCACACCCCTGAAGGCAGGGGGCTGCTGCCTCACAGCCCCCTTTGCTGACGAGATAGAGAAATGAGGGCAAGGTCTTCTTGGAGGTGGAAGAATTTCCCCACCGTCAGATTGCAGAATCCTTGTTGCCTTCTGATTTTCGGAATTGGCGTGCGAAGAAGCAGGCACCCCCTGTGCAGTCTTGGGGGTGCATTAGGGCATGCACATTAGCGGGGAGTGAAGACAGGGCTGTCCTGGGGTGAGTGAGCCAGCACACAAGTGTGTCTGCACACATGTGTGTACACACTCACACGCACACTCCCACTGGCAGCGTGCTGTGTGGAGTGTCCTGTGTGCTCACAAGACAAGGCTTAGGGAGTGACAGGGCAGCAGGGGAGGGCTGGCCTCATCCGTAAGGTGACTTCCCATGTTCCGAGGCGAGGGGCAGAAATCCTGACAGTAGGGACGCGTGAACTCCTCCTCGGCTAAGCTTTCTAAGCCCCAGTGATTGGGGGGCTCCCGTTCCCCCAGCTAGCATTGCTTTCCCTTCCACGGCCAGTAAAGGTGACTCACCAAACGCGTCCCATTTTTATCCTGGAAAGCTGTCCGCCTGCTGTGAGTGCCGTCTTCCATCTTGACCTTGGCGATCGCAAGACGAACTGACTCTGATTCCGAGGTAACCGTTCTAGTGCGTGCACCCAGTTTCCATATCACGTCTCCGTGATGGGCTCTGGAGTTTGTGCAGCCATTGTGACTAACTTGGCAGGCACGCCGAATCACGACCAGCACCCAGTGTGGACACGCGTGGCCGTCTAAGACACCTCGATGCTGTTCCCACCGCGGCTGGTTTGCCGAGGCTCAGTCCGGCACCAACGCCCCAGAGCTAGTGTGGGTCCTCGTTCTTCTAGAAGAATGCCCCCCCCCCACTGCAGGCCAGCCCTCCTTCGGATCCGCTGCATTTCAGGTCCCCCGCGCTGCCCCCACTTCTGACCAACTGGCTCTAGATTTGGGGATTCCCAAGAACCCCTCAGGTTGGATAACTTACTACAATGAATTACAGAACCAAAAAATGCTATACACGGAATTATAGCCTTATCATAAAGGAAATGACTCCGTAACGGCCAAATGAAGAGCCTCAGAGGGTGAGGTCTGGGGAGATCCCAAAGAGAGGACCTGAAGCTTCCATGTCTTCCCCCCGTGGGCCCAGGGTGTGTCACTCTCTCGGAAGATCAATGTGTTGAGCCAGCATGAAGCCACACCCAGCCTTGGTGCCCAGAGTTTCTCCTGGGGTTCCATTACACAGGCACACTTGATCGAACCATGGCCACGTGGCTAACCCCGTCTGCCATCCCCCTCCCTCTCCAGGGGTCAGACTGAAAGCCCCGGACTCCGATCACTGAGTGGGTCTGCCTATGGCCAGCCCTGACCCCGAGCCGTCTCATCTCCTAGCCTAAACTCACGTGTGTCCCCAGAGGCTCATGGACGATAAGGGCACTAATTACGGGGAAATTCCAAGGATTCAGTCTCCTTCCCAGAAACTGGAAACAAAGGCGCGTCAAGTTCTCTAATATACAGCACGCTTGTTAGGAGTATTTCTAAAGAACGTTGTCGAATGTGACAATAGCTTCTTGGAAAGAGCACGCGGGGCATAGATCCCAGCTACATCGAATCGGATCGATTACGCAGGACGGCCTGATGTCCTCTCTCCAGCAGCGCAGCTAAACATACGGTGCAGGGAATCTGCTTTCCTCCCCACACCAACGCCGAGCGGCGGGGTAGGACTCCAAACTCCCTCTCGCAGCCTGCTAGGACTCTGGGGCCCGTTCATTGATCTAAACTCCTTCTGGGCCATTTAATTTTAGTACCATCACTTCTGTTAGTTAATGGTCTGAGGTTGAGTGGGGGCTGCTTTTTCCAAGATAATCTCCTAAGGTTTGGCGGATACCTGCGAGATTCGATGGGAGGAATAGTCGGCTCCATCGGTACTGTGGTCGCGGCAGAGACCCCGAAGGACTGTATGGGAATATTTGTGTCCCGCGGCCTCGTCCTCAAACATTTACATCTTCCCGTGGAAGCCCACTCATCCCCTCTGCCATTTGTCATTCATGCTCTTTGACCTTTTCCCAAATCGATGAGGCTTTTCTCAAAGAGCTAACCAGAACTACGACGAAACACAGACCACAGAAAAAGCCGTGACCTCCAGGAATTTGGAAACGGGTTAAAATCAATCACAAAACACGGATGAACACATGAGCATGTTCAGCAATCAGAATTAATTTAAAGTAAGGCTTTCACCGTCTCCCGGAATCGCCCCTTCGGCCCCCGGAGGTTTGCGTGTGTGCGCCCCGAAGCCTGTGTGCTCTCTGCTCATCAGCCTTTTCCTCTGAACCCCGGGTGGACACACCACCTTGTATTACACCCTGTCACCCTTGCTGCCTTACCCTGCTCTGAGCCACTCACTGCCACATGGTATCCAACCTCTTTTCTCGGCTTTTCTGTGTTGTCAACCTCCTTGATGAAGGCGCAATCTCCCCGTGAGCCCGGCTCTGCTGGTTTTATCTATCCCCGCGTCTCCGGCTGCTAATGCAGATGTGTGCTGCTCCGAAAACATTTGTCATTTCACGCTGGACAAATACACTCTGAGCGTCTACTCCAGGTCAGGCAGCACGCAGAGACAGGGAGATGAGTTTCTCTAATGTCCTGGAAGAAATTCTTGAGTCAGGTCCTGCTCAGGAAGCATGGTGTGTGAGTCCCCTCATCCTAGAGGTGTGAGCTCCCGTGCTAAGAGCCTTGAACTTAATTTTAACGCTACTGGGAGTCTCAGCGTTGGGAGCTAGGACTGCAAAGTGCCGGCTTGATTACTTTATTGCACTTCTGTAAAAGTGTGTGCCAGGTCAGGGAAAATCAAAGATGTCACCCACTGAGACAAGGAGAAAAACTTGGAAAAGCTTTCCTGTCTAAGATTGTGACACAAGATGGAACACATATAAAGTGAGATTCCCCAGACCCCAGTGCCAAGATATGTTTCATTTCTCACATTTATGACTGCTCCAGAGGAGGAAGTTTACGCTTAAATTTCCAAGGATATAAAGGACCTTGAGCTCTACCAGGCAGTGGGACATAGAGTCAGGTGACGGTGGGGCGATCTCATGAGAGAATTGATGTGCATCTCTGTGGGCAGCATGAGTCAGCGTACTTAGGGATGCCCCATCCCACCATAGCAACTTGGTATTTAGAGTGAAATAGTGTCATGGTGCGAGCACAGACTCTGCAGCCAGAATTTGAACCAAATTCAAATTCAAGTTCTACCATTGAGTAGGTGTGTAATCTTGGGGAAGCTCTTCTCTTTGTGCCTCTGGAAATATATAATTTATACATATAACAATATATATATTTATAATATACACATACTATATCATAGTATAGACTATATAAATACATTATATACACATATATCATAATATATTATATCATAATATGCTATATTATTATATTATAAATACATACATAGTCCATTACACTTGCATAACAAAGTTGCATAAAAATATACATATATATAAAATCTTTACTCTTCTCCAAAACAACAGTTGCCACCAGGGATTGTGTCATTTGTTGACTTATTTGTTTATTGTCCATCCTACTTGTTTATTTTTGCTTTTGTTGTCTTTGCTTTTAGAGTCAGACCTAAAATATTGCGAGGACCTGTTGTCAAGTTCACCACTTATGTTTTCTTCTGGGAACTGTATGATTTCGGGTCTTACATTCAAGTCTTTAATCCACATTGAGTTAATTTTTGTGTGTGGTGTAAAACAGTCTGGTTTAAACATTTTGCATGAGACTGTCCAGTGTTCCCATCACCACTTATTGAAGAGACTGTCCTTTCCCCACTGTAGAGTCTTAGCTCCTTTCCTTTAAGTTAATTGGCCATATATGCATGGGTTTATTTCTGGGATTTCTATTCTGTTCCATTGATCTCTGTGTCTGTTTTTATGCCAATATCATACTGTTTTCATTACTATACATTTGTAATATAGTTTGAAATTAGGAAGAATGATACCTCTAGCTTTGTTCTTTCTCAAGATTACTTTGGCTCTTCAAAGTCATCTGTGGTTTGTACAAATTTTAAGATTGTTGGACGCCTGGGTGGCTCAGTTGGTTAAGCAACTGCCTTTGGCTCAAGTCATGATCCTGGAGTCCCGGGATCGAGTCCCACATCGGGCTCCCAGCTCCATGGGGAGTCTGCGTCTCCCTCTGACCTTCTCCCCTCTCGTGCTCTCTCTCACTCTCTCTCGCCCTCAAATAAATAAATAAAATCTTTTTAAAAAATTTTAGAATCGTTCTGTGAAAAAATGTGACTGATGAAATTTTGAATGGTATTTCATTGAATCTGTAGATTGCTTTGGGTAGTATGATGTTTTAACAATATTAATTCTTCCCATCCGTGAGCATCGTATATCTTTCCATTTATTTGTGTCTTCAATTTCTTTCATCAGTGTCTTGTAGTTTTCAGTATATAGGCCTTTTACTTCCTTCATTAAAATTATTCCTAAGAATTTTACTCGTTTTTATGCGACTGTAATGGAATAATTCCCTCAATTTCTCTTTCTGATGGTTTGTTACTAGTGTATAGAAATGCAACAGATTTTTGTATATTGATTTAATACCATGAAAGTTTATTGAATTTTTTAATTAGTTCTAACAGTTTGTGTGTGCATGTGTGTGTACATGTGTGTACGTGTGTGTGTCTGTGGAATCTATAGGGTTTCCTATATATAATATGTCATCTGAAGACTGTGACAGTTTTACTTCTTCCGTTCTCCTTTGGATGACTTTCTCTTCTTTTTCTTGCCTAATTGCTCTGGCTAGGACTCCTGCTACTATGTTGAATAAAAGTGGTGAATGTAGCCACTCTTCTCTTGCTTCTTATCTTAGGGGGAAAGCTTTTAGCTTCTCACCATTGAATATGACGTTGGCTGTAGGTTTGCCCTATATGGTCTTTATTATGTTGACGTATGTTCCCTCTATTCTGACTTTGTTGAAAGTTTTTATCATAAATTGATGTTGAATTTTGTCATGCATCCTCAGCAACTATTGAGATGATTCTGATATTTACCTTCCATGTTATTAATGTGATGTATCACACTGACCGATTTGCAGATGCCGAGCCATCTTGCAACCCTGGAATAAATCCCATTTGATCATGGTGTATAATCCTTTCATTTTTTTAAAAAGATTTATTTATTTGTTTTTTAGAGAGAGAAAGAGAAAGAGAGCGAGAGAGAGAGTAGGGTAGGGGAGAGGGAGAAAATCTTCAAGCAGACTCCCCACTGAACATAGGGTCTGACGTGGGGCTCGATCCCACGACCCATGAGATCATGACCTGAGCTGAAACCAAGAGTCAGACGTTTAACTGACTGAGCCACCCAGGCGCCCTGGAGTATGATCATTTTAAAGTATTGCAGAGTTTGGTTTGCCAATAAAATATTGTCCATTTTTCTTTTGCCTTTAACACAATTCCCCACGTTTAACAAAAAGTTATCTCAAGGATATTTTAGTTCTTTTGTAATAGCCTTGTTATAAAACTTGATTACAAGAACTCGGAACAATCTAAATGCTGTCCATTGATTTCCTTGGAAATATGTGGTCCTGAAAGAATCTGGAAACCTAAAACAGCCACGTGCCCAGATCTTGGTTTCTAAATACTGTTCCTTATAAAAGAGCCAGGGCTCCTTGGAGACGTGGCTGTGGCTGATTCCAAGTCTGTGGCAGGTGGAGAACAGGGATCCCTGATTATCTTGCTATGCCAGACAGCAAGGAAACTCAGGTGTGTCAAAAAGACATGCGGATCAGCTGGAAGGGATTTTTTACCTGCCAAATGTAGGACAATTTGAGCATCAGAAAGAATAACAATGGTGATGGATTATAAGACATTGAGATAAAAACAAACAAACAAACAAACAAACCCCTATGCATCCATAGTGATTCTCAAAAAAGGTATGGGAGAGAAGTGACAGAAAAACATGTTTTTACAGAAAAAGACACCAAACGGGAGTTAGAGGAATAATAGGATCAAAACATAGCCCTCTTGCGATCACTGACGAGAGCAAGGGCCATCTACTGATGCCAAAACTGGGCAAAAGTTGCTGTTGAATGGGATGTCTGCTCTCTCAAGAAGTATCCTGTGTGGATTGATGGTAATCACCAACAGAGAGGCGCCTTTATGACTGAGAGATCGTGGCACCGCTTTAACCAAGAATGAGACAAACCGATATTATGTGTGCTGAGAAGTACTCAGTAGCCGGACCAAAAAAAAAAAAAAAAAAAGCCTAATCTGACTTTAACTGCGAGGAAACAGCCTAGAAAAATCCCAGTTATGGCATATTCAGCAAATCAACTACCTTGGATGCTTCAAAAATGTCAATCCTAAAAACAAACACCACAAGGAGATACAGGTTCACGCCCATTCAGATTGCTATTGAAAAACAAAGTAGCCAGTGTCGGGGAGAGTGCGAGAGATGGAATAGCCTGGCACTGTGGGGGGGGATGCGAAATAGCTTGCCACCGTGGGAAGTCATACGGCGGCTCCTCAAAAAATTAGACGTGGAATTACAATAGGATCCAGCAATTCTACTTCTTTTTAAGATTTTTAAATTTTTATTATTATTTATTTGACACAGAGAGGGAGAGAGAGAGAGAGAGCAGCAGAGGGAGAGGGAGAAGCAGACTCCCCGCCGAGCAGGGAGCCCGATGCAGGACTCTATCCCAGGACCCCGAGATCACAACCTGAGCCGAAGGCAGACGCTTAACGACTGAGCCCCCCAGGCGCCCCAGTAATTCCACTTCTGAGTATAAACCAAAAAATGAAAAGCAGGGACCTGAACAGATAGTTGTCTGCCCATGCCCACGGCGGCTTCATTCACTCCAGGGAAAGGTGGAAACCACCCAAGTGTTCATTGACGGCTGAATGGATACGTAAAATGTGGGAGGTCCGCACGATGCAATGTTACTGAGCATGGACAGGAAGCCGGTTCTGACAGGTGCTCCGACCTGGGGGAAACCTGAAGTCATGACGAGAAGTGAAATAAGCCAGACACAGAAAGACAACTCTGTATGATTCTACTTCTGTGCGGCATTTAGAGGACTCGCGTTCACAGAGAGAGAAAGTAGGTCTCCGGTTTGGGAAGATGAGAAGGTTCTGGAGGTGGATGGTGTTGGTGGTTGCACAACAGTGCGAACGTCTTTAATGCCAGTGGGAAATTTTAAATCATGTATCTGTTACTAGAATAGAAATAAACAGACAGATAATAAGGCAGAGAAGTGTTCTAGGCTAAATTAGAAAAGAAGAGACAGATCAGCTAAAGGCAGGGCGTGATGTTTGATCAGATCCTGATTTAAAAACAAGCTATAAGGGATATTGGGGAGCAACTCAGAAAATTTACATCAGAACTACATATGATTAATATTTTTCTATTTCTATTTTTCTAACCAAAAAATAAAAATAACCCATTCGAACCCGTGCTGCTCCGACCGTCCTGTGCAGACACCAAGTCATCATCTTCCGAGGAGGTGACATTTGCATATGTGATAATGACTTTACCACTTATTTTAGGGTCTGTCAGCCTGCAGGAACAGAGGTGAGAAATGCTGCTGTTGGTTTCTCAGTCTCCTTGGGAGTGAGAGCCGGGAGGGCCAGGCCTCGAGGGTGGTGCTAGGATCTTCTCGTCTGTGGTTTCTCCCTTTCAGCCCTGGGGGCTGGCGGAGCTCCAGGCAGACCCTGCTGAAGTCCGTTTCCACACCCGGCCCTGGCAGGAGCGGGCCCTCTGCTTCTGAAGCGATGGAGGGTTTTCCTTCCAGGTTCCACAGGAGGAGTCCAGCCCCTCTAACCGGGACCAGCTCCTCAGCAGCCCAGTGCAAAATGAAAAAGCAGGGCTCCTTGTTCAAAATTTATGAAAGCTTTCGGATTGGTGTGAGCAGAGCGCTACACCAGGGCTTAACCCTCCCATGCACGGGAGACCACAGGATGCTCGTCCGTCCGAGACGCTGTCTGGCCTCCGAAGATAACGCCCCCTCAAATTCCCTGGCTCGGGCCTCTGGTCACTTCCCCGCATCTCCATGAGACACGTAGCAAATAGAGCAGTAAAGAAGGAGAAGCGCTTCCTCGAGCGTCTCTCCACTTGCCTGACTTTGAAGATTCAAGTGTGACAAACTAAGTGACAAATAGCAAGAGATAGAGAAAAGCCCCTTATCCCCTAACAGCTGCTGCCTGGGGACCCTCAGAACTTCACGCAAGAAACATCAACTAACCTTCTCCCCTCAAACTCGGTATTAGCCGCAGTGCCCCCCAGGGGACATCAGGAATGCCTTGAAGACAGCTCTCCTCGAGTGCCTCATCACGTCTAGAGTGTCATCACCGGAACAGCGTCCACCATGGGGACAGCACATCTGCAGGCGGCTGGCATGGTCCTGGGGGGGGAGGGGGCACAGGTGAACAGCTGGCGATTTCATTTCCTGAGATTTTCAGGTCGTGAATATTCAGACCCTTCTCCCTGCCTCCCCAGCCTGAGCTTGCTCTAGACCAACGGTGAGTGTGAGTGTGTGAGTGTGAGTGTGTGAGTGTGTGTGTGTGTGTGCTCTCATGCCCCCTGGGCCGGTGCTCCAGGCTGGGACGTATGTCACCTGACTCTAGCCCAGACATTACTCTCCCCCTGGAGGATGGCCATTTATTTCTGTCAGTAAAGGAACATTTTCTTAAGTGACTTGGCAAAGACAGTCTGCACATCAGGGGCTCGGATATTGACTAAGTGGACAGGGACCCCCGAGGGTAAGGCGTTTCTTTTCTAACAGATTTGTTCCTGCTGAGAGTGAGTGTCTTAGCCAGGGAGTCAAGGAAACTAGGCAAAGTGCTTCAGACTTGGTATCAAAGAGGGGATGGCCTTGATCTTTCAATGTCGGGAGGATGTTAACACACAGGCTCGAGGAAGGGAGCTTGTGCCTGTGGCTTTCCTGCTGGGCCTGGAGGAGCCTGGAGGTCTTTTCCTTCTTTTTGTGGTGGGAACACTCAGGCTTACTGGAGCGTCGGGAGCACGGCGAGCGCTGCCGACCACGGGCTTGCCGCTGACCCGCACACACTGGGACCCACGCAGTGTGCACAACAGGAACGTACCTGCTGAGAGGCAGCCCCACGTCCCCTCTCCCAGCCCCTGAAAACCACCCTTGCACTCTCTGCTCTGGTGACTTGGACTATTTTAGTTACCTCCTATCCCAATAGCCGATCTGTGGAAACAATCGAAAATCCACCAACAGATGAGTGGATGAAAAAGAAAAGCGGTCCGTCCACACCGTGGGATATTACTCAGCCTGGAAGAAAGGAGGGAATCCTGCCCTACGCTACCACGCGGCAGAACCCGAGGGCATGACGGTAAAAGAAATAAGCCAGACACAGAAGGACAGATGTCGCGTGATTGCGCTTGTGCGGAGGAGTCTGCGTCTGTGGTCTCGGAGAAATAAAGGCCCCTGGTTTCCAGCAGTTCTGAGGGATGAGAGCGTGGGACGTCTCCTTTCTCAGATCTGTGCCCGACACAGAGCGCCTGAAGCCCTTGGAATTTCCTAGGTGACGGGAGCATCTTTTGTTCTAACGTGGTGGCTCTGGGTGGACTCCCGGCCGGGGCTGCTCACCAGAAAGCCAGGGGCCGGGGGTCACCAGAAAGCTTGGCCGCCATCCTCCAGAGAGGGGAGGGGGCTCCAGAGCGAGTTACTCATGGATCCTGCCCGCCTGATGAAGCCTCCATAAAAATCCCTGAAGTATAGGGTTCGGGAAGATTCTGGGTTGTCAAATGCATCCACGTGCCAGGAGGCTGATGCTCCCCCCTCCCCCCACGGGGTCAGAAGCCCCTGTGCTCAGGACCCTCCCAGACTTCGTCCTGTGTATCTCTTCCTCTGGCTGTTCATCGGCATCCTTTAAGATCTTTTGTAATAAACTGGTAAAAACAAGGGTTTCCCTGAATTCTGTGAGATGTTCTAGGAAATTTTCAAACCCGAGGAGGGAGTTGTGGGAACCCCAGATCTTGAACCAGCCAGTCGGGAGCACAGGTGACTGACTCGCTGGCGTGTGCACTTGGTGTGTGACGTGGGGACCGTCACGGGGTCTGAGCCCCTAGCCCCTGGGCTCCAACACCATCTCCCGGTCAGAGCTGGACGGAATTGTAGGAGGTCCGGCCGGTGTTGCAGAATTGCTTGGTGTGGCAAACCCACAAGCCTGGTGTCACAAGTCCCCAGCGAGCAGAAAGCAGGAGAGTCCCCTTGGCACTGCCCCCGGCGTGTCCTCCTGCCTGGGTCCTCGGGAGGCTGAGCCGTGTGGGTTTATCTCCCTGCTGGCGAGCGAAGGAAATCGGCTTATAAAGGAGGGAGGGGCCTCCGGGGATCCAACCGTCTAGGACACAGCGATAGACTGCCCACCACAGTCCGGTTTTGGTCCGGGGATGATGCCTTTGGGCACTTCTGGGGGTCTCTTCCCCCGGTCAGAGCTGAGCCGTGCCCTTCCTGCCCGCCTCTGCTCAGCTGAGCCCACTGCCGGCGGTCACCCCGCTGGGGCCGGAGGGGACCGGGCCTCGCTGCAGGGACACCAGAGGAGGCGATTTGGGCTCTCGCTTTATTTCTTGACACCTCTCGGGGCTGCTGACAAGCGTCTCTGGGGGGAGGGTGCCGGGGAGGCAGCGGCATTTGCAGGAGGTGTCAGAGCGATGTCTACGTTCCAGGAGGGGAGCAGCTTGGAAGGCGACATGAGGCCATCATGCTCTTTTCGGAGACCAGGCTGAAATGAAAGTCGCAGGTACCGGGAACAGCGGTGTCAGGACATTTCCCCCAGGTCAAAAAGAAAAACAACAACCCCCCCCCCCCAAAAAACAGAGAGAGAGGAAGAGAACCAGCGTTGAGCAAGCTTCCTGCTTCCAGCTCTCAAGGCTGATGCCGACACAGCCGGCAAGGGGTGGGGGACTGATTCAAAGAGAGTTATCGATGGAGACCCAGAGACTGGACTCACGGTGATACGAATACTCTTTCCTTTAGGAAACCGGGAGCAGATCACACGCATTACCTGGTTGGAGCCTCCAGGCAGAGCAGAAAGTGAGAATGTGAATTTTCACCCCCATTTTATAAGGGAGCAGCCGAGGGGACCACGGCTGGCTCGTCTAAGTCTTAAGCCCCACTGGGACCACCCTTCTGGGGCCAAAGGTCGGGGCTTGGACGTCCGCGGCAAACACTCTCTGCGAGTCGGGGCTGCAAGGGGCAGGAGCCCGGCTCACATGGGCTCAGGCCGAACGGGAGGTTCGCTGGGGCCGCTCCGCGGGGCCGCTCCGCAGGACGGCAAGCTTGAGACCCAAGGTGCAGGACGAGATCCAGGGCTGCTTGGGGACCCAGGGCCCCGCACCCCTCCTCTGCCTGGCCGCCCTCTCTCCCACTGCATTTTCGGCTTTCCGCGGCCACCCCAGAGCCTCCGCCTCCTATGCGTGCCCTCGCCAGGGTATGAATAATTTCCTCCCCCCGACTCCCTTGCGGGCACCAGCGTGTGAAACTGGGCAGCAGCCTTCCCCAAGCGCCGCACACCGTACTGGGTGTCCCACACGTGTTCCCTCACTTACCTCTCACTCCGGAGAAGGCATTAGGGAGGGGGGTTCCAAGGCTGCCCCAGCGTCACACAGCGCACGGGAGGCGGCCGGCCCGGGAACCAGGTTGGCATGACTCTGCGTTTCACCCAGGCTGGCTGGGTGATTACAGAGCAGAGAGCCTGGGCAGCTGCCCCCCTGCCCCCCGCCCCCCAGACCCCTGCCCGTGCTCTGGGCCTGGTGAGTCAGCGCTGGACAGGACGCCAGGACTTGGAAGATGTGCTGTTTGCAAAGAGAGTAAACTCACGGAGCTGGCTTACGTTGGGGGGGTCAGAGTCGGGGTGGGGAGTCGTCGGGGGGACTGGAGCTGGTGTGGCGGGTAGGGAGAATGTGGCACTGCATCTCCACCAGGCAGTGGGGGCGGGGACATGGTGCCAGGAAGAGCAGGGCTGTGAGTGGGTGGGCGGAGACCTCGAAATAGGCCCCCGACACCCCACAATGTGCGCTCGGGGTTGAAGCCTTCGCCCATCCTTCCCCAGGCCCGAGGAGCCACCGTGCCTTCTTCCTCGCCCCAAACGTTTTACAAGAAGACTCCAGGACTCGAGGACAGCGGGAGCGCCCGGACAGGGTCCCCGGATCAAGCACACCTGCTTTTCCAGTCCAGAGAGCAAAGGGGAGAGGAAATTCCCCGGGGCCCCTTCCGCAAGGGCACCGATCCCATCGTGGGGCTCCACCGACGTGACTGGTAACCTCCCGAGGACCCCATCCCCGACACCATCACGTGGGCGCGAGGATTCCAACACGTGAATTAAACATTCAGTCTATGCACTACCCACACTTCGATATTGATTTCAAAGAGCACAGCCCTGGCTCCCCGAAAGTGCCCTGTGTGGGTTTGGCGGGAGAGCAGGGTATGGATGGGGTCGCCTGACCCTCCCGGCTCCCAGCTGGGACAAGTGTGGGGAAACCGTCGCTAGCCTTCTGCACGTGGACGAGCTCTTCCTGGAGGACCTTCCCCGCTTGCTGTGGAAACAGGGGGGAGTGTGTGATTTCCCCCAGGACCCGGGGACATCCGGCTCGGGGACCCTGCAAGGGGCTCGCGGCAGGGGGGTGAGCCCTAGTCCTGGCTGCGGGGTGAGGGCCCCCGGGGGTCCGGCTCCCTGCTCTCTCCGCCAAAGCCTTGGAACGCACAGAGTCCTTGCCACAGACACGCCTCCGATCCAGACGCGACGTGTCCACGGGGGAAGTGACCCGGTGTCATCACGGTTCTCCAGGGACGCAGGGCCAGCAGGACATGTGTCCGTAGCTCTCAGAAGGCATCGATTGTGGGAATTGGCTCATAGGATAATGCAGGCTCGGAACGGCCACGGCCCGCCGTCTGCGAGCTGGAGAGCCAGGGGTCCCGGTGGGGTCCGGTCTGAGTCTGAAGGTCCAAGAACCGGGAGCGCCGATGCCGCAGAGCAGGGAAGGCTGCACATCCCTGCCCAGGAGGAGAGAGCCAAGGCACGCTTCCTGCGCCGCTTGGTTCCCTCCGGCCCCACGGGACGGGATGCAGCCCACCTGCGCCGGGGAGGACCCAGCTCTTTACTGGGTCCCCCAAGTTCAAATGCTCATCTCTTCCAGAGACACCCTCGCAGACACACCCGGAAGCGTGTGCGACTGACTCGCCGGGGGTCCTTAGCCCAGCCAAGCTGACATAAAGCTGCCCCCCCAGCATCGCACCCCTGTCTGGCCTTTGGAAGGGTGCCCGCTCCCCCCGCTTTCCCCTCATCCACTCAGCCTGGGGGGGCACAGGCAGCTGCTCCCCCGGCCAATACTTTCTCCCTCGGGGTCTGGTCTAGGTACAGGGACCCAGGAACCCAAGGACGGCCCCCACGCATGTTTTGTGCGGTAGTGTTAATTGAACTGACTTCTCTTCGTGCCTGACTATGAGAGGGAAGCAGGACTGATGATCTAAACGCAATTTGCCTATAAAGCCGGGAAGTGAGGCAGGCAGAGTTTCTATTACCCAGTCGATAAATGAGCTCTGTCCCAGCAAAATGTCTTTCTGGAGGGAAAGTAATAGCCCACGTGGGAAGGAAAGCGGGCTTGGCACCGCGAGGCTGTTGGAAGGAGCTCTCCACGGGCGGGCGCTGCCGTCTGCCATTAGGAGCTGGCTCCACAGGAGGGGGAGGCGGCGCTTCTGGAAGAGGCAACAAAGCAGGGACCCCTCCCCACTTCCTGGAGCTTCTCGTCTCCTCTTTGGGTGTCGAGAGCTGCAGGACACAAGCGTCCATCTGAGCGGTCGGTGCCTTTGGGAATGAACGGGTCTGAAGGCAGGACCTCCATGCTGGTCCGCATTAAACCTTCTTCCTCTTTCCAGACAGAGAGTTAAGGGCGTTCCCAAGGTCGCTGGGGGCAGCGCCAGCCCTGCAGACTGTCCCCAACTTTCTCCAGGGCACGCCCAGATCCGCCTGTCCTTCCAGTGGCTGAAGTAGTCACGGCAGAGCTGCAGGGGACGGACACTGGCCTTGCACTAGCTGCCCCTTCTAGCGGGCAGGTGTCCCTTATCGCCCACGTTCCCAGAACTGTCATTTCCTCCCGGAGGCCCGGGGACCACCGCCAGCCTCCGTGCCCCCCACTCTAATCTCCGTGGATGTCTGCGAATGTCTTCCCTCTTCCCCCTTAATCCCTGTCCCAGCCGGTTCCCGCGGCTGTGACAACGTGCCAGACCAGGGGCTTAGGAACAACCACCACATGTGGCTCACGGTTCTGCAGCCTGCAAGTCTGAGGTCAGGGTCCCGGCTCCCTGAGTCCCGGCCTGCTGCTGGTGGCCGCCGGCTGCCCTCTCCTGGTGCGCTCCCCACGTGGAAGGGGTGGGGCCGCTCTCTGGGGTCCCCTTGTAATCCCATCCTGGGGCTCCCCGCTGGTGACCCAGCCACCTCCCAGAGGACCCACGTCCTAACGCCATCACGCTGGGGAGCAGGTTTCAACATATGAATTTGGGGGGGAAGCAAACCTGAAGTCCACACCGTTCCCCGGTCGGTACCGTGACCCCACTTCAGCTGAAGGAGGAGAAACGCCCTCAGCCCTCCTCCTTCCGTTATCAGGATTTATCTACAGCCCGGTGGGAACACTTTTCCAGGAAAGGGCCAGATAGTAAATATGTGGGCTTGGTGGGCTGTGTGGTCTGTTCCAGCTGCTCGATTCGGCGTTGTGGGTTCAGTGGCCTGAGACTCTATGTGAAGGAACTGGGGCGGTTGTGTGCCAATAAAACTTTATTTATGGACGTTGAAATCTGACACCTATGATTTCCATGTCACAGAATGCTATCCTTTTGATTTTCTTCCCCCACCAGCTGAAACGTGAAAGCCGTTCTTCGCTCACGGGCTGTGCGGAAACAGGCGGCGGGCTGGCTCTGGTGGCAGCCCCCTGCTCTGGAAAAATCGCAGGAGGAGAGGGAGTGCGGAGGGCGGGGTGGCGGTGGGACCTTGGGCAGAGCTCAGGTGCAAGGCCTCCTGTCACCGTCTCGGGCTGGGCGCGGCGCCACGCCCCAGATGGCTGAAGCCAGCTGCCCCTCCCAAAAAAACACCACGGGGGGTGGCGGCGATCATCAGTGTCCCTCCCACCCCTGCCCGTGTTTGCACATGCCTCAACTTTAAATATGGAACATTTTTAATGTTAAAGAGCTTAATAAGAAACAGCTAGAGACGGATTTGAAATAGCTTTAGATGGAAAAATTGGGCATATTAATTGCTACCTCGGCGAGCTGCCTTTTCTCCTCCATTCGCCGTTAAAAGCCGTGCTGTTTTGAAATGTTAAGTGTTTTTCCCAAGGAAGACTGCGGATCACTTCCCTGGCTCTGTGGCCCAATGGCTGGGAGTTAGGTAAGGTCGGCTGCTCCCGGAAGCCCCAGGGCTCCGGCACTGCCTGCCCCGAGCACGTTTTGGCTGCAGGACACAGGGCTGGGGGGACCTGGAGGGCAGGGTTTCCTGGACAAGTCAGGAGGCAGCCAGACCTCTCCCGCCACTGACTCAGGTGAAGGCAGAGGGCAGGAAGCCAGGGACGGGGGTGCACTGTGGCTGGGGAAGGGGCTGGCAGGGAACTGGGGTTGGTGATAAGAGAGGAAATCCTGTGGGACAGCTTGTAACAAACAATCCCATTTCTCCAGCGAAGCACAAGACCATCTGAAGCAGGGACCAGTGGGTATCCATCCCAACGACTGCTTTTTATTTGCAAAAAGCCGGTTATGAGAGTGAAAGCAGATTGCAGAATGTGAGCGGCTTCCAAGGCCCCTGCAGACGTGCCCTCCTCTGCCTGAGGCCATCCGCCTCTCTGGAGGCGCCGGGCTCTCAGCGAGGGAAGCAAGTACCGCTAAGGACGGCACGACAGCACTGGGGGAGTCCAAGAAGCAAGAAAGACAAGGGTAAATATTCTAAACCCTTTAACCAATAAGGCATTAATCATTCATCCTGAGAAAAACAGTGATTCTGTCCGTGCCAAGCTCACGTCTGCCCAAAATGCATTAATGAATCAGCTCCCCGGCCCCTACCAAGGGCGGGCGGCCGGCGGCCCAGCTGTGGATGGCCCGAAACAGTCGCATCCCTTCCCAAACGCAGAAGGGAAGGTTGATCAAGCATGCACGAAGCATCCCGTTAATTCATGCAGGCTGCCCACTTGTGGTTCTCTTAAATCATCGTCCGCTTTGCCGTGCTTAACCCAGACGCTGACCCCTGCTGCGGCGGCTGTCTGCGGGGGCGGACGGGGTGACTGCTCCACCCGCGTCCCCCGGGAAATACGCGGCCTGGCCCTGCCAGCCACCGGCAGGTCCCTGCAGCTCTGTGAGCGCTCAGGTCACAGGTGACCCCTCTGGGGAACAGAGTGCCTTGCAAGGGCTCCCTGACATCCGAGGAGACAGCCCACCGGGATGAATCATCCTTAGGAGGGATGCATTCGAGTGATGTCTTGCTTCCATCAGATGCTCTCAACCGGCCGGCCCTGGCTTCCGAGGCCAAGATCACCCAGACCCCAAGGTCTGGAAGCCGTCGACGAGCCCTCCTGGGAAGAGCGGCAGGAACAGAAGGGGGAGCGTGTGACGAGTTTCACCAGCGTCAGCTGCCAGGGGCACAGTCTCCTCGGGCCTGCGCCGGCCCGCTCGCCGCGTCTCGCATGCGGTCCCGAGGCTTGCTGGACCGATTCCCGCACTCCTTCCCAGCCCGGCTGTCTTTGGGGCTCGGAAATGGCCTCCACCCGCCTGTCTGGCCTGCGCTGCCCCCCTCCTCCTCCCCTGCCCTCCTCCTCCTCCTCCCTGCACGCTGCTGTCTTCACCCTCAGAACTGCCTTCGGATCCCTTTTACCGCAGGTCTTCACGAAGGCTCCCGCGACCCCTCCATCCAAGGAGCCGTCAGCCTCGCGCGCACCGCGGACGGCACACGGTCCTGGAGAAGCACGGGGAGGTGGGGCAGCGCACTCTGTGTGGGACTCCGGGCTCGGGGGGAGCAGGGGCCACGGCTCCGGACTATTCGAGCCTTCTACCCTAAGAGCTGGCTAATTGCTCTTCTGGATCATCATTTCGTGATTCAAACGGTCCCATTCGGGCTGAAAGAAAGTCAGGCCATCAGGAAATAGGGAATTAGTAGACCCAGGGAAAATGTCTTCAGTGTCTCCTTTTTGGAGAAAAGGAAGTTTAGGAGGAAGAACAAATGTGAAATCAATTTAGGGGACCGACCGTTTCAAATCAGGGGCACAAAAATGAGGCAGGCTCCGTGAGGGCACGAGACTGTGCCCCAGGTTGCTGCACGGGGTCGGTCGGCCTCGATTTCCCACCACACCCCATTTGTTCCGGCTGGGACACCCAGCGAGGCTTCTCCGCACGAGGCCCTTGAGACTGGGCAGCTGTGACTCGTCAGGATGGCACGGGGATGCCGGCGCTCCGGACCTGGAGCCTTCTCAGCCTGAATGATGGGGACACGCTTCCGTCACCCAGGTCCGTCTGCGCAGGAGCTCAGGCCCTGCCCGGTGTGCATGCCAAGGGCTGAACGGCCCCAAATCAGAGATTGACTTTAAGTCACCATGAAAAATAAAATCACTAACAAGTATTAAATTTAAATCTGGCACATTTCACCCTCGTCCCCACCTGCTGCCACCCTCCCACCCCGATACGTTCTTGTGAAGTGATCTCAGTCAGATGGCCACCAACAAGCCATTTTTAAGAAGGTCATCGTTTCCTATTGATGCAACTTTCATCAGCTGATTTTAAGGGCTGTTTTCCTCCTGCAGGAGCAGTGAAACTCCAGAGGGGGCTTGTCCCGTGCGGGGAGAGGGGAGTGCGTGTGCTGCCCTGGGGGCCGCCGGACCCGTCAGCAGGGAGCCCACGATGGCCCGAGACTGTCCCATCAGCAAAGTCCTGCATCCCAGTCACCTTCAGAACTGAGCAGGGGGATGCTTTGTCCCCCAGCCAGGGCCCACTCCCTACTGTGCGCTGCCCCCCAGCCCCTCCTGTGTGCTTGAACCCCTGCTCACCCATCACTCTCAGGGTCCGGTGACTCAGCCCTGAAGCCACCTCCTGCCAACCCCTCGCCGGTGAATTCGGCGGCTTGCCTGCCGTGAGGGACTCTGGTTCTCTGCAAACACCGCACGGAGGAATCCTGAAACCCATTTGTTGCAGGAACTCTAAACTCCTTCGTGAAGCTTTTGATCAAAGCTGCACACGGCGTGGCTCCCAGAAGCCCAAACAAAGGGCATCTTGCTTTGGAACATCTGTGTTCAGCTGAGCCTGTCTTTTGTTAGCAACTGATTTGCATTGAAAAACTGGCAGGTTTTGAGAAGGACCAGCTTCAGGAGCGAATCGGTGTCACCTGCAGACAGAAAAGAGCTCCGGGCTGGGCTTCGCCAATCCGCTGATCCCAGGCGAGCTCCTCTGAGTGGCTGGAAAGCTAGAGCTGGCTTTGGGTTTCACGACGTCGGGGTCCTGGTGACACCGGGAGTCGGCCGTGCCGGGCTATGGCGTGATTCATCTGGGCACGTGCTAGTCAGGCTTTTTCGTCTAGAAGGGACGGTGACCCAGCTGGCTCAGACCCAGAGGGCACATCGTGGGGAGTCCGTGCACTACCTCGGCAGAGTCCCGGGGCTCCTGCAGCGTGCGGGCCATGGAGGAGGGTACCCACCTGAGGCCTGCTCTCCTGGCGCCCACGGGCGAGCCTACCGGCCTGTAGTGGAAAATTCCAGACACGCCAGGTCGTGGGTTCAAATCACATCAGGTCACTTCATGGCGTTTCTTCTCTCCGGACAGTTCCCCCGAAATCACTGGGGCAAGTTCCACCCTAGCCCTCGATCCACCGCCGCGGCCGAGCGTGGGGTGAGGGGCAAAAGGCTCTGCCTGGCCAACTGTGGCTGTGTTTCCACCCCAAAACTAGTCCCCTTGGCTTGCAGGTAGTGGGGGGGGACGCCGTAGGAATAAGCCCTTTGGTTAGGGCTGGCTCACTTGCTACGCCTAGAAGTCTGTGCACCCAAACACGCGGGCCCAAGGTTTCCTAGAGGAGAGTAGGCTCCCCAAGGAAAATGTGGGTTGGGTTACTGGCAAAACAGGAAAAGTTTGCCAGCAGACAAAATCAGCAAATGTCCCTCTGTCGTGCTTAATTTTATGTGTTAACTTGGCTGGGACGTGGGGTCCAGTTGCTCGGTCAAACTTGGTCTGGATGTTGCTCTGCAGACAGTTTTTAGATGACATGAATATTTAAATCCGTCGAGTAAAGGAGATTGTCTCCGTAACATGGGTGGGTCTCATCTAATCAGTTGAAGGCCATAAGAGGAAAATAGTGAGGTTGCCCAGAGAGGAAGGGATTCTGCCTGAGACTGCCTTTGGACTCATGATGCAACATCAATCCTTCCCTGGGTCTCTACCTTGCCAGACCTGCCAGCCACCCCCCATGGTCATGTGAATCAATTCCTTACAAGAACTGTTACTTTCCAACATAGAGGGATTACCTACATCTGCATCTTTATCTGCACACACATCCTACTGGCTCTGTTTCTCTGGAGATCTCTGGCACTCCTACAGGGGACATGGCAGTAGGAAGAAGCATGCCAGGTCACACACATTCTGGCCATTAATTCGGCATAACACCTGATGAGTCTTAAATGCCTGGTGGCACGGCCACCATATGAGGCCGCTCAGGGCATAGACTGCCCAATCACAGTTTGATTACAGTATAGAAAGCCCCCTGGAGTTGTGCAGTGTGGATGCCCTGTCTGGTTCTGACCTCAAAGATACGCCTTTGCGGGTTCGTAAGAGCCCATTTCCCCTTCCGGAGTGGCCTTGCCCTAAACCCTTAGCTTATGCTATATCCCATTAAATCTTCCTGCTATTACCAGTTAGAGTGGGAACAATTTACTGCTTAAATAATTTATCCAGATTCCATGCAGAAAGTCTTTTGCAGGGATACATCAGCTAATAAAGAAAATTGATTTTAGAAGCCAAAGTCAATATGAGGTTAGGGAAACGTTCGCCTATTTGCATGTTCCTGTCTCTCCTGAGACTTTCCGTCACTTTGTCTGATGAGGACATCAGCCGGGGCCCACTTGATTGCAAGTGTTTTTTCATTTGCAACTTACACGTCTGAAGCCGGCAGGGGCAACAGAGTGGGGATGCCACCAGCAAGTTATCAATAAAAACGGAGATTTCCGGGGCGCCTGGGTGGCTCAGTCAGTGAAGCCTCTGCCTCCGGCTCAGGTCATGATCTCAGGGTCCTGGGATCGAGCCCCGCATCAGGGTCCCTGCTCAGTGGGGAGTCTGCTTCTCCCTCTCTCTCTCTCCCCTCACTCCCCTTCATGCTCTCTCCCTCTCTCTCAAAGAATAAACAAAATCTTAAAAAACCAAACCAAACCAACAAACAAAAAAACCCCAAAACAACAAAAAAACCCCCGGAGATTTCTTTCCTTGGATGCTCGTTCTAGATTACTGGCTAGTGTGGGGTGAATGGCCCGGGCGAGGGGTCCAGGTCCCAGGGTGCTCTGTGCGACCACATCCAGGCCTGAGTAGTGAGGTAACTTGAGTATTCAAGGCATGTTGCTATGTATCCGCTTTCATAATGAAGACTCATTTGTAATTAGAAGAAATGATTTGCATGTAGACAATTAATGTAATAAGGTATCCAAAACCAATTTTTTCCTCTGAATAGCTCCTTGTAATTTTGTTCATCTACTTCATTTCCTTGTTAAGCCCTTTGTTTGCAGATAATGAAAAGGTGAATTTCAGCCCGACCAGGAGGAATTCACACCATTTTGGTTACTGAGGTTTTCCCCGGGCGGCTGCTCGCTTGTCTCCGGGGAGCCTACGGGCACGCTGAAAGCAGCCGGCAGCGGAGAGGGGCTCATCCGTCTGGTTAAGGACCGAGGGTCCCAAACTTTGCTGCGCGTCAGAATCACCTGGAGGTGGGGCGCCTGGGCGGCTCAGTGGGTTAAAGCCTCTGCCTTCGGCTCAGGTCATGATCTCAGGGTCCTGGGATTGAGCCCCACATCCGGGCTCTCTGCTCAGCGGGGAGCCTGCTTCCCCCCCTCTCTCTGCCTGCCTCTCTGCCTGCTTGTGATCTCTCTCTCTGTCAAATAAATAAATAAAATCTTTATAAAAAGTTAAAAAAAGATTCACCTGGAGGTTTGTTAGAGCAGAATGCCCAGGCCCTGCCCCCAGAGCATCAGCCAGTAGGTCAGGGTGGACGGGCCCAGTAATCTGCATTCCCGCCAAATTCCCCGGTGACCTGAGGCTGCTGGGCGCAGACCCGACTCCAAGAACCGTGGGTCTAGAACTCACAGGCTCTTCAAAGTCATCACCTGAAGAATGGGTCCGTGCTCGTCAACAGCGGTGATTGGAGTGTCTGGAAGTGCCTCACCCAGCACAGGGGAGAAATCCCGGCACCAAGCCTGAAAATGTGATGTGTAGGCTCTTTCCTTCTGTTGGGTTCCCCCACTGGGTTCAGAAAAGCTTCTCCGTGAGTCCCTTTGCCCTGGTCCTTCGTTAAGATGGAAACAGAGCAGATGAAATGAAAACACTATTTACCCTTCCAAACCCTTTGCCTATCCTCCAGGAACTGGCTCAGACCGTACCTCCTTCAGCAACTCTCTCCAAACTGGCTGCTCCAGGAACTCTCGAATTGATCTCGATTAGTTTCTTAGACAAGTGGGTCAGCAAACCATGACCCATGGGCCGGCTGTCTTCGTAAATAAAGTTTTATTGGAACACAGTCCCTCTCATTCACTTACACATGGTCTATGCTGAGTTAAGTAATGGCGGTCAAAGATTTCTGACCAGTAAAGATGAAAATATTTACCATGTCGCCCTCAATAGGAAAGGTCGGCCTCCCATGTCCCAGATGACCCTACTCTAGGCATGTGACACGCTCCGTGGTCACAGCTCAGCTGTCTATCTCACCCAGGGTTCTGTGCTCCTTGGAACGGAAAGTGTGGATCGGTTGTCTCCTTGTCCCCAAGGCCCCACGCAATGCTGGGCACCCGAAAGACTGTCGAATGTTTGCTGGACAAAAGCTGGGAGCACAGATGAGTGCCCCTTGCTCAACGCCTCACGGCACAAGAAGGAAGCCGTTCTCCTCGTCATGAATTGTCTGACACCACAGAGCGCCCTCCAGACACAGCCCTACAATGTGGTCCTAAGACAGGCACCCACTACCGGAAGCACCCCGTGCCCTTCGATATTGGAATCTCAACACGGCCATCGCCCCGAAGCTGGGGCGATCCCCCCGGTGGGGGTGAATGGAGAACTCGGACATTTCTCTGGCAAGATCCAGGTGACAGACTCCATGCCGGGCATGCCCTGAGAACTTCAAGGAAACCGAAGAGGAGGAAAATATTCATTTTGCAATCAGTTCTTGTTATTCACAGTAGTAATGGTCTATAGAGCGACCATGAATGCTGAATTAGTGAATCCCGAGCCATCGCTCCTCGGAGAAACACAAGGTTAGGCTCCTGTGGGCCTGTGGTCATGATGTTTTTATCAAGCAATCAGTACGTGGCTGTGTTTTATGCGTGTTTGTGTTTAAAGACACATTGATATATATTGTTGATTCATGAACGTTGAACTCACTGACAGCAGCATTGTAACTCATGCCTGCACGAAGCTTCTCTACCACTCGGGTTTTCTCTAGAAGGCACAGCCTTTTTGTGCTTAGGACACTAGAGAGCCCCTTAGCCCTATCCTTGGGGACCACTTTAAATAGCAAGACCACCAAGAAAAAGTATATAAATGCCCAAAACGCGGCACTACATAGACCACAAAAAGGATACTTGTTTACACTCTGGGAGCCGAAACAAGAAGGCAGAGCGTGGTCTAGGCCAACCTGAACTGGGAATGTGCACACCGGGTGACTCAAATGTCCGAAAATGACCACAAATGCACCACTTACTGCCTTGGGGGGGTTACAAATAAATTTTAGAGAGGGGGATTTGCAAATATGAAGTCCATGAATAATGAGCATCAACTGTATATGTTTTTAAGCATCAAAGAGGCAAAGAAGAGTAAAAACCTCTTTGGACTTGCACTTACTTGACGGCTTAGCATCGCTCTTATTTTTAATTGCCCGCAGTGAGGCAGCATCATTATTAAAGGTCAAAAGCAAGAGGAAAACACACCATCTTCTGATTCAACAATAAATCTGCCTTGTGCCTTTGGGGGAGACTTTGGGGCTCCCCTGTCAGTGCACCTCTTCCTCTGAGTTGGGGGAGAAGCTGGGTCACCGAGCACCGCAGCTTACTTACCAGTGACAGTTTTTAGAAGCAATGAATTAAAAAACAGTTATTGCAAAGTTATTGCAAAGCAAAGGTCACAGTCCATCACACCGTTGTTAGCGGTGCATCCCCGGAGAGCTTGGAAGATCGCCAGATCCCTACATTTCAGGAAGGCAGTCATTAATCTCTGCTTCTTGCTTCGATTTTTTCACATGATTCACTTGTTTAGTGCTGCACTGATTTTAGCCCTGAATCTGCCACCAGGGACTGGGTCCAGGAGGAAAAGAAAGCAGTCCTCAAAGAGACTCGAGCCCTCTGCATGGGAACTCGGCAATACTGAATAAAACCACCTATCGGGATGCCCTTTGAACTGGGAATCCGTCTGCTAGAAACTTACCCTGAAGATGTGCCCAACCCCGCCAAATAAAATGCACAACATTCCTTACGATGGCACCATCCCTGCAAAGTATCGAAAACAACGTAAACGCAGAAACACGGAATGAAACACGGAATGAACCGTGGTGCATCCACGGGGTGGAGGGTTAGGCAGCCGCGGATTAACGGGGCGTCCCTCCGGGCTCTGTTGCCAAAGGCGAATGTCCAAGCCGGCGTCTATTACGAGGTGTTTGCTTGTCAGTGGAGCAGTGTGCTCTCCCTGGGGTCCTCGGGGGGCCGCCCTCCTCGCCGTGAGAGTGGATAGCAAGGGGGCATGGCCAGGTCACTGGGACCGTGAACCGGGACAAAGGAGCTCAGGCCGGACAGGGACAAAGCAGGGGTCTTCTCTCCCCAGAGAGTCACGGCAGGCCGGGCTGTCCTCTCACCCGAGGCGCCCTGCTTGCCTGTGACCGCGGAACGAGTGCGGAAGGCAAGTACTTTAGACCTGGGGCCCAGGGCTTCCTGCCTGATCCTCGGAAACAGGCCAACAGCAAAGACTGGAACATTAAAAAGTTAGTTAAAACTCCTGCGCCCTTTCCGCCTGCTGCTCGGAGAGAGCGGAGGCTCATTTCTCTTCTTTAATAAGGGAGCTGGCTGGTTACCGCTGTTGGCTGGCCGTCTGCGAACACTGCCGCGTGTTATTTCCAAACCCGGAGCCTCTCTCCCTGCCGCATCGTCGGCAGAGAAGCGGCTGCATCGCCTCTCCCACTGATGCGCCTGGACTCGGCCCCTGCCTCCGCATTTCGGGGCCAGCCCCTGAGCACACAGGGGACGGGGCTCCCCCTGCCTCTGCTTCTGTTGGCGTCACATACTCAGAACCTCCCCAGGGGTCCGCAAACCCAGCTTTCTCAGTTAATAAACATAGTGCGCCCACAGCCCCGAAGGCTGAGGCCAGCTCTGCCTTGTGTTTGAGCAGGAATGACTGGAAGGCCTTTTTCTTTCTTGTTCTAAGGTCTTAAGTTGGAAGAAATGTTTCTTAAGCACTTTGGGGGTGGAGGGTTGGGGGGAGGCGAGGAAGCCAGAGTCGAACAAGCTCCCTCTTCCTTAATCGGGAGGGAGCAAAGTTGTAAGGGGGGCTGCGAGCTATGATTAAATTGTTGCCAGCCGAAGTCCCCTTGGCTCATCAGGCCTCCCCAAGGCCAGTCTCCAAGCACGCAGTATAGCCCGTGCTCTGGGCCAGGCCAAGTTCACGGGTCTCGGGGACAAGGGGACACGGCTGGAGGGCATGACGGGTAGAACAAGAGTCCATCTTCTCAAAGAAGCAGAGGGTCCTCGGGGGGTCCGGGGACCTGACCTTCCTTGGTGGTGAACACCGTGTCCTGGCCTCGGCGTCAGTCCCCAAAAGAATGCTCCTGACCCCCGAGTCCCAGAGACGATTCCTGGATAGAAGAGCATCCCACAGTCTTTGGCTGGGAACCCCGCAGAAAGAAAGAGCACAGGATGAAAAGAACGTCAGAAAAATAGGAAGCTGCGGGAAGACATGCCCGCTAGCTCAGACCTGCTGGCGATAAAAGCAGAAGAGAGGAGAGCCCCCCGAGCCTGTTGGTGAACCTCGTCTGAAGTCGAGCAGAGGAGACGGAAACTGCTCTCGCCCTCCCAGGCTCGTCATTTCAGAAGTGCCCTCTTGATTTGTTCAAAGACACAGGCACTCGTATGCAAGGTCGCCGGAGTTACCCCCCGGCCCCGGTGCTTTTAGGATCCACTAAAACCCATTGCTGTGTGATATCCCCAGTGGAGGAGTGGAGGCCACAGGTCCGTCTTTCCTCCCCGGGGCCAGGACCACACACCTGCCGCGTCTCTGGGGCCTTGCCCACGAGACGCTGGGCTCCCGCGCTCCTCAAGGGCTCCGAGGAAGATCACAAAAACCTCTGCCAAATTTCTAAGCCGTAGTTCCGTCTCGTTAGGTTTCACTCTTGTTAGTTTTTTAAGGAAGACGCAAATAATTCTTCCGTAGTGAGAAAATACGGTTCTTAAAGAGGCGTAGGAAATCATCTGAGATGCGCAGCTATGCTGAGACCCACGCAAGTGCCTGAGCTCCTGGTGGTTTGGAAGTCAGCAGACACTCGCTTCTGCTATTGATTTCTCCCCGCAAGGCCTGCTTTGGAGAGCCGCGTGCGCACTGCGAGAGCTATAAAAGGTGGGTGAAAAGGTTGAGGATTTAAATCCCAAGTAGAAAACTAAAGGCAGCTTCCCAGCAATTGCTATGAAATTTGTAAGCAATAGTCGAGAATGGACATCTGTAAAGTGTTTTTCAGATAAGGGCCGTGGGGGTGACCCCGAATATGAATGATCCCCCTCCACTAGACTTTTCAGTGCTTTTATTAGCATACTACATATCTGAAAGCTATTTTTAAAAAATAACCCCAGAGCTCCCAAGTCGCTTGGCCAGCAGAAGCCAGTCTTGGGTGCAGAGGATTTGCTAAATCCCACCTTCAGCAGGAAGTTGGTGAGATGCCCTTCTTGTGTTGTGAATATTTCGTGTTGACTGGCAAAGCCGAGGGGAAGGTTATACTAACTGGAAGGAACTCTGTGTATCTCATGGATGTGTTCACTTAAAAATACAGCAATGTTTAAACAGCACGTGGGGCAATCTTGTGACCCTCTCGCCATCTGGATGGCACCTCTCTATTTGGTCAATTCCCTTAGGACAGACTATTGCCATTCTTGGAGTCTATGCCCCTGGTGAAATCCAGCAGAAAATACACATTTGGAAGCAGAAACTGGCTACAGGTCTCAGCTCAAAGTTGCAAAAGTTCTGACGTGACTCCTGTCGTGTGGCAGGGGAAATCTAAGCAGATAATATGTGATTGATCTGAGATGGGCCAATTTGGATTTGATCATTGGTTGTGGCGGGCATGGGGGATCCTGTTGTCCTGCACGAGCTTGCTCAAGGATGCTGCATGGGCCTTTCTCCGCACAGCCCTGGGCATCATGTGTCTGGATAGGTCGAGGGTAACCATCAGGGTGGAGAAAACCCCCATGTTGGTTAATTTCATGTGTCCACTAGGCTCGTCTATGATACAGATATTTAGTCAAGCACTATTCTCGATGTTTTGTGAGGGTGTTTTTTGGATGGGATTAACATTAAATCCGTAGACTTTGAGTAAAGCAGATTACCTTCCTTGTAGTGGGCGGGCCTCGTCCAATCAGTTGAAGGTGTTAAGAAAAAGACTGATGTCCCTCTAAGGGAGAGTGAACTCTGTCTCCGGGCAGCCCACGTTCTCTTGAATGGTTTTTGTTTGTTTGTATTTTTATAGATCAAACTCTTACAAACCTTAGGGAAAATACTAATCAGGGTTCTCCAGAGAGACGGAACCAATAGAGTGTGTCTGTCTATCTATCTATCTATCTATCTATCTATCTATCTATCTATCTATCGAGAGAGACCTGTTTCAAGGGGTTGGCTCGCACCACTGTGGAGCCTGACAAGTCCAAAATCTGCAGAGCAGGCTGGTGAGCTAGAGACCTGGGGCAAAGCTGCCTTTCAAGTCTGAGGACCACCCAGGCAAAAGGACACGTCTCCGTCTCACTTGAGAGCCGTGATCAAGGCTTCTTCTCTGAGATTCGTGACGGGAGTGGAGAGTCAGCCCTTTGCTGTGCTTCATCCCTGGGTGAGGGCTCGGGGGCAGCAGATGGGTGTGACAGCAGCACTCCTCACTGGCTGGGTGCCATTGGGCAAGCTGCTTTCCCTGCCTCAGCCTCAGCTCCTCGTCTGTAGGGCAGAGATGATGAGGCTTCCAACACGACGTCCCCATGATTTCACCCAAGATGGTAAGCACAGCGAGTGCTCAGTAACCCGTGAGGGCGGTGACATTGTTATCCCAATGGGGCACTGTTACATTATTGCACCGATGTCGAATCCAGTTGGTGGTAATGTACCATTTCAGAATTTCTTGTTTAAAATAATAATAATAATAATAATAATAATAATAATAATAATAAAGCTGTTCTGCAGCACGTGCCTGGTGGGCTGCATGGCTCTTGAGGATGCCAAGGGTCTGGGCATCTATGTCCTTATCGTGGGTCCTTAGCAAGCCTTGCCCCTCTGCAAGGAAGTCATTAAATCATCATCTTCATAGGTTTTCCAGCCTCTGCCTGAATCTCGGAGGTGCCAAGGGCATCAGTGGCAGAAACCAGACTGGGGAAGTCGGAGGAGCAGGGGAAAGAACAGTGGAGAAGCTCGGAGATGGCTGTGAGCTGTGCACTTTGAGTGTGAGATCCAGCCCCCAGCTGTTAACCCCAGTGTGTCCCAGTGGGGCTGGGAGCCAAGCCCGTGGGAGCTGTTGCAGACTGCGTTCATTCCTTCTTTAGCCAGAAGAGTCTCAGCTGTGAACATTAGCTCACTAGCGGTGACGAGTGGTGCTTGAAATGCAGAGGGGGTTCACGCTACCTTTACCGCCTTGTCCTGGGGAGAAGCACAAGACAGCTGGCAGAAGGCAGAGCCTCGTCGCTGCTGGTCAACTGGCCGCGGAGAAATGGGAGGGATGGGAAAACACAGGCTGGCGGTGGAGTGTGAGGGAGCAGCAGCGCGTGTGTCAGCCGGAGGCTGTCCCAGGATCAGGGACCAGGCACACGACTGCATTAAAGGACACTTAAGCAGATTCGGGGTCCAAAAGGCAACACCCTAAGCAAGGGTCTGTGGGCTGAATGGCTATGTCCCTCCTACCCCCAGCCACATTCACATGCTGAAGTGCTAACTTCCGAGGTGATGGTGTTGGATGTGGAGGGGTTTGGGAGATTAGGTCCTGCGGGTAGAGCCCCAGATGGGATGAGTGTTCTTATAAAAGAGACCCCGTGGCGTCCCCTCGTCGCTTCTACCGCATGAGGATGCAGCGAGAAAGCTGCTGTCTATGAACCAAGAAGCTGGCTCTGACTAGACACCCAATCTTCCGGAAAGCATGATTTTGGGCTTCCAGCAAAAAATGTCTATTGTCGATAAGCCCGAGTCTGTGGTATTTTGTTATAACAGCCTAGGTGACGAAGACGCGAAGGTGGATTACTCTATTACTAGCTTCATCTACCAGCTTAAGAACGATGTTCCTGAACGTTAGAAAACCTTGAGGTCAAGTCTCGGTGCGTCCAGACAAGTAGTGCCCACAGACCGTATCCCTTAGCCTCTCTGAGCCTCTGTTTCTCCTGAAAAAACAAAACAAAAAACAGCAGCTGATTATTTACCCCATCTGGCATAGCTTTCCCTGCCAGACGTGCGCTTCTCCTTCCTGTGTAGGAAAAAACCATTGCATATTAATGCCAACTGGGTCAATAATTGAATTACCCAATCTGGTGGTGGTGAGCCCTGCTCCACGCTGCTGTAAGGTGACTCAGGATTGCTGTGGGTTGGGGGCGTTGGGGCTTCCCCACGGTGGGTCAGACCCCAAGGAGCTCCCTATTTATCTGTTATCTTTTGGGTGAGGTTTTACTCCAGGGCACGTCTTGTGCCCCACTTGACAGCTTCTCAGCTCACACAGGTGTTCCCAGCCTTGCACGGACGTGTGCCCTCTCCCAGCATTGGCAATAAAACACTGGCAACACAGTGCTTCCCCGGTGACAGGGAATTTGGCAAAGTCTAGCAAAATCTTCTATCCATGTACCCTTTGCCCAAGGGATTGACTTCTAGGATCTATTTGCAAATGCGCCAGGGAAAACACGAATGTGTGCCTATTCATTAGAGCACTTTGTGCATAGAGCAGAAGATGGGTCAGAATCCAGTGTCCACCACTGGGGAATTACCAAAGGACTGTGATAGAGCCGTACGATGGATTATTTTGCTTCTATAAAAAAGAATCAGGAATGTTTCTTTCAAAGCGATCCCTTGTATGCAGAGACAAGTGAAAACAGTAAGGCAGTAGGTGAAAACGAAACAAAAAAAGCATGTGTTTCTTGTATTAAAAGACTTACACGGCCAAAGCTGGAATAATTTGAGCAACAAAATAATGATAACATTAGATTATAACCTAAAGAATAAAATAAATATGTACGAGTCCACACCAATATAATAAATAGCTGAATAAGTTAATAAATGGCATGGAGGAGGGACAAGTCTTCCTTACAAAAGAATTCCAATTAAAAAATACAGATACCCTTCCTACGGGAGGTGGAGCTTCATATCCCTTCTCCTGGAGGGTGGTCTGGGCTTACTAACTCACTTCCAAGGAATGGAGGATGGGAAGGATAAACTGGTAACTTCCCTCCTAGGTGGCCCTGAGCACACCCGGGATGCGCAGGGCTCTGCTCTGCACCCGTTGCTCCCCTTCCCCTCCATTCCCTTTGCCGTGTACCTGGGGGACTCTCCCCTTCTCCTTAAGGCTCCACTCCATGGCCATGTCATCAGAGCTGCCTGCCTAGTGAAACTCCTCGAGAGAGAGCACAGTATTACTCTTGCTTGGCTTCACATTCACCATAGCATTTCCCATCATCCGACACATCCTAGATTTCCTTGTTCATTGTCACCCTCTTGTCAGAAGGATGTGAGCTCCAGAAGGGCTGGGATTGAATCTGTTTGGCTGTGTGGGAAGTCCCAGCCCCTGAAATGGTGTCTAACATATAGTGAGTACTCAAAACACAGTTCTAGGACACATAAGTATAAGAATCCTCTAGAAAAAAAAGTTTAATACCATATATCAGCAATGGAAATGGAATGTAATTTATACCTTTGTCACTTTTGTAAATGGAAACTAAAAAATAAAAAGGAATACATCTAATAGACGATATATAGGAATTTTATGGAAAAAATGACAAAATATTTTAAAACACTATGGAAAATCTAATTTAATATATTATATTTTGTAAAAATAAAAATGTATCTTCAAATTAATCTCTGAGGTCACATAATTTCCATCAGAATTCTGATCCTTTATAAGCAGAAATTTGAGGAGCTAATTCTATAACATAAATGTAAGAGCAAAAGGATAAAAATGGCCAAGACAATTTTGAGTAAACTAAATAAGGTGTGGTAAAGTGTGTTGGGGGAGATTGCCATACCAGATATCGTAACGTATCATAAAGTTACGGCAGATAAGCAGTGTGATAGTAAAAAACCCACCAAATGGAATACAGCCCCCAGAAGCAGATCCATGCATGCATGGGAAATTAAAATACGAGAAAGATGCTCTTGGAGGCCAGTGGTAGAATAGACTGCTCAATAAACAGTGCTGGGACAACTGAATATCCATGTGGGAAATAAAATGAAATTAGCTCCCCAACTCATTACCTCATGCCACATCCAATATTCAATTCTAGTCGCTTAAAAAAAACTAAATGAGAAAAGCAAAATAATTTAAGTTTAGAGAGAAAATTATGAGAATATCTTCGAAACTTCAGAATAGGGATGTATTTCTTAAGTAAGATTAACAAGGTAAAAATAGAGAAAATTATTGTTAAATTCAACTACATTAAAAAAACCTTCCAGTCATCAGGAGATGCTATATTAGAAATGCAAGGATAAGCCAAAGGTCAGGGCAATTAAACAATAAGAAGAAATAAAAGGTAATAAATATGTGTTGTTTTATGTTTTATTGCATCCATGGTAATTTGTATAAATTAAAGTTGGTAGAAATGACACGCCTTTCGATCCTTGGTCCGTAAGAGCATGGCCCCGTTTCTGATTCTTCTCTTTCTTCCATGTCAGGACATTTGTCCTTGAAAGCACCTCCAGACGGCCACCCTCACACCCCCACTGTCTAATAGAAGGTGCAGGGCACCTTCCTCTCTCACCTGAATATTTGTTTGTATCCTTGGTTTGAACTTGTTCCCTTCAGTCTTTTATTAAAACAAAGCCAGACCCTCCCTCTGGGAAACATGCACCTGCTGTCACAGGATGCTTGTCTACACAGACTCCGAACCCCAAGACTCTGAGGCCCCACCACTTCCATCAGAGTCCCAGGCACCCGCCTAAGCAGTGGTGGGTGGAGACCATGGGGAGGTCCTCTAGGTCTTTGAGCCTCACTTATTCCCCAGTAAAATAAGGGGCTGGGACCAAGCTGATCTCCAAGGGCCTTGGAAGCTCCAGTCTTCTGTTAGCATTGAGATGCTTCAAATGACAACTGGCTCGTCCACAGACAAGAGTCTTATTGTTTTTTTATTCTGAGATACTTAATGGTATTTGTCTTTCTCTCTCTGACTTATTTCTCCTAACATAATACCCTCTAGCTCCATCGATGTCATTGCAAATGGCAAAATTTCGTTCTTTTATAGCTGAGTAATAAACCATTGTCTATATTAAAAACATAATTCATCTGCAATTTATTTTGTGTACATTGTGAGGTACAAATTCAATTCTCCTACCACTAATTTAACGTTGCCTCTGTCAAAACCAAAATATAACATAGGTGTGGGTGTTTTGTCTATTCTTACCTCTGATTTCGGTTCCATTGCTTTAATTTCTTATCCCCATCCCGGTGACGTAGTTTTATTACTGTAATTTTGCATTGAACCTGGCAATATGTCAGGGACAATCACCCACTTTTGTTCAGCTTTTTTTTTTTTTTTTAAATTGGCCTGAACACTTGGTCTTCCCTTTCATTTCCACAATCAGTTTTTAACTCTCACGAAATATCCTGTTGGTCTTTTGGAGTCCCACTAAATTTATTGATGAGTGCTTTCACCTATTTTATTTTATATCCGTGTCTAGGTATCTCATAACTTGATATTCTGAATGAGAGATTTTTCTAAATTATATTTTCTACATTTTTTTTAGAAATTCTTATATGACATTCGAGATATGCAATAAGGTATAAAGAATAATAAATATACGCTCATGTACCCATTGGCCAGTCTAGGAAATACTGCTATCACTGTAATTAAACACCACTAGTTACCCTTTCCGTATCACCTCCCTCACCCCAAGATGGAACCACTCTTCTAACCCTGCAATTGCACTACTGGGTAT
>CM052900.1:163650642-163680947 GCA_028534135.1 Potos flavus | reverse complement strand
AAAAAAAAAAGTGAACTTTTTTGGTGAGAATTTGCATTGTGCATAGGAAATGTCATCTAAGAATAAAGAGAAGGAAATACAAGCAATTGAATTAATAGGTGTTCCCACAGGTGGAGAAGAATTCTAGTGATGTCTTAGTTTTCTGGGGGCCTGCTCTGTTGGATGTGGGATAAATTCATCACTGTCCTCATCATTGTTCACAACATAGGGCCATCACCCCCAGCAAGCTCCCAAGAGGGAGGAGGATTGAGATCTCAATACTTTTTCCAGTCCTCAGAAAGGAGCCCGTCCTTCAGTGTCAACCACCCCTGTGCTCCCTTTGATGATTCCATGAAATGGGAAATGCCAGAGGTAAGCGAGGTTCTGCAATGCACCCATGAGGACCCGCCTTGATCCAAGTCACTCACCTTCTGGTTGGTTCACATTGTACAAGGTTTCTGACCACAACGACCCCTCACTTCTTTCTCTTCTGTTGCTCAGCCGCAAACATTTGTTGGCTAACTCTGCGAGCCAGGTGGTACAATAGGCATGGGATATGGAGATATGAGCAAAACCAGGTGTGCTTCTGGACCTTTTAGAGGAAAATCTGGCAAAGAAAAGACGTGTTGATTGATCACCACACTGACGTCTGCTATCTCTCTGGCTGCCCCTTGTTAGTCTTCATATGATGTATCTCTTCTTCTGCCCACACCTTCACTCTTTATGTACTTGACTCCTCTACTCTTTTATTCCTATGTAGGTGATCAGTTCTTTCACCTCTGAAGTTGGCCATTTCATCTCATTATCAGTTCTATGACTGTGACCCCCAACTCTGTGTCTGGTCCAACCATTCGCCCAAGTTCCAGACATGTTTCCAAAACCTTTTAATAGACATCTCTACTTGGATGTCCCCTCCCTTCACAAATGAATCATGTCCAAACTCAACTTGGCAACTTCATGAATACACTGCCACCATTTCCCCAGGGTCCCAACTGGAAAGCTGAGTGTCACTCACCCACACCCACTCCCTCTCACTCAGCCTGCATGCCCTAGCATCCACAAAAGAAGCCAGTTTTATTCCCTGGATCTCTCTTAGAGTGGATTTCTTCCATTCTTTCAATCCCCCCCCCCCCGGATTACTGCAAACTACTATCTTTGCTCTCTTATGCCCCCACTTCCTCTCACATTGCTATCCCACCTTAAGTCATTCAGTGCCCTTCACAAATGGTACCTCCTCCATGAAGCCCTCCCTGAATCTCTCCCTCCCAGTGATCTTTCTTCCTCTGACCTTATTATCTCCTCCTGTCTTGCAGCACATATCCAGAAGAGTGGGTTATTTAGGTACTTGTGCTGACCCACCTACTCTTTTCTTGAGAAGGACCATGCCTTTTTTTATGTCTGTACTCCCCTAATCTACAAGGATCCCTAGCCCATGCCTGTTATATGAACAAAAAGCAACACTAAGCTAAAAAGAGCAGGATTTAAACAGATCATAGAGTAAGGCCTCCCGGTCCAGGTGCCTCTGAAGAGAGACAAGGAGGTAGCTGGACGTTTCTGGGGAGTTCCCTGTTACCTCTACAATCAACCTTACAAACTGACATTGGAAGGGTGTAAAGCTAGGGACTCGGGGCCCAAACCTCTCCATCCTATCTTAATGCCATAGGATTCCACCATTAGGGAGAGAGTACCCTGGAGCATGATTGGATTTGATGTCACCAGGGGTCATCTGACAACCTGCCAAAACCCCCAGGGAGAATGCATTTACCTATGTCTGGGGAGCAACCAGGCGAGATCAAGACTTTTGGGAATGAGCCCTCAGGCAGGTGGCTCTGGGGTTGGACCAGCACTGAAGAAGTGTTAGAGCCCTGAAGACACTGGAGTTGTCATCCTGCCTCTCAGGTGTTCAGGAATCTGTGGGTCAGATTGTTCACACAGGCTATAGCCATAGGGTCTCTTCGTCATCCATGGTGGACTGGAGACCAGACAGGCACATCTAACGGCTCCTCTCCTGCAATGTGAACTTGGGGAAATAGACTCCAGAAATGTTTCCTGGAACAATATGTGAATGATGGATGCTTTTGGGAGGCTGGGGTTGATCGGCATGACCAGACTGGTTTACGTTTAGTGCTACTGAAGAGGTAGTATGAAGGGCACCCAGCAAGAACCCACGCACATTAGCCAGGGTGACGTTTCCCTGTGCCTGGGATCCAGGCAGTGTGAATCTCCTTCTAAAGCAGAGTCTGACCACGTGGCGAAATTATTTCTTGGTCATAAACTGGAAGTTAATTGGCCCCATTTCATTAAGTGGATCTAATTATTTAAGCCCCAGCAAAGGTTCTGGTGATAGTTACTAATGAGGGTGCTCTTAGTTGTCCCTGCCTCAGGGACCCAGCTGGCACCCTGTGGCCCAAATGAGTTAATGTAGCAACGACTAACCAGCCCTGGGGGCCAGGAAGGAAAAAGGTTCCACAGAACGATGGCCTTGGGAGCCAATTGCCTAGATTAAGAAGTTCAAATACCTCCACAACTGAATTAGAAATGAGTCTGTAGCTTTATCCAACAGTATAAACCAATGTAAAGTGTTCCCAGAGACAGGGGAAAGCAAAGGGCTGTGGCTCTAGAAATGAGGTCCATAAAACACGGACAGTCGGCGTCCACTCGGCCATCCTGGGATTCTAGTCCAGAACCAAGCTTTCTGGGTATTTGTGAGATTGGCCATGCTCCAGGGTGGGGTACTGAGCCAAACCACAGTGATTGCTTTCCTTTCTGCTGTGCTATTGGATAATCTCCTGTGGGCCTTGAAATGAATGCGGTGACCATACAAAATGAATAAGGAAATTATTGAGACTTAAGCAATTGTCCTCAAATTTCTCACACACACGAGAGAATTCATTTCCTTCTAGGTATAGTTGTCAATGCCGTCTGGTAAAATAATTAATGGACACTTTCTCCTTCTTGTAATGGGTTACCAAAATCCTAAATTTCAATCTATAGTTAGTCCCTTAATCTTGAGTCCAGTCGATGATGCCTAGATTATAAAAGCATTGCAAGGTATTCTATTTTTGTGCAACGTGAAGCAGTCTTACAAGCCTGTTACATAGATATTGTGTGTACTTGCTTCTCAATGGCCACTGCGAAATTGTTCTCACAGCGTGAACAAGGATGATGATGACAATGATGGTGGTGATGAGGATAGCTGGTGGGATCTTCGGGTGCACCATTATGACACCATTCATCATTCTCCCCACCATCATGTTCTGACCAAATTGGGAAATACAATACAGAAAAAGGAGCCAATGGAGGCTAGCACCTGAACCATCTTACACATGAAGGTCAGATTGGATGATGCAGTTCCAGCTCTGCTAACATCGTGAGCTGGTGACATTGCATAGACCTCCTCACACTTCCCAGGACTCCCCATGGTGGACTCCGGTGGACCAGAGGAGGAGACAGGCACTTTCCAGAGCATTCTCAATTTTTTTCTCCCCAGATTTACCAATCAGATAGATCCCTACATATGGAAGCACACATCCTGGCAAAGAAGTTATAGGGAATCCAGTTATGAGCCAAGGGCTATGTTATCGCATCACCTACCTTAAGTCTCATCTTCGTAACAACCTAAGGTGAACCTTATCAATCCCGTTGCAGAGATGAAGACTTGATGTGACCAGAAAGTTAGATGAATTACCTGAGGTCGCCAGCTAGTGAATGATACAGCACAGGAATTTTGAACTCAGGATTTTAAAGCCTGAAGCCCTTTCCAAAGTGTTTATACCTGAAAATTGTGGAAAGCCACAATCCTCAAGAAGTGGTCCAAGGGCTTCTGGGAATTTGCAGACCCTTCTGGGGGTCTTCAGGGTCAAATTCTTTCCTTCAGAACACTAGGATGCCATCTTCTCTCTTCACCCACACTCTCTTGTGAGCGTCCAGTGGAGTTTCCCAGAGGTTACTTGACATGTAGCACACCACCACCAGTTGAGTGGAGATGTGAGCATTGAACTGTCTTCTCTTAAGACAGAAATTTAAAAACTTGCAAAAATTGTGAAATAATGCCACTCTTCTCACTAATTTTATTGTTTTATAAAACATATTTCCTTTTATAAAAATGTGTATATTATTATGTAGTAGGCTTATTATTTTAATGAAATAATGAAGTTTTATTTTTTCTGAGTTTTAATTTCTAATATGATAAATCTGAATAGATATCAATAAAATTTCTTTGGGATTCTCAATATATTTTAAGACCATAAAGTGTTCCAGAGACCGAGAAGTTCAAGAACCATTGGTGTAGACCCTCATTTAACTGAACACAACATGTGAACTTTCTGGATTTTCATTTCTTTTCTAAAGGACTAGTGCAGTTACTAGCAAACTTTGGAGCCTGGGTTTCAAGGAAAAGCCTGAGGAGAAGAACCTGGCATTTCATTTGGCTTGTGTACCTCAAGAGAACTTAGGAGAATAATAACAAATACTGGTCTCATTTTTTCCTCTTAAAAACGTGTATGAGCTCTTATGAAGTAATATTCCAAACCAGGAAAATCCCAGCACAGGATGGAAACACACACTTGGAAAATTTACTTTTTGCTTCCTCCACTTTTGATCTGGTAAATAGAAATTCAGGACTCATATTTGCTGTGTTCACTCTGGCCTGAAAGAATCAAGCCACCGCTTGTGAGCGTCTGGCAAGAACTGGACCTTTGGGGGAAAGGTCTATGTCCCACAGAGCCACAGACAGCCCAGGTTGTGGTTTGATCTTGGTGAAGACAGGCACAGACACAGACATGCCCCCCCACCTTAAATGGCCAGCCCCTCCCCTGCTTCTAGGGCAGCTTTAAGAAGTAACGTGCTTGTATCGGTGATTAGATTTTATGTAGCTCCGAAGAAAAACAGAATAAGGCTCTTCTTGTCTGTGGACCAGCCAGTTGGCATTTGAAGCATCTCGCTGCTAACAGAAGACTAGAGCTTCCAGGGCCCTTGGAGATCAGCTTGGTCTCCGCCCCTTATTTTACTGGGGAAGAAATGGGGCCCAAAGAACTAGAGCACCCACCCCAGGGTCTCCACCCACAACTTCTTAGGGCTGGTGCCTGGGACTCTGATGGAAATGGTGCAGTCTCGGAGTCTTGGGTTTCTGAGCCTGTGTAGACAAGCATCCTGTGACTGCCAAGTGCATGTCATCTGCAGAAGGGGTCGGGGTACGGTCCCCGTGAGGCTGAGTCTCAGCACTCACAGACTGTGTCCTCTGCCTGGTCAACCTTCCACCCCAGCACACTGACTCTGCATCAGACTTACTTGCCTTCATTTTCTCTTATTGGCCTGGGAGTTCCTTAAACTGTGTCCCTAATAATCTTTGTTTTCCAATATCTGGCATGGCTTTCTTAGCACAATCTAATCCTTAGTGCATGGTTAATTAATTAGCTAATTAATTAATGCATAAATACATAACTTGATAATGGTTTAGGAGCTATTCTTCATTTAGATAGGACAGGGTGGCGTGATTAAAATAGTTGACCCTCTTATATTGCATGGAGCACTGGGTGTTATACATAAACAATGAATCTTGGAATAGTACATCAAAAACTAATGACATACTGTATGGTGACTAACATAACATGATAAAAATAATAATAATTTGAAAAAATTGACCCTCTTAATGAACACCGAATAAATTCTGAGCCTATCAGAGAGCTATTTTCCATTTACGGTAGATGACATACTCCCTGGTTTCACCGATTTTTGTAAAAATTTAGATAACAAGGTAGACTGTCCTCTAGGGTTTAGATGTTTGCTGATTGAAGGCATGGGGAATTGGGATCGATCAAAGGCTCTTTTAGGGTGTAAGTTCTAGGATTTTGTGTCTGAATCCACTTCATTCAACAATATTATTGGGCATCGACAGTAAGTCAGACCCTCTTTCAGATGTGGGAATACCACAACAAACCAGGTGAGGTTCCCAAACTCAGAGTTCAGAGCTCAGTCTCATTGGGATAGGTGAACAGGCAATGGCAATTTAATGGGATGAGTGTTTTGAGGATCGATGCAACCATAAATAGGGAACAGCTACCCCAGCCATGGGGAGATATTCACAGGCAGAAGCATCCAGCAGAGAGCTGAAGGGCAGGTCCAAGTCAGCTAGAAGGAGACTGGGGAGGGAGGAAAGTGTTCTGGGAGGTGGGCCTGCTTGCGTGTAAGGCTGGAGGCAAGCAATGTCCATGTTCCAGGAGGCCATTTGGCTGGAATGTTGGGCTTTCTGTTCAGTTTGGTGAGGACCACCTGAGCAGCTCTGCTGGCATCTCTCTGACCTTGGAAACAATGCAACGTGATAGGGAATGGTGGGGAGAGACAAAAGTCCCATATCCATGGATTTTTCTGACCAACCTCCCAGAGCAAAACATTTTGTAACCTGACCCTTCCTGACTCCCCAAAATGAGAAGAAAAAAAAATATGAGCAAGACATAATATGGTCACAGGCATGGCCAAGATGGAGATGTGACCTTGTGACTCTCTGTCCTTAAAGAAGGAGCTTTCCAGTCTGGAAAATTGGCATTCTCATTCTGTGCTACTCCCGCAGTTACCCTGAAAGTTGAAGTTTCATGTGAGAGACACATTTATCAAGGACAGGACAGTTTTGATGGTTATGAGAATATATGAAAGTGCTGTTTGGCTGTTATTAAGTGGAGCAAAGTAGGTCAATATTGTCTGGAATAATGAACTTGAGTTTAATCAACATATCATAAGCAAAATTATGTGAAAAAGCATAGCAAGTTATTGTTGCTGTATTTGGTTATTTGACTACTTAATCTTCTAATATATGCACATAATAATAACATAATTTTACATGTGGATAGAACTCATTTTTCTACAATCATGCAACTGTATTTAACAATATGTTAATAATGCATCATGCTATATTTGTGGGGAAACATTTTTAACATTGTACTTGTTGGGTGACATTGGCTTGCCCTGTGTCCTAACACCCACAGGCAGCATGGTGGTCTCCACACATAGTAGGTGCTTAATAGAAGTATGTAGAATTAAGTTGAGGCGTGTGCCTGTTTCCCAGGTCATCAGCAGTACCTGGACCAAAGAAGGGCTTTTTGCTGGTGTTCTGTGGTCGTCCCATGGCACATAACAACCTACAAAAAATTGAAGATGTTCTTTCAAACCTTGAGAAAAAACAGAAACGTGAATCCTGTGCTTTAAAGAGATCAGTTTTTACCAAGTTGGATTCTTATCTAAGTCCTCTGTAACTCTTATACACCTTGGAAAATGAATCTGAGTGAAGCAGGGAGGAACAGAGAGAAAGATTCAGGGACTTCCACTGATGAAGTGCTCATGCTTGGGACTAGACTGGTGCCTGAATCCCAGAGCCATCCATCCTGGCTGCATGGCTGCATGGCTGCAGGCTGCAGGGAGTTCACTTACCCTGGTTAAGCTCTGGCCCTTCTTACTTTGAGCAGGGCTAAATGGAGTAATTTCTGTTAAGTAAGTATCTGGTGCAGGTAAGTGCCTTCAACAAACATTGATTCTCCTGATTATCATTGTCATCATCATCATCATCATCACTATCACCATCATCAACACCACTCTACCATCATCATCACCACCATCACCACCATCATCACCATCACCATCATCACCATCACCACCACCATCACCACCATCATCACCATCACCATCATCACCACCACCATCACCACCATCATCACCATCACCATCATCACCATCACCACCATCACCATCATCATCATCATCACCACCATCACCACCATCATCACCATCACCATCATCACAACCATCGCCATCATCACCATCATCACAACCATCGCCATCATCACCATCATCACCACCATCGCCATCATCACCATCATCATCACCATCATCACCACCATCACCACCATCATCACCACCATCACCATCATCACCACCATCGCCATCATCCCCATCATCGCCATCATCACCACCATCACCATCACCACCATCACCACCATCACCACCATCACCACCATCGCCATCATCACCACCATCACCATCACCATCATCATCACCATCACCATCATCACCACCACCGCCATCATCGCCACCATCACCACCATCACCATCACCACCATCGCCACCATCACCACCATCGCCACCATCACCACCATCACCATCACCACTATCACCACCATCATCATCATCATCACCATCACCATCATCATCACCATCATCACCACCATCGCCACCATCACCACCATCACCACCATCACCACCATCACCATCACCACCATCACCACCATCACCATCACCATCATCATCACCACCATTACCACCCTTTTGCAGAGTGGGCTCCTGCCTTTCTTAAGTGCTACCTTTTCTTACCTGTTGACACTTGAGATGCACTCGAGTCTCTGACTCTTGAAGTGTAGGAGGTAATGAACTGAGCAGTTTGGGGGATCAGGGCATTTGTTATATGGCCCCAGGGATGGGCAGTTCAGGCAAAAACCTTGTTGCTCTACAGATACCCGGACTCCTGACTATGGCCATCATTGCCCACCAACCCCAAGTCAGAATGAGGAAGGGGCTGGGCCCAAGGGTCACCTAGCCCTTGTTGCTCTTGTTCTTCTTATGAAAGTGACCTTCACAGTTTCATCAGTTGGTAGCAGAGAACCAGATTCCCTCCTAGTAAAACATAGTTTAAGATCAGTGTCAGGAATTTTCTGGGTGTTTTTTATCTTTGCAGTGAAGCCATAACGGCCCTCGCAGCAGCTGGGCAGGCTGAAAAGTTGATGCTTCTGAGCGGCTCATTAGGGTGTAATGGCATTTCTGAGAGTAGATGCTCGTACGAGCAGCGGGCAGAAGCCTCACGCAGCAGAAGCCTGATGTATATTCCTCATCACTGGCATTCTGGCTGATGTACGGGCACTCAGGGACTGTTCTGTGGGTAGCTCTGGATTCTGATGGGGTGCTAAGAGCACTATCCCCCCGAGTAGGGGGTGGGCACAATTTCGGGGTGCGCAGGTGCAACTGGAGAAGCAGAAAGAGCCTGGTGGGCCCAACTGGAATTTCACCACGGTGGTGGCAGGATGGGTTAAGGGTGGCTTAAATCCATTTCCCTAATTCAGATTGAGCAGTAAGTTCTGACTCTAACATAGCGATTGTTTTTATCAGGATTAAGGTTTGGGAAGAAAAGCGGTCTTTCAAGTCAGACCAATTCCCGTTTCAATCTCAACCTAACCCATTAATAATCTCGTGGCCTCAGATAAATTACTTAATCCTTTTGGGGCTTCACTTTATTAGTACAAGTGGGACAACTGAGTGTTCTCATATCCTCTGTGGCAAACCACTGTAAAACAATTTAATGATACCCCTGTAGTCCTTTAGATCGACTAGACTGAGCGAGGTGGTTTTTACTTGGCATCTTCTGTGGCTAAATGCAGACTGTAGTTGCATCTGGAGACTTCCAAAGGCTCAGCTGGGCTCTTCACTGATGCCTTAGGCACCTAAGCTGGGATGGTGGGCAGGTTCCCAGACGACCACGTGAACATGCAAATACGTTACCAGGAGAGGTGACAGGTTACCTGTCCTGAGACCTGCCTGCATTGGATGTTTAGGTCAGCCCTAGAGAGCCCAAAACAAAAGGCTCTAAGACATGGGACTCCATAAAATGGCTGATGAGTGCTAGACACCCATTCTCATGAGCACCTGGACAGGGAGGAGGAGAGAGGTGAAGGAAGAAGCAGAACCCTTGTGGGGAACCGTCATGGGGACCCCAAAGAAGATGTGAATTATGCACAAATCACATTCCAGCTGGGCCGCTGTTTTCGATCACCAGGTGAGGCCCCTCCTACCTCGCAGGTGCCCGAGAGCAGGTGGAGGGTATTGACATAGTCATGCCGGGGCGGGCATCTCTCTGTGCCCCATCACCTTCAGCAAACCCCGAACCCGCTGTTCTTCTCGCCACATTTAACACCCATATTCATAAAAATAAAATGTCGCACGAGACCGCTGCTGAAGGGAAGGACTACATTTGGTTTCCATCAAGTCCAGGATGGCAGTGACGGATATAAATAGCTGGCTTTTGCCAGGAAACTGCTGAGCAGGCACAAATATCACCCACACCTTGAAGGTATCTGCTGAGTCTTATTATTCTTGGGTAATTGGGGTTATGGGCAGTTGCTCTGTCTTATCGGTCAACGTTTTTTGTTCTGAAGCACGGGCCTCCAGGGTAAATTGGCACCCCTTTCCTAAGGACCTCTCAGCCAATTAACCCTTCGTCTCTGCCCGGGCAAGGAGAGTTGCTCCCAACTTCCCCAGCTGTCCCTTCCCCATGACAGCCGCCCTTTCCTGCCCCTGCAGCCGGGGAAGGCTGAAGACACCAGCCAGGATTGTGGGGCGGGGATGGATTAATTAGGCTGCAGGAAGCGAAGGGATGCCGGAGCGCTGTAGTTGGTTTCTGATGAGCAGATAACTGGCCTGAACACTCTGACTCACTGCTCACTTTTCAGGCAGGAGCAGGGTCTTGGAGAGTCAGTTCACTTAAACAAAATGCCTGCATGACAATCCACACACCGTGCCCGTCAAATACGACGGAGTGGGAGATCTAGTGGGAGGAGCATGGATTTGGGGAGCTGGTCCTCATCTAGACTTGTCATCTTCCCTGTGAGTTTCTGGTCTGCTTCATCCTCCTGATCAATGAAGGTCTAGGTGGGCTCCATTCTCCCGGGTCCGGGTGGGCTCTGCAGGGAGGGTCGCGAGCATCCTGCGGAAGATCAAATAACACGAGGGAGCCCATCCAATGCACAGAAAAAGGCAGAGAGGAGAGCATAACATTTTTTGAAAATCGGTGGCAGTTTCTGTGAAAAACTGACTTATACAAAGTCTCATAAAATGTTTCACCCTGTTTTAAATAATTAATTTGGGGGCACACCAAGGCCCTGGTCCACCCTCGTAGACACAGGGGACAACACATCTGTCTTCCCTCTTCATCAGCTCACGACTGAGTGGGGGTGCTGGGTAGCCAGTGTGGAAGGCACCCAGCACGTTCTCCCCTAACCTCACCCCACATTGGCACTGGATATGGTCCCCTTTCTCATGAGTCTGGGAGACCTCCTCCATCCACACTGTCCTCACCACTACATACAATTACATGCAGACACTGGACATTTCTAGAACAATCCCATGATCCACATGTGATTCCACGCTGGCCAACCCAAGCTTCACGAATTTGTGCAATTTAGGAATTTTGTATCTTCGATAAACCGTGATTATGACCAAAAATAATTAGTGTTTGTGAATAAGAGGTTTTATTAATTTTGACTGTCCATGTCATGAGGAGCTAATCTGTCACCCGCCGTATGACCTTTCGCTGGGCTCAGGCACGGGATGCGGACGTATGGGTAAATCGTCTGTATTCTTTTCCCCGGAGTGGCCAGAAAGGAGTGCCACAGGCCACAGACCGCGGACTTCAACCATAGGAGTGGGCTCTCTCCCGGCTCTGGAGACCAGAAGGCCGAGATCACGGTGTGTGGAGGGCTGGGTCCTCCCGAGGCCTTTCTCCCTGGCACGTGGACCCCGTGCTCTCCCTGTGTCTTCACGAGGTCATCCCTCTGTGTGTGTCTGTGTCCCGATCTCCTCTTCTCATGAACACACCGGTCGCGTTGGATCGGGGCCCTCCCCAATGACCTCATTTTAACCTGATTATCTCTGTAAAGACCTTATCTCCCCACACTGTCACATTTCGAGCTAGCTGGGGGTTCGAATTTCAATATATGAATTTAGGGGGTGGGGCACAAGTCAGCCTGTAACACCCCCAAAGGCCAGCCACGGCGTTCTGCTCGGAGCTGCCGCTCGGCAGGGCCCCAGCGAGGGGCCGGGGGGCCGGGCCTGCGGAAAGGCCCCTCCGCTCTGTCCTGCAGGAGCTCCGTTAGCCCCCGCCGGCTGGGCTCTGGCAGGTTATGCACCTTAAGATAATGACCTCCGCCTCCTCACCACGGGGTTATTTAATATGGCAGCTTTTCTCTCCACCACCCACAGCCGCAAACGAAGACAGATTGCTCGTCTCACGTTGAAGGGCCTTTGAATATAGAATAGAATCGATTTTATATATGGGGGAGGGAGCATTTCCTGTGTGCGCCGGCCCGAGGCCGCGTTTGATGACAAAGCCCCTCGCTCAGCAGATTCCTCCTCCCGGCGAGATCACAGATGAACTCGCTTCCATACGGAGCTGAGCGCAGAGCAGAGATAACGGTTAACTACCGCCGGACGGGCTGAGTTAAACCCGCATTCCCTGAATCACTTACCGAGGATCTGCTGCCTCTCGAGGAAGCAATTCCACGGGTCACGGACATCGCACCCGTCAGCAGTTTGCTTCACAGCTTTTCTGATAGCGTGAGTCTCCGTCTTCCTCGCCAAGCATCTCTTTGTTCTGGAAACTTCTATGGTTCCCCATTGCCTCTGTGGACAGGTCCAAACTCCCACTCGCCTTCACACACCTGGTCTCTCTCCTTCTTGCACATCAGAACTTCCTTCTCTGGGCAGACTGGCTCCCTGTCCCTGAGTTCTCGCTGTTCTTCGGGCCCGGCCTGGGAGCCCTGGAACCCTCCCCGAGGGCACTCGTTTCTCTGGCCTGCGGGAGGTGGAGAGTGAAGACACGGCGCTAAGGTTTCCGAGCAGTGGCTGGCACTTGGCTTGGGCAGGACGGAGCGTGTTTTCGGGCTGTGATTTCTACTCCCCGGTCACGGGGCTGGAGCAGAAGCACCGGTGACTCATGCGGACCCCTCCCCCCCCCAGGATTTCTCTCTGCAGGTGTCGCCTCGGTGGGACTCAGTCTAGAGCCCTTCGCCAAAAGTGCATGGAGGCAATCATCCTCCTTTCTCCTGCCACCCTGCAGCAGGGGCGCCCTGTGCCCAAGGAGAAAGGAGAGATCCCCTGACACCTGACTTACTGAGTGACGACGCTGACACTAGTAATTAAACGGTCAGCTTTGTGGAGAGCTCAGCAGGTTTCTCTGTTTCTCCTGCGTACTTTTTGGACTTGCTTTTGCAAATAGTAGATAACGGAGAAAGGAAGAACATGGGCCGTGCAGCCAGGCAGCCCGGGTTCAAATCCTGGCTCTGCGGCCTCCTGGCTGTGTGCCTTTGGGCAAGTTACTCAACGGCTCTGTGCTTTACTTTGTTCAGGGGTAAAATGAGGGACGATGACAGCATCTACCATGGAAGATGGTTGAGAACCGGGACCCCTACAGCGTCATAGCTTAATTACCAGCCTGCGTCACTATTTGTCCCCAGAAATTCTTGCCCAGGAAGACGTGCCTATCAGTGAGTAAATCACAGAACCGTCAGTTACAGCAACATCCTGAAAATCGGCCTTCGCTGAACAACGGTTTGCTCACGTGGGCGAAGAGCCTCGTTCTCAGGACAACAGTCGTCAACGGGGCAGACGTGCTTATTCACCAAGCGACTATCTCCTCCCCAAACTCAGTGCCCACCCCTGGCCTGGCCACGTCCACCCGCTCCACACGGCTCAATCATGGGTGTCCTGGTCAGAGCTACGCATTGAAAAACTCACCTTCCACGACCCAAACCCGACCCCAGATCTCACCAGCGTTCACGTCTCACCTCGGGCGATCCCTGCCGAGGTGGGACCCTGCCTTACCGAGCTGAGGGGTACGCTCAGCTCTGCGGGCTAACACGCTGTGCCCGTGCAGTGGGGGAAGCGCCAGTTAACGGCATCCACTGAGCTCATTCTTTCTAAGAAGCACTTAGAACGGCACCGGCAGCTTTGCAAGCGAGGCAGGTACACTGCTCCGCGTCGAAGATGACTTGGGTGCACGATACTCTTTATGTCCCACGAACGCTGGGGAAGGACCCTAAGTGAGCAAGTGGACAGAACAAAGACAATTCTGTCCCGGGAGGAGGGAGCAGCAGTGTTTGTTGGGTCCGGGGATGCAGACCCTGGCGGCGGCTCCCACTCCCGCTTCTGCCTCCCCTGCCACAAGCACGGTCCACGTGGACCGGTGATAATTGTCCTTAACTCTGCAGCGATCCTTGTGTGGGTGATGGAGAAGGCAGGCCTCCGTGTAAGGCCCGCTGAGGATTTGGGGGAGGAGGACTTGTCCTCCTCCATGTCTCCTCCATGTCTCCTCACCCCCCAGCCCTTGCCATCTCTCGGAGACTCCAATGCGCTCCACCTGCCCCTGTGGATAAGGTGAGGGAGGAAAGAGTGATGGGAATGCCAGAACTTGTCCTCGTTCCTCTGTCGATGGGGCCTCGATCTTGGGACCTTCAGTTTCTCCACCAGTGTACTTTTGGGGAGCACGACTTCCACGGCAGCGGGCGAGGAGAGTAGCCCACAGTGCCTCCAAGGGGACGAGCTCACAGAACGGACCCATTGAACAGGAAGGAGTGTGAGAGGTCCAGAATGTTCTCTTTGGCAGCCTTCTCTGATCTTTTGCATTTGGATGCCCATTCCTCTGGGTGAAGGGCATCACAAGGGCATTTCACCAATGGTGAAGGATGCAGAGAACATCGTGTGCACGCACGCCGAGCGTTGGATACGCTGGCATGTTTGACCAACGTTGATTTTTGTCTGTGCTGCTGCTCGATGCTTTCTGCTCTGACCTGATGCCGGAGAAAGTTCAAACGGGAGGTGGGCGCCATGATGATCACGGTTGAAAGCACGCAGAGTGACTGGCGGTGGGAAAGCTCACACTCACTCCACGGAGCGCTGATGCGTCCGAGCCAAAAACGTGTGCACGGAGGGCTGAGTGCCGAGCCTCTTGTCTAAGGGGTGGCCCCCCTTTCCACCTAGAGATGGGATCTGGAACGACTTTTCAGATTTGTTGGGCTTTCGTTGTCTTTCCTTTGTGTCAAGTGCACGCCACTAAATTATCTTTTTTTTCCCTTCTAAAACAGGTTTTATTGGAAAAAATACAACTACCCCAGTTCCCTTTCATGCCCTGCCCTAACATGCAAGCTGTCGGTTGAACTCTTTTGATGTATGTTTTCAAAAGTAGGACATATCACTTTGTTAGGAAAGCACAGAGGGGGCAGAAATGTTGACACTGACTGGAAATGCCAGGCCCCTCCGCCATGTTAATGTTAAACCTCAGAGCACTTGGTCGAGGCTCTTGCTTCCCCGCCTGAATCTCCCAGAGGGGACTCCGACCAGGCCACGCCGGGCGCGGGATGAGTCCCCAGCTGCGCAGACGCCCTTCCCAGCTTGTTCTGCCAGGAAGCTGGCACTGAAGAGAGACTTATTTGTATGTACGCCTCTGATCTGAAATGTATGATAATTGACATGGGTAGAAGCTATGGCAAATGCAGAGAGGGGTTCAGCCCCCTGGAGCTGGCAGCCTCTTCTCAGGGACTGAGGGACACTCCGTTTATTTAATCTATAATTAATTTGCCAATTACCCATTTATCCTAGCTGGTTTTCTACCAGACTCTAAGGCAGAGACCTCACGAGGGCTGGGACCAGTCTGATGCTTCATACTCCAAGTTACTTGCTGATTAAATAAATGAGTATTTTTTATCAACATAAGCACCCAAGGGAAACACTTAATTTTGATGGCTCGGTATATTATTTGACTAATCTGTCTCCATTTCTTTGAAAACATCCCATATTTCAGAACGTTCACTAATCTAGATCAGCGGTTCTCAGCTGGGAGCGATTCTGTCACCCAGAAGACATTTGGCGATATCTGCAAGATAGTTCTGGTTTTTATAAATTGGGAGGGGTGGGCAGGAGCTACTGGAGCCTAGTGAGGAGAGGCCAGCCCCCACAGGAAATGTCACCCGTGCTGGTGACCCAGACTTCGAGGGGCCTTCTCAGTTCATCAGAGCAAGCAAGGGAGCCTCTGTGTTAAGGTCTCTACGGGGTTCACCATGGCTCTTGAAGGACTTGACATTTTTGCTTCTTGTCCATCATCTCAGACTCAAGGGGATCCATATGATAGTAAAATCTGAGAGCCGATTCACCACTGTTATAGATGAGCAGGTTAGAAAAAGACAGTCGTCACCCTCAGAGAATTCATGTGTCTGGCGAAAAATCTCATTTGTGCCACCAGGGGCATTTCCCCTGGGAGATGGTACCTATGGGCAGCGGGCATTGTTCTGAGCCTGTCTCCCACTTCTGGATAAAATTGGGGCGGGGGGCAGATGCAAGCCGTAGTTGGTGCAGTGTAAGGAGAGATGGTTCCGGAATGCCCCCTAATTGGTGGCACGATGGAGACTCCTGTGGCTAATCTGCTGGTGTCATAAATTATCCCCTTGGGTAGGTTGGGAACTTGCTAAGTCTTGACATCTTTCCTGTCTGTTTGGCCAAGAGTTTCATAAAGTGCAGTTTTGTGGCTTCAGAAACGTGCTGGGAAGTCTGTCCCATGGCCATGACTTGGGAGCATCACAAGGATGCAGACATACGAAGGGAAGCAGAGGTCTCACCTTCTCCAAAAGCCCTAATCTCAGCCGTCCATCAACTCACTCTACTCCCAGGCAGGCAGAGCCTGATGTGGGAAGTCGGGCTCTTCATTGGGTTGGGATTTTCCTTTGGGTTCACCCAACCGAGGGGCCAAGAGCAATGCTCACAGGGAGGTGGAAATGGAGAACTGTCCAGCTTCATCACATGCTACCCACATTACATGGGGGCCACTTCGCCCCTCAGCATCTTCATATTTGAAACCAGGGTAATGATGCCCGGCCTCTGGGATGGTCGTGGAGATAGTGAGCATATGAAGCCCAGCCCGGTGTTTGCCACGAGGAAGTTCTCAACGATGAAATTTACAAACCCTCGCCCCACCGAGGTAGCGTTTCTGAAAGTGGGCATTAATAGGATAATGCAAAACTGGTGTCTTGTGTTCAACAAAGGCTGGAAATAGTAATTGAAAGTCACATAGGCTTCTCTTTTACTGTGGGACTTCTCAGAAACATTAATATGCTCATGTAAATTGGGGTTCTCCAAGAGAGAGAAGTAGTGGGCAGTGTTTTCCAAACTTAATTCATTTCACACCTAATTATTATGTTCATATATATGCAAAACACTGTTTGCGGTGTTCAGGATCGCGCAGGCATAAGACAAAGTGTGCTGTTCTATAGGTCTCGTGGTAGTGATCAGATGTGAAGAAGGAAGGGGAGGAGAGCAAGAGGGAGAAAGGAAGGAGGAAAGTGTACGTGAGTGAAAGGAACGGTGCAGAGAATGGAAATGCTGGAGGGACCGGTGGGCTATTTAGATTGGAGCATCAAGGCAGGACTCCAGGGGATCTGGGTGGAGGGCTCAGTGACAAAGATATGAGAAAGGGACAACTGGGGCAAAGGACATCCCAGGCAGAGGGAACGGCTATTACAAGTGTCCTTCAGTGAGAAGGAGTATGATATATTCAAGGAACAGAAAGAAGCAGGGGTAGAGCAGGCGAAGGACAGGGCTGTCTGAAATGGGGTCAGAACGGCAAGAAGGACCCAGCCATGAAGCTTGAGATTGAGGTTTTGAAAGGACCACTCTGGCTGGGCTCTTGTGAATAAGACAACAGGAGGTAAGGTGAGAGTGGAGAAACTGTCGGGAGACCATTGCAGAATCCAGGGGGCGGCGGGGCGGGGGGGAGGGGGAGGTGACAGGGACAGAGGAACAGTAAGGAGGCTGATGAAGAGGCGGCATTCCAGATCCGTGTTATTATTCCTTTGAGTCAACATTTTATGCTTAAATGTGTACTCATACGGAAATAGTGTGCAAAGCGTGAACTCACACAGCTCGATGGATTATCCCAAACTGAAATGTTCATGTGCTTGCCACTCGGGTCTGGAAGGTCTCCTCAGCCCCCCCCCCCCATCGCCGACCACCATCCACTTTCCAAGGGCAGCCAATACCTGAGCTCGAAAGCCAGAGAGTAGGTCTGCCTGTTCTTGAATTTACACCATGGGATCATGCACGATGCATTCTCCTCCGTGTAGCTACTTCTGTTCAACATCATGCAGGGTTCGTCCAGTGGTTGATTCCAACAAGAGTTCATGCATTTTGTTGCTACAAATGTTCAAGTGTTCAAATATACCACAACCCGTTTATGCGTTCTGCACCTGATGGTCATTTGGGTTGATTCCTACATTGACTGTTATGAGTTATGCTGTGAAAACATTTTGTTCATGCACTTCTGTTGTGTACATACCCAGGAGTGAAATGGCCGTGCTGTAGGCTGTGCACAGATTTGACTTCAGTACACGACTCCAAAGCAGTTGTACTATTTTCCAACCGAAAAGGCGAGAGGGTTTCTTCCCACTCATGATTGCCGGGCTTTTTGACCTTACTTTTTTCTGGTTAGCTTGTAGTGGTGTCCTCTTGTGACTTGAATTTTCATTCCCTTGGTGATCAATGAGGTTGAGCATCTTTTCATGTTTAATGGACCGATTTGGATATCCTCGTCTGCAAAGTGCCTATTTAAACCTTTTGCCCATTTTCCATTGCGTTGATCTAAGTGCTGAATTTGTGGATGTTTATTTTTACGTTCCAGAATTGCCTTTTGATTTATTTTTATAGCTTCCAGTTTGCTGCCAAAACTCTCTGTCTTCTTAAATTTCCTGAACATATTAATCACAGGTACTTTTGAAGGTCTGTGTCTGAAATCTCAACATCTGTGGGTCACTGTGGGTTTGTTTCTATTGTCTGTTTTTCTCTTGGTTTTCATTTGCTTCTTGCATTTTTTCAGGCTAGAGGACATTGAGAGCCAGATGGGTTTAGCAGGGCCTCTCATAATTGGAGGGTCCTGGATTTCCATTGTATCTCCCTGCGAATCTATCAAGATCTGTGCTTAGTCCCTCGGCTTCCCAGCCAACACTTCCTCCCTGCTTTTCAGCCCCAGGACTTGTGCTGTTAAATCATCAAATGCCTTCATAGAAAAAGCAGTTCTGACCTAAGTCCTGTTTTCTCTGGAGTGTGGGTTTGAAGTTGTTTTTTATGGTTCTGTTGTTGTGGTTGCTATCCCGCTCCCTCTCTTCCCCTTCTTCTTTTGGGGGCGTGGGTGATTAGTCTATTTCTGGTCTGTTCTCATTGCCAGGCCACAGCCCTTCCTGCGTCCTCGCTTGATGCCCACGTGCTCGCTGGGACACATCCTGCTTGACAGCAGTGAGCGTCCCTCACCCGCCCACCCTGTGAAAACGCGCCGCTCGGCTTCTTAGCCTTCAGCCCCCTTCAATCAAGCCAGCAGGTGCTTCAAGCAGAAAAGCAATGCCAAATCCTTGGCTCTCCTCCCTGAGCCAGCCTGCTCTCTGGGATGGTGTTCCCACACGTCCCTGCTACCTTGATTGCACTCAGATGCCGTCAAACGCATGCATCATTTAAAGACATTTTTTTCCCGAATTTTCTACGCAAAAGAAATTCTCTATACAAAACTCTGTACAGAAATTGTGTTATATGAAGATCATCCAAAACAAGCTCGCCAATCCAGTTGTGGGGCATGAGCACATCTTCTGAAGGGAGAGCCTGAGAGATCATGTGTGGGGTGTGAGAGAAAGAGAGTCTTCTTCAAGGATGCCCCCCAGAGTTTGTGGCCTCAGAAACTGGGAAGAATGGAATGGAGATGGTTTGGGGGGAAGTTGAGAAGGGAGAAGGGAGGTCTTGACATGTTGAATGTGAGATATTAGATGTTTAAGTAGCGATGTCGATCGAGGCTTTGGGTGCATAAATCTGGAGTTGGGGGAAGGATTCTGGCTGAAAGTGCAAATGTGGTGATTGAGCAGGCAGTCAGATATATGGATCTGGACTTTCGGAGGAGGTCTTGCCTGCAGATGCAAATAGCGAGTCACTGCATAAACCATGACATTGATCACCGAGGGAGAGCATAGAGAGAAGAGAACCAGGGTCTGAGCTCCTCAGTGCTCCCACTTCAAGGAGCTGGGGAGGAGAGGAAAAACCCAAAGGAAATGAGAAGAGACAACCATTCATGTAGGATGAAAATGAGGAACATGTGCTGTGTCGGAAGCCACAAGAAGAAAACCAGCAAGGAAATGAGAGAAATAATCTTTACAAAGGATGGCATCAAATTAGAAGAGTGTGTAGCTAATCTCTGGGGCCCTCCAACATTTGGGGGTCAATCACAGAGTGAAGAACTGACAGAGAAGACTATGTAAGAACTTCCCACGAGATAGGAGAAAACCTGGAAGGATATGGGGTCACAAACATCAGGAAGAGACAGATTTCAAGGGGAGGTAGTGCCCAATGAGCCAAATGCTGCTGAAGTTCAAATAAGATAAAGGGATGGAAGCCACTGTTGCTTTGGCAATAAGGATGTCCTCGCTGATCTTAACAAGAGCAGGCTCTGTAGGGTGATGGGGACAGATGCCCAAGACAGGGCTCGAGAAAGGAGTGGTAGAGATTGTATTAATCAGGGCTCTCCAGAGACACAGAACCAATAGGATGTGTGTGTGTGTGTGTGTGTGTGTGTGTGTGTGTGTGTGTAGAGAGAGAGAGAGATTTATTTTGAGGGATTGGCTCCCATGATTATAGGGGCTGGCAAGTCCAAAATATACAGGGCAGGCCAGCGAGATATAGACCCAGGGAGGAGTTGATGCTGCAGTTCAAGTCCAAAATCAGTCTGGAGAAAGCACTCGCTATCCCTTGGTGGAACCTCAGTCTTTTAATGAAGGCCCTCAACTGATTAGACGAGGCCCACCCACACTATGGAGGGTAATCCCCTTTGCTCAATGTCTAATGATTTAAATGTTAATCCCCTCCAATTAAAAAATGATTTCCTAGAAGCATCTAAAATAGTGTTTGACCAAATACCTGAGTACTGTGCCTTAGCCAATTTGACACACCAATCAACCATCACAGAGGTGAAGGGACAACCAGTCTCCCCACAAACAGCCTAGAGCTGGGGGGAGAGGGGCAGGTGGAACCTGAGCATGGTTTCATTTCTACGGAGGAGATACTTGAACCTGTCTGATCACAGAGCCTTTATTTTGGGAATAATTGTTAATTTTCCTCTGATGAAGATTCCTCTGGCAAAACCAGTTTGGAAGATTCTAGCTTAAGGACTTAAAACTCAGTTCGGACCTTTTTTTTTTTTTTCCTAATCATTCGTGAATCAGGCAAACAAACCCCCACACTGCTTCCAAACTTTCTCGGGGCTCCATCTGTGGATGCTAAGTGATGAACATATGAGCTAATTCCCACTAATGGTTACTGCTAATCTCTTCAGGCTCTCTATTTACAGCTCACCAGCATCTCCCAGAGAGGCGCAGGGCCTTTCCGTTCTCCGAGAGCTTACCCGCGGGTCGGATGTCACGCTCCCAGACAACGGATGGGTCGATTCTGGGAGATGGTCAGCGGCATCGTCGGGGCAAGCGGCGCTGGCATGGTAGACAAGATCAGTCTACACCACCTGGAAGGGGCAGCCCTGTGGAAAGTGAGTTCACATCCCCACTTCCAAGATCACCTTCCCGCTGAATATATTGGCAGGTATCTATTGCCGAGAAAGTTTTGGGGGAAACGATAAAAACAAAATTCAAACATCAACTCCCTAGTCGGTGGCCGACTCCTGGAAAGAAGCATTAAGTTTCGACTAGACCAAAAACACAGTGACTAGCTGACCTCCGGCCTCAAGGCTCTCAGTGCTGATTTCATTATTAATGACACCGATGTCCTTGGCCTGCTGTTGTGTCCTTAAGGAACGTAAGTTTCTATTTGCAGGAAGGATGTCACCGGCTGCTCACCTCTAGCACGGTTCTTGGCTGCAAGCAACAGAAACTAATATTGGGATTGTTTCAGCAGAAAGGGGTTTGCTCAAAGGAGACTGGACGGCTCATGGAGTTACTGAGAAGTGGGGCAGCAGGCTTAGCACTTCAGAGCCAAGGACGACACACAAGTTCGTGCGGCAGAGGATCCCGGGAAGCACCCGGCATTGGCCCCTAGCTGTCGAAGTTTGCAGTGTCCGGGAGTGTGAGATGCTGGACGCTAGAACCAGAAGCACCGTGCTGCTGGTGCCCCGAGAAAGTTCTGGCAACCCCCTGCTCGCACAGACAACCCCCCGTCTTTACCCTCTTTCCTCTGTCCCCAGCTCCTCACTCCATGTCTGCGTAAATGCACTGGTTGGTAGGCTCTAGGTCATGCAATCATGCCCCGAGGAAGGTGAAATTGTGAATGACTGCCTTGGTCTGCCTCTATCTGAAGGGCATCTCTGCCGGCGTGCTGGAAAGCCTGGAGCTGTGTGTTAAATTAGGAATATGCCCATTATGACCTGCTGAGCAAGAGGCACAAGCCACCCACATGGGACGGGCAGGCGGCACCCTTGGCAACAGAGCTCCCGCCTTGGGGAATTGAAAGCCTGAGGCCACCGTGATGGAAGGCACAGTTGCAGCACACCCGCGCAGAGGAAGTAAAGTCACAGGGGTTGTTCCTTCCAAGTCCCGAAGCAGAGGCTCAGCGAGCACGAGGAGGGACAGTCCTCCACCCCGGTCGTGAGCGAGCAGGAGTGAGAGAGCACGCAGGCCAGCAAGCAGCCAGGCGTCATTTCTAAAGGTGCCCCGGGAAAAGCAAGGGGGGGACCGTGAGTCAGGAATCCTAAGCTAATGTCCTAAATGTCCAGACCGGGTGTGAGCAGGGTCGTCACACCGTAAAACGCCCGGGCGGCCACTCGGAAGGGCCGTTCTCGCCTTGTGGCCTCCCACCGAGACCCACAGTGGGAAAGTCCCGCTCACAGAAGGAAGTTGGGAAGCTCGGCAGCACGCGGTCACGTCCACGGCAGAGCTCCCCTCGGCTGCCCGACGTCCCCGCGTACCCTCATCCACCCCTGCGACTGTAAAACAGCGCCTCTTCCCCCGAAACCCCAGAAAACGCACCCCCCCCCCCGTCAAAGGAAAGGGGGTCGACTCCAGGTCTGTCGGTCATTGCTTCCACCGCCCAGGGCGCTCACGCTCTAACCTGGATTTCCCTAACCTGTGGTCCAAACCACAGCGACGATCGCCCCCAGCGGACCCTGTAGATGACACTGCGTGCCTGGCAAGACAAGAGGAGGAGAATTAGTAAAACAAACAAACCAGCAAACCAAAAAAACCATCGTGAAACATATACCCACGAGTCAGGAAGCGAGAAGATGTGGGTGTGTGCCCAGTCCCCGTGCCCGTGATTGGTGAGGAGCCGGCAGTTTCTACCTGTGACCCTCTCTCCCGCGGCCCCTTCCTGCTGCCTTCCGCCAGCATGCGGCTGCTCAGGCTCTTCTGGTTCGGAGGAAGCTGAGCCGTCCGAGCTTCCATTGACGATCACCGCTAGGCTTATGGGTCCGAGGGGGCACTCGGGGTCTCCCCTGAATTCCACACCCCTCCCTCTCGCCTCTGTTTATCAACCGCCTGTTTCCCCTTCATCGCCAAGATCTGTCCCTTGAGCCGACCTCACACGACGTTTTTAAATTTTCCGCCTGGTGGCTTGAGGATCACAAAATATTCTCCCGAGCCGTTACTTTGTTTCTGCTTGGTCCCTCCTACGGCTGTGGCTCTCACTGCTCAGACCAGTAAGACACTGTGGGAATTGGGCCCCCGATGTGTTTCTTCCAATGACGCGCTTGGAAGCTGGATGGATTCAAGGGTCCTCTGGGCACCCAGAATGGGATCGGGGTGACTCTTCCTCTGTCACCTGATCCCCGCACCAACCCGTGACGAGCGTGAGCCTGGTCCATTTCCAGTAATCCCTGAAGGGCTGAGCATTTCCCTTCTTCAACACACAGTTGGCCGGTTAAAAGGCTGCTGGCCTTTTTTGGAGAGAACCAGGAGGAACTCATCATTCGTAGTTGTGAGATTATTCCTGGATGCATCCTCAAGGGTGTGTAGCTGAGTCTTCATTGAGAGGTCCTGGACCTTTGGACTGACTCAGGTCAGGGGCTTGGCTCAACTTTGGTCGTGCTCGTCAGGTATATCCAAATAAATTGGGGTCCTCGGTGCTGTCTCAGTGAGCTCCCTCCAATGGCGTGTGTGCAGCAGACCGTTCCAATGGCTGCTTTTGTGCCTACGACGTAACCACCTGCACTTGACCTGAATGGTAAGTTGCGCCATGCCCCCTGCCGCCCAGGACCCTGGGATTCCTATTCAAATCAGAAACCCCAGGTAGGCGGCTATGTCTCTGCCTCTCCACATCTCCAGCCTGAAGAAACTCCCACTGCAGTTATTTTTTTTAATTTTATTTTTTTTTATTTAAATTCAGTTAGCCAGTGTACAGTACATCATTAGTTTCCGGTGCAGTGTTCAATGATTTTTCAGTTGTGTGTCACACCCGGGGCTCATCATATCATGAGCCCTCCTCAATGCCCGTCACCCAGGCACCCCATCCCCTGCCCAACTCCCCTCCAGCAGCCCTCAGTTTGTTCCCTAGCTAGGAGTCTGTCATGGTTTTTCTCCCTCTCTGACTTCCCAGTCAGTTCTTTTAGATTCCGCTCTGCCATCCGCAGAATATTTCCCTGCTTCAGTGAAGGGAGTGTTCCAAGCCCTCCCGTAGAACATATTTCAGGAGTCAGAGAGGGGGTGATAAATCCACTCCAGTATTTTAATCTTTCTCATCTTGGATTCCTTCCTCTGCAGTAATCAAAAGAAGGTTGGCGCTCCAACTTCATTAGTGTGAGCCTCTGGTGAAATGTTGGGTCTAGGCTTCATTCAACCAACTCAGCAAATAATCAGAACTATTTCCAGAGGTTTGACCTAGCACACTGCAATCAAATCTCTGATATGTGCACCCCTGTTAGGACCAAAATAAAAAAAATCAGCGTGTTCAATATTGCATTCTTCCCTGCTTAGACTGATAATTCCTCTCACTCCCAGACATAATCCCTATCCTTAATTGTGTAGTTATCAGTTGCTTACTATTCTTTAGATATTTACCATGTTTTAAAATCACAAGACAATATATTTAAAATCACCAAACAACATGTTGGATATTTGTATGCCTTCCACCTGACACATAATTGGTTCTATGCTTTATGTCTTTCGGGGGGTCTTGGTATCATTAGCGTAGAATAGACATGCAATATATTTTTTATCTGATGTGAACGAATAAAATCTTGCCATTCTTTTGGTATTGTAGTTTGTAGTTGGTCCCACCATGGACGTACTGGAGTGAAAGGGCTGAGGAAAGGAGGAGTGGATGTGTGTAGGCATGGCTTTTCTCAGCGGTCCTCACGCAAAGTCATGGGGGCCTCTTCAAGCAAGGTATGCACCTGCACAGGGAGGGGATGAGGGATGTTTGCACAAGGAGTCCGGTGGGGCTCAGTGGTCCAGGGCCCTATGATTCATCAGGTTTCTCTCCTGTATCTTGATTCCCATCCCATACATTTCCATCTGGTTCTTGACTCCATAAGGACACCACTGTTGAACACTCTACGCTTTAGCGCGCACCGAGTGCCTAGCACTGGATATCACTAGCAGCATCGCCACTTTACTGCTCCTGGAATTGAAGTTTGCTACAAGGACCACTGCTGTCCTTCCCGTGCACCGTGAGCCCCCAGCCCTAGGTCAGGTGAGGACGTCCGATTGGGGGAGACTTGGTGGTATGAATATCTGGCATTCTCAACTTTTCTAATGAGAAATAACTCTGCTTCCCATCAAAACCCACAAAGGGGGAGAATTTCCCACACAGGAGTGCGGTTCGGTTGCAAGGCGGTCAGAAAAATGACAAAGAGCTGCCACTTCTTAGCAAAATTGAGTATTCCTTTCACTTGCTAGTAAAAATTAGTTTCAAAATTTTAAATTTTTTTAAGATTTATTTTGTTTATTTTGAGAGAGAGCATGAGCTGGGGGAGGGGCTGAGAGAGAGAATCTAAAGCAGGCTCCCCACTAAGTGCAGAGCCTGATGCAGGGCTCGATCTCGTGACCCCGAAATCATGAACTGAGCCAAAATCAGGAATTGGATGCTCAACGGACTGAGCCACAGATGCTACAGTTTTAAAATTTTAATGAAAAAAAGTAAAAAATTAAAATCTAGTGGGAAAATCCTGATTTATTTGGTCACAATAGTGATGAGACTCTTAGAGAGCTAGAGGTTCACAATTTTCCACTCAAGCACTTACTTATTAAGCATTAACTACACGGCAGGTACCCTGTTGGCCTGGGAATATAGTAATAATTAAGCCAGAAATTCCCCCAAGTCCTCTAGATTACTCTTTAGTGGGGAAGACATATAATAAGTAAATAACATGAAAACCAAAAAAATGAAAATATCGTAAGAACAATGCAGGAAAAGTACATAGTGATATGAGACTAATATAATAGAAATAGGAGCTTGTCTGGGGCTCAGCACACAGCACTCTGTGGGAGAAGGTTGGAGACAGAGGGTAATGGCCCACTGAGGGGACAAAGTGTGTCTATAGCCCTCAGGTAATAAGGTCTGTAAGCTCTTGGAGAAATTCGACTCGAGTATTGAAAGCATAGTGAGCAAGGTGCAGAGACACAGAGCAGGGCTGGGATTAGAGCTCGGATCTCAGATACGACACAAGGGAAGTAATAAGAACGTTCTTTGCATGGTTTCTTGGAAGCTTTGGAGTACAAACCTGAATAGAATCCACGTACCAGCTCTATCCTCCGGCCAGACTTCGTGATCCGTCTGGTAAGCTGAGGAATGATTAGATTTAAATTTCGGGGGGAGAAAAGTCTCCTGGCTGTCAGAGGAGGAGGGACTATGGAGTAACTGTGAAGACCCCAGGACACACTGTGGCAGTCAGAGCAAGAGACAGGAGGTGGGGAGCCCGTCCGCGGGTGGCAGAGCGAGGACAGCGGCAGGACCTCCCAGAGGAAGAACTGAGGGGATCATCCTGCAGTCATGATGCATTCTCAAGTATCAGAAGAGGAGGAAACTGCTGAGGCTGAAAGATAAAAATATAAGTCATCTTTCAAACCAAAATTTTCCTTCCTGGGACGTATAAAATACCCTGGTTTGGGGTTTTTCACCCATCCTCCCCTCACTTTTTTCAGTCCCATTTCTTGGGACTTGTATTAGTCAGAGTTCTCCAGAGAAACAGCAATGATAGGATATGTACATGTAGAGATGAAGATGTATTTTAAAGAATTGGCCCATGTGATGGCAGGGGCTGGCAAGTACAAAATCTGATGAAGGAGGCTGGTGGGCTGGAGAAAATCTGATGGAGGAGGCGGGTGGGCTGGAGAAAATCTGATGGAGGAGGCTGGTGGGCTGGAGAAAATCCGATGGAGGAGGCTGGTGGGCTGGAGAAAATCTGATGGAGGAGGCTGGTGGGCTGGAGACACAGGAAAGAGGTGCGGTTTGAGTCTGAAGGTAATCTGCTGGATCATAGGGAGGAGCCCATTCTGCAGAGGAAGTCTGAAGATAGTGTGCTGCAGAACTCCCTCTTGCTTAGCAGAAGTCAGCATTTTGTTCTCTTCAGGCCTTCAACTGAGTGGACGAGGCCCACCCACATTACAGAAGGCAATGTGTTCTACTCAAGTCCACTGATTTGAATATTAATCTCATCCCCAAACACCCTCATGGAAACTTACAGAATAACGCTTGACCACATATCTGGGCACTGGCCCAGGCAAGCTGACATGAAGAGCTAACCATCACGGGGCTGCTCCTGAAACCCTGACTATGAACGCCTCTGAGAACCACCTGCGGGGCCCCGGGCTCCCTTACAGGGCCCCTTGGACTAATGCTTTGCTGTGGATCGCGAGCCATTTCCAGGAATTGGGCAGGAACCACCCGCCTTTCCACGCACACACTATTCCCTGAAAGCTCTTACTCCCAGGAGCCAGAGCTCGACGCAAACAAGTGTTTCTATAAATGGCCAGCCAGCCAGCCAGAGGTGCCTGGGAAGTCGTGGCATCTGTCGTCGGGGACCTTCCGGGATGCAGACCATCTGCCCTGCTGGGCTGAGCCCAGGCACCCGCCGGCTCGTGTAGGAGACGGGGCAGATGTTCTCTTGAGATCTCCTCCTGATCCAGGATTTGATGACACCGACCCTTCACTTCTTCTGAATCAACAGCTGCTGATTTCATTCAAATAATCTAATTTGAAATTCTGTTTCTGGAACACAGACAGCTTCTTCTGCCCAGGCAGAACAAAGAGAGTAGAACAGGGGGCCTTAATGGGAGATATTTTGGGTGTTTTCAGGCATAGAAGTCAACAATCTGTTCACTCATGGGGGCTCTGACCTCTTATTTTGGAGGAAAACAGGAAAAACAAGCCGGGTACAAAGAATATAAATATTTTACTTTCACCAATTGCACAATCTGGGCTGAAACAAATGGTTCCGCCAGACCCTCCCGACCTCCCCCCTCCCTGAACACATCTTCAGAAAGCAAAGTGAATATCAGATGATGGAGGAGGTTTAAAAGGTAATTTTTTAGTTTTGAAGAAATGCAGGCTGGAGATGCGTCTGGTCATTTCAGGGAGAAGAAGGGGAAGGGAGTTCCCTCAGGTACGCACAGGAGCCCTTGGGAGGAAGGACATTGTCTTTCCACGTGGGTGCTTGGCGTTGGCCAGAAGGGACGGAGACGCAGCCATGGGACGGGCGGGCAGACGAGCTGCGTGTGCTGCACGTGACGGTCTGAGGGTGCGCGCGTGGAAGGTAGTAGGACCCCGAAGGCTGAGCACAGATGGCACGCTGAGCTTCTGCTCTGTGTCTGTGTGACGCGCCCGGTGTCCCGTCCCTGGCGGCACACCTCGGGACTGCCCCTGCATGTCGTCCCCTGCATGTCGTCCCCGCCTGTTTTACCTGTCCTCTTTTCTCCACAGTCTGGGAATCCTCCGGGAAATTTCCAAAGGAAGGTCTGGCCAGACCCGGGACAGCCACACGGACAGGACAGCCTGGTCCTGGATGAGAGAGCCCACCAAACCAAGGATTGCTCATGTGAGCTGCTTGAAGATGCTGCCAGATTATTAGGATTCTTTTTCCCCGGGTGGGGGGCGGGGGGAGAGACTGTGACAGATTCTCCCAGCATCACAAAAACATAGCATCAGATTTTTTTAAATGGTTTATTTACTTATTTGAGAGAGAGAGAGCGAGAGGGCCCATGGGGGCGGGACAGGCAGAAGGAGAGGGAGAGAGAGAATCCCAAGCAGGCTCCCTGCTGAGCACAGAGCCCGACCCGGGGCTCCATCCCACGACCCTGAGATCATGACCTGAGCTGAAACCAAGAGTCAAGACGCTCAACAGACTATGACACCAGGCGTCCCCTTAAGATCAGAGTTTTTAAATTAAACATACAGATGATAGGGTAGAGGGGATTGCTGCCCCTTGGGACCAGAGTCGTGGACAGTGAAGTGACCCCGGAAGAGGAATCAGCTGCCGCATATGTCCCTCCCCCCACCCTTCTCCGCCTCTCTGGGCGCCGGAGAAGGACTTCCTTCCAGCCACCTGGCCTTTGGGGTGTTCTTAGCCGAGAAGCTAACTACTCAATGACATCCACAGGACCCTTGAGCACCCACCGTGAGTCAGGCGTGATGTAGGTACCAGCCACGGGAGGATAAATTACGTCCCTCTTTTCAAGGAGAACACGGTTTTGCAAAGAAAACAGATACATGTTGTGTTGTCATTAGTGAAGCAAAAAGGAAATGAAAAATACCCTGCGGGGAAGTGGAGCGGGGGAGGGGTGGGCACAGGTGCAAGAGGGCGCCCGCGAAGGCTCTCAGAGAAGTGGCGTTAGGACTGGGCGTCAGCGGGTGTGACGGGTGGGAGAGGACATGCTGGCAAAGGTTCGGGGGAGGACGGTGACCGGGACCAGCAGGAGATGAAGGTGGAAAAGCCATTGGGAGGCAGGAGGGGGGAAACCCTAGTACGAAGACACTAACCTGGGCACAAGGCTGGGTATTCACTTGGTGGCTCGGCTTGCCCCAGACACGGGGCTGGGTTCGTGCCGGAGGAGGAGAACGGGGCTGGGCATTGACACCTATCCTGGGTATGCGCCCCTGCCGTCCCAGCACTAGGCTACAGGGGCCAGCGGCCACCACAGCAGAAAGAGCAGCTCGGAAGGGGGCAGGCGACTCGGTTCATTCATTCACCCCTTCCTTAAGTCATCATGGGTGTGGCGGAGCCCATCCGACCTACGCTGACTTGCCCTCGAGGAGTTCACTGTGCGTGCTCGGCAGGAGGGTGAGAAGCCAGGGTGCCCGGCTGGGCGGAGAGGGGACCCCGCCCCCCGCCCCGTGACAAGGCACAGGCTCCAGCATCTCCCATCGCACTGCGTCAGGAGAGACTCTCTTGTTCACAGGTTCACATCTTCCCTCCGTCACGCTCCCTACGTGCGTGCCCCCCACTCTGTTGATGCAAAGCCACACATGGGGCTTTACGTGTGTGTTAGATTCTCCAGGGTGACCTTGACTCTTAGCGACTCTCCTAGTGAGAAGCGTCCAGCTTGTCCCGAGCGCGGCTGGCACGG
>CM052900.1:163633025-163650142 GCA_028534135.1 Potos flavus | reverse complement strand
TAGGGTGACATGTCTCGGTGACCTGCGCAGACTTGTGTCCCCCCCAGATTTACGTATCAAAGCCCTAATCCCCAGTGTGGTCCTGTCAGGCGGTGGAGACTTAGGGAGGTCCTGGGGGTGGGCCCCTTGGGAATGGGATTAGTGCCCTTACAGGACGAGGCCGGAGAAAGGGTCTCTCTCCCACGTGAGAGGAGGACACGGCAAGAAGGGGTAGATGTCTGCACGCTGGGACGTGGGCCGTCCCTCGCCAGGCACCAGACGTCTGGGTGCCTTGATCTCGGAGCTTCCTGACCCCCAGAGCTGTGAGCAGTAAATGTCAGGCGCTCACACCCCCCGGTCTGTGGGGTTCGGCTACACTGCTCAGTGCACCGGGACCACTGCCCCCACACCCCAGCTCCCTGCGGAGGCCGGCCCTCCCCCGTCCGGAAGCCCACGGCCTTGCTCCCTGCCCCAGCTGCTTGTCAATGCAGAGCAGGCCTGTTGCATGGAATCCTCCGGCAGAAAGTTACGGGGCCCGGTCATTCCCACGGTCTGTCTCTGCCGGGAGCGGAGCACCTTCTCTCCGGCTCGTCACCGCCCATCTCAAGACATCGTCTCTAAATGATTAAGCTGACAAACAGTTTTATTTCCTCCAGCAGCTGACAATCCCACAAAATGGAGAGATGTTCATTTGAAGCGACACCGTAAAAATCCTTCCCCGTTACTTCGGAACTCAGCCAGGAGGCTCCGAAGAAGCCCCAGGAGCCAGCGGCTGGGGAGGGAGGGAGGGAGGCGGCCGCCCCCACGCGCAGGGACGGGCCCGCCCGCCCACGGAGTCTGCCTTTGGAGAGGGGGCCGAGGGCCACGCACACGGGACCCCCGGCCAGTCTCCCCACACCCGGCACCTGGCGACTTCTCGCACGGGAACGTCTCCAAATGCACGCTGTTCGGCGACACAGAGCTTTTCTGGGAGCCTTCTTGGTGTCCGTGTAGGTGGTGGGACAGTCAGGCTTTCCATGTGCGGCTGGGGCAGGCGTCCACGCTGACCTGCCCCAGCACAGCCGTGAGGACGCCGGCTCCTCTGCATCTGGTGGAGCCGCTTACTGCTGGGGCCACGGAGGAAGCCCGGCGGCCGCTCCCGGCGCCACCCAGAGGGAGGGGCATCCCGCGAGCCTGCAGGGCCCCCAGCGGGGCTGCATGGGGGTGTGCAGGAAGGGAGACCGGAGCTGCCACCCCACCACGGCCCCCTGGCCGGCCTCGCCTTGCCATCCGTCCCCCAGACTTGCCAGGGCGGCTGTCCCCGCTTCCATCCCACCCACCCCAGGATAGCAGCTCCCGGGAAAGACGACGGTAAAGAGAACTCCTGCTCAGCAGGCTCGCCGAGGCCCCTGGGGACAGCCCACTTGCCCCGAGTCCAGCCACTGATCTCGGGACAACCTGCTCCCAAACGCGGGTATCCAACCGTCGGCTCCGCGAAGCCCTGTGAGCTGCAGATGGCAGGTCCCCGGAGCGAGCGGGACCCTGGAGGGTGGGGCTGCGTCTTCTCCAGCATCCCGGCCTCCCCAGCCCCGGGATGTAGCAGGCAGCAACCGTGGGCCCCCCAGGGTGATGCACGCGGGCCTGGGGCCCCAGAACCCGCCCTTGCCCGGCACGCCCGCCCGAGACTCCCTGCCCCAGCAGCACACGGCCCGCAGTCCGTGGCCCCCACACACCCCGTTGCTGGCCCTGCCCCCGGCCTGGCCGCCATCCCGCCCTGCTCCCAGCAGCCCTGGCACAGGTGGCTTTCGTCAGGAGGCCCCCACGGACCAGTCCCCCCTTGGACAGGTTAAGGACCGCCCCAACCCTGCACAGGTGCCAGCAGACTCCCCACACCGTAGTTGTCTGTCCGGTGTCTGAACACGCGGCCAGCAGCAGGGAGTCTGGGAGCGCCAGTGTTCAGCAACTTTGCCGAATGAAAGGGTGGTGTCTACCCGGGGCACACACACGGCGTGAGGGGCAGCGGGAGCCCGTGGCGGGAAATCCCCCCAAGCCACTTGGTCACCTCCTCCCTGGGGTTAGCTCTAGCCCTTCCGTTCTCTCCCCAGACCCACTCGGGCAGGCCCCGAAACACTGACTGTGTGTGGCTCCGCCAGGCACACAGTAGGTGCTCAATCCAAGCACGGGCTCCCGTGAGACAGTCCAGTTTACTGGGTCATCCGTGGGCCGGTGGCCACAGAGAGAAGGGACCTCAGACTTGCCTCGCGTGGGCTCCTCTGGGCGCAGAAGTGCAAGGAATTAACGCGTCTCCATCAACTGCCCTGCGTCTGCCTGGAAAGTCCTCCTGTTTCTAATTCGGACAAACCGCGCCGTACCCTCTCTCAGCGCGGGCCTGCGTGCCATGTGCCTCGGGCAGGGACCGACTGATTTTCTGGGGTGAGACCAGCATCCTGTGAGCGGCTGCTTCACGCAGGGCCGAGGATGTGGCCTTCCTGGGGCAGTGCAGGTGTCGCGAGGGCTTTCCCTCTCCAGATGGGACTCCCGTGCCCTCCCACGTGAGCGGGGGAGCCCGGGGGGAGACGCACCTTCTTCAGGCCCCCTGGTCGTGCCTGGGGAGTGAGGGAGCAGGATCTCAGGGGGAAGCAAGACAAAGAAACAGGAATGCTGGTCACGGGCGCTGGGAGGCACCGAGGGCTCTACGCAGAGGGCAGAAGCTGCCTCAGCGGTGACCTCCAAGCGAGCCAGGTAAGGGACCGCAGGTGGAGTTGAAAGGTCACCTGGATGTGGGCTGCTTTGCTTCCAGAGCGGTGATGGGAGCTCTCCGATCATGGATATAAAGTGCATGACACCGCCAGCGAGCCCTCCTCCTGTCTCGTCCCACTGGCCTAGAACCGGTGGCCCCGTCTTCTCTTGGGTCAAGAAAACAAGTGTCCACGCACGTCAGCGGGGCGGAAGGATGCTTGCTCTCAGCCTCCAGCCCCCACTCCCTGACAGCGATGCCCCAGGAGGGGTCTCTCAGCCGGGACTGCGCCGAAAGGCTCTCAGGATCCCACGTGCGGCCCCCCGAGAAGCTGTGTTCTCTGCAAACGTAAGTAGGTATGGGCGGGACGGGGGACGGGAGGTGGGGAGGAAGCAAATGAACGGTCCTCACCTGCCTGCACCCCAAACAAGCGCGGCCGGAGGGGAAGGGCTCATGGGCAGGGCAGTCCCAGAAGTCTTGCTGAGAGGCTGACTCGGGGTCCCACCAGCGTGCCGGCGTGTGTGTTGGGGGAACGTGGAGGAAGGCAAAGACTCACGATTTTGTCTACCACGGCGGTCGCAGGGTGGGCGGTGGTAGGCACAGGGTGAACCGCCTGGACCGGAGGGGTCGAGTGAGGACAGGATAAGGGAAAATCAGCTCTCGGCTCCCGGGCTCATGGGAGATGGACGTCCCGGGCAGGAGTGAAGGATTCTGCCCCAGGAGGATGACGGTCTCGGTCCCCTCAGGCTTCTGTCACAGAACACCGTAGGCGGGAAGGGTCGCAGACAACAGGAATTTATTGCCCATAGTCTGGAAGCCTGAGTCCAAGGTCAAGGCTCGTGGCTTCTGGTGAGGACCGGCTTCCTGGGGAAAGGGGTGAAGGAGGTCTCTGGGCCCTCTGTTATCTGGGCACTAATCCCACCCATGAGGGGCCCACCCTTACGACCTAATTACGCCCAAAGTCCCCACCTCCAAACACCAAAACATTGGGGCTTAGAGTTTTAACCTACGGATGTGGGGCTCTCACACACATGCAGTCACAACGGTGACCTTAGTCCCCATCTACACCTGTTGTCGTGGCCCCTTGTCGGCTTGGCATTTGTGCCGGAATTTTCACTTTCTAACCAAGTATTACAGTGAGCATGGACATGAAAACAAGCAAGGCTAGTCTGGGAAAGCCAGCTCTGGTCCCTGGCTTCTGTGGTGTCTTGTCCGACGCTCGGGCATGCCGGGTGTACACTGAGAAGTCTTAAATTATCACGCGGTTCGAGCTGGAAGACCAGCAGGGATGATAGCCTGTTCTCAAGCCTTTCCAGACCCAGTGTCCGCCTCTCCTGCCTCCCAGCAAGGACAACACGTGGTGGAAAGCCCATATGCCACCGCCCCAAACCCCTCAAAGCCCCCAGCTGGCAGTCAGTGGGATGGGTGGGACATTACAAGCCAAACGTGAAAAGCAGCAGGCTCACTCTCCCCACAAACGATCTCTTCTTTATGGCAGGGATCAAGACACGCCAAGATATTTATTTTATTGTTTGTTAATGCTTTTAAAAATTTGCAATAAACCCCTTTGGCAGCAATGAGCTGAAATAATGAAAGTACACGTTTATTGAAAACCGAGTACGGAACTTCTCATGGTCATTACAATTATGCTGAAGCTGGAGTTTGCTCAAAGGGTTCGTTCACATCCACGGGTCCTCGCAGGGACACTGATTACACAGCGGCTTCCACGTCCAACATTGCGGTGGCTTTGGGAGGACTCTGCCCAAAAGACGGGATTCTACCACATGTGGCTGCCGAAGGTCTCTCGCACATCCCGCCTTCAAGCGGCATTTTTTTTTTCCCTTTAGATGACGTGCTGTGCTTCCAAATCAGGCTGCTCATTTCAGATTCTGACTTTTCTGGTGCACGTGTGAAAGGTAAGCAGTTAGCTGTTCATGTGCCGGTGACCCCAGCAGAAGAAGGACTTCACGAACGCATAAAGGAAGCCCACCTTAAACCACGACAGCCGATACTTTCAGACGGGAAATCAGTGAACTCCAGGAATGGCTCGGTGTTTTCAATCCCATTTATGAACGGAAAATACAGCTTTCGGAATTTCATCCTGTCAGAGGCAAAACACCGGAGACTCTTGTGAACACTCTTACAAATTCGCTGAAAAAGTTCCCCATTGAAGATAAAATTATTCGTCGTATCGCGGTGATAATATGCTTACATGTGTGATCAAAGCTTTAGGATAAAAGCCGTGTTCTTATAGTAAGAACGCTGGGGAACAGATATGAAGGAGGGACAGGTTGCCCGTGCACACGTAATTCAAAACTGTGTCTCAACAAGTTGAGACAATCTAACAATCAAATCATGGAAGTCGTCGCTGATATTTACCGATATACATACAAGTGGGGCGTGGGCGGGGGGAGAAAAATGAAACAGGACAAGCCCCGACAGCGTAGAGGATTTAATGCTACGATGGTGCTTTGGAATAACTCAACTGGTAGACAGCCTCTTTTAATGAAGCCCTAATTTTAATTAACCAAATTAATATCCTGTACTGAAATGGAACAAAATTATCTACAAGTTGGCTTCATCTAAACATGAAAAAACATTCAAGGCGATCCTGTATGAGAACAATGGCAAAGAGACAATTTTTTTGATGAGTTTTTATCTTGTAAAGATATTTGTCAAAGAAAACTTCTGAGAATGGAAGCAAGAAGCCAGACTCTGTAGATGCCTTTGGGTGAAATATTTACACATTTCAATGTGGAGGGAAAAAAAATAACCGTGAGCCCATCCTCTGTGGAGCCGAATTTGCTCCAAGCTTACCAGGTACCCTGCACCTGCAGAGAGAAAATGATCGCAATTAAAAATGTTATGGTCTAACAGAGAGGAGTCATCTTAAGGTGTCAACAATTTCAAATGTACTAACAAAAAAATTACAGCTTTGAGGAAGGGCATAAGCAGTTTTACGGAAAAATTTTAAATGTTAACATGCTAATGAAAAATGCTATTCTTTAGAAAACTTCTGGTGGATCCACGAATATAATAAAACCCACTTATTCAGAAAAAAATCCTTCAAAAATATATACCTGTAATTATTTTTAGTGTCCCCGCCCCCCCCCCCGAACTCTGAAGCGTGCCCTTTTGGGTGGCAGACTGAATGATTGGCCTGCATGTCGGCCACAGGGGTTTTCAGACTTCGGAATCTTCCTGGCAGTTTATTTCGTTCTGACGTGGGCAATCTGAGACCTATGTTGCTGCTGTTTTCTTCAATCAAGGTGTCATTTACAACATCGTGAGATGCAAAGATCGTAGGTGTCCAATTCCGTGAGCGTTGACGTCTGTGTACGCCTGTATGACCAACACCCTACCGAGAAATGGAATGTTTCTATGGCTCTAGAAAATTCTTTGTGCCCCTTTGCAGTGACTCCCCCACTCCCCAGCTGACGATTCCTCTGGTTACCTGAACTCAGAAGGGTCTGGGTCTGGACCCTGGCTCTGTCACGGGCCAGCTGTGCGTGGTAACTTGGGGAGATGCTCAAACTTCCCAAATGTCAACCCTCCGTCCATGGAATGGAGCCTAAGGGTTGTTGAGAGATGCCGTGAGTTAGGGTGTCGGCATGGTGCGGGGCATACAGTTGGCGCTGAGAAAATCAAAGCATGCTCAGCGGTGCTTGAGGGTGGAGGAGCGGAGTCCCCGCCAGGGCGGGATTCCGCCACCACGGAGGGTCCGAGGGAGTGCGATGCCACAGGCAATTCTGCCAAGATGTCCTGCTCTGTCCGACTTGTCTCCCAGGGACCCTACTCATCTGCCCCTCCCTGCCCAAACTCCCCGTAACCTCCCTTCTTGAGACAACAACTTGGAGCCGTGTCCGCTGCCTGGAGTTCTGTCCTCTCCCAGAAAGCTCTTCTCCCCGATCCTCCGAGAGGGAGTCAGGTCCCCGCCCCCCTCGCGCGCGTCCCCCTCCTCCAGCCCCATCCCATGGCCCTTAGCACCTTCGGTGCTGGAGCCCTGTGAGGACAAGCCCAATGCCCCTGGTGCACCTGCCCTTCGTGTCGGAGCCACCTGACGCAACCAAAAACACACCAGACAAGTGGGCCTCAGGGCGATGGACGCACCGATCCGCATGTCGGCGGGGAGCAGAGCGTGTCCACGGTCCCCACGGCGGTTAGTGCATCGGAACACAGTGACTGTGAGGGCCCGGGAAGGGCTCGTCCGAGAACTGAATGCTACGCAGCGCCGCATGGGAAACGGGAAGCCTTGCTGTGCCCATTTTACGGATGACAAAACAGTCTCGCAGCGCCAGCTAGAAGGTGCCAGAACGGGGACTTCGAGGTTGGCTCTTGGCCTCTGCCTCCCGGCTCTGTGCTGCCGGCCTGACGGAGATGTGGGCGTGCGCATCCTGCCTGCGTCTCATCCATCCTTCTCTGGCCTTCCCAGCCACCTGGGACCCAGGCATCCAAATTCAGCAGGTCTACCTGTGACAGTCTGCCTGTTCGGAAGTCCCGAGGAGATTCTAAGACAAGGGACGCAGGGGCCACCAGCTGTCGGTCTCCCACTCTTGACTGCACGGGAGCCCTGTCCCATCTCAGTGGCTTGACCCCACTTATGCTCAGTTCCTGCAAGAACCTGGGACAACGAAGGGGACAGGGAATGAGGGGCTCAGGCTTCCTGGCTTTCTGAGCCCCTGTCCCGTGGACCCAGACCCTTGGAAAGACCCAGACCCTTGTTCCCCCGCCCCAGCCCCCTGGGAAGACGCCATGCGGAAGCGTGAACGTCTCACCAAAATTCAGTCTCACATCTGTGTCCCACAATGCAAATGCCAAGGGAATTATTTTTACCTCGCAAGGGCTTGTTGAACGTGTCTGATAATGTATTTATAACGGCCCGAGGAACTCAGCGAGGAACAACCGCCCTGAGTGACAAGGAAAATTGTTAGAAATTGTTCCCTGTAAAAATAACGAGCCCCGCTGAAACGAGCCAATCAAAACAGCCTTTCTGCACAGACAGGTGCGGCGGGATGGGGAGCCCTTCTTCTCCTGGAATGCGGGCCCCTGTTTCCGATGCAGGATCTAGGGGTGCAGGGGGTTTGGGGCTGCTCTTGATGTCCACGAGCAGCTGTGTCCCCCCGGGCACGGCCCTGGGAGAGCCAGGAACAGCCGGGGGGCCCAGAGGGAGACGCACGAAGTTTGTACCATCGCCTGGGGGAGACTCAGGTCCACGTTCGCACTGGCCACTGGAGCCCCCAGCCCACTGGGAGAACGCCTCCCCCTCAGGGTGCTCAGGCTCCCTCTACCCACTGTGGCACAAACCACTGCTCTCCCGCCCTCTCCTCCTGCCCCATCCATCGCTCCCTCCCCAGGGATGTGCCTGCACCTCCTTCGCCTGGCTGGCGACCTCCTCCCGGATCCCTGCCCGGCCGGGAGCAGGACCCTCTTCTGCACGCCAACGGAGCCAGCTCAGGGTGCGACCGGGATTCACGGATGGGTCTGTGGACACCTGTCTGCTAGAGCAGGGTCTCCTGGGGCCCGTGGGCTACGCCTTCCTCTCCAAGTTTCCTGGGAGTGAGTGAGGTTGAGAACAGGTGCCCCAAACCTGAGCACTGGATGAATGGATGGACGGATGGATGGATGAATGCACGCACGCCGTGGGCTTGTGTTTGCAGAAGCTCACACTGCATATGCGTGATCCGTGATGCTACGGACAGGTGTCACACGCTCCCCGTATCATCACACATCTCACACGTTTCTCCTCCTCACTGCTGATTTTCGTGACTAGTTCTGCGGCTTTTGCAGTCTGACCGTCTTTATCTCTCCCTGGTCCTCATTCCTACCCGCGGCCTGGGTTCAGGGCTCATCGGCTCTCCCCTGACTCAGTTGTGCAGTCTCCCTGCCTCCCGCTGCCCCTTCCAAGCTCTCCTCCTCAGGGCTCAGGCTGGACGTGCCTCTGCTCTCTCTCTAGCTTCGCTGTGGCTCCCCAGTACCCAGACGTGGAGGCTCAGCTCTCGGGCAGCACACGGGGCAGAGTCCCCCACGGCGCCATCCACTCTCCCCGCCCACTCGGCGCCTCACTGCCAGCTTCCGCCTGACGCTCTACCGCAGGGAATTCCTGCCGCATTGCTGCACAGACTGGGGGTTCGGACCTGGGGGGTCTTGGCTCACACTGTCCTCTTTGCTCCCCATCACTCTCCAGTGCTTTCTGCCGTGCCCAGATCCCAGCAAGCTCTGGGACCCAGTCTCCAGGCTCCCGCTGCCCTGCTCTGCTCTCCCACACCCTGCACCTCGCGCCCCACTCCCCGCCCCCAGCCTCCCGCAGCTGCTGCCCACTCTGCGCCGGCAGGGGCGCTCGGAAGCAAGAGCCCATGTCACCATCCTCGGGCCTCCTGTGTGGCCCTCTCCTGGGGGGCGGTTGCCCATGTGCTCAGGGAGTGCGGCCCTGGCTCAAGGCTGCCCTGTGCGTCCTGGAGTGCATGCTCAGCAGGCTGGCTCCAAGCTCACATGGAAGTGGGGGGGGCTGCCTGGAAAAGTCGCAGTGAGAAGGGGAAGGTTTTCTTCAAACCCGGCTAAATAAACGTGGCCCACCTGGCCTTGGGCACGGTATGGACTGGCTGTGGGTCCCCTCCTGGCGGTGGGGAATGTGATGTGTGCGGTGTGGAGCTTCCATACAGCCAGATCTCACAGGCTCCGCCCCCCCAGCTCTGCAGCACCCCCCAAATCCCCATGAGAGCCCCATGCAAACAATGGCTCAGGAAGGGGAGTGGGGTCCGCGTGGCTGGAGGCCAAGCCCTCGGGGAGGCGGGGCGGCTGTGTGCGCTCCCTTGTCAGTGAGATTCGAGGTCTGGGGCTCTTCCTCTGGGTCCGGGTAACTGGGGGTACCCCTCAAGGCCCCAGCAAGCAACCACGCAGTAGGCGAGGAGAGCGAGTCAGGGACCCGAGGGAGGAGGGCCGGCCGGAGCGAGGATGAGGACGGGTGGGCAGGGGGCCGCAGACGCAGAGCGCCGAGGAGGGTGCCAAGCACCAGCCTGCGCTCAGAGCCCCGGGCCGACTTCAGAACCCACTCTCCTTCACCGCCGCGGATCCCAAACCCAGCGGAATAAAAGCTTTCTTCCCGCTGCTGCCAAATGACGAGCGTGAAAGCGGCAGTGTCTATGTCAGCTCTTGGTTCAAACCGAGTCAGGGAGGAGGCAAATTGGATCATTATTCATTTTATCGGTTACTTATTTTTAGAGCAATCTAACAATTACATGTAAAGTGCAAAGCATAAACCTGATTTACAGCAAAACTGTTCATTTACTGTCCCCACTTGGGCACCTGACAATTGGCGTTTCCACTTAGCATTCCCGCCCCTCCTCCCCTCCTCCCTGCCTGGGCTCAGCATTTGGCCCGTTAATCCGCAGAAGAACCTTCCAGACGATGGGCTCGACACGGGGCAGGGATGAATGCCACTGACAGGTGAAACAGTCCACATTCCATCGTCCAGGGACCGGTGTGGGCGCCTTGGAGCCACCTCGGGCTGTAGCTGAGGCTGTGGGGTGGGGAGGGGGCCGGAAACAGCAGGAGGCCAGCTGAGGGACCCTCCTGGGAGTGGGAGTGTCAGCCCCCACTGAGTCCCTGTCCCCTGAACCCTGCAGCACCCTCACCCCCCCCACACCGATATGGCACCTGGGGGATGGGCTCCCCAAACAGCAAAGGGATTGATCCCGGCACAACCCTATTATCTGCTCCGATCTGGGGCTCCTCCCAGGCTCAGGGACGTCTCCGTGGGAGCCGCCGGGCTCGGGACGTGAGTCTGATCCCCCGAGACAGTCCGTCTGCAGAGCAAAGCCTCCCGTGGCCTGGGAGCACGCCAGGGCCCTGCTGCGAGGATTTTGACCCCGGTCTCAGAGCGGGGCTCTCCCTGTGCGCTGATCCCCAGACAGAGGAGCCTCTGGGCAGAGGGAAGTCGAGGCAGGGGCGGGCAGCAGGAGCAGGGGGAGGGAGGGGCAGGCAGCCCCCTGCCGCCACCCCGTGGGCAGGGCCCCAAGAACCTCCGGCCCAGGCCACAGGCCCCACGGCCCGCCTTCCTGGGTTCTGACCCCCTCGTCCCGGCCTCGGGGAGCAGGAGGCTTTGAGGGAGGAGGCGCCCCGCCCCCAGTGCTGGGCGGGCGACTATCCATCCTCCCACTCTCACTGCTTTCTCCTCTAATTGAACAAGGGTGAGATGACGATTCATTGCTGTGGATTTTTATTTATTCGAAAACAGAGAAAAGTACCTCAGCTTGTGAAGGGAAGAAAGGCAGTTGATAATAAAAAGGTGCCTCAGGCCCTTGGAAGGACAAAGCCAGGCCCCTGATTGCCCGCACTGCGGGTGAGGCGGGAGAGGGGCCTGGGGTCTGCCGGGTTTTGCCTCTTGGTTGGCAGAGCTCCTCTTAATTGCCATTTAAATTATTCAGGCCGTATTGCCGGGCCCTTCCGTCGGGGGCGGGGCCTCCTTTTCCACCTGGCAGCAGATGGAGGCCCCCTTCCCCCGCCGTCCTCAACGGTTCTCAGGGCTGTCACCTTCCCTCTCTCCAGGGGGTCCCTGATTTTTGCTGCCAGCCATCCGCTCCCCTCTTAGGGAGAGGACCCCCTCCTTTCCTTTGGGAAGTCCCACCCCATGCTCTTGCAGGGGTCCTGGGGGGCCTTGACTGGCTCCAGCCAGGTGGAAATCCTCACCTCCCCGGCCACAGGGATCTGTCTCGGGAGGGCCCAAGAGTGAAGCTGGCCTGGTCCTGTGGCCCTCGGACATGTTCTGGGAAAGGCGGGGCAGAGACCAGACTCCAGTGCCTCCCACGGGAGGAGCTAAGGAAGGGCAGACCCTCGTGGCCTCTGGCTGGGCCATCATTCTGCAACGAGGATGGGAGAGTCAAAGAAGTCAGGCTTCTGTCCCCCTAAACCCATGCCCACCTGGAACCTCCGAGCGTGAGGGTTTTTCAGACCGGATTGGTTACGTGAGGGCACCCCGCGTCCAGTATGACTGGTGTCCTCATAAGAAGAGAGACAGACAGACACAGGGAAGGAGGACACACAGCCGACAGGCAGAGATTGGACAGCCGAATGTGCAAGCCAAGGAGAAGCAAGGATTGTGGAAGCCCCTGGAAGCCAGGAGAGACGCAGAGATGCGTCCAGGGACAGCATGGCCCGCGGACACCTTCGTCTCAGGCCTCCGGCTGCTGGCGCTCTGACAATAAATCCCTGCCAGTGGGGTCACCCCCCGGAGGTGCTGGTAGAGCAGCATCGCAGAGCCGTCCGGCGTGGAGGCTTTTCCGCCTCTGGACCACGGGGGCAGGAGAGCTCGTAAATGCTCTCGGCGTGGCCAGTGTGACGTGGCCAGTGTGACGTGGGGTTTTGGCGATTTGTGGCCGGAGGGTTTCTAACAGACAGAATGTCTAATGAATGAAGGTGCAGGACTGTCTGGACAAGAGCGAGGGGTGTGCGTGTTTTCCCCGGAGGACACGTGCTCAGGCCACGCCACCCCCACGTAGCAAGGGGCCATCACCCCAGGCACCCTCATAATCCCAAAGATGACCAAAGAAGACCCCAGCTCAAAGAGCTCAGAGCTGCAGGAGAAGGAGGAAGAACCGAAACACGGCTCACTACAGAAGGGCCACTGTAAGAATTCACAGATGGCTCGATCCTTTTTGGTTTGATTGTCAAAAACTCTACTTAGAGGGTGACATTTAAAATAAGACTTTCCAGTGCCTCACCTTAAATGACTGGGGGGAAATGTGTTATTTCTGAACATTTCAATGTGCTATATATTCCTCCAACTTTGATTACTAGAGTTCATAAAGGTTGAGTGCCTATTGATGGAGAAGAAAATACTTAGCTCCTGAATGTGGAGAGCACGGACCTCTCCTCACAGCTAGCTCACCTTCACCATTTAAACCCCGCTTCGCTCGGGGCAGGAGGAAAGATCGCCATCGTTCAGTCCTTATGGGATGGGGTTTGGACAATGCATTTTCAAATTAGGTATTGATAACGACTTGATGAGGAACACATCCCCCATTTATTTCAGCTCAGAAAATAGTTAAATAATTTCCATGATCACGTGATTGGGTAGGTTGGAATGCACTTCTGTCTGTTTCTAAAGCTCATGCTTTTTTTTTTTTTTTTTTTTACTGGCTCACGCTTCCTCTCTATGGGTTTTAAAGGAAGAGAGGCTCAGTGTGGCCACAGCCTGAGCCGCGGTTGTGCAGAGGTCTGGGGCAGAGTGGCGGACTGGCCTGGTTAATCCCCAATTCACCATCTGTGCTCCCTTCCGTCTTCCCTGTGCGCTCCAGAACGTGACCCAAAAGTCCTAATACGAGGAAGTGCTTCTCACAGGACGTATTTGCATTTTGCTTTTCCAGCAAGAAGAAGGAAGTGAGCGTTCGCCTCCTCCGTGCTCTGGCGGAGCAGAATGGATCTGCGTTTGGACTGCCGAGGGTCTGCTCCTCCGGCCTCCCCAGCAGAATAAACAGACTTGCATTCCTCCCGTCTCCAAGGTAGGCTTGGCCCCTCGGGACAATCTGAGCACGCACGGCTGGAGCCAGAGGGGCACTGAGAGGGACCCGGAGTCCCACGAGAGTGGACCACTGGGCGCCATACTGACACGTGTGCCAGAAAGGGAGGAGTGGGGTGGCCAGGGAGCCAGCCCAGGAGGATCTCAGGCAAGGGAAGATGCCCCCTGCCTCTTTCCCCAGCTGTCCCACTCAAGGGACAACTGGAGGTAATTGTCATTGGTTGGGGGGGTCCATGTATCCCGCTACAGATGAAGGGGGAGGACCCACTGGCCCACCGCTGCATTTCCTTAGCCGGGTGACTTCCTGCGGTTTCCATTCAGATGCTGCTTGGTGCCCCCCACGGCCCCCCAACGTCCTCTTCTTCCCCAGCTCCCCCAGTTTCCCCAGCTCATCCCATCGGGGAAAGATCGCCGCGTCCAGCAGCTGTGCCTGCACAAGGCCCCTGCCACCTCCCTTCCTTCTGAGCGCAGGGCTGCCGTCCCGCCCTGAAAGACAGAAGTGCTGTTTGCTCAACAAACACCACGGTCTTATCTTTTCATATGGAGGCTATTCCTGCGACAGGCAGAAAAGTTACCTCAAATGTCATGCTGCTAAAATGGCTGGCTTGACCAGCCTATAAGATATGCAAGGGACCTTCCCTTTATCCTCACAGGAAAGGGTTCCTGTTTATTTAAGAAACTCATAAAGGAGAGTGTAGGGGGCCAAACAATGACCCCAAAGATATGACTGCATCCCGATCCCCAGAACGTGTGAATGTGACTTTCTCGGGCAGAAGGATCCCGAGAGGAGGAGGTTAGCTCAGATTATTCAGGGGACCCTGAAGGCGACTGTGTGCATCTTTATGGAGAAAGGCAGAGGGAGTTTTCAGACGGACACAGAGTATGGAGACGGCCACGTGACGACCTATGGGCTGTGGGACACCAGAGCCCCCGGAAGCTGAGAAAGGCAGGAAAGATGCTCCCCGAGAGCCTCCAGAGAGAGCACGGCCCTGCCAATGCCTGGAGTTTGGACTTCTGGCCTCTAGACTGCGAGGGAATACATTTTTGTTGTTTACGCTAAGCCCCCCGCCCCATCGGTGGCATTTTGCTATGGTGACCAGAGCAAACTAATACACAGCGGGAGAACAAAATGCCCCCTTGAGAGGGGGTTTCCGTGGGAAGACATGATAAAGCCTTCCCCCCAAGGAGCCCGGAAGGCCCGAGCACCGGGGGCAGAGACCCGTCCACAGGGGTCAGGGTGGCCATACGTCAGGGTTTAGTGTTGACTCCAAGCACTCAGGACGTTACTGAAGTGTTTTAATGAGGAGAGTGATGGGCCTCGCTTACACTAAAAACAAATCAGTTAAGAACGCCTGCCAGGGAGGCGGCTGGTGGAGAACAGACCTGCCCGGGGAGGAGCAGTGAGGACACCTCAAGGACAGCACGGGCAGAAAGCCGGCCCTGCTTGGGCTTGTTGGGCTGGAGACGCTTGGTATATTTCCAAGTGGGGAAGTCAAGCAAGCAGCTGGATCTGTGTCGTCTGGAGCCCTGGGGACAAGCTAGGCTCCTGTGGGTCATTGGCTGCTAGGGGCTCTTCACAGCCACGGAGCCAGAGGGTACGCATAGGGTGGGTGCCGATGGAGGCATGGGGTGCTCCGCCCCTTACAGATCGGGCCGAGGGACAGGAGACAGGATGGGGAAGATCCTGGATATCCCAGGAAAGAGGATCAGGAAGCGTGGAAGCGGGGGTGTTTCAGGGAGCGGGGGGGGGGGGGTCCAGGAAACGCACCGACAGCTCTCCTGTAATGAAGACAGACGGGTTCCTTGCCTGCGGCAGCGTGGGAGTCCTTGGCAACCTCGAGAAGGTCAGGTCTTAGTCGTGAGGATGGAATTGACCAGGTGCCAGACAGGTTGGTGCTGATGAGAAGCTGAAGCAGTTCCTGGAATCCACTTAACCCGACGCAGAGCATCAGTCATAGCCGCCACCCTTCCCGAGAGCAAGTTACTACGGAGTCATGCTTGAGGTTCTCCGAGTCTGGAGGTCGGTGGAAGTGCTGGCAGGTGCGAGGGACCTCTCCCTCCAGGGGCATAGGTCCTCGGTGTCACCAAGCAGCCGTTGGACACTCGCCCAGTAAATTCGCGGGGGCAGACGGGATCCACCCGGTTGACACCCTGTTTGTTCCTTTAAAGTGGCCTGTTTAGCACTTGTGTCCGGGAAGGAGGCTCTTTTAAAGCAGTGGTCACCAAGGTCACCAGGTCCCAATGATGGGGTCGCATCATGTTGTGAAGTTACACTAAATGGCACATCTGATAAAGGACTGTGATCCAAAATATACAAAGCGCTATTAAAATTCAACAATAAGGTAACAAACCACCCGATTAAAAAATGGGCAAAAAGTCTGGGCAGGGACTGCATCGAAAAAGATAGAGTGATGGGAAACAAGCATATTAAAAGACATTTCATATCACACGCCATCAGGGAAATGCAAATTAAAAGGATGAGATGTTATTGTACCCCTATCTGAAGGGCCAAAATCCAGAACACCAACAACACCAGATACAGGGGAGCACATGGGCAGCAGGGACGCTCCCCCACTGCTGGTAGGGATGCAAAATGGGGCAGCCACTTGGGAAGACAGGTTGGTGTGGGGTTTTTTTGTTTGTTTTTTATAAATCTAAACATTCACTTACCATATAATCCATTAACTACCCTCCTTGGTATTTATCCAGTGAGCAGAAAACTTATGCCTACACAAAAACCACATATGAATGTTGATAAAAGCCTTATTCATACTTGTCAAAACTTGAAAGCAACCAAGATGTCCTTCAGTAGGTGAATGGATAAATAAACCACGGTCCAGCCAGACAATGGCATATTATTCCTCACTAAAAGAAGAATGAGGTACCAAGCCATGAAAATATATGAAGGAACATTAAGTGCATATCACTAGGTAAAATAAGCCGGTCTGAAGGCTACCTGCTGTATGATTCTAACTACATAACCTTCTGGAAAAGGCAAAACTATGGAGACAGTAAAAGGATCAGTGGCTATGGGGGGCGCTAGGGGAGAGGAGGGATGAATAGGTGGGGAGCACAGAGGATGTTTAGGGCAGTGAAACTACTCCGTATGATGCTTCAATGGTGGACATATGTCATTATACATTTGCCGAAGCCTATAGAATATGCAACACCAAGAATGAACCATAATGTAAACTATAGACTCCGGGCGACGTTGGCATATTGATGTAGGTTCATGGATTGTAATGGAGGTACCACTGTGGTGGGGATGCTGATGGTGGGGGAGACTGTGCAGATTCCTGATTTTACCCATGTGCGTGGGGGTAGGGGTTGTATGGGAACTCTCTGTGCTTTCCCCTCAATTTTTCTGCAGACCTAAAACTTCTCTAAAAATACCCTAAATGTGTCAGGATGGCTGCACTTGCCCCTGCACTCCCATTAGCTGCATTAGGGGCTCAAGGTCAGGCATGCAAACTACAGCCGGGAAGCAGGAGCCCCCCAACTCCTGAGTTCCCTTCCAAGGCACTCCTGAGAGTCAGTAAATGAAGGTTAGAAGGTAGACCAGCTGGCTCAATCGATTCCTTGCCCCTTGCTTTAGTGTGACTACTGAATATATATACCCGTGTTATGTTAATATAATTATACGCCTATTAACTCGCAGATTCCTGATTTTGTCCCCGTGTCGTAACTAACTTCAAAATCGAAGCTGCCTCGTGTTCTCTTATGGGACTCCTCTGAGCCTGAAAATTTCCTCAAACTCATTCCAAGGGGCTGTCCCCAAAACACAGCTGGAATTGAACAATTGATTCTGACATTTTCCTGTCCACAGCAGATGATGGAAACCAATCCATCAAACCATCAAATGGTTCAAACCATTTGAACCATCAGGCTCAAAAATATGAAAACCAACCC
>CM052900.1:163604162-163632525 GCA_028534135.1 Potos flavus | reverse complement strand
ATTTTTAATTTCTTGAGGAATCTCCACACTGTTTTCCAAAGTGGCTGCACCAACTTGCATTCCCACCAACAGTGGAAGAGCGTTCCCCTTTCTCCACATCCTCAAGTGGATTTTCTAACTCTGCCCCCAGGACTACATTTTTGCAGTGGAATCCCATCTAGAAGCCTGGGGAGGGCGCTAGCGTTACCCCATATTGAAGATCCCAAGCCCCACAGGGAGGATCTGGGCGTGAGCCATCGTGGCAGAGGGCTATGGCTCTTACCTCCGGCTTATCCTGGGCCGCCTCCCGGGCTGATAATATTCTCATGTTACAGGACTGCTATGGGGAATAAACAGCTCAAATTCATAGAGCGCTTGACACATAGTAACTAGTTTATAATCCGAGCTAGACTTAATAGATTTACAATCATCTTCATTAACGGTCTGGCGGAGAGTGGGCATTCAGTGATTTTCTGAAGGAATGAATGAAGAAATGAATGAACAGCTGTGTAAGGTCAGGGATCATACTATGCCCATATGCCAAGGCCAGTAGCCTGCCAATGGGTTTCCATCTACTTCTTCCTTAAAAAAAAAAATGTTGAGGATGTGGAGAACATTTTTTATTAAGAATAATATTTCCCAATTAAAAATAAATTGCATAAGACATCTGGATTCTCGTATCTGTGTCCTTATTCAGCTTTATGGTTGCTTTGGTTAAATGATATGAAGAAACCCTGACCTCAGACATATACGTAGTCAGGAAATAGCCTTTTCAGACCATCATGGGCTTCTCATTTGATACTACACCAAAATTTGACAAGGGGTAGTTTCCTAAACGTTCGTTGCAATGAGAAATTCCATATCCCCGCCTTTTGCTCTGTATTAAATTAAAATCTATTGGTCTACCTTACTTTGGATGGCTCTTTCACCCAGGCATGATTTTTTTTTATTAAGTTTTTAATTTTAATTCCAGGAGAGTTAATGATAACAGCTTTATCGAGATGTGATTCCCATCCAATTCAGCCATTTAATGTATACAATTCAGTGGTTTTTGGAATATCCACAGATACGTGCAACCATCACCACAGTGAATTTTAGAACATTTTCATCACCTTCAAAAAAAAATCGTTCCCTTTAGTTGTCTCTCTCCTGTCTTCCCCGGCACCAGCCCCACCGTCCTAAGCGACCCGCAATGCGCTCTCTGTCTCCCCAGATTTCCCTACTCTGGACAGTTTGCATCAATAAATGGTACATGGCCTTCTTTCTCTAGCATAATCTTTGCAGAGTTCATCCACGTCAAGGCGTGAGTCAGAGCTTCATTCCTTTTTTATGGCTGAGTACTATTCCAGTGTGGATGGACCACGTTTGTTTACCCACTTGCCTGCTGATGGACATTGGGGGCGTGTCCCCCTTTTGGCCACTGTGAATCACGCTTCCACGAATATGCATGTGGAAGTTTCTGTGTGGACCTTCACTCCTCATTCTTAGGACCTCTGGTGATTTATATCCCCCGGGTGGGCTCTCCCAATGCCTGAGAGCTTCGGATGTAGGAGTGCCTGTTTGATTGGGTCTGCACGGCACAAACAGTCCAAACTGGGGCACTCTAAAGGGCACGGTGGACAATTACTCCAGGACCAGAGCCCCAGGCAGACCGGGACATAGGTTACCCTGCTTGCTGAGAGCCTCCCTCTGCCACGCCCACCTCCCCCAGATTGGCGCTCACCTCCTTACATATCGATGAGGCTAACTGCCCCTCTCCCCATTTTCAAGCAACCTTTAGTAGCGGATGCTCCATTCAGAGGGTTTCACAACTATCCCCCCTGGATGTTTGGGGTTTGAGATTTGGCCCAGGGAATCTGGGCGTGGAGAATGTCCAATCTCACCAGCCCCTCCTCCTAAGTCCAGGTTCCAAAGGGATGTTTGTCTGGTCTATGTTTTCTGGAACTCGCTGGAATGCAATAGAGAGCCTCCTGGGCAGACCTCACTTGCCTGATTCAGCGGTCACAGAAAACATTCTGGCTAAGTGAGCGGATGAATTTAAGAATGACTGACCCTCAGCGGCTGGGCACTCTGCCTGAAGGGAAGCTGACCCAAATGTGCGAGCGTCATCCTCTTCCTCCCGAGCTCGCGGGGCACAGGTGCCCTGACACCCCCGTCCCCGCAGCTCTTAGAGGCTTGTCTGCGGTAGGCGGGTGCTCAGTTCCTGCGGAGGAAGGTATCACGCTCACGGACACGCGTGGACACAGCACCTGCTTTCTGACAGTATTATTCTGCTGACTCTCTTCTGAGACCTGGACACGATCCCTCCGCAGCAAGTCACAGCCTCCTACGCCCCGCAGGAAGGAGGTCTAGGAGTATAGCTTCAGGCTGTAGCCCCTGAGAGCAGACAGAGCTTAGAAGGGCGGCGGGGCTGAGCACGAGACAGGGGCCAGCCGATGGCCTTCCGGAGGTTGTCGGCGGGCAGTCACGCATTTGTGACTCGTGCACCTGTTTAGCGTTAGAATCCTGCCCCGAGCTGTAAGTCCCATGAGGGTGGAGATCCGGCGTGTTTAACTTAACAAACAGCTGATAGCTGGGACCTTGCCCATTAATGCTTGTTGCATCAAGAAAAGGTTAATAAGTAGTTGATGGTGACCGACTAATAGTTATCGGTTGATGCTAACGAGTAGCCGGTCTTCCTATGAACGGCACCCATGAGTGCCCAACGCAGAGGAGCGTGCCAGAGCTCCTCCAACTTAACCTTCCGCGGCGCGCCCCTTCACTTCCCACTTTCAAGAGGTGAGGACCAGTCTGGGAAGTGGTGTAACTGGGCTGACCTCCCACAGCGGGCACGTGGCGGAGGCAGGACCCGAAGTCCTTGTTTCTTAAGCAAACAAACGGGGTGCTCTTCTCACTACCATAGGCTTCCTGTCGTTGGACACAAGCGTCCGTGCCGATTTTGCAGATCTCGGCGGTGGGTGAGTGGGACGGGGCTGCAGGGGGAGGTGGCGGGAGGAATTCTAGCACCGTTGCTCCGCGAAGAGAGATCCCGGATTGCTACCCTCGCTTTATATAGCCGGGCGCAATGACACTCCTCAAGCCCCTTTGGAAAGCCGTGGGCCTGATTCAGCTTTTAAACACGTGCTCCAGACAAGGCAGGTCTGTGCTGCCTTCTCCAGAGCCTTTTGTTGGCTCTTGCAACAAAGGAGAGCTCGGGAACACCAGACATCAAGCCCAGAGCCAGGAGTCACTGTCTCCCAGGAGACTCGGCATTTGCCTGCTAGCTCAGTGAAGCCTTCACAAACCTGGAACAAGAAGCCAAGGAATCCTTAGCTCTACCCCAGCCTCACCCCCACCCCCACCTCCACCCCAGGTCAGAGCTCAGCCGAGGTGCCCGTTAGGCATTGGTGACTTAGGCAGGGCTGGGGATGCCCAGTGGGTGACATGAAACCCACGTGGTATGTCTCTGTTTAGCCAGCTGAATCCAGATTTCTGTCCCCCTCTTTGGAACATTTAGTGGGGGTAGTAAAATTCCTCCCCAGACCATTGAGAAGAAGCTCAGCCTGTGCTTGGGGTTTCCAGCCTTGCAGGGAAGCATCGACCTGCTCCATTACGTGTGTCCCAAAGTTACAGAAAACTGGAATAAACTCTAGCTTAAACTAAGACTGATTTATCTTTCTTGCCTACTAGAGAGTCTATAGGTAGGTTCCTATGACGTCCATGATGCCGCGGTGGCCCGGACCTCTTCAGTCCATTCACTCTGGCGTTCTCGGCTCATGGCTTCCGCCCACGTAGCTGCCACCTCAGGTTGACAACATGGCTGCTGTGACTCCTGCATCCCATCTATGTTCCAAGCAGGAGTAAGGAAGGCAAAAGTTGTGTGCTAGAGGGTCAGCCCTCTCCCAGAGAACTCTGCAAAAAGTCCCATCAAGCAATGTCTGCCTGCGTGTTGCTAGCCAGGAGTTTGTCACGGGCCACCCCAGGTACGAGAGGGCCTGGGATAGATGCACTTTGGCCTGGCATATTTGTCACTTCCCTCGCCCCCAACCACCACCATAAGTTCTGTTAGTAAGGATGAAGGGGAGAATGGATATCGGATGGTCAGCTGCATGTAATTGCAACCACATTCCCCAAAAGACTAAACAAAAATGCACATTTCATACAAGCACAGTTTCAAAGGTGAGATTTGGAGACCGGCTATACTGTCTTTAAGAATGTTGGGGAGCCTGGGCGGCTCAGTTGGTTAAGCGGCTGCCTTCAGCTCAGGTCATGATCCCAGGGTTCTGGGATCGAGTCCCGCATTGGGCTCCTTGCTCAGCAGGGAGCCTGCTTCTCCCTCTGCCTCTGCCTGCCACTCTGCCTGCTTGTGCTCTCTCTCTCTCTGACAAAAAAAAAAAAAAAAAAAAATCTTTAAAAAAAGAACGTAATGGCCCAGAGCAATGACTGGTACTCCTTGGATATTACTGCCTTGAACCCATGCTACCTACCAGGTTCTACTTTGGGACATATTCAGAAAGTGGGGAATAGAATGGGGAGAAATGGGGTTTTGCCCAAAATGCTACCCATATGATCCACTAAATAGAGCCTTGGCTTCGACCGGCCGGGGCTGGATCACAGAGTCATCCCTTCCCTGCTGGGTGATCTCGGACAATCGTCTTTGAACTACTTCTATGTACATACCTATGTGCTCAGGCCTGAGATTCAGGCAGTGTGCCAAATATCACAATATTACAACACTGAAATGTCTACATGCTGGTTGGAAAGGGCCCCTGAACTTGCCTAGCACCACCCCACATTGCTTCAGCCCCTCACTCAGAACCCCTGCTTGGCTCCATGGCCATAAGCCAGCCTCCTCCATTTCAGGGTTCGAGCTGCACAACACTTAATATTTTAAATGTTCGGCTCAGCTAGGAGGATATTATCAACCTCTCTGCGTTGTTGCGGTGGTTAAATGAGATTAGAAATGTAAGATTCATCATGGTGGCTGATGCTTATAGACTGGGCTGAATTCCAGGCCACACTGGAACAAGCCAGCTGGGTATTTGCTCTGCGTCAGGGCACTCAATAAGTGACATGTCTTCCTCCCTCCTTGGCATGTTCCGGAAGCCTCTTCAAGCCTGAGAATAACAGCTTGGACAAGGCGTCATTAGAGGAAGTGGCTTTTCTGCCTGATTACTCTCTGGATTGGCTGTGAGCAGCCCGGACGTCACCTGAACTGCTGCTTGGGGAAATGCAGTCTGATGATCCTTGGTCAGAAAAGGGGGCCATAGAAGGGACAGATGCTTTTTGGTGTGCTAAGAAGGGGTCTCTCAGTAGATCCTAAGCACAATAAAACTCTTAAAGTTGGTTGTTATGGTGATCATGATGGTGATGATAGAGATGACGATGGAGATGATGATGGTGGTGATGACGATGGTGATAATGGTGATGATGATGATGATGGAGATGATGATGATGACGATGATGATGATGATGGAGATGGTGATGATGGTGATGATGGAGATAATGACGATGATCATGGTGGTGATAATGGTGATGTGGTGATGATGGAGATGATGGAGATGATGATGGTGGTGATGACGATAGTAATGATGGTGATGATCATGATGGAGAAGATGATGATGATCATGATGGAGAAGATGATGATGATCATGATGGAGATGGTGATGATGACGATGATGATGATGGAGATGGTGATGATGGTGATGATGATGATGGAGAAGATGATGATGGAGATGATGACAATGGTGATAATGGTGATGATGATGGAGATGATGATGGTGGTGATGGAGATGATGATGATGATGATGGAGATGGTGATGATGGTGATGATAGAGATGATGATGATGATGGAGATGATGATGATGACGATGATGATGATAGAGATGGTGATGATGGAGATGATGGAGATGATGGTGACGATGATGATGATGGAGATGATGATGGTGGTGATGACGATAGTGATGATGGTAATGATGATGATGGAGAAGATGATGATTATGATGGAGATGGTGGGTGGTGATGGAGATAATGATGGTGATCATGGTGGTGATGATGGTGATGGTGACTATGATGATGGTGATGATTTTTCTTGACTAACCACAGCTCTCCCCTCCAGATAGAAGCATAGCCTCCAAAGATGCATTATCTGACCATGGCTATAGCTAGGGGCAAGCACATTGCCCCCACCACCCAATTGTAGTTGGCAAGTGTCTGCCTCTGTTTCCAGCATTAGTCAGGTGCCTGACTCTTCGATGGGTGATGCAGTCAGGTCCAGAGTCCTCCCAGACTTCAAAGTCAAGAATCTCTCTAGAGTTTGGAGATAGAAAAGTTATGCAAACTCAGCATGCCTGCCAGAAAACATGCTCCTTCCCTTGAACAGTTTCTGGCATTGTCGAGTTTAGGGTCTCAGTGAAATTGAAATATAAACTATCTTCTTGAATCATTGGCATCTACTGGTATATTTAGGGGACGGTGTGAGTATCCAAGGTATTACTGGTCCCTCCCTGTGTGAGCTTTATGTTTCCTCAGCCTCCATTATCAGCTTGGCCATGCTACTTGCTTTTCACCAGTGAAATATGCACAGAAGTGACATGTGTTCTTTCCCAGCAGAAGCTTTAAGGGCCACCATGAGCTTCCACTGTGACTCTGTGTGCTGGGTTATGGGTCTGGGGATGTTCAGGTAAGAGCAGCTCCTTCAGGTTGGGTCCCGGAATGAAGACAATGTGTGCGGCAAAGCTGATGGCGACTGTTGGTGGTCATGAGCAAGAACAAGAAATTGACCTTCTTTGCGTTCAGCCACGGAGCTCTGGGGGTTTTCTGTTGCTACAACATAATCTAGTCTGTGCTGACCGATGTGGCTTATGAATCACTTGGGAAGGGACATCAATAATGGAGCTAGACTGGCATCCAGCTTTGCCTTTTCTGCCCGAGACCAGCCAGTGGCAGCCACCGCGCCCAGGTCAGACCTCCTTCCTTGTGCAGTAGTCTCCATTTCAGGAGTTTCTCCACCAAGTCCTGTTTGTTTCCAGGGAGCCTCCCTGGTCCTTTCTGTACGTGCTCAGGGCTCGCTCAGCAGGATGACCTCATCCTCTCATCCCCCTACTACCAGGTATCGGCTTTGGGTGCCAGAAAGAGACTCATCCCCTAGAACAATCAAGGGTCCGATCTCCCATGTCCCTGATCTCCCCTCCCCTCTTTCCCTTCATATCCAAACGGGCCCCATCCCTAGTACTTTGTGAAGTCCAGGAAGGCTTTTAGGGATTCACTGTGATGAGAGGTTCCTTCCTGTCCCTCCTTCTCCCTCTCCCTCCCAAGCCCAGTGGACGAGAGAGGAAGTGCATTTTCCTCGCATCTTCTGGCTCCACTGGCCTGCTGGCTGCCTCTCCCCCACCGTCACCTGCCCCACAGCAGAGCCCACCCCTTCCATCGCTCCCTGACACAGCTTTAACAGGAATACAACTGCCTCGGAGCAGAACCACAACATGGGACAAAACCCTCAGATTTTGGTCTCAGCCACAGTTACGAGAAAATGTGAGGACTGGGCACTGTGGCCCCCCCGGGGTCACCCCAGCCCCTGACCAGCATGCCTCTGCCCACCTCTGGACCTTCTCCTCTTCTCTCCAGCTGCAGACTCCCAACCTCCAGACTCCACATGGCCAAGGGACCTTGTTCAAATGGTCACTCTATTTTGCAATGCAAATTAATCCTTTCTTGTCATCCGTTGCTCATCTAAATAGAAGCAGCAAACTTGTCATCACAGTGAATCCCTAAAAGCCTTGAAATGGGTTTTTTCCTCCATCCCAGGCCAGTTCAAATTCTTAGTCCTTTTCCCACCTGCCTTCAGAGTCCATCACCGGCTCAGAATGAGTGGAGGAAGCAACTTTTCCTCTTTCAGATACACAAGCCTATTTGAATGGACCGGAGAGACCTGGCGTTTCCTCCTGCTGGCCCTGGGCTGTGGGCGGACTGTCCTGTGAGTCATTTTGTCTGGGGGAGTCTCGGCTTGTCTCTCTGGCCCCTGACATGGCAGCCTCGCTCTCGTGCCCAGCTGGAGTTTGCAGCTGGGCACAAGCCTCACCTGGGAGCTGCTCGAAAGACAGGGGAGGGATTCCAAAGTCTGGGCACCTCACCTCCCCCAGAAGGAAAAGTGACTTGGAGTTCCTTCCCCGCCCCCACCCCACCACAAGCAAGTTAAGACAGGGGGCAGAGAAGATAGTAGTGAATGCTTTAAAGAAACTTATAATAATTTTAATCAGCATTTTTTCCTTCCATTTAAAATCACAAACTTAGCCACTTAATCAAATGTCATGCTTAAGACACATTTACCTCCTTGGGAGAAAAATGAACAATGGCAGCTCAATTTGGCTTTGGATGGGTTTTAAAAATAGTCCACTCTGTGAAGGCCATTAGGTAAATGGCCTAAGAGAGCTTCAAAGAGGACCACCTGCGGGGGGTCAGGCCCTCCTCAGCTGGGAAAATAGGGCAGGGCAGAGGGACCAGTGGGCTGCAAGCTGATTCTAGGGTTTCAGGGTGTGGCTTGCTCTTGAGTAGGGGGTAGCCACCAGAAGTGGGGAGGGGGCCAGGAGAACATTCTGTAGCAGCTCCCGGGGAGGGGGGGGGTGGAGAACTTCCCTTTTGCACTTGCTGAAGCCCAGAGGCCTGTGTGTGTGCATATGTGTGTGTGTGTGTGTGACAGTCTGTGTGTTGGGTGTGGGATGACACCCGCCCACCCTCCCAATTCCCAAGAGAGGAGGAAAATGAAAAGGTCGGAAATGTGAGATGGCCTCAAAGTACAGGAAATCAATTACACTAATGGTGAAATAGACGCCCTGGTTTTGTTATTTTACAGCAGGTAGAAAACGACAATGTTTTCATCAAGAGAAAAATACAAAAACAAACAGAATACCAGGTGGGTGCTTTTTTTGGAGGGAGCTGCTAGCTGTAGTTATCAGCGCCCAGAGGGGAAAACGGAACTCTAGTGAGCTCCGGTCCTTACTGATGTGCCGGGGCCTGGGTGGGGCTGGAGGGCCACCCCCGGCCCCAGAGATGACAGAGGCCTGCACTCACTTGGTGAACAATGACAGTGTTCTTTAGACTCTGACGTTCCCTGCTACTTCTGCCAGCCTACTCCCTTGCTGTTTTCAGGGCACACTCCTATCTAGCTCGGGGTTCATACCTACGGTCCAGAGACCCCCCCAGGTTATGTGCATAGAACCCAAGGGGTCTTTAGACATGGGTGGGGAAAAACGATCTGTTTATTCTTGCAAATTCCAACTGAATTCCAACTGAATTCCAACTGAAATGCAATTTCTTCCATTACAAGTGTGGGCAACAGGCCCCTGTGCCCTGCTCTCAAACCCAGAACCTGCAGGCATCCCCCCATCACGTGACCGACATTTCGGGTGTCTCAAAATATCATTGCTGCACGTCTCCACTTCTAAATCGTGCTATGTTGTGGATCCACCCACTCATTACTTGACATAATATTAAAGAACATACATCGCTATTTCAAAAATTTGTTTTAACAGTTTGATGACGCATTGCCATATAATTGACTTCCTAATAACTCTTCCTAGTGCATTTTAGCGAATGTGTTTATAAACGTTCTGAGACAAGGTGCCCACTTTGCACATGGCTGCTGAAGGGGTCCCTGGAACAGAGGGGATCAGGACGTTCCCCCCACCCAGTCTCCCCCCCCACCAGGGGCCTACTTGAGGGTTATTCTGCCTCCTGGAAGGGACTCCCTCCGGCAGCACCCCCACTGTGTCCCGCTAGGTGGCAGCACTGTGGGCACCCCCTTCTCCCCTGACTATCCTGGGCCCAGTACCTGCTCGTCCCCCTTGGTAGGCTCTGTTCCCCCACACTCCTCAGGGAGAAGGCTCGGGGGGGGGGGGGGGAACCACCCGGGAAGGCACAGGCGGGCAAAGGGCCCATCAGCCTGGTGCTTCTTTGAACCCTAACAGTGACGTTGCGTGTGAGGCCTCATCATTTACTCCCCACAAAAATGAAACCCATTTTGCAGAGAAGGAAACAAGGTCGGAGGACCTTCGGTCAGGCCCCCAGGCCCCTCGGTGAGTGAACAGCACCGGCTGGTCGGCTCATCGCAAACCTTGGGTTCTTGCCGCCACAGCCCCCGCCTCCTGCCTTTGCCCTCTGGGATCTTCGTGGGGAGGCCGGTCACCCGCACCTGCTGTCGGGGCCCAGTAGACTCCTGTGGCTCTCAAGACCCGGAGCCCAGGGATGAAGGGCCTGCCTGGGAGTCTGCCTGCCCTGCCGGCCAAGTCCCAGCCTCGCAGGGCCGGATCTGCCCCACCACCAACTTTGCCCCTTCTCAGGGGGCCGGACCAGCCAAGCGGGGTCCGTGCTGGCCTCACAAGCCTGGGGTGATGGCAGAGCTTGGCTCAGGCTGGCCACCGCCCGGTCAGGTCTGCTATTAGTTAACCTTCCTTCCACTCCTGGACCCGCCTCCAGGCTTGCCACAAAAGAGCTGGGGCAGGTGGTCCCGAAGGCCTGCAATGTGCAGGGCCCTCGAGGGCGCCGCGTGGACAGCCCCGGCTTTGCGGGTGGTTTCCCGGGTGGGCAGAGCACGTCTGGCCTTCGGCAGAGAGGTTCCCTGTAGGTGACGTCTCTCAGTGAGAGGCCGGCATCGAGGGCCCTTCCTCCTCCAGCTATTGTCCTGCAAATACAGCCTCACCCGGAAGGCAAGGGGAAGTCTTGGGATGGGAACGGGGCGGGATACTCGCTGCGACGGGGTCTGGGAGGCCGAGGACTCCTCCGGAGCGAGGGTCGAGCAGCGGCTGCTGCCTGACGCTCAGCCCAGGGGGTTGCCGAAGCCTGCACATTCAGGTCCGGCCTGGGTTGGGGCAGAAGGTGCTGAGCTCTGACCTGGAACGCAGGGGCTTCTTCCGCCAGGGCCCAGGCGGGGGGCCGGGGAGGCGGGAAGAGAGGGACCCCTAGCAGCGGCCCCTCCTGCTTCCCGGACTCTGGCGGCGCCTGTGGTGCAGCTCTGCCTGAAGGAAACTTTCTGCGCAGCCTCTCGCTCCAGGCGCCCCCCCGCCCAGTGCTCCCTCGGGAACGCCCCCTCCCCAAATTAGCTCTCCAGGTCCACCGGGCGCACCCGTAAATGGGTCGGAACCTCGAACTGCTTCGCAGGCCATCCGGTTACCGTGGCAACACCATCCGGCGGCGCCCGGCGGTCCAATCCGAGCCCGCGGCCTCTCCCGAGCCTTTCCCAAGGTGGGGACTGGGACGAGGCCGGGGATGGGGAAGGGGCGGCCGGGGACCCCGCCTGATGTGTCGCCGGGGCCGGGCACAGCCCCGCGCGGTGAGGCGGGGCCGAGAGCGGCAGTCGGCGCCGGGCAGGGGGCTCGGGCTCCAGTTCGAGGGGCGGGGAAGGCGGGTGACGTGAGCCGGGCCGGGCGGGCGGAGTTGGGACCCGCTCGGGGAGGCGGGGGCGAGCGCGCGGAGAGGCAGACGCGCGGAGGGAGGCGGCCGAGCGGCGCGGGCGGCTCTGCGGCGGGCGCGGTGGGCGCGGGCGGCGGGGCCCCGGGATCCCCGCGCGCCTCCTCGGCGCGGCGCCGCCGCCGCCGCGCGTCCCCACGCCCCGCGCTCCACGGCGCCCTCGCCCCGCGCGCCTCCCGCGCCCGCCTCCTGCCGGCCTCCGCCGCCGCGGCCGTCTGCAGAGCGAGCGCTCAGACGGAGCCCCCGGCCAACTTGAGAGGTGCCGGCCGGCGGCGCACCCCCGGCAGAGCCCCCTGACCTGGCGGCGCGCGGAGGCGACCCGCGTCCTTCGGCGTCGCCGCCCCCCGCACCCCCGGACCGCGCCGCCCCCTCGGCGCGGGGCTCGGACCGGAGGCCAGAGCCGCGCCACGAGACACGCACCGTGCGCGGCGGCGCCGCCCGGCCTCCCTCCCCACCGCCCCGGAGGGCGAAGCCGCGTCTCCTCCGACTCTCACCGCGCGGCCGCAGCGCCGGAGCGCGCCCCTCCCGGGCCGGCCGTGGGCGCCCCCGCCTCGCTGCCGCCTTCGCCGGCTCGCCCCCGGAGGGGCGGCGAGCCCCGCGCCCCGGCCGGAGGATGTGCGCCCCCGCGGGCCGCCCCGCCTGAGCCATGCGCCCCAACGGCGGCGGCGCGCCGGCCGGCATGGAGCCCCGCGCGGCCGTGCTCTGACTCGCTCTGCGCCCCGCGGCCGGCGGGCGGCGGGCGGCGGCGGACCGAGAGCCAGAGACCCGCGCCGCGGGACGGAAGCGAGCGGGTGCGGGCGCCGCGCAGATGGCCGGGGCGAGCAAGGTCTGAGGCTCCGCTCCCCGAAACGTGACCATGTGGATTCAACAGCTTTTAGGACTCAGGTGAGCGACCCGGCCAGCGCCGGGGTGCGTGTGGGTGCGTGGGTGCGTGGGTGCCGGGCTGGGCTGAAGCGGCGCTCTCCTCAACGTTGCAAATAAAGGGACCCCTCCCCGCTCCCCGCTAGCTGCCAGGAGGGGTCCCGGGGGTTCGGTCGGGGTGCCAGTCCCGAGCTCGGAGCTCCGCGGCCCCGCAGGGAGCGGCCGGCTCTCCCGGGCTGCGCGCGTCTGGGTCCGGCCAGGGGTGCCCGCCCCAGCTCCCCGTGCAGCGGGGCTGGCCCGCCGAGCCCGCGGCTCCCGGCGCCAGCAGCGCAGTGTCCTGGCCTGCCGCCCCGGCGCGCCTCCTCCCCGGGGCCCGGCGGGCCGTGGACCCAGGGCGGGGGCCGGGGCTTCCGGAGAAAGCTAGCGCTCCTCCGGCTCCCGGCTGCCGGCGAGAGCTTGGAAGGCGGAGTTGGAGGAAACCAAAATCAAACAAGCCACTCCGCCCTCCCTTCCTCTTCCTCGGGGCCCCAGGGCTGAGCAGGGGCCTCCCGGGCTCCCAGCTGCCGATCCAGCTGTTTGCCGGTGACCTCCGGGCCCGACGGGCGCGCACAGCTGGCGGGCAGCTGGGGCGGGAGGCGCTGGGGCTCTGGGGGAGCTCGGGCGGACACCCCCTACCCACTCACACACGCAGACACCCGCGGGAGCGCCCCGGGGCTTGTCTGAGGGCCAGCTGGAACCAGGGGGTCGAGCCCGGAACTCGCGGCAGGGGTACACAGGAAGACCCTTTCCGGCAAACTTTGCCCGCTTGCTGTGGAGCTCGGGCTTTCAACCCGTGCCAGGGGCGGCCTCAAGCCCAGTAGTGCATAGTTGTCCCCTTGGCGGGGCAGGCTGCCTGCATACCGTCGCCCGCCTGCCGGTGGGGTGGGGGGGCTTCGCGGAGCTGGGGCGTTTTTGGGTCCCGGGTTGCAAGCGAAAGCAAGGAGGACCTAGGCGGAGGCGGAGAAAGCGGTGCGGTTCTCGAGTTTGTCCACTGGGATGCACTGCGCTCCCGTGCTGGGGAGGAAAGGGCCGCTGGGTGCTGGAGCGGCTGCCTGCGCCGCCCCCACCGCCGCCCCATCAAAGCTGGGGGGAGTGAGCCGAAGGGAGGCTTAAGTGCGCGTCCTGATTTTGAGAAATCGGAAGCGGACAGAGCGCACCACGCGTTCTCTAGCTGCCTTTGATTTATGAGACAATCCCCCACCCCGGGGGTAAAGACTGTTTAAAACATCTCGTGAAAATTGTCGAATGTTATGATCCGCCTTTTTCTGGGAAGCGGCATTCCTTCTCCTGGTGGCTGGATCTGGTTTGCCAGCGTGGGCTTTAAAAGGTTAATGGTGAAGCGGATCCTGTTGGGTATTGGCGTGGCCTGAATCGATACAGCGTGCTTGGACTAGATAAGGGTTAGGCTCCCTGTTCTGGGACGCAGACAAAATGGAGCGAGGGCAGCCTTGCTTGGTGACCCCTCCAGGTGCCCTGGAGGGCCTCGGGAAGGATCAGAGGGTCCCAGCCCCGGCTCTGGGTGCACCTTTGGCTCCCAGATGCTTCTTCCCGATCTGCTTTCTGGCTGCTTGATTTCTGACTGACTGCTGGCAACTTATGTGGGTTTTTCTTTTTCTTTTTTTTTATTACTAAGTTGCTAGATTGAAAGATTAGTACATTTTGATAAGGGGAAGAGAAGAGTAAATATCATGGAAGGAAACCTCTCTGTTGGTTCGAAATTCACTAGAACAGTTCCTCTAAAGCATCCCTAAGCGAGAGCTCCTTGGGGTTTTGCTGTAGGAAATAGTTCTGTTGGTGATTTTGAAGTTTGACCTTTTGTTGGTTTTTTTTTCCCCCTCTTCAGTGTTAGCACAAGAGATTTTCTGTAAGTGTGCCTCTAAGGACGAGCTGTCACCTGTCTAGGAGGCTGACAGGAGAGCGCTCTGTCATGTCGGTGACAGCCATCCCCTGGCCGGCAGAGGTGTCTTGCCAGGAGGGTCTGTGCTGTTTGCCCCTCACACCAGGCGAGGGTGATGGTGACAAAGCCAGGACTGCTTGCTCTGGCCCTGGAAATGCCCTTCTTCCTTGGAGAAAGCCCATCAGCTTTGCTTACAAGCCACTCTGTAGGTCCCCGGGTGAGCCTTTTACTGCCTGCTCCCCGGCTTCGAACCTGGTTTCCCCGGGCAGACGCGGGATGCAGAGCCCAGGTCCGTGGCCGGCAGCTCGGAGCACTGCCTGAGCAAGAAGCCCTCCGCTCAGGCTCCCGAGGCAAAGTCTGGGCTGGGTTTTTTGCTTCTGCGTTTGACCGGAGCTGTGCACAGAGCCTTTTCTTTTCACGAGGCAGAAACAGATTTGAGTCTCACTGAGCTTGGAGTGAGGCTCACATGCCTTTTTGGTGGGAGTTGTGTCAAAGCCCCGAGCACGGATAAAGGTATCTCTCGAAGGCAGCCCGGCCTCTGGACCAGCTGCTTTGGAGCTCAGACATAATTGAGCACCGAGCCCAGCTCGGAGGGGTGCTTACTCAGCACGCGGCACAGAGTTTGGCTGCCTCGGCGTTGCAAGTGGCCTCGGAGGCTGCAGCCCACAGTGCCGCAGGGGCTGGGAGCGTGCAAGCCGTTTGCTAGGTGTCCTCAGGCGTGCCACGGCCAGCCAACGCCACGGCTGCTTCCCAGCCCGGGCTCCTGGGGGCCGCTCTGCCCGTTCTCCCACCCACCGAGGCCCCGGGTGTGTGTCTGCTGGGGGGTGGGTGTGTAACAAAGTGATGGGACTCTCTTTCTTCGTGGGGTGCTTCACGGTCCCCCAAGCTCTGGCCATGCACATGGTACCACGTTTGACCCTCGCCACCTGGACCCAGGGGGTGGGCTGTCACCATCCCCGCCTCTGCAGTCCAGCAGCTGGGGCTGTGCGGAGGCTTTAAGAGGGTGGACGGAGGCAGACGCTCTGTCCACTGACATCGCCCTCCTGGTGAAACCGGGCTCGTGCCCTTTTCCAGCTGCTGCTACCAAATTGATTGCAGCCGGAATCCATCGCGTATCAGCGGCTGGGGTGCTCATCAGGGACAGCGAGGCCGGAATAAATGGCCATTCGGAGAGGCAGCTCAAATCTTTCCACCACTGGGGTGCGTCCCCCTCCCCTCCTGCCACGCCCACCCCGGGGATGCACTGTCCAAGCGGAGGAGGGGCTGGCGGGCTCCTCCGGGCCTGTCCCTTCTGTTGATTTATTGTAATCACCTGCTTCCTTTTCTTCTGCGCATGGAGAGGAGAGGGCGGTAAGTAGCGAGCAGGGCAAGCCAGCTCCACGCCTCCCCGAGGCGTCTGGCTCCACGTTTCCGAGAGGGAACCGCCTGCTTCCCCATTGCGACCTGCATCCTCTGAGCTGGGGTCGTTCAGGTGTCCGGGGCAGTGGTGGCCGCCCAGCCCGGCCTCGTCCTCCCCCAGCCCTACTGGCCTGGGCGCCAGCGAGATGTTCTGGCACAGGTGCTGGGCGTGCTTCCTGATGCCTTTCTTTCCCGGGGCTTCTCGCTTGCAAACTCCGCTGCCCGGCCATGTGGATAAAAGCTGCTCCCGGGTCACGACGACGTGGGTAAACAGCAAGCCCCAACCCACCCGTGGCTGCCGCGCCTTCTCCTGTCTGGGGTTACGTAAGAGTCATCTGCTTTCCATATGCGTGGTTGCCAAGTTTTCTTCAAAGGGCTACAAGTCAGTAGAGACCAAATTGATGTAAAGATTAGCTTGGAAAGCCAAATATATCCTTGATCTAGATTTTCATGTTTGAAGTCTGGCTCGAGAGGGTTTCTCCTGCCCGATGCCGGTCAGACACGAGGGGGAGGCAGGAGCCGGGGCTTGCTGGAGCTGGAGCCGACAAGCCGTGGGGCCCACTGACTCTCTAAGACCCCCTTCCAGGAACTCAAAGGAGTCGGTGAGTCATGAGGCCGCCGAGTGGGGAGTGGCAGTTACATAACTCAGATTAACTCTCAGTTAATAGAGAGTCAGAGGCTGCAGCGTGCCCGTGTCAGAGCTTTGGGGGCCCTGGTGTGTGGGGGGCGCCCCCAGCTCCCCAAGTTCTCTATCCACGTGGGGGCTGGAGCAGGTCTGGCTGCCTAGGGGCGGGCCTGGCTGCTCCCGCCCCCTCCCTCGGGGCAGGGCCCTGTACTCCGGCAGTCAACGAGAAGCAGTGGGGTATTTCTTCAGTGCCAGGTTCCCGATGCCCCTCCCGGAAGAGGGTGCGGGCTCCACTCTCTGCTGCTGCTGGGGTGGGGGGCAGCTGCCTCGTCGTCTCCCAGCAGCCTCTGGAGAGGCCGGGTTCGTAACTGGGACTCCTGGCAGGTGCAGAGCAGCGGCCGGCTGCGCTGTGCAAGGGCCCCGGGGACAGTGAGCGGCCGGAAACCCAACATTCCTTCATCATTAGGAGGCTCTCCGACGCGGCCGAAAGAGAGCCCAGAGCAGGGGCAGCATGCTGGGGGTCGCGTGTCGGCAGAGGCCAGGGTCCTGCTGCTGGACTGAGGGGGCCTTCCGATGGCAGGGGAGGGGCCGGGGCTCGCATTAGCATTTCCAGCCCCTGCCTGCGCTCTGCACAAGGGGGTCACTTTATTTCTCCACTCCCTCCCCTCCCCCCAAGAGAAGGTTGGTGGCAGCCGTGCTGGGCCCATCTGTGCGTCCGCCTTCCCAGCCTGCCCTTCACTGTGCTTGTTCTGTCCACTCACTGGGACGCCTGCCATTTGTCGCACTCTCCCTTGGGTGGCCAGCCAAGGAGGGCTGGCGTGGCAGGGCCCGCTGCCGCTCTGCCCTCTCCCACCGTTTCCAGCCCCACGTGGCCAGTTGCCTGGGCCGGGCGGCTGCTGAAGCCTGCTTGCCGGGCCCTCCCCGTGCGTGACCTCAGGGCCTTCTGCAACAGGCGGCCTCAGGACCTTGTAGCCAGCAGTGGAGACCCGGGGGGGGGGGGTGTCCCCCGGAAACCCGTGTCCAGCCTTCCTGTTTGACGCTGCAGAGGAGCGCTGGTCTCCGGACCGTGGGCCCGTGAGGGCAGGGCCTGGGTCTCAGCCTTCCTTAGCTCTTGAGAAAAGCGTGTGGTACAGTCCCTACTCGGGAGATGTGTGTGCAGAAGTAAATGTGCTTTCTGCCTGGCACACTGCCCTGGCTTCATCAGTCTTGCCCTGTGGTTACTCGTCCTTAACGCCACACTGAGGCTTAGGCCAGGAATTCCCCGCCGGGGCCCACCTTGTATTTAGGCCCTGTCCTGCCCCAAATAGAGCACTTCTTCCTCCTCACTTACTGGTGCTGACGGTTCCACCATTAGAGAGTCTTTCCTTTGCTGTGAGAGTTAGTCGCAACTGGAATGCAGACGTGTTTAGGAAAAAGAATCCTCCTGAGCTCTTGCAGTCATGATCAGTTCAGTAGGAGTGAAAGCCTCTGAGTTTTCAGAGGGAGGGAGAATGGGTGTACAGATGGGAAAAGAACCTGAAGGCAGGTGGCACAGGTGTGGGATTCAGGGGAAAAGGTCCCAGAAAGGGAGGACAAGGAGACGTGGGGTGACGGTGGCTTGGGGGCAAATGCAAACTCTTGGCCTTACAACTGGACTGCGTTCTCCCTTCCCTTTGGCTTTCTCGGGGACGGGGACAGTTCCTACACTTACCCGGGACGAGCAAGAGGTTAGCTCAAGACAGAGACCGTTCATTTGCAAGAGAAGGTTCTGGTCAGTACGGGAGTGCACAGGTGGGCAGGCGGGTAGATGCCGAGGACAGGCAGCGGCACGTCCACCCCTGGCACCTTTGCTCCTGCCCCAAACGGGAGCTCCAGAATTTGCATGGTGCTCGGATAGAACACGCCTGCTCGTCATACATGTCGCAGCGTAACTGACATGCAGCATGCCGGTTTCAGGCGAACAGCGTAAGGATGGGCGAGATCATCGCCACGGTAACGTCTAGCTAGCATCCCTCCCTTCGCACAGTTACAGAATATTTTTTTTTCTTGTGATAAAAACTTTTAAGATCTGCTGTCTTAGCAACTTTCAAGTATGCAAAACAGGCAGCAGGCTGGCGGTTGCTGGGAGGGGGGCTGGGGGTGGGCAAAGGGTGAAGGGGCTCAAAAGATACAGACTTGCAGTTATGAAGGAAATAAGTCGTGGAGGTGTCAGGTACAGAATGGCGACTCTACTTAACCACACGTGTCCGCTGTCAGTGTCTATGTTACGTAGAGAGGACGCTCTGATCTCTGAGTTCATTCATTTCATCCACACCTTTGACTGGCTGCTCCGTTCTTGCGTGCCTGGGGATGGCTGGCGGTGAGCGGATGCCGTGCAGAGACCCAGAAATGGGTGGGTTCCTGCCCTTGGCGACCCCACAGTCCAGTAATGGAGGGAGAATACGTGTGGGGATAAAAATACTATTATCGGAGTGGAGACCAGCAGTGGCCAATAGAAATATCATATGGGCCACATTTGGGGTGCTCAGTAGCCTCGTGGGGCCGCTGGTTGTCATACTGGACACTTTCCTGGGGAAAGCCAGAAGTGAGAAAAGTAAATGTTTTCGAGCCTGCCACCCCTCCTCCCAGCCGGGGTCAAGCTTGGCACCATTACTGGTTAGCGTGAGCTCCCCGAAGGGCCAGACTGTCCAGCGCTCCTCCTCGTTCAACAGTGGACATTTGACGTTTGCTGAGCGCCAGATCCATGCCTGGTCATGCCTTGCCGGAGCTAGAACGTCGAGCCAGGGTGGGGGCCACGGCCGCCTCCTTCAGGGGCCGATGGTCTCACGCGGGAGGTCCTTCACACCTGCCGGAGTAGTTCCCGTGCTGGGTTGTAATGAAGCACTTCGGGGGACAGTCGGGGGGGAGTAAGACCAGCACAGGGGGGAGCAGGAGGCCAGGTCACCTTTCAGAAGGGAGAGCTGACCTCCTAGAGGGACAGTTCTAGGGTTCTGCCCCAGGGTGCCCCAGAGCCAGTGTACACGCACCAGACCTGACCTGAGTGCGGGGCCTCCGTCCCCTCCCCTGCACTTGGCACTTATCGCCAGCGTGACGCCGAGCGTCCGTGCCACCCTGGGCCTCGCGGGAGGAGGAGAGATGGTGAATTGCCAAGGTCTGATTCCAGCAGAGACGTTTAGGAACATATTGGGGACCTGTGGGTATCAAAGCACCTAAAATAGGAGCTCCAACTCTAGGTGAGGAGACCAGTTTTTAAAACAAAACGCCTCCTGTGGGAGGAAACTTGCTGTTTTCACACGACTGAGTCTAAGTAAGAAGGGATGGGGCACGCCGCATCCGAACAAAACAAAAAAAACTCAAGAAAATGTTAGCACACAGAATTCAACAATATGTGAAAAGAAGCACATACCATGGCCAAGTGGGGTTTACTCCATGGATGCAGGGACGGTTCAATATTTGAAAATCAATCACGGCAATCTATCAAATGAAAGGCTAACGAAGAGATATCATAGGATCCTCTGCATTTGATAAGTTTGACACCTATTCACAAAAAGGACTGCCAGACAGGTAGGAATAGAGGAGTACTTCTTCAGCTTGAAAAAGAACATATGCAAAAGCCTACAACTATGTTCACGCTTAATGCTGAGAACGGGAAGCTTTTCCCCCTGAGATCAGAACAAAGCAGGGCTGTCTGCTCTCACCACTCCTACTCATTGTGCTGCTGGAAGTCCTAGCCATGGTGACACAGGAAGAAAATGCAATAAAAGACATCCAGAAAGGAAGAAATGCAACTGTCCCTGTTTGCAGATGATGTGATTGTCTACATAGAAAATCTCATGTAATCTATTAAAAAAAAAAAAGCCACCTAGAACTAATGAATGAGTTCAGGGAGGTTGGAGGATACAAGATAAATGTATAAAAATGAATTCTGTCTCCATCTGTTAGTAATGAACACATGGACACTGAAAAAATGCAGTGCCTTTTACAATCACCCCCAAAATGAAATATTTCAGTGTAAACCTAACAAATCATGTTATGCTGCAGACTTGCATGCTTGGAGGTACGTGGTGCTGGTGGAGGAGATGGAAGAAGGTCTATGTGATGGAAAGTCATACCATGTTCATGGACGGGAGGACTCAAGGAAGGAGGTCACTTCTCAAAGTGATGTAGAAGTTTAACACAATTCTTATCAACATCCCAGCAAAATATTTGTGTGCATAAGTAAGATTATTCTAAAATGCATATGTGCAGGTAAAGGGACTAGAAATACTAAAACAGTCTTGATAGAATAATAAAATAATAATAAAATGAGAGTAATCAGTCTGATGATCAAACTTATTATACAGCTGTCATATCAAGACTGTGTCACGTTGATGGAGGGATAGATAGATCAATGAAACTGAGCTGAGAATCCACAGACTCCCACAAATATGCCCAGCTGATTTTGGATAAAGGTGCTAATCCAGTGGAGGGAGGAGAGCCTTTTCAACAGATTCTACTGGAACAATGGGACATTCTTAGCCAAGAGCAAACAAACAAACAAGAACCTCAGTGTTAAGTCTCATACCTAATACAAAATTAGCTCGAAACTGGTCACATAATCAAATGTAAAATGTAAAACTAGAAAGCTTTTAGAAAAGAAAAAAAAAAACTAAGTAGAAGATATTCAAGATGTGCGACTAGGCAAAGAACTCTTGGACTTGCCACCAAATCACAATCCATAAAAGGAAGAAAACTGATAAATTGGACCTCATCAAGAATTTATAATTTTCTGGGGTGCCTGGGTGTCTCAGTGGGTTAAAGCCTCTGCCTTCGGCTCAGGTCATGATCTCAGGGTCCTGGGATCGAGCCCCGCGTCGGGCTCTCTGCTCAGCAGGAAGCCTGCTTCCCCCTCCCCTCTCTGCTTGCCTCTCTGCCTACTTGTGATCTCTCTCTGTCAAATAATTAAAAAAAAAAAAAAAAAAAGAATTTATAATTTTCTCTGTGAAAAACTCATCCAAGAGGGTAAAAAGACACTACCGAGTGGGAGAGAATATTCGCAAACTGCATACCTGACAAAGGAGTAGCATCCAAAAAACAAACCCGTCTTGAAACACAACCCAATTAGAAACAGGTGGAAACCATGAGGGGCTGTTTCCCCATGGCGGGAATCAGGTAGTCAGAAAGCACACGGAAGGATGTTAGAGAAATGCAGACTAAACCCTCGTCTGCGAGAGCGGCTAAAATAAACAGTGCCGACAACAGCAAGTGCTGGCAAGGATGCGGTGAACCTGGGCGCTCGCGTGCTGCCGGTCACGTGGGAAGTGGGACCGTGTAGTCGAGCTTTTCACTCCTGGGCATTTATGCCAGAGCAATGCAGACATGTCCATCCAACACCTGCACGCACACGTTTTGTAGCAGCGTTATGTGTCATAGTCTCGAATGGGAAGGAACCCAGCTGCCCGTCAGTGGGCGAGCGCTGTAGCCAATGCTGGCTCCCTCACGCCGAGGGAGGGGCGGAGCAGCAGCAATGAGAGGGCTGTTGGGATCCCCAGCCACCCGGATGCGTACCCGGAGAGCGATGCTAAGTAGAGAAGATGGTCTGGAAGTTTGCGCGATGCAGGACAGCTCCCTAATGTGCCTCAAATGGTAAAGTAAGAAACGAGCAGGGTGATCGTTGCGGGGGGTGAGTGTGCGGGGAGTCGGTGTGGGCACGTCAGGGCAGCACGAGGGATCTCTGCCATGAGGCAACGCTTCCTCTCTTGGTCGCATCGGTGCCAATGTCCTGCTTATATCGTCGTACCCGGTTTCCTAAGATGTTCCTGCTGGGGGATCCAGGCTAGTGGTGCGGGATGCTCTGTGTTACATATGACAGGGCTTGTGAATCTACAATTAACTTAAAATAAAAATTTAATTAAAAAACGGATGTTCTCTGCTCATCTGCCGAAGGTTAGCGTCTGTTTGGGGGTACCGTGTAACTCGTCAGCACTGTGTATTGGGATTTAACGACAGCCGGGCACCGTGGGGGGGGAGGGCTAAAAACATGGCTTTGTGGAATTTGCTATGCTGTGGGTCTGCCGCTTTTTTTTCAAATGCGAAATACAGCCGCACATGAACGTACGGTGCCGCTAGTGTTGCCAGACCCACCACCAGTGACGGTTATAAATGACCTGGTGCCTAATTATCGGATAAGAAGAGCTGTCCAGATCCTTCTGTGAATCAGGTCAGCTCTGAAAATAGAGCAGCCTTTTTGGGGACAGTCCCACTTTCCCACCCCGGCGCATAGGGTAGCTTCCAGACCGCGCTCTGAGGATTTTAAGTCAAATGCAGGAACAGCTGACGACTTGTTTCTACATCAGTAAGACACGAGCCTCAAGCTCGTCAAGGTTTAGGGCGTTGGTTTGTGGCTTTCCTGTGTTCGTTTCCTTTGGGTCTTTACGATAAAAGAACGGCAGTGTGTGGTGTCTACACACGTGTGCGCGTGCACGCGTGTGCGCGTGCGAGCATGCGCACTCTGTAAATGCTTGTTGGACGGAGTTGGTTAACACAGGGGGAAGCTCTACGTTGCAGTCGGCTGTGAGCTCCTGAGACCCCATGGACTAGACCTGCTAATTCTGTCTTTCCATCCTTTCAGGTCCGGCTGGGAGGCGCCGGGCCCCAGTAGTTCCCGACCCCCTCGTACGCCTCGTAACCCAGAACTTTGCGCTAGGTGACCCAGCCGGGGTGCCTCCTCTCAGTCCGGCCTCAGGATCTTCATGCTGACCCTGTGGAGCGGCCATCGTAGCTCTGATTTTACAAAGGAGGAAACTACAGCTCAGAGAGGTTAAGTGATTTGCCCAAGGTCACACAGCTAGTCGTGGGAGAGCCGAGACGTGGACCCAGTTTTCAGGGACTCCCAGGTCCGTTCGTGCTCTTCTCACCACCCTCCATGGCTCCCGTGTTTTATATAAAATCTCCTTCTCACTCCTGTGGTTAAGTTACACATTGCCCTTTGGGAAAAACAAACAAACAAACAACAAAAAAGAACAAACCTAGAAGGACCTTTTTGAGGCTCTAGTCCTTGTGCCCAGCTCGTGCCGGCATCACGGGTCCTTCTGGCAGCCAGACTTGTAGGTGGAAGTTTCCTGGTCTAAAGCAGAGATTACTTTGTAGAAAAGAATCGATGCAATGTCACGAAGGGATGAAAACATGTCTATGACACAGATACTGTTATTCAGTCTGCTTAATAATTAAAAATAAATGTGTCACCAAATCCACAGAGGCCCCTCTTGAGAGCGCTGGTGAGATTATGCTGCGGAAGTTAATGAATGAGCACGGTGACGCGGCTGGGTTCGCATGACCGATGTCTGGGTGGAAGGGTTGTCAGCGGGCACACGCGTGTGTGCACGCGTGTGTGCGCATGCTTCCTTACTGGAGGATAATTTATGTTCCCTGACATTCACCCATTTTAAGTGTAGGATCCGGTGATTTTCAGCGGACGTGTCGCGCCCTTGAAGGTCCCCGGTGCTGCGTGCGGTTAACCCCCATTTCCGCCCTCAGACTCACGCGGCCATCAAGGGGACTTTCGTCCCCGCAGGTTCCTTTCTCGCGCTCAAGGCAGAGCTGACGACACACGGGCTGGGGTCTGTTTGTTCATTTTTCATCTGATAAACATGTATTGAGTGTCAGTGCTGTCTCGCCGTGGCGCAGCGGCGTGGTGAGATAAAGGGGCGTGCGAAGCTTTCTCTCCTGCCTCGGTGCAGAGATACCATGAAGGGGGGACGTGGGACTCGTCAGAAGGGCTCCGGGTGGACCTGGGCACGGTCCCCGGCAGGAGGAGGGCCGTGGTGGCCGGGGACTGGGGCAGAGGGGGCCAGCTGGCAGGTGGTCCTGCGGTGCCTGCCCCAGCCCCTGGGCCTTTCCCTGCTGCGGGAGGGTGGCGTGGCCTGCGGAGCCCCCGGGAGGCCGCCGGCGCTTCTCCGACCCTGGGCTTCCTACGGGGACAGTGGCGCCAGTCTGGGGAACTCCGCCCTCACGCAGTGCCTCATAGCCACGGGCTTCAGAGCATCTTCTTAGATGAAAGAGGCAGTGCCAAGCCCATGAGCACGGGACAGCGCTCACAGGACGCTCCCCTGGGGGAGAGGGTAAACCGGACGGAAGCTGCCCTGTGCAGGTTCCAAGGTGGGGTTAGTTCCAGGGGGAGCCCGGAGCTTTGGAGAACCCGATTTGCTAAAAGGAACAAAAAAAACGAAGTGAGTATTTACCACTCTGTGGGGAGACAGCACATTTACCGGTTATCCCCGAGCCCGCGTTTCGGGCAGGGGGCAGGAGGAGGGTGGGCTCCTGGCAGCCCTCCCGGGCCGGTCCCAAGCGCGGGGACAAGAATCAGGGCCCGGCTGGCCCTGGAGGGTCTTTGCTCCCAGGGGCCAGCTTGGCAGCTGATGCCGAGGGCAGGGGCCTCCCAGACCTGAGGCTGCTGGGCTGGCCTCCCGTCGGGGGCCCCGTGCTGCTGGGTGCTTGCTTCCTCAAGCCCCGTGTCGAGGAGGGTTCTGAGTTCTGAGGCTTAGAGAGGAGAAGCGGCCTCGACCACTTGTCGTACCGGCGCTGGGCCTGGGGTGGGAGTGTCCGCGAACTCGGCCCCCACCCCCGCCAGGAGGACGGATGATGGGGCTCGAGAGCGGTCACGGCTGAGCACCTTCCCGGAGACTCTCGTGACCGCAGGTCACCAGCACACTCCCAACGCGCGGCGCATCGGACTCATCCCCACGCCGGGGGTCTGATGGAGGCCTCTGATGGCATCCTGCTCCCCGCGGGGGCTCAGAGAGGTCGGGGGCTTTGTCCGAGTCACACGACGAGGGACTAGCAGAGCCGGGCCTCCGACCGGGGCCGCGGGGCTCCGGCGTCTCGGCGTTACACCCAGCCCTTCCTGCGCTAGAAGACAACGCATGGGTGTTGGGGGGCTTTAAGGAGCGTGACGTCCACCAGGCCCGGCAGGCGGCAAGGCGGCGGGGGCGGGGGGCTGGAGCCCGGCACGGAGGGCCAGGGTCCTTCCTGCCTGGCTCAGTGTGGGGCACGCATGGTGCCCAGGCTGCAGAACTGGAAATGGCACGTCCTGACCTTCAGGTGTCCTGAGCCGGGTAGGAAAGGCGATGCTTGTGGAGGGCCCAGCCAGCCACAGAGGTCCGTCCCTGTGCTTGGGGGGCCAGGGGCCCCGAAGTCAGGCCTGCCTGGGGACCGGCTGGATGGCCACGGAGAAAGGAGTGCAGCCCATCGGTTCTGCTGCAGGCTTGGCCGCAGGACCTCCAGACAGCACTCTCCGTGCAGCTGGGGGTGGGAACACTGTTCTCATGCAGATCAAGGATGGCCCCAGGCACAGAAGGGGCGATTTAGGGGGAGGGAGCAGCTCAGGTCCACACCCGCTTCTTTATTCCTAGAAAACCTCTGGTGACACCCCACAGGGCTGCCTCGCTCGGCCACCTAAATCACGTAGCTCTCCTTTCAGAGAGTCCCGTCCCCGCCCTCCTGGACCTGTGACCAGAAATAAACCTTCTGCTGTGGATGCCTCTCCCGAATTGTTGCAAAAGGCGTATTAGGCAAAGGTGAAGAAATTGCCAAGGAGGGCTGATAGGCTTCATGCACCTGTAACTTCTATTTTTGAAAACGGACTTTTCCTAAAACAGGTTGCCAGGCAGGGGCGTTCTCTCTCCCATATTGCCATGAACCTCCCGAAAGCCCAAGGCCAGCCCGGTGACAGAGATCTCAGCCTCCAGCCCCGCTGAGAACCCGGTTCCCACCCTTGGCAAGGACTCCGCGCTGATGAGGAGGGAAAGGGCCCACCCGGGAGGCCGCTTTCCCTCGCTCCCCTCATCCCCTCTGCCCTGCACAGAGAAAATGCAGGACTGAACCCAGATGCTGAAAAAAGCTGTACTTCCTGCTGAGGGACACGGTGGCTTTCAGAATGCAAGGGTTCTTTAGGGAGCCAATTATGCAAGACAAGAGTAAGCATGTTTATTTTTATGACACCGCATTTCTAAATCCCAGAAAATGTTGATGGAGTGGCCCTATTAGGCGCCCGGGGCCCCCCCCATGCTGTGGTTTCACACCCCGCAGGTTCGCGGGGGGGCATTTGCAGGCTCGAGGTTAAAACTCCGCACTGGGCTAATTTACGGCCCGTTGCTACCCCAGAGGTCTCCTAGCTCCCACACATCCAGGTTCCTTCTTCCCTCAGCATTTGATTCCCTTCACAGAAGCCTGATGCTCAGAAACCCGGAACCCCAAGCTCACGCCGATGGCATCTGTCCCTCAGGTTCTCCTGTCCAGGGCGACGGGGGTCGGGGGGGGTGTCAGGGCTATGGTTTCCTAGCGCCAGCCCCCCGGGGGCTCCCCAGGATGGCGGCCGAGCCTGGCTCTGCGCCTGGTAGGGCTGAGGAAGGGTCCCTTCTGATGCCTCCACTCAGCAAAGACGGCACACGCCCCCTGCGTGCAGGGGCTGCGCTGGGCGTGGAGACGGGAGGACCCTCCCCTGGCCTGCAGCAACTTTTAGGGGGCATGGGGGCAGAGGTGCAAATGAGAGTTCAGGAGCCAAGAGGAAGAAGCATGCAGCAAGCATGCTGGAGCAAGCGGGAAGGCTTCCTGGAGGAAGTGACACTCGACCCCGTCAGGAAGGTCAGGAAGGCCGAGTGGAAGGAAGGCAGCTGGCGGGCCCAAGAAGGAGGGTGCGTCCAGGCAGAGGCAGCAGGGTGGCTGCTATTTAGCTTCTGGTGCTTGTGCTTCTCAGCGGGAGGCACCCAGCAGCTCTGTGACTTGCTGAAGACTTCCGACCTCCCGGCTGGGGGGGGGGGGGGGGGGCGGGGGCGAGGCGTGGGCAGAGCAGGTGCGTTCGGGTGGCTCTGCAGGTGGTGTGCAGCTGAGGAGGGAGGTGCACGGGGAGCACCAGAGGGAGGAGCCTGGACAGGCCAGCCGGGCTAGAGTGTGGGGACCTTAAATGCTAAGCCCGGGACTCGGGCTTTGGTCCACAGGCTGGGAGCCTCAGGAGGTCCTGGGGGAGCGCTGTTCCAATGCCCCGGTGTTTTCGGGGGGGAAAAGGGAAAGACAGACCCTGGGGAGTGAGGTGCGGAGGACAGTGGCCACTGAGAGGCAGGGGCGCCGGCCGACTGCAGGAGTCCCCCCGCCCCCCACAGGCAGAGCCTGCCGCCCTGGCTGGTCAGTGGGGTCCTGCCCCAGCCCCAGGAGACCCCAGGCGGTGAGGGGCTCAGGCCAGGAAGACAGCCTGGCCACATCCCTCAGTCAGAGAGGTGGCTGCCCGGCAATCTTCCGGCCAGTTCTCACTGGAAGTTACTCTTAGGAAAAGTGCTGGCTTGAGACCACACGGGGACAGCACACAACTCCCTCCAACCATCCACCTCTCTTTCTGTCCCTTGTCCTGCATTCTGTCCACCCTTAGAGACCTCTCCCGCCCCTCCCCTTGGAGAACCATGCCCCACTCAGGGAATGCCCAGCTCATCCTGCCCACCCGTGGAATGCACGTTTGTGTGTCAAGAAAGGACCGCGGCACGCAGGGTGACCAAGCAGCACCGGCAAGTCCACGTGCGAGTTTCACGTAGAGCAGGGGAGGCTTTGGGGGCAGTTTGTTTCCTGTCTAAATAATATGATCATGGTGGCAGCTTCCTGTCACCTGTGGTTCCAAGTGTGTGCGGTAGTAAAGCTAAAGCAGCTTAAGAGGAGAGCTGGGGGTGCACGCGTGTGTGTGCACGTGTGTATGAGGGGGAGGGTACGTATATGCAGGCGTGTGTGTGTGTGTTGTGTGTATGGAGGTGTGTGTGTGCGTCAGTGACTGGGTGTCTGGGTGTTGGTGTTGTATAGGGGTGTGTGTGGGGGGGTGTACAGGTGTGTGTGTGTGTCCGTGTATATGTGTCTGTGTGTGTGAGTTGGGGGCGTGTGTGTGTGTGTGTGTGTGTGTCTATGTCAGTGTGTCTGAGTCCGTGTCTATGTGTATATGTGTGTGTGTGTACATGGGTTGGGTGTGTGTGGGGGGGTGTGTACAGGTGTGTGTATGTCCGTGTATATGTGTCTGTGTGTGTGAGTTGGGGGCGTGTGTGTGTGTGTGTGTGTGTGTCAGTGTGTCTGAGTCCGTGTCTATGTGTATATGTGTGTGTGTGTACATGGGTTGGGTGTGTGTGGGGGGGTGT
>CM052900.1:163581339-163604062 GCA_028534135.1 Potos flavus | reverse complement strand
CATGTGTTGGGTGTGTGTGTGTGTGTACAGGTGTGTGTGTGTCCGTGTATATGTGTCTGTGTGTGTGAGTTGGGGGCGTGTGTGTGTGTGTGTGTCTATGTCAGTGTGTCTGAGTCCGTGTCTATGTGTATATGTGTGTGTGTGTACATGGGTTGGGTGTGTGTGTGGGGGTGTGCAGGTGTGTGTGTGTGTGTGTCCGTGTATATGTATCTGTGTGTGTGAGTTGGCATGTGTGTGTGTGTGTGTGTGTGTCTATGTCAGTGTGTCTGAGTCTGTCTGTGTGTATATGTGTGTGTGTGTGTACATGTGTTGGGTGTGTGTGTGTGGGTGTGTACAGGTGTGTGTGTGTCCGTGTATATGTGTCTGTGTGTGTGAGTTGGGGGCGTGTGTGTGTGTGTGTCTATGTCAGTGTGTCTGAGTCCGTGTCTGTGTGTATATGTGTGTGTGTGTGTACATGGGTTGGGTGTGTGTGTGTGGGTGTGTACAGGTGTGTGTGTGTCCGTGTATATGTGTCTGTGTGTGTGAGTTGGGGGCGTGTGTGTGTGTGTGTGTGTGTCTATGTCAGTGTGTCTGAGTCCGTGTCTGTGTGTATATGTGTGTGTGTGTGTGTACATGGGTTGGGTGTGTGTGGGGGGTGTACAGGTGTGTGTGTGTGTGTGTGTGTGTCCGTGTATATGTGTCTGTGTGTGTGTGGGGGGTGTCTATGTCAGTGTGTCTGAGTCCGTGTCTATGTGTATATGTGTGTGTGTGTGTACATGGCTTGGGTGTGTGTGTGGGGGTGTGTACAGGTGTGTGTGTGTCCGTGTATATGTGTCTGTGTGTGTGAGTTGGGGGCGTGTGTGTGTGTGTGTGTGTGTGTCTATGTCAGTGTGTCTGAGTCCGTGTCTATGTGTATATGTGTGTGTGTGTACATGGGTTGGGGGTGTGTGTGGGGGTGTGTGCAGGTGTGTGTGTGGGGGTGTGTCCGTGTATATGTGTCTGTATGTGTGAGTTGGCATGTGTGTGTGTGTGGGGGGGTGTCTATGTCAGTGTGTCTGAGTCCGTGTCTGTGTGTATATGTGTGTGTGTGTGTACATGGCTTGGGTGTGTGTGGGGGGGTGTGTACAGGTGTGTGTGTGTCCGTGTATATGTGTCTGTGTGTGTGAGTTGGCATGTGTGTGTGTGTGTGTGTGTGTGTCTCTGTCAGTGTGTCTGAGTCTGTGTCTGTGTGTATATGTGTGTGTGTGTGTACATGGGTTGGGTGTGTGTGTGTGGGTGTGTGCAGGTGTGTGGGTCCATGTCTGTGTTGTGGAATGGACTGGGGCAGAGTGGGTGTGGGGCATCAGTGGATTTAAAAATCACCAATTAATAAATCTGTGCCCTGTTCATCCATCAGCTGCCAAGTAGTTCAGAACCTTAATTAACAAAATCTCTTGATAGCCCTCCAAGGTCAGGACATGTCATTAGCCTTATTTCACAGGTGGGTAAACTGAGGCATTGCAGGGTTCAGCAGTGTTTCTAAGGCCATGAAAGGTGAGCAGAGGGGCACCCAAGGGCTCCAAGAGGAGCCTGAGCAGACCCCCGTGTGCCCTGCTATCCTGCCACCGTCCTGGGCAGGGATGTCTGGGGAGCGCGGGCACACCCTCCCCGTGTTCTGCATGTGGTGCGTGTCCTGGCACCAGGTGCCCCCACCTGGGAGATGGGCTGTGTCCAGGGCTGATGTCCCAGGGGCACCGCCTTCACTGGCGGGCCTTCTTGCTGGGCTCCACCCTTTATTATCCCTCATTTATTTCTCAGTGACAGACAAAAGTCTAGGGCATCTCTGAGAGTCAACGGGGAGGTGGGCTTCATACCCACCCTCCCATAATCTCTCCCAGCCCCTCCCATCAGTCTGAGACCCTGTCTTGTGTAGGAATTCCAGAGTCCTACTGAGTCACATCAGGTAGAGTTCATGTCAGTGGCCATGGGGCATATTTAGGTTTCACAGGGACTCAGACTGATGGGACGGGAGCCAGCAGGAGGGACCCAGACTCAGCCAACAGGAGGGACTCAAACTCAGCCAGCAGGAGGGACCCAGACTCAGCCAGCAGGAGGGACCCAGACTCAGCCAACAGGAGGGACTCAGACTCAGCCAGCAGGAGGGACCCAGACTCAGCCAGCGGGAGGGACCCAGACTCAGCCAGTGGGGGGGACCCAAACTCAGCCAGCGGGAGGGATCCAGACTCAGCCAACAGGAGGGATCTAGACTCAGCCAGCAGGTGGGATCCAGACTCAGCCAATTATTCTGTTTAATTTTTTTTCATTGAGGTGTAATTCACATAACATAAAATTAACTGTTTTAAAGTGTACCCGTCATCGGCACTTTGTACGTATACGGCATTGTGGTATAGCCATTAGCACTTGCTGGTTCCAGAATATTTTCGTCTTCCTACAGGAAGCCTGGTAGCCATTAGCTGTCGTTCCCCAGTGCACAGTCTGCTTTCTGCGTCTGGATTCGCCTGTTCTAGATAGCCCTGTGAATGGAAACATGCAGAATAGGGCTTCCGTCCGCACGCACGCTGCTCCGAGCTTCACCCACACCGCCTCTGAGTGGCTGAGTACGGTCCCCTCGCTTGCGCACACCGCACTTTGTTTCTGATGTGTCCACGGGTGGACGTTTGGGTTGTTCTACCTTGGCTGCCGTGCGTGGTGCTGCTTTGGACGTGGGTGCATGCGGGTGCTCGGCCGTCTGTTTCCGGTGCTCTGCAGCACGTGCGTCCGTGTCTGCGCCTCTCCAGCACGGGCTCTGTCCACAGCTGCTCATGCGTGTGGCCTTGGGAGGTTCCCATGCTCCCTCCCAGCCTGGCTTCCTCATCGGAAGGATGAGGAGTGGAGGTGCCACCCCGCCCGGGCCTGGGAGGATGGGGACTGCAGGAAAAGCACAGCCCGGGGCCTGGCGTGCGCCGGCGTCTGCTCGGTGACAGCCAGCCCAGCCCCCCGCCCCGTCACCGAGCAGACAGGCCTCTGCTTTGCCTGTGGGCCGGGCGCTAGAGCGCTGGGCGAGGAGCAGCTGCTCTGTCTTTACTCCTAACACATCCCCGGGGAGGAGGCTCGGGTGAGAAGCAGCACTTTTTATAAGCTCTACACTAAAGAGGGATTATGAGCCATTTTGGGAATGGATTAAAGCAATTGCCCCTGGGATGAATCTTATTCTCGGTGACTTCTGCTTTCCCCTCTTCCTGGACGTCAAAGCTGAGCTGTATGGTCTATTAAACACTACCTGAGCCGACGTTTATCCTTTTAGCCAGATACCAGCCCAGACCCCGCAGGAGCGGGGACCTCAGTGACCCAGCCACGTGCCACGAACTTGGAGCGTCTCCGGTGATGGCCCGGCTTGTTGAGCCTGTCGCTTTTCATTGAGAGCAGCATCTTGCTGGCACAGAGGCGTGGTGCCGTGCCGCCTGCCGCCGGCTCCCGGGAAGCCGCTGCCCCTCCCCTCTGGCCCCGGGTCCCCGTGTGGAGTCTCCCCGCCAGCCTCGCCCCTCCGCGGTTTCCTGTCCCAGGAACCCGCTGGGTCCCCTGTTCAGGAAGACATGGGAACCCGGGAGCAAACCCGAAGGAACTGGAACATGGTTTCCCGGAACGTTCTTTTGCCCTCTCCCGTTTTTGGAGGAGGGGAAAAGAAAATGACCACAAACTTAGTCCCTATTGGGGATTTAAGTTTCTGGAAAGCATCTCGTCAGGGATGTCCTGGCATGCAAACCATTCGAGAACATCCTGAACGCGATCCATCGTTACTTCTCGGTAGAGACGGTGGTAGTAGTAACACTTTCTGGCATTTCAAAGTGTGCATCACACTTCCCATGCATTGTTTCCGCTTGTCTTCACAGCAGTGAGGAGACTTGGGTGATTTTGCTCACTTTATGTAGTAGAAGAAACTGAGGTCCAAAGTGTAATCATGATCATAATATCGACACGACGACAGTTTTCATAAAAGTAGCAAAGTACCAGGACGCCTGGGTGCTTCCGTCGGTTGGGCGTCTGCTTTTGGCTTGGGTCGTGATCTCAGGGTCCTGGGTTCGAGTCCCACGTTGGGCTCCTTGCTCAGCAGGGAGTCTGCTTCTCCCTCTGCCTGCTGCTCCCCCTGCTTGTGGGCTCTCTCTCTCTCTGACAAATTAATAAATAAGATCTTAGAAAAAAAGTAACAAAGCACCTAACAGGGAGGAGGAACTTACAATGTATCGTGTAGCGTGGGCACCTTCTCCCGCTTTTTCCACGAGCCCGCCGGAGCACTGGGGCCTGAGTCTCCCATCTAATGGCTGTAGGGGACCCGGGTTCACGATGGTCTGCACTCCTGAGCACACCCCGGGAGCGGAGGGAATGGTCCTCCCGTGGGTCCTGCTGTCCTTTCCAAGCACCTCTTCTGGTCTGTGCCCTGTCGCATCCCCATTCCTCAAAGGACGATGGCATTGTGACGTGAAAACCTCGTTAGCTGTACTTCTAATCTAAAAGATATTGGCCCATTATTTTTCCTGCTTTTGTAAATCCAGAATCCAAACAAAATTGAATCCCTGGGTAACCAGAAAATGTAATGAATGGAACACAGCCTTTCACAGGGAAGCTGGTCAGAGCCTGCTTTCATTGTAACGATCTAGCCGGGGCCTGTGGTGTGGACCTCCCACCTGCACTCAGGTACCTGCTAGGAGCAGAGACTTTCAGAAGCGAGTGCTCTCGTGAGCCCCGTTCCCCCGTGTTTGGTGGAGTCCTCACTCTCCCCTCACCCTCCGCCCGGGGTCCCCTGGGGCTGTGTGCAGGGGGTCTGGGAGTCTCTGGGCTGCTTGTGAATCGAGTGATGATGGGGGCTGGTTGTGGGGTCCCCGCACCACCGTGCTGGGGGGAAGGAGCCATCGGGGGTCACGCGGGCCTTCCCTTATGGCTGCCAGTGTCCCTGAGGTTCCCAGACCCCATCACTGGGACGTAAAAGACCTCCAAGCGTATCAAACAGATGAGCCAGCCGGACCCCAGGGAGCCTCGAAGGGCCACACTCAGCCGGATGGCTTTGTCTCGGGTACGTTACAGATGGGAGGCTCTTCCTGCCAGCTTTGCCCATGTGCTGAGGGGATGCAGCAGGTTCGTGCTGGGGACCCTGTCCTGTGCTTCTAAATGTTGATACACCCCCCAGCGTAAGAGTCTGGGGGCAGAATTCTGGAACAGACTCCCCAGGAGGTCCCAGAGCAGCCACTGTTGGGGCCCAGAGCCCAGAGAGGAGGGGCTTCCACTGCAAACACTGGTCTCTGCAGAGTCCTTTCCAGGCTTTGGGTCACACCTGCCCCGTGCTCACTGTGTCCCTGTCTCACGGGTGATGCCGTGGGTGGGGGGCATCGTGAACCCTGACTGGTCCTGCCCCTGGTTCCTGGGCGGTGGCTATGGGGTGACACCACATCCTGAATCTGTCCCCTGATGACTCACAAGTAATTAAGGTCACTAATCAGTTAATCCTAAAATAGGGCGATTATCCCGGATTATCGAGGAGGCTCACCGTGACCACGTGCGCCCTTAAACCCAGAGACAAAAGAAAGGTGGAGAGCTGCAGGGGTGGGGCAGACACGGCAAACACGGCAAGGACGGGGGCATCTCGGAGGGCACAGGGCCTCGGTCCCGAAGCTCCAGGGACTGGAGTCGGCTGCCCCGGGTGCCCAGGAGGGGACGCAGCCCGGCGGTGCCCCGACGTGAGCAGTGTGACCCCGAGCAGAGGGCCCGCCGCGCGCTGCCCCACGGACTGCGAGCGCGTGAGTGGGTGCTGCTCCGAGCTGCTGGGTCTGCGGTCTCCCGTGACGCGGCAGCAGATAACGGGACAAAGAAATCAGCCGATGAGACGGCCCCGCTCGTCCGGTCCGGTTTTCTCCCCGTTGCCCTCCTTCCTTCTCTGCATTTTATGTTCCAGATTTGGGGTACGGCGGGGGGTCTGCGAGACCTCTTTGCACCGTGGGCTGTGGATGCACAGATGTAGCCGGAAGTCGTCCCCGACACGGACGCGCCAGTGGCTCGCGGTCCCCGGGCGGACACATTGGGATGTGAGTTCTCGCTCAGCCTCATGCTTCATCAGTGACGGTGAACTCACCACTGGCGTTTTGGCCTCTCCTGCCGCAATCAAGGCTTTAGCAGAACGACTGATTGAGGGGAGGGGAGGCTCCTGAGGCGGGAGCAGAGAATTTGAGATCTCAGCTAGGCCGCCAGACAAAATACAGGACGCCCGGTTACTTTAATTCATGCTCAGTTAATATTTAATTTCAGACGAACAACAAATACTTTTTTTTTTTTTTTAACAAATACTTTTTTTGTTGTGGGTATGTCCCAACGTTTGCCTGGGATATTCTTATACTTAAAAAAAAAAAAAAAAGAAAGAAAGAAAGAAAAAAAAAAAGAAAAGAAAAGCCCTTGTTTCTCTGAAATGCAAATCTAATTGGGCATCCTGTACTTTTATTTGCTAAATTTGACTGCCCTGCTCCCAGAGATTGCAAACGGGCTGAGAGGCTGGATTAGAGCTGGGTCAGACCAGCAGCCAGGGAGGGAGCACTGGAGACAGGATTCAGGGGAGCTGTGGGATTACTAACCCTTCTCAAGGTCAGGGGTCAGCAAACTATGGTTTGAGGGGCAAATGCCACGACGGCCTGATTTTATAAATAAAGCTTTATCGGCACGTGGCTGTGTACGCTCGTTGGCATATCGTCTGCGACTGCTTTTGGGCTCCGGAAGACAGGATTGAATGGTTGTGACGGAGACCCCAGCCGAGCCTGCAGAGCCTGAGACACGTGCTCTCCGGGCCTTTCTGGAAAGACTTGGCCGATCCCTGCTGTGTGGTCAGAAGTTAACAGGAAAGCGTAAGTGCTGGGAGTGGAGGGAAGGACTCATGTCAGATGCGGGGGTGCGCCTTCTGACCTGGAGGGCCCCTGGCCCGGCCTCCTAGTGCGGGGGGCAGAGGCTCCTGGCTGCCAGTCTTGGGGCCTCCACTCCTGGGGCTCTGGTTCCGTGGGGGGCCCTCGGAGCTCCTTTCTGCATGGCACGGGGACAGGGCGGAGGGAGCAGCCTCCACCCTCCTCTGCCTCCCCGCCTCTGTATTTTGGGGTCTCTGGCAGAAAGTTCTGTGCAAACAAAAACCTCGTTTTATCTGTGCCCTCCTATTTCTGTCGTGTTGCGTACTTGGGCTGTTCCTTCTCGACATTCAGCATTTTCAAACACAGATTCTGTGTGGGGCGTGAATCACAGCACCGTGTGGCTCTGGAGACGTTCCCCTGGGTGCTGGCTCAAGCATCTTCCCGCAGGTGGGAGAATGCCGTCCCTTCACCGGAAGGCCGGGTGTCAGAGCAGCAGGACTGGAGGGAGGGGACAGGGCCCACACACAGCCTGCACCCTCCTCCCAGGGCCACTGTCTCCCTCCTGAGCGCCCCCAGGGGGAGCCTTGGCAGCACGTTTCGGGGGCTCCCAGGACCTCTCCACTTCTGATGCCAGCTTCAGCATTTGGGGATTCCCAGGACCACCCTCTGGTTCAGTATTTTGCTAGAAGAACTCGCAGAGCTCCGCAAAGCCCTATGTTCCCAGCTCGTGTTGATTACAGAGAGCGGATACGGAGTAAAATCAGCGAAGGAAAGAGACACACGAAGTGGGGTCCGGGGAGGAACTAGACACAGACTTCAGCCATCTGCTCCCCATGGAGTCGGGACACCTTACTTTCCTGGCGACAGTGTGTGGCAGGGCCCACGGAGGGCCAGGGAAGCTCACTGGAGTCTTGGGAGTGCAAGGTTTTCACTGCAGCATGGGCACAGAGACCTGCCCGCGTGGCTGACCTCAGTCTCAGCCCCTTGGGAGCCCAAGCGGATACCACGTGACCCAAAGCCTCCACCATCAGTCACGCTGCTAGACGGTTCTGTGGCCAAGGCCCCCAGAAAAATACAGACCCTCTTATCAGGCAGGACCTTCACGGGCCCGGTCACACCTCCTGGTGGCCGAGGGCAAAGGGCAGGCCTCTTCGGGCAAGGTTAAATTCTTTGCCACCCAGCGTGCCTTCCGAGGTCCAGGATCTTGCACAATCGCACTATTGATGATGGTGTCGCGAAAGCCAGCAGAACACTGCCCCAAAGGTCTTCCGGGCAGAAAAATGGGAGAGAGTGGAGAGAAGCTTCTCCATTCATCAGCAGGTCATCCCTGGGGCAGTCAGTGAACCTGATACTGACGCAGCATCCGGGCCACTTTTCCCACCGGGACCCGGACACCTGCCCGGTGAGGAGGTCCGCCCCGTGGCTCCCAGCTCCGTGTCCTCGTGTGGGGACAGCCTGTCCTGCAGATTGCCCACGGCGTCTCCCCTTCTGTGGCCTCTGGACGCTCGGCATGTTTGAGGAGAGGATGCTTTTCCCGTCCCTCTGGCTGCTGCAAGACCAGCGGGCCCGTGTGTTTGCCTCCTCATTTCAGTCTTGGTGACTGTGTATTAGTCACGCTCCTTCAATTTCCTCATCTCTGTGCACTTGCTTGTTTTTTTTTCCTTTCTTTTTTTTTTAAGCAGTTCCAAAAAAAGATGATTTGTGTGAAGGCAGTAAAAACTGAGTTTATTTACAACGAATCCAAGCTTCGGCCAAAGATTCCAGAAGAGGCCACTGGCTTCTGGAATGTGCTTGGTTGCATCATCGTTACATCGAGCTGTGGTCCTACTGGCTGCGTTAGACCCTGTCCCTCGCTGCTGTCCCTCTGGGCCCCCTGATGTCCACTCTGTGACTCTGTGAGGTCAGCTTTCCAATAACACGCACATACGAGAGAGAGAGAGAGAAGGAAGGTGGCTCCTTGGGAACTCTCGTCCACAAAGCACCTATAGACTCTGATGTGGGCAGATGGGGAGGGAGGCCGAGGGTTGCTGGCCCCCACCCATCCGGCACCCAAGCTTTGGGGCAACATGGCCTGCAAATGGGTCTCTACCAATGTCGGCACCAGGTGACAAAAAAGGGTAACACGAGAATTTCAGCCTCTTGATTATTGCGTTGCTGAATTTGCCACGAGTAGGAAACACCGATGCAACGGTGTCGGCTCCAGGAGTTAAAAAAAACCTACCGAAGCGGCTCTCGGGTGGACGTGGGTAGGAGGCCGGGCCTCCCCAGCCTGGGGCGGAAGGGAGCTGGGCGAGGAGGAGCTCTCCAGCCCACAGAGGAGCGTGCTGACGCTTGTGTTCTTACCTCCTTCTGGCTCCTTCGCACTGAGGACGCCCGGTCCTTCTGCAGAGAGCGCCGGCCGCCGTGCTGGGCTTGACCGTGTCTGGGAAGTGATGAGCTTGTGGAAGCCGCCGGGGCAGGTCCAGAGACGACCATGGAGATCCCGACTCACGTCCACCACCGCCCTTCTCTTCCCTTGCACAGAGGACCAGGCCAAGCCAGTGCCACAAGGAGCCGTGGAGAAAATGTTCCAGAAGCTGGAATGAGTCTCGGGGGTCCCCTGCCGCTCAGCGCTTCCCCTGGCTCGTTCGTTCTCACCCCTGCAGGCCCCTGTTCCAACGTTCGCCCCTGGCCGTCTTATCTCAAAGGGCCTCCCTGAGACCCTGCCAGGGCCTCTGGGACCCTCTAAAATGGCCCTGTGGACCCTCTGGTTGCTTCCCCTGGGCCAGACGCTCCAGGAGAGTGGGGGCCGCCCGTGGGTCCCAGTGCTGGGCACAGACCCTACGCGTCCCCAGTGTTTGTTGACCCCCTGGTGGGAGGGGGGTGATGGACTGAAGGTGTGGACGTACTGGAGTTGTCTGCTCATTCAGGAGGAGAGGTGGTTCGGGAGGGTCAGGAAGATACCAGAACTGAGCTCATAGGTCAGGAAGGCTGTCTAGGGGTGCGTGTGGACCTCGGTTGCAGATGTCCAGCTGTGAGACGAGCCACCCGTGGCGAGAGTGAGTTCCCCGCCAGGTGAGGCATGTAAGCCCGGGTTGAGTGGCAGGCGGCAGGGGCGTTGCCGAGGGCACACCCTAGCAGAGAGTCAGGGTGGGCTGTGAACTGTGCACATCCCCGCTTTGAAGGGCTCTGGGACGCTGGGTCCTCTGACCTCACACACCCTGCCTCCACTGACAGAGAGGCTGCCCCGGGTCCGCAGCCGCCCGCCGAGCATGCTGCTAAGATTAATTGCTTTTATTTGTAGTAAATGAGTTGTTCAGAAGAGGAAGGCCTCGCCGGGAACTGGCCAGCGGCTTCTCCCTCCTCCTCCCTCTGGGGATCTCACCGTCTCTGGCCTGCTCTGCCGTGCCAGGCAGCAGACAGAGGGGGGATGAAGGACGGAAGGGAGGATGAACAAAACCACCCCGACTCTCGCCGTGCCGTGGGGGTGAGGCCGCCGCTTGCAGGAGAAGCTCTTTTCAAGTCTGTCCACTGACGTTCCCACCGGCTGGAAGAGTCGCTTCATAGAAACGCTCTGTAGGAAAATGCCTTGGACTCCCAAAACAATAAAGAAATAAAATAAAGCGCGCATGCGTGCGTATGAGTTGGGGTCATTAGAGCCCGTGCTGAGCAATGTCCCATCAGGGACGAAGCAGAACGCTGCTCTTTCCGGACCGCCGCGCTCCTGGAGCCAACTCTTGACTCCCACGGGAATGCCGGTTCGTGAATTTGAAGAAGAAATCTACGTGTTCTAGTGTATTTATATACAAAGTAAAGATCAAGTAAAAACGTGTATAGACGTCACCTGGAGCGGAGAAGGCGTTATTCCCGTGGGCCGTGCGTTCTCTCCGGTCGGGGGCAGGCTCAGCGGCCCTTCCCGGGGCAGACGAGACGTCCTCCGCACCGGGGGGCATGCCCTGCCGGCACATGTCACCGTGTCCCTTTGTGCAGCACTCGTGGCCGCGGGGAATGACTCCCGGATGAGTCTTCCCTGTTGCCTGAAGTTCCCAGGATTCTCACGGGTCCAGCCGAGGAGGCCTGTTTATCGGTGACCCATTAGGAAGGTGTCCGGCACACAGACGTCAGTCTGTCCGGGCCCGGGTTGTGCCCCGTGGTGCTGGGCTGTCTCTGAAGATGAGCAGCGTCTGCATTAGTTAGTGACTATGCTAAAACGAACAGCCACAGACTCTTGGCTTGAGAAAACACACGTTTATTAGCTTTCTGCTTCCACGGGTCGGGGGCCCGGGCCTGGTGGACTGATCGGCACAAGACTGCCGTCAGGATGTCGCTGGGCCTGGGGTCTCCTCTGAGGCCGGGCTGGGGAGGGGTCTCTGTCTGCAGCACACAGTCCCCCCGAGCCTGCCGGCCGAGCTCTCTTGTTGGCCGTCGGCTGCCGGCTCTGGGGCCTTCCCCAAGTGGTGGCTCACAACACGGCAGCTTCCGTGTCCCCAAATCGGCGAGCCTGAGAGTCCCCCAGCAAGACGGGATGCTGCAACCTTACGCAAGGTTATCCCGGAAGCGGCGTCGCCCCCTTTGCCGTTTCCCGTTGGTTTGAAGTGGGTCTGGTCCCACCCACACTCAGGAGTGGATTATAGACGGTGTGGACCCCAGGACGCAGGGACCTTGGGGGCAGAACAACCACTAACGGTTATGGACTCAACAGGACCACAGGCCAGGGGCACCTACCTTGGAACACCTCATTTCATCCTCAAAACAGCCCAGCGACCGTGCCGTTATCCCCATCCGACGGCCGAGGAAACCCGCTCAGACAGGGTTAGGAGGTCAGCCGAGGCCGTGCAGACCGAGGGCAGGCTGCTGACGAGGACCCGGGCTTTGGGAGACTTTTGGCGGCACTAGGCCGGGCACCCTCCGCTCGCCCCGGTCTCCGAGGCACTGCCCTGTTCCAGACGCCCTCCTGCTCACCACGCCACGTCCTGCTTCCTGCCACAGCCTTCTCGCGAGGGCTCATCAGCCTCTGAAACGCTGTGCGTTTTGCCGGGTTTGGGTCTTGCCTGTCTCCTCTCCCGAGAATGTCAGCTCCACGAGGGCAGCAGCTTGTGTCCCGTGTCTCCAGATCCTAGAGCAGAGACCCTCGAGTCCTCACCGAGTGAATGAACGAGGGAATGTTCCTCGTGTCTTGGACTCTGGGAAGGGCCTCAGATCCTAAGTGGCCCTGGATGATTGGTGTCCTGGGGCTTCCATGACAAAATACCACAGATGAGGGGAATTTATTCCCTCCCAGTCCTGGAGGTGGGGCCCGCGGGGCTGCGCTCCCTCCAAAGGCTCCAGGGAAGAATCCGTCCTTGCCGCGTCTGGTTTCTGCTGGCTGCTGGCCGTGCTCGGCGTTCCTTGGCTTGTGGCTACCTCTCTGCGGCGTCTGGCTCTGTCTTAGCGAGGCCTTCTTCCTTCTGCGCCTCTCAGGGTGTTAGCCAGGGCCGTCCGGAGAAGCAGAACCAGTGGGGTGTGTACGTGCACGAGCAAACGTAGATTTATTGTAAGGCATTGAATCGGGTGATTGTGGAGGCTGCAGTCCACAAGCTGGAGACGCAGAGAAGAGCTGATGCTTCAGTTCGAGTCCAAAGGCAAGAAAAAGCTGTCGTCCCAGCTCCGTGCCATCCGGGACAGAGTTCTGGGTTTTTGTCGCAGTGGTTCTGTGCGGCTCTTCAACTGATTGAGTGAGGCCCACCAGCACCGGGGAGGGCACTCTGCTTTGCTCCGTGTACTGATTGCAGTGTTAGTCCCACCCAGAAACAACCCACAGACACACCCAGGATGACCTCTGACCAACTGCCCGGGGCCCTGTTGGTCCAGTCCCGCTGACTCATGAGAATAGCCATCACACCAATCATTAGATTTAAGGTCCGCTGGAATCCAATAGGACCTCGTCCTAACTGACTATGTCTTAAAAAATCCTATTTCCAAATAAGATCATCTCCGAGGTTCCAGGTGGACATTGACTTGGGTGCACACCGCCCTCTCACGACACCTTCCTACGGGACAGGCAAAGGTTGGGAAGGAGTTGGGTTGTGGATCCGCCGGGCTTTACCTCCCTCCGTCCCCCGATGCCCCACGTCAGTAGATGCTTGCGAACCAATGCCCAGCATGGGCTCACACGGAGCCCAGGCCTGCTGGCCCTTCTCTGGCCACCATTTGGGTCACTGCTGTCCACTCTGCTCCCTTGCAGAGTCACCTTGGGTCTACTGCTAAGGCCGGGGAGAGATGACTGCCCGGGGACAAGAATTACGGCTGTGTTTTCAGGGACACTGGAGTTTTTCTGTGTTAGACATCTGAAATTTGTTTCCATCCCGGCAAGAATGGTGGAGCTCAAGGGCGCATGGCCACTTAGCGGCTTTGATTCCAACCCCGGCCTCTTTCCAGAGGTGTTTTTACACAGCCTTTTGGCTGACGGGGTGTAGAAATAGAACATGTCTTGGCAGGATTACGGTTTAGTGTCTTATAACCTATACGATCTATGGGCTAAATAATAGGTCTTTGACATTAGGATGGGGGAGGATTTGGAAATATTGCGAAGATAAACTCCTGAGCGCGTTCTGTTTGAAATGGAGTGTTTTCCAGCACCCATTATTGGCATCGAATCCTGAGGGAAGAGTTAAATAAATCAAAGAGACAGGTGCAAGTTTCAGATTAAACAGCTAAACTCATACAAAATCCCTTTGTCTAGACTGGACAAGCACGGAGTGTTATTTCAGGCGGTCTGATGAAATGTCCCACTGTTAACCCGCAGCCCGCTAAATGCCCGCAGTGTTTGCCGAACCCCTTCGGAAGTCCGTGTTTGCAGCGGCACGGGCAGTGTGCAAAATTGCCACAGACTGCGGCGGAGAGGGGCGTCGGCTGGGCCACACTTTCAGCGTCCCCGTCTGCTCGCCGCAGGCCAAGGAGAGGAGGCCAGGCGCCTGCCTGCACCCTGCCCCGGGGCGGGAAGACGCTCAGGCCGCGGGCGGGCGCGGGGAATGGCCTGTGCCCAGCGTCCGGGAGTCCGGCTGGAGGCCGGGCTGGGTGCTACCCTGAGCGTTCTTGTTCACCTCACTGGGCAAGCCCAGCCGGGGCGGAGACAAGCCCAGGCTAGGCGGCTCCTGGGGCCGAAGAGTCCGCTTCTCCTCCTCCTCCTGCCAACGCTCCGTCTCGGCACCAGACAAGCCGGGCCTTTTAGGAAGAGTGCGTCCTGATTTTGCACCTGCCGTCCGTCTCCCACGGGGAGGAGGGCCGCTGTGCGCGGGGTCCCAGGCACCGCTTGGGGAGCCTGCGTCCCTTCGGTGAGCTGGGGCAGCTTCCTCAGTTTCTCTGCCTCGGTCTCCCCATCGGCAAGGACCCGCTGGTTCCAGGCGCTACTCTGTGGCTGGCCGTGTGCCGTGGGCAGTCCTCAGCCCCCTGTGAGGATCCCCGTTTCACGGGTGATAAAACGGAGGCAGAGGAGTAAGTTCCTAAGGCCCCACGGCCAGGAGGCGCCAGGGGCAGGCCGCGTCTAGGAAGTCCGGCCCGGAGTCCCTTGATAACGCCGTGGTTGATAGGTGCTGCGATGCCAAGAATGGGTGACACGTGCCCATGTGCCAGCTTGGTGATGCTAACCGGGCCGGCAGCGTGCGTCTGAGAATCTGCGGCCCGCGGAGGGCCTCGCGGCTCAGGGATGGGGCTCTCCACAGCTGGGGAGCCCTCATCACCACCGTGGGCATCCTGGCTCCAGTCTCCTTGCTCAGGGACACTCGAGCACACCATGCCCCCTCCCCTCGGCTGCCTCCTTCCAGCCCCCCCAGGCCCACGTCCGCCTGAGTCTCCACCCGCACCACCTTTTCTCCGCTCTCCAGCCTGAGACGCATCAGCCCTTCCGGGCCAGCCGGCATCCTGCCCTGCCCCTGGGTGCCCGGGCCCCTGCCAGGCTCACCTTCTCTGTGGTCTGTGGCATGTGTAGAGTCGGGCTAGCTTTGTGCAGTCTGGAACCCAGGACGGCCCCGCCTGCGTGTTTCCTGTTCCCCCAGCCCCGTGGCATCCGGAGTCACAGTGAGCCCTCGCGGGGTTTGGGACGCGGCTATGCTGAGGGCGATGATGAGCCCCTGTGTGGGTCCAGGTCCCCAGCTCTCCCTCTGCTCCCCGCCGTGGCTCCAGCGGCTTCACCTGCCAGCGTCCGAGCTCTGAAGAATGGTGAGCCAGGCCGCTGAGGCCGCGGTCTGTACTCTTACCTACTGTGTGGCCTGGGGTGCCTGACTCACCCTCTCTGTGCCCCATTCCCATTATCTGTAGAACGGGGTTAATCGGCGTCCAGTCCTTCGGGGCTGTGGGAGGATTGGGATGGCGAGGCCGTGAATGTCTGGCACGGAACCCGCCTGGAACACACTCCGTGAGGGTCGGCCGAGATTCCCACCCGGCCTGCGGAGCTCCGAGTCCGCGCCCGGAAGGCTGTGGAACGCAGGTTCCTGGGCCCGGCGTCTGCCGCAGCAGGTCTGGGTCGGGGCCCAAAAGTCGAGCTTCTTACCAGTGCCCAGGTAGGGATGCTGGTGCCGCTGGCCTGGGGACCCCCTCCGAGAGCCCCTGCGCCCATCCCTCCTGTTGCAGCGGATCTGCTGTGACCTCGATGTGTGTGAAAAGCAGGTGTGAGTTCACCGACTCAGGACAGCGAGGAGGCAGAGGACAGAGTCTTTCCGTGTGTTTTAGGGGCTGTGGCTTCCCGTGCGGGGCGCCCGCTGTCCTGGCTCTCCCTGGCCTCAGCGCTTGGCTGACTTCCACGAGGCACCTGGTAGACGCGAAGCTGCACCCCCTCTCTCCACTGCTTCCGGCCGTCTGAGGTCGCGGCCTGCATGCCAGCCCCAGAATGGGGGCCGCGGGGAGAAGGAAGGGCTGTTACCGCCCTCAGAGAGCCCCAGGGATGGGACCTGGGCAGTACAGCAGGAGAAGGGTCCAGAAAGCTCGACTCGCCAGGGCAGGAGGAAGGGGGGTGGGGGGCGAGTGGGGCAGGAGGACAGGGGGAAGGGGCCTAGGGGAGGAGAAAGGGGGGCAGGGTGAAGGGGGAAGGGATGGGAGATGGGGGGCAAGATGGCAGGAGGAAGGGGGGCAGGGACACGAGGGAGGGGTCAGGGCCCAGAACCAGAGGAACAGGGTGGAGGGAGGCTGGCTGGGCAGGACGCCCCCAGGCGCAGTCCGTAAAAGGCCGGGAAGGGCAGGGCCCTTGGGGAGGCCAGGGCTGGGTGTGGCGGGCTCAGTCCAGTGATTTCATTTCCTGCGGTCTGCAGAGCTCGGAGACGCAGGGAACGTTGCTGCTCTGTGCTTGTGCAGGGCTAGGAACGCGCCCCAGCTGCTCAGGGGGCCGCTGGGAAGGAGCTGATAATTTTCCTCCACGGAAACCGTCCTCCATTCCATTTGCTCTTGGCTCAGCACATCGTGCAGGTTTAAGAGTTCACAGGGAAGGCAGGAAGGAATAGGCCACGAGACTCCCCTCGAGCCTCGGGCAAGGGACTACATGGTCACCTTTATGAGGGCCTGCTTTCCCAGCCACCGGCTTAATGAGCTGCAGGAGGGAGAGTTCAGGGAGCAAGGCCCAGGGCAGCTCCAGGCCTGCCTGGATGCCTGGTGGGAGAACCGGGTGGGGGTGGAGGGAGGTGAGCAGCCTGGGAGGGGAGGGGAGCAACGTGAGCAAGTTCTCAGCTCATCCTCATTCCCGGGAGCTCTTTTTCTCCTGCTTCCTAGACATTCCAAGTCCATGGCCTTTCCCGGGTAGAATCCCAGGGTGAGAAGATTTTTGTAAGCGCCTCCGGCTTACTACTTGCTTCTAAATACAGCTGCGTGTTAACCAGTAGAGGCCGACACACATCTGTCCATTTAACAGGTGGGAATGCTGAGGCGGGGGGACAGCAGCGGGTCCAAGGGCAGCCGGTCAATGGCAAGTAGTTGCCTCGATTGAACACAACAGAGGCAGGATCGGGTCCAGGGAGCTCAGCTCCCCCGGCCTCCAGGCTGCTGGCCATCGAGGGCCTCGGATCACGGAGTCAGACCTGGTCCCTGGCAGCTGTCTCCTGCCTTTGTCATCATAAGTCACCATGGCAGGAGGGAAAAAGACAAAACGACAAAACCAGCCTCCGGCTGCTGGGGCCTTCCCCTCCGAGCCGGGCTCTTCTGGAGGACGTGCTAATGGCCTGGAGCCCTGTCCGGCCGGCGGCCGTCCTGTGTCTCCGTGACAGCCAGCGTGCTGGGCGCCAAGGCGCATGTTAGCGAGCTCATGTCCAGAACCAGGAGCTGCGAAATGCTCCAAGCCCATAAATCGTGGAAAACAAGGACATAACCTTGGTTCTTTCTGCACCATCAATACATTACCTAATTCAATCATAAAATGGAAGAGCAGTTCCATTTGTATAATTCCGTATGAAAAATCAGCAGATCTTTGCATTTTAAATGCTGCCTGCACAGCCTCTCCACGGGACGAGCGAGGCCTCCCTTTGATGGAACAAGTGTCAAGCAGGAAGGATATAAACCAGCTCCCGTGTCACTACCTTCCGCGAGGATGCTTATTTAGGGGATCTTTTAATGCCTCGCTGCGATGGTTTATTTGCAAATGGTCTGCAAGCTGCTAACAATTTGTATATCACAATTTGTGGGAGCCTGGCGGCAGCCACCATCCTAACTAATAACGTTGACAGATCACCCAACGCAGCATCTCTGTCTTCGAGCCGCTGCTGGCAGGAACTCCTTCCTGGGACCAGAGATCCAGAGCCCACTCCAGGGCTGCCACCCGCTGCCGGGCAGGGGACAGACAGGCTCATCGGTGCCATCTTAGCATGCGCCGTGGGCGCCTCTCCTCTGCCCCCCGGTGCACACCCAACTGTGTAGGCAGGTGTTGCTGGCGGCTGGTGATCAGCCATCTGGTCAACCTGAGGCCACAGGCTGAAGGTCTGTTTGCTTGGTTTCTGCAGCCTCTGCCAGGTTGGGGATGGCAGGAAGTGTCAGGTGACAGACAGAGGGACCCATTCCTTTAGGGATCGCCTTCTGTTTCTCCTGGGTAAACCCAAACTGTGTCCTGGATGGCAGGGCCTTTTTCTTCTTCTCTGGGGTCTTCCCCCGCAAAGCAGATGCCGGGCACGAGGCTGCTGCTGCTTGCTGCTTGCTGAACTGGTGGAATGATCGAACTTCACCTGCACTCCGTCCTGATAGCCATAGGGCTGTCTCCACTCCTCGACCCGAATCCAGTGATCGTGGTGGTGTGCAATTCCTGGGGCTGCAGGAACGAAGTGCCATGGACTGGGGGGCTCAGAACAATAGGGACATGTTCTGTCCCAGTCCTGAAGGCCATGGTCCGCAGGGCCGTGCTTCCTCCTGAAGACACGGGGGATGATCTTGTCTTGTCTCTGAGCTCCCAGTGGCTCTGGGTGGCTCTGGTGTGTCTTGGCTAGTGGTCACATCACTCCGTTCTCTGCTTCCTCTAAGGACATCTGTCCCTGGATTTAGGGCACACCCAGGTAGTCTGGGAGGGTCTCAACTCAAGATCTTTAACTTTATCACATCTGCAAAGACCCTTTTTCCAAATAAGGTCACATTCTCAAGTTTGGGGGGTTAGGACGTCGATGTCTCTGGGGGCTGCCATTTCACCCACTAGAGCGACTCTGTCCCTTGGAGGGCCTACTGTGTGCCAAGGACTTGTGTCCCCCACCTCCCTCTTCCTGCAAACCCCTCCTGCCAGTTGTGATTGACAGACGCAGACATAGGCTCACAGAGGCCGCACAGTACAGTAGGGGAGCAAGCGGCTGAGTCCCTTGAGTGTCAGGGCCCAGATTCCTACCCTCTACCACTCTGTCTCCCTTCCCGCAGGCAGAACGTCAAGGGGGGCTGGCTTCAAGTTTCATTTCTTCCCCAAGAGTGCGTGTAAGTCCCTTGATCCGTTTGTGCCCCCGGAACGGCCCTATCTCCAAGATCGTGCCCCACACGTTACCAGGCTTCAGTAAGTAAGGGAGATGATAAACCTCAGTCCTCCACGATCCCTCGCCAATTCTGAGGGAGCAGGCAAGGCATTCCAGGCCCCACAGAGCCTGTCTTGTCATGAGGCACAGTAAGGAATTTTTTCCCTCCCTGCTACTCTGCCGATCTCAACGCCAGCAAATTAATAAGGAGATTGGCTGGGATGCTAAGGTGGGCAGGCCATGACTCCAGAATGTTCTGCCTGCCCTTCCCGGCTATGGTCGGCACACCATCCTGGCCCCGGCCTTTAGGTCTGGGGAAAGATGAGCCCCTTGGTCTGTCTGTCCCCTTTGCCCTTCTGAAAGTCACCAGTCCCCCTGATCCCTCAGTGTGACTTGTTGGCGTGCATCGACCGGCTTCTAGGATTTCAGCCCCAAGCGAAGGGTAGTCTCTGCTCTGGAGAAGGTCGGTGCCCCTGACCTGGACCAGCGTCCTTGCCGCCCACTCCTCCCCACCGAGCTGCCCAGGACAGCTGTCGCCCAGCCGTGAGCCACGTCCCCCACAAGCGCCCTCCTGTGTAAGTGTCAGGACTGGGACAGCGGGTGGAGACAGGAGCCACGGGTCCTGGTCCTCCCTTCAGACCCTTGGCTTGGCATCTTCCTCCTGAAAGACTGCTGAGTGTTTGTCTCTCTTTTCTCTCTCTCTCTAGAATGTACTCAACAAAGTACAAAGTGTTTACTTTTTAAAACTGTCATCAGAGGGAGATTATAGGATTGAGGGCTTGAAAACCTCATGAAGTCTGACGTGGGTGCTCACCATATAGCAGAATCCTGGGGAAGGTCTTGAGGGAAACCGTGGATCATTTTTGCAATATCCTGTAATTATCTGTTGTCTCCGCTCAAATTCGGAGTGAGGTTTCCTTTAAACCCAGCACAGAAAACTGTAGCAATGCCGGCACACAGAACACACTGATTCAGCCCTAAGACACCATGCCCGGCGTGAGGGCAGACCGGGGCGGCAGCAGCCTGGTGGACCCGCTTGGATGGGGGCTGGAGCCCCTGGGGTTGGCGTGCTAGACCTTCTGGCCGTGGTGCTAGTTTCCTCTTCAATTGGAAATAAAAGACCTAAATAACATCTTTACTGCGTTTATCGTGGTCGGGCAAGGGTTAAATGTTGCCAAGCCAGGCAAAGAACACACGAAGAGTAGTGTCAGTTTCTGCCCTCTGTAACTAGGGCTTAAGAAAAGAGAGCATTCGCGTGTGGAGTAGACCGCTCAGCCACGCTGTTAAGTGCCGAACTGAATTGTATGATGGACACTGTTACCACTGAAGGAAGGGAGAGCACCCAGGACCAGGGTAGTTGGTGCAGATGAACGCAGCGAGACATCCCGTGAGAGGGGAGAAGCGCTGGTGCTGTCCATCCATCTGCCATCCATCCTTCTGTCCATCTGTCTTTCCATCTGTCTGCATATCCATCCATCTGTCCATCCCTTCTTCCAGTCAGCCATCTGTCCATTCATCCAACTATCCATCCATCCGTCCACCTACACACTCATACATCTATCCGTCCATCTGTCTTTCCATCTGTCTGTATATCCATCCATCTGTCCATCCCCTCATCCAGTCAGCCGTCTATCCATTCATCCAACTATCCATCCATCCATCCAGTCACCCACTCATCCATCCATCCATCCTTACATCCATCTGTCCATCCATCTATCTGTCTTTCCACCTGTCTGTATATCTGTCCATCTTTCCATCCCTTCATCCAGTCAGCTGTCTATCCATTCATCCATCCATCCATCCATCCATCCATCCATCCATCCATCCATCCAGTCAGCCAGCTATCCATTCATCCATCCATCTACTCCTCCACTCATCCATCCATCCATCTATCTATCCACTCATCTGTTCAATACATATGTCCATCTGTCTTTCCATCTGTCTGTATATCCATCCATCTGTCCATCCCTCCATCCAGTCAACAAGTTATCCATCCATCCATCCATCCATCCATCCATACATCCATCCATACATCCATTCATCCACCTGTCTGTCCGTCCATTTGTCCATCAATTCATCCATCCATTCATCCATCCATCCATCCACCTGTCTGTCCATCCATCTGCCCATCCATGTGTCCGTCCGTCCGTCCATCCATCCATCCATCCATTGGCACTTGTGGGGCATCTGTGTGTGGGGATTGGGTGGAGTGCTGGGGAGGCCAACAACACAGAGACCTGGAACTCTGGGGCTACCAGCTGAGGGAAGGATTATAGCTCTTAAGGGGCTGCTGATGAGGGGCTGCCCCTAGAAGGACATTTCTGCATGCAATAGGCTGGGCCCTATTCTGAGGTGACAGGAGGACGTTCAGAGGAAGGGACCTTTATGTCAAGCCCGGGGATGCAGGAGCCGTGGCCAGGACAGGGAGAAGAGGGTTGTGAGGCGAGGCTCTGCTGGATGCGGCTGGAGAGGTGGCCAGAGTGTGACTGCGTGAGCCCCACGCAGGTGGCTGTGGGTTAGGAGAGGATGGTGTGGGGCCCAGGGTATTGGCTGAGCCACGTGAGCGTGGACATGGACTAAAATGACCACGTATGTGTGCAGGCTGGGAGGAGCCGGCCGGCTGAAGCGCGGCTCTTCCATTTGCCTGGTCACTCCCAGTCCCGGAGGAGACGTTGGGCGGGCGGCCGCAAGGATGTCTCAGCCGTCCAGGGTCTCGGTCGGCACGCTCGCCACTTAGAGTCCTCAGTCCGCCCCCTCCTCACCTCAAGGCCCTGGCTGTGTCTTACCCCAGGGCCCAAGGGACCCAGGGGGGAGCAGGCCTGATGGCTGATAGGTCTTAGCGGCTTAGCAGCTGGACTGGAAGAGAGGGGAGACAGGGAGAGGGGAGAAGGGTGGGGAGGGAGAGAGGCAGAGACAGAGGGGGACGGAGGGGGACGGAGGGGGAAGTCCTAGCCCGAAATGCAGCACGTGAGGAATTTAAATACGCCAGCCGACATGCAAACACAGACTTATTTAGGGAAAACACTCGAGGTGTAGCTTGTCGCTTAAAAACAAACAAGTGATTAACTTGAAAATAGAATTATGAGAACAAGGGCGTGGATTTGACGTTCGCCCTCTCCCTTCCCCTTGCTGTGCAGACCCCCGCACGCTGGAATCCCATCCACCCGGAGGCCCCGCCCGGAGGTCCTCGCTCCCCCCAGAGACAGGGTGGCGGGGCACCCCCCCACTGGGCGCTCAGGCCCTCCCGGAGTCTGAGAGGCTGTCCTGGCCGCAGGGTGGGGAGGGGGAGGGTACCGGTCCCCACGTCGCTCCGTGTGCGGGACGGCGAGGGCTCCCGGCCCACCAGGCACACCGGCTGTGCTCTGGACACTTCGTTTCTCACGGAGTGTTCTGGGCTCACCTAGAGGGAACGGGGGCATCCAGAGCTACTCCCGGCGAGTGAGGAGAGAGGGAAACACACCGATGTCCTCTGCCCCCAGACAGGTTCCCGAGACAGTTACGAGAAATCAGAACAGGCCCCGGGAGGAATTCAACCGATTAAGGGGGTTAAATTGTCTTCCCTTGCCAGAGGCTTGCCCAGTCAACGACCAGACAAGCTGTTGGTTACACCACAGTCGCGTTTTCTGCTCTAATGGCGAGTGGAGTGTGGCCGAGCCCGCCCCGGGCCCGTGGGGCTGCAGAGCCAGGCCTGCCCTCCACGCAGAAGGGGAGGTGATCCTGGTGGCACTTTGCACACGCCAGAGGGAGTGTCCGACGCGCCGGTCTGATGACTCTGGGGTGGGCTCTGATGGCTCCGGGGACCGCGCCGTAGATTCCCGCAGGAAGAGGGGCCGCGGACGAGGGGGAGATGTGGACCCGGCGGCCCCGAGACCCGAGGCTGGGTTTCAGCTCCCTCTGGGAGGCTGCACCCAGCTAGGTCCTGCGGGAGGGTCTGGAATCAGCCGCGCCGGGCCCTCCCTTGTCCCCTAGCCAGGG
>CM052900.1:163562423-163580839 GCA_028534135.1 Potos flavus | reverse complement strand
GGGATGGAGGGCACCCAAGGAGGGGTGGGGGCTTCCTGGAGGTGGTGAGGGGCATGGGGGATGGAGGGTGCTCAAGGAAGGGCAGTGGGCTTCCTGGAGGTGGTGAGGGGCATGGGGGATGGAGGGTGCCCAAGGAGGGGTGGGGGCTTCCTGGAGGTGGTGAGGGGCATGGGGGATGGAGGGTGCCCTCCTTGAAGCACCCAAGCCCCAGCTCCTGCCATGTGCAAAACTTCCTGCCCCAAGGGAGGCTGACCTCTCCATCTCTGGGCACCGAGAGAGGGTGGGGGGGTAGTCAGGAATTAGTAGTGGAGGAAAACGAGCCTCGGCCCCCGATGCGGGGGCAGGTACGGGAGACCGGGGCAGTGTCTGGAGGAGATCCACCATTTGGCCTGGGAGGGGACAAGGTGGCGGGCTTGGGCTCCGTCCACGGGGCGGCATGCCCTCAGCGCCGTTCCTGCACTAGTGGGGTCGGGGTTGTTGGACCCTGTCAGAGAACCGTGAAGGTCAGGAGCCCCTCAAGGGACGGCGGCCACGTGACTGTCCCGGAGCTGGTTCCTCTGCCTGCGGCTTGGGGACAATCCTTGGTTCCCCCAGTCATCGATTCTTTCAACAAATATTTATGGGGTTCCTGCTCTGTGCCGGGAGCTGCCCTGCTCATCGGGGAGCCCCTGGTGAGGACGATGGGAGCAATTCCTGCTCCCACGGGGCCCCAAGCCCAGAGAAGGACTCAAACCTGGGCGAGGAGCTTGTGACCCCCGGGGGCCCTGTTCTGGTGGGCCGGGAAGGACTGGGGACGGAGGGGGAAGGAGCCGGACATTGTCACCTGGAGTTCTAGCATCGCTTTGGGTGGAGAAGGGAGCAGGGGGAGCCAGTGGGGAGCATCAGGCCAGACGGCGGCCTGGGGAAGGGGGAGGGGGAGACCGTGGGTGGAATCGAGGTGTGTCTCAGAGCGCTGGCTTTCCGCGGGGCGGGTGGTCTCCCCGGGGAAGCCACCAGTGTTTGGACGCAGTCTTGGTTGTCACCCGCGGGGAGCAGGGTGCTATTAGGATCCTGTGGGTGGAGGCAGTGTGCAGGACAGCCCCCAGCGCAGACCGCTCCCGACCCAGGGTGCGTTTCGGGAGGCCGAGAGTCCCTGCATGGTTGGAAGGGAGGGCAGGACCTGCTGAACTTGTGTTTTTAGGACTTTCAGGACGGGGAGGGAGAGGTTGGATCAGCTGGCTTGGAGATTTCGGGCCGTGCCGCCATCCGAGCGCCCCGAAGGGCCCACCGCTGTCAAGTGGGCAAGAGTTTGCAGAGGCCGTGTGGGGTTCTGCTGCGAGCTGGCCGGGAGGGTGTTCGCCTGGGCAGTGGGGGTCCCGACCGGGGAGGCGGGATCGTGTTTGTGAGTGACCCTGCACGCGCAGGATCCAGACCCAGGTTCTCCTGGAGACAAGCCCAAGGCAGCCCTGACGGCGTCCGGTGGAGCGGAGGAGGAGCAGCGGGGGAGGGAAGGTGCCTGGAGAGCCGGTTCCCGCCCTTCCTACAGGTCTCACGGGCCCCGCGGCGTCGACAGCACCCGTCTGTTTCTCCCGGGGCTGAAGGTCGAGGTGCGGGCAGGGCTGGTTCCTTCTGAGCCTCTCTCCGTGGAGTGTAGACAGCTGTCCCCTTCCGTGTCTTCACAGGGCGGTCCCTCTGGGCGTGTCTGTGTGTCGATCTCCCCTTCTTGTAGGAACACCAGTCCTGTTGGGTTACACCCTAATGACTTCATTAACTTAATCCCCTTTCTAAGGACCCAGCCTCTAAGCCCTGTCCCATCCCGCGGTCCTGGGGTAGGACTTGAGCGCGTGCATCTGGGAGGGACGGCTGTCGTCAGCCCCGCCGCAGGTCATGTCCACGGGTTTGGAACTCTGCAGTCGGAGGTCATCTCGGCGGCGTCCGTAGAGCGGGGTGTGGCAGGCAGGGGGCCCCAGACACCCCGGTGGGCGTGAAAGTGGCCCCTTCACAGGAGATCTTGCCCTGAGTCCCACCCCGGCCGACGATGCAGAGTCTGGGCTCCCGCATTAGGGCGTGTTCCTCATACCAGGGCCGCGTTCCCGTGAGGGCGCGGCTCAGCGCCCAGCTCGTGCCTAGAAGGTTCCCGGCTTCCGGGGGCAGCAGTCCCTCTCCTTCCTCCCTGCTCCCGTGAAGGTCAGCGGTCCCCGGGGAGGGGACCCCGAGCCCTACGCCCTGCCGCCCAGGGGCCAGAGCTGGAGTCTCATGTTCTTGGCGAATGATGTTCAGACGCAACGGAAGACCACTGAGCATTGATTTCTGCACTTGGGAGAGGGGCAGCCCCCTTTGGTGGAGATCGGTCCCCGAGACAGTGGAGGGTGCTGTGGGTGACAGGTGGACCAGGCAGATTTAGGTCCACTTTCCCCCACATCACCTAGGTGTCCCCATCGGTACCGAGAGAATGACCATTCCTGCCCCGCCTGGGACGGGAGTTCTCTGTGGAGCACGGAGCTCAGACGCGTGAGAGAGATAAGATACGGGCTCAGACCCGCTGGTCGCAGATGCCATGAGAGCCGTGGTTCCAGGGAGCTTGTCGGTAGCCCACGGCCATCCCTGCTGGGGCACGAGGGGGAGAACGTTCCGGAGAAGCATCGGAAACCTTCTCTTGAGAGGACGATGGGAACTCCTCTTGGAAGTAACCAGCAGCTGGTCAGGGCCCTCCGCGCAGAAGTGACCAGAGCTCGAAGCCAGGTGCTTTGGGCAGGGGGGCAGGGACAGAGGCCTCCTTGGACCTCGGTCCGTCAGAGCCCAGCCCTGGGGACTTGGCTTTCCCAGAAAACAGAGGATTTCTTCCCCTTTCGAGCCACAGCGGCTGCCCAGAAGCTCTGGGCCTTCCTGGAAAAGTGCTAATGCCCCCCAGACATTCCAGCAAGAACTCCCGTGACACCTGTTTCTCGGGACAGGGTCCGGATGGGACGACCTCGTCGGGAAGAGCTGGAAGCTCTGACCCCGCTGGCCCAGCTCCACTGGGTTCTTTTGGGAAGAATTTGCCCAAACGACAGTGTTTTGTCCCCACGCCAGCGGTGGCTGTCACATCAGCTTTGTGCCAAGCTGTGTTTGCAGCCAAGTTCTGGACACCACTGGGGGATTCAGGCAACGTGGCGTGTGCCTGGTGGATGTGGCCGGGACCGTGGGGTTTCTCAGCTCCCGAGTGTGCATGCACGTGTGTGTGTGTGTGTGTGCTGGGGCCATCAGTAAGCAGGAGAGCAGCTCAGGGACACGATTAGTCCCGAGTCCCCTACAGGACGAGGCTGGGAGTGGGACGCAGACGCCCCCCACAGCAGGGTCTGGTTCGCACAGGTGGGCTTTTCCGAGACGCTGCCCCACACCCGCGCGGAGTAGCTCTCCAGAGGTGGTGAGTTCCCTGTCGCCGTTTGTGTTCAGAGGCTGGTGGACCTCGGCTGGTGGTTGGAGTGGCGATGTCTGGGTCAGGTGGGAGCTCCCACCAGCTCCCTGTGACTCTGCAACCGGCTGGAGGCTGGGCCCCTCCTCATTCTGCGCCCAAGCCTGGGGGCCCAGGGCGGGGGCCAGGCAGCCGTGAAGGGGTCCCCAGGGCACCATGCGCTAGGCCCTTAGGCGGGCCCAGCTCCAGCTCTGAAATGTCCTCTTCATTGGTAATGGGGCAGAGGGGCTGCCTCTCAGAGGGTGTGGGCGGGTAGACAGACGGGAGCTGGCCCGGGGGGCTGTCCTAGGGCCGCTGGACCCCCCCCCCCGGACACTCGCCCGGGGCAGCATTTCCGTGGCCTCGCCTGCAGCCCCTTTCGGTTTGGTCAGGAGCCCTCCCGTCTGCGGGCTGGACCCAGGCGGGGCATCGGAGTCCAGGGGAGAGGGCTTCTGTCCTCGTCACATCCTCTCCGGATGGGGACGTGGGCATTCTCCGGAGCTGGAGACGAGACGGAGCCATGACCTACATTGTGGGATTCGCACGAATGATTCACTCACTCCGGGCACGGCCAGCTTGTTTCCAAGTTACCACTGCCTGTTTTCCCCATCCGTGGACCGACGGTGGGATGTCAGGTGGGCCACGGAGGAGCCCCGACTGCCCCCTCCTCGCGACGGCCACGGCGTGAGCCCTGGATCCCCTGCAAGGGCCCCCATGTCTCAGCCTCACTGACATTCAGGTGTGAAGGGCCGACGATGGTGCCGGGCTTGGGGCAGAGCGTGGAGAAGGCCGACGACTCCGGGGCTCCTCCCAGGTGGGCTGGGCAGACCTTCGCTCATGGAAGGTAGACCCCCGCGCTGCCTAAAATCTGCACATCGCAGACTCGAAGGGCCTTCAAGGGCATCTGTCCTCCCTCAGCCCCTGTCGACTGCCTGATGGACGGTGGTCCCTCCTTCCGCGAGGTGCTCCTGGCCACCGCTGGCTCCGAGCCTCTCCAGGTTCTCTGTGACGTGCGTCCTGCAGACCGCCCACTCAGCTCCTGCACACGGATTTCGTTTTCCTCTGTTTGCCTCCTGATGCACGCGGACCCGGGGTGCTCCCGCCGCGCTGAGTCCCTTGGAGCCGCTGCCCTGGAAAGGACTCCAGCGTCACTCCAGCTTTTCCTGCGGGGTGGAGGCCGGGGATGGCTGCTGCCGGAGGCCCCTGGAGAGAGAGGGGTCCCAGCCTCGGCCAGCCCAGGCCCTTCGCTAAGAGCTCTGCCGACATCTGGCCATCCTCCCATCCCCTCGCACGAGGTGGTGCCCGGACAGGTCACTGTCCCCTGTGGTTGGCGAGCTGGCGGCGGAGCTGGGCTTTCGGCCCCAGTGGCCCTGGCCCCCGGCTTCCACTCGGGCGGCTCGCTTTTCCTCCCCCTGCCAAGCCCTCGGCAGCGCCATCAGCACCACCCTTCCCCTCTCTGCCGTGGAGGCCGGGGCCTTTGTCCTCGGGAGTTTACGTTCCGGGGCCGGGACCACTGGTGAGCAGTGCCCCCCCAGCAGCCACGAGGGGAGCTGGGATGCGTGTTTCCCGGCCTAAGAGGGACAACGCGGCCGGGAGGAGCGCGTGCTGCCTGCACCCGGCCCGCCTCCTCCCTGCTTTCAGTTTTGTCGAGAGACTTCTTCCCAGAGAACACACAGCTGCTATTTTTGTGTTTCTCTTTCTTGTGCAAATAGTCTGGATTTCCGTAAACGCGCGTTTGTGCCCCGGCTCTTTTCTCGGGATTGCGTGAGAACTTGCCCGTGAGCTTCGGCCTGGCCTGGCCTGACGCGCTGGCCGAGGGCCGCCGAGCTCCAGGAGACGACACGGGGGCTGGAGACATGGTGTGTGCGGAGGGGTCACCCAGCACCCCGCGGGCGTCCGGCACGCCTTCTTCCCCACCGCCCGAGGCTGGGTCTCTCGTTACAAGTGCTGGCGAGGTCGGACTGAATGGGGTCCCAGTAAGGGATGGACAGTGCTCTCGGCTCTCCATCTGGACACCCCAGGGGGGCTGCTGAAAACATTACAGATGCAGGACTTCTCCCCCGAAGATGCTGGTTCGTGGCTCCACAGTGGGGCCTGGGTCCCGCTGTTGTAACTACCCTCTCCCCAGCCAGGTGGTCCTCATGTGAGGCCCAGGCTGAGAACATGTGCCTCAGGGGATTTGCAGATGCCACTTGGCCTTTCCAGGGCCCTTCTGAGCGTCCTCGTTCTGTGCCGACTTTGGCGTGGGGTTCAGGCAGCAGGCAGCAGGATTCGGGTCCCGCTGCTGTTACTGTCTGGCTTGGCCAAGTCTGTTCCTTGGCCCAGAGGGACGTGACTTGTCCCTGGGATGGGCCGGCTGGGGCTGGAGGCCTGTCTGGCCCCCTGTCCCCGCCTGCAGAGGAAGCATGGGAGGTGGGGTGCAGGGTACCTGACACGGTGGGCTGGCAGACCTGGGGGGCCAGCCGGCCGCTGGGGCAGCTGCTGGACACATCCCGGGCACTGCCCGGAGAGGACAAGCACGCGATGTAGGAGGGACAATAGCCAAGCCGAGGGGACCCGCTGGTCCCGGATGGCCCGTGCCTGCTGTCCCGGCACAGAATGGAGGGCCCCTGGGACCTGGCCGCAGCAACAAGGCTGTGTGTCAGACTCGCAGAAAGCCCACTCCCTGCTCCTGGGGAGAGAACATTCCCGCCCACGCTGCTGCCCACCCACTGCTTGTCACCACTTCACTCCTCCGGAATGCTTGCGGGCTCGTCGCCCTGGCAACCGGAGCGCCAGCGCGTTCCTTCAGTCTCCTTCAGGCACCTGTGAAGGCTGTCGCGAACATCCCCCGTGCCCCCGAGCCCCGCAGACGCCCCCGCCCCAGGGCTCCCCGGGAGAGCAGAGGGCACCGCGGACGGGCTCCACAGAGTGGGGTGGGGGGCGGGCGTGGCTAGTGCTCGTGTGTGCTTCCGGGGAGCCAAGCCTCAAGTATTCCCCACGGAGCCCCGTGACGCCCCGTGGGGTGGGGAAACTGAGGCACAGAGCGGGTACGAAGACTGCATGTGGCAGGAGCAGGCTGGAAGCCAGGCGGCCGGCCCTGAGCCCCCCGTGTCTCCACCATCTGGTGCGGCTTCTGGAGCGTGAGTGGGTGGGTCATCTGTGAGCCTCGTTCCTCTCGGGATAAAGAGGCTCACTCCCCCGTCACCAGGCCCCAGGAGGAGCGAATGGAGTGTGGGCCGTTAGGGCTTCTTAACCTCGGCCCCATGGACGCTGGGGCTGCTGGGCTGGGGCTGGTAAGCCTTTGTGGGGCCGTCCCGAGCCCTGTAGGGTGTTCCCGGCATCCCAGGGCTCTCACTAAATGCCGGTGGCAGCCCCGAAGAGCGACAACCAGAAATGTCTCCAGACCTCGCCGGACGTCCCCCGGGGGTAAAATCGCTTCCAGGGGGGCCTCCCTGGTACATACGGGGGCCTTCTGAGGAGCCAGGGGTTATCAGCTTCCACAAGAGCGTGTGAGGCAATTCCTTGGGGCCGCAGGGCCCCGCTGCTGCCCGAGGTCAGCGGGGGCGCAGGGCAGCACCTGCCGGGGTCCGGCACCTCCCCTCCGGGCGGAGCCACCGTGCCGATGGTCCCTGAGCCAGCAGGACGCACCGCCCCCGGTCCACCCAGGGCGGGACCCAGGAGCCTGACCCCGGAGTGGGACCCGCTCCAGCGGGGGAGGGTGCTAAGAGACCCCAGAATCCCGCCGAGGGCCCCCCTGTGCAGGGGGAGGCCAGTAGCCAAAAACTTCGTGCCGTTCCCGAGGTTTCTATCCCACGCAAATGAATGGTTCCCACGCTGCTCCTTCCCCGTGAATCAAATATCACGTGTGTGCCTGACATCCGTGGGGCCCCTGAAGATGAAAGCCTTGTAGGCAACCCAGAGCACCTTTCCTGAAAGAGAGGGACGCTTTTAATCATAGTAAGTCACGGGGTAGGGCGAGCCAGGGGTGGCTCCGAGGGGGCATTAATACATCAGGCTGGGAGAACATGCCAGAGTCACGGCTCCCTCGTTCTTCATTAGGAAAATGGAGCTAGCGACTGGCTTCCAGAAGAAAGTGTGTGCGTGCTCCCCTCCTGAGCCGAGGCCGGGGTGTCCTGGCCCGAGGGGGGAGGGCGGGTCTCTGCTCCCGCACCACCGTGTTGGCGTTCGGGGACCACGGGGAAAGCCTCCCCAGCGTGGGAAGGGGAAAGACGGGTCAGTTTGCTGGCCCCCTTCTGTGCAGGCCAGCAGGTCCGAGAACTTGGAGAGGCAGGGCGCGGGGGAACCTCGGGTCTTCTCTGCACCAGGCGCCAAGGTCTCCCCGCCCCCCCAGAGCCATGTTTCTCTGCCTGATGGAAACACGATGATGAGGCCGTGCTCCTTCGTGGGTGCTCCCCGAGGCCACCCCTCGAGGTGGATGTCCATTCACCCGGGGCCCAGGGACCCCACGGAGCCCCCGCGGAGTCCACCCGCGCCCCTCAGCGTGACCCCCGTGTCCACCCCGCTTCTGTGGGGGTCTTCGCTTCCATAAACTCTCTATTTCAGAAGTTTTAAATTTACAGAAGTTGAAAAGAAGAAAAAGCAGACAGAAATCCTGCGTTCTCTGCCCCCAGATGCCCCTCACGTAAACATCTTCTGTCACCACGGCGTATTATCTGTCCTCGTCCTCACTAAGGGGAAACACCGCTCCTTACCATTCTCGAAATCCCGCACTTTATCCGCATTTCCTGAGTTTTTCTCCGACTTTGTTTTTCTCCTCCAGGATTCCACTCGGGACACCACGTGACGTGTAGGTGTCCCGTCTCCGTAGACTTCTCCTGGTGGTGGTCGTTTTCCAGACTTTCCTTGTTTTTGATGACCTTGACAGTTTAGAGGGGGACTGGTCAGGGATCTTGTCGAATGTCCCTCCGGCGGGATTTATCTGGCGGTTGTCTCACGGTTAGGGTGACGGATTTCGGGAGGAGGCTCAGTGCCCTTCCTATCACATCGGGAGTGCCTGCTGTCGTGACTCACCACCACGACCATGACCTTGACACTGGCCAAGGTCCTGCGTGCCAGGTGTCTCCACTGAGAAGCGCCTTCCCTCCCCTTTCCATGCGCTAATTTTGGGAGGCAGGTCACTAAGCATGGCACACGCGGTTGGGGGACACCCGCTTTTCGTAACTCTCCAAAACTCACCCGATTCGGAGCAGGAGGAGATGGGATGGGACGTATGGGAGGGAGTCACCACCCCAAACAGGTGTGCGCCAACCACGCACGCTGTGGCTGGTGTCCCAGGCCAGCTGAGGACAGGCCCAGGACTGGGCACGCTGGGGCAGGGCTGTTCCTCGGCGGTGCAGTACCGGGACTGGGGGGGGGGGGGGCTCGTCGCTGCCGGGGGCGAGATTCAGGGCCTGCAGGAACTTCCCGCCCACCCCAGTGTCTCACCGCCCTGGGGGTCCTTGCACGTGGGAGCTGGGTGCCTACGGGAGGCCTGGCCTGCGAGCCCCCTGGGGAAAAGTGCAACCCGAAGTGGAAGACAAGTCTTTGTCTCCCTTAATTGACTGCGGTGTTCTTCTGTGAAGAAAATATACAGAAGGTAGCAAATTCAATCTCAACCCACGAATCATATGAAAGTGTTCTTAGGAAGGGAAAAAAAAGATTTCAATAAAAATTTAAAAGGGAGAGAAGCAAGAAAGCCGTGAACCAGAAAATAAAGGGGACGGCGCGGCGGCCCCGATGTGGACGCGGCAGGGTGGGGAGGGGCGGGACGCAGCCCCGAGGTTACACGGCAGGGTGGACGTGGGGGGGCGCAGGGACTCAGCCCCGATGTGGACGCGGCAGGGTGGACGTGGGGGGGCGCAGGGACTCAGCCCCGATGTGGACGCGACAGGATTGAGGTGGGACGGGGACGCAGCCCTGATGTGGATGCGGCAGGGTGGAGGTGAGGGGGGCGGGACGCAGCCCTGAAGTGGACGCCGCAGGGTTGAGGTAGGACGGGGACGCAGCCCTCATGTGGACGCGGCAGGGTGGAGGTGAGAGGGGCGGGACGCAGCCCTGCGCAGTCTGGGGGCCGGGCAGCCGGGCGCTCCGATGAGCCCCAGCCCCGGCGAGGACCGTGCAGGAGCCCGAAGGATCTGGGAGCTCCGTGCCCCGTGCCGGCCACTCAGACGCTGGCCCCAGCTTGGGCACCCTCTCCTTCGTCCCACCCCGGGGCCTGCACCCAGAGCAGGACGCCATGCGGCCCACCCCAGGCTGGTCTCCCCGCCCTTGAACGCATCAGCTTCTTGAGCTACGATGCACACACCCTAAATTCAGCCCCGCACTGTGCAGGTCAGTGGTTTGTGTGTTCCCAAGGTTGTGCAGCCGTCAGCACTCTCAATTCCAGAACGTCCCCGTCCCCCTAAGAGAAACCCTATAGCCACGTGCAGTCACCTCCCCCAGCCCCCCGGGAACCAGGGCTCTGCCCTCGTTCTCTGCGGATCCGCCGGTTCTGGGCGCCTGGGACCACACAGAGCTTCCACGTCCGGACGGTTCCAGCGCCGTCCTCCCGGCTGCACGCGTTGCTGCTTCTTTCCTTTTAAGGCCAGGGACGTTCCCCTGTAGGGACAGAGCGCGTCGTCTTCGTCCACTGACCTGATGGACACGCGGTGGCTTCTGCTCCCGCTCCCGGGAATAGTGCCGCCGTGAACAGTCGTGCACACGTTTGTGTGTGGACCGGGGTTTACACCCGAGAGTGGACACGCGGGGTCAGCGGGAACTAAGTCTTCAAGGAACCGCTGAGCTTTTGTGCATCACGGCGTCGCCCTTCTACGTTCCCACAGACCGTGGGCGAAAGGTCCCGTCCCCCCACATCCCTGCCGACACTTGGACTTGGCTTCATGCGTGTCGTCGTCCTCGTGGGTGGGAAGTGGGGGTCACGGGCCGTGGAGGCCACGGGTCGTGGAGGCCCTCGAGGTTTGGGGGAGCCGGCGTCGGCTCTGCCTGCCTGCACCGTGGCCTGGCCTCCTTGGTGTGTCCCGTGGCGACGCTGATGGCCAGCGGTGGGGCTGACCGCCGCCCAGCCTCCCTCCTGCACCTGGGAGGGGCCCTCCAGCCCCGTGGGAAATGGCTGATGGTGCCACGGCGCCTTCCTGGGGCCAGAGGGCTGTGGGCAGAACTGAGGCCTCCCGGCCTGTGCTGGACAGGCTCAGAGGGAAGAGCGTTCCCGGGGCTGGGCCAGCAGGGAGGACGGAGAGAGAGGTCCCGCGTTGCCCCTCATGTGGTCCTTGCACGATGGCAGGACGCAGTGTCATCCCGACAAGTGCCGTGCGTGTACCCTGGGAGCCTGAAGGTCCGACCTTGGGACTTTCAACCCTGGAGAAGGACCGCCGGTCCCTGCAGGCCACAGATTCGGCCCCCGACCTCTCTACAGGAGGGGGTCGCTCTGCCCCCGACACTGGCCCGGCGTGTCCCGGCTGCTGGCGGTGAGGGGGAGCCTGACTTGTCCCCCTGCCCCCCTAATAGTCCCTCTCTGGACCAATCCGCCACTTTAAGAAGGAAGAAACGGGACTCGAAGGGAAACAAGGCGAGCTCTCCCGCTCTTGCGATCGGTTGGTTTTTCTGCCTAACAGCCGGGTGGCGTGGAAATGAGGGGGTTTCTATGGTAACGAATTACAGCTCATGATTGGTGAAAAATGACAGAAATATCCTGTGTGTGAAGTTATGCTGGGGCAGGCAAGCAGGCAGAGGCTGAGGTGCTGTGCTTTTAATTTCCTGGGGCAATATTTCTCCCAAGTACTGACGGCACGCGAGTTCGTCGTTCCGGCTGCCTGATGGGGCCAAGTGGGGCCTGGTTGTGTCTGCTGAGGTCTGGTGAGGCTTGGCATTGCCTCGTGGGACCTGAGGGGCCTGGTGGGGCCTGGTGGGCCCTGGTGTTTCCTGGTGGGACCTGGTGGGCCCTGGTGTTTCCTCGTGGGCCCTGGTGGGCCCTGGTGGGCCCTCGTGGGCCCTGGTGTTTCCTGGTGGGACCTGGTGGGCCCTGGTGTTTTCTGGTGGGACCTGGTGGGGCCTGGTGGGACCTGGTGGGGCCTGGTGTTTCCTGGTGGGACCTGGTGGGGCCTGGTGTTTCCTGGTGGGACCTGGTGGGCCCTGGTATTTCCTGGTGGGACCTGGTGGGGCCTGGTGGGACCTGATGGGCCCTGGTGTTTCCTCATGGGACCTGGTGGGCCCTGGTGGGCCCTGGTGTTTCCTGGTGGGACCTGGTGGGCCCTGGTGTTTCCTGGTGTTTCCTGGTGGGACCTGGTGGGCCCTGGTATTTCCTGGTGTTTCCTGGTGGGACCTGGTGGGGCCTCGTGGGACCTGGTGGGGCCTGGTGTTTCCTGGTGGGACCTGGTGGGACCTGGTGGGCTCTGGTGTTTCCTGGTGGGACCTGGTGGGCTCTGGTGTTTCCTGGTGGGACCTGGTGGGCCTTGGTGTTTCCTGGTGTTTCCTGGTGGGACCTGGTGGGGCCTGGTGGGACCTGGTGGGACCTGGTGTTTCCTGGTGGGCCCTGGTGGGCCCTGGTGTTTCCTGGTGTTTCCTGGTGGGACCTGGTGGGGCCTGGTGGGACCTGGTGGGGCCTGATGTTTCCTGGTGGGACCTGGTGGGGCCTGGTGTTTCCTGGTGGGACCTGGTGGGACCTGGCGGGGCCTGGTGTTTCCTGGTGGGACCTGGTGGGACCTGGTGGAGCCTGGTGTTTCCTGGCGGGGCCTGGTGTTTCCTGGTGGGACCTGGTGGGACCTGGCGGGGCCTGGTGTTTTCTGGCGGGACCTGGTGGGGCCTGGCGGGGCCTAATGGGACCTGGTAGGGCCTGGTGGGGCCTGAGGTTGCCTGGTGACCTTGCAGGGCCTCATGGGCTCTGGTGGGGCCTGGTGGGGCCTCCTGGGCTGAGGCACTGCTCTTGCTTTAAAAAAGTGTCCTGGACTTCCTGGACGCTGGGCTCCCATCCAAACACACAGAGTGGTGGGAGAAGCCGGGGGTCTAAACCATCCATCCTCCCCGAGCCACCTGTGACCACAGGAGCTGTGCTTACTGTGTGCATGGGGATGTCTCACACTGACCTAGATTTCCATGCGCGGTGACGGAGGGCCTGGTCCCTGCGCAGAGCTTGGCGGGCTGTGCAGAGAGATTGCACACCGGCAGAAACTCAGCGCAGAGGCATTAGCATAATGAGCGATTCCTAATTTCTGCAGCAAAGCACTTTCATTCTGATTAAAGAACTGGGCCCTTTTTATTTGAGGATTAGTCCTTTTCGGTAATTAGCACTCATTAATACAAGTTTCTTCCTTTCCACATCCTGATGACAGGCAGGGAGCGGCACGTGCCTAAGTACCCACCAGGGAAGAGGCGGCCCTGGGCACGTGGGGCTCAGTGCAGAACGAGGGGGGAGCGCACACACAGACACACGCACACACACGCGCACCGACGTGCAGACCCCACACTCGGCCACACCCACACATGCATATGCATCTATGACAGATGGGCACACAGACCACCCCCCACAGACTCACACTCTTGCACACTCAATGACACACTTACACAGGCACACCGACATGGACCCCACGCTGGGCTATACCCACACCAGCACACACACACATATATGACAGATGGGCACACAGACCACCCCCCGCAGACTCACGCTCTTGCACACTCACACACGTACTGACATACAGACCCCACACTCAGCCACACCCACACATGCACATATCTATGCATATATGACAGGCATAGAGAACGCCCTCCATGGACTCACACTCTTTCACACTCAATGACACACACAGGCGCACCGACATGGACCCCATGCTGGGCTATACCCACACCGGCACACATACACATATATGACAGAGGGGCACACAAACTACCCCCAATGGACTCACACTCTTGCACACCTACGGACACACACATGCGTGCACCGACATGTGGACCTCACACTCAGCCACACCTCACCGGCACACACACACGCATATGTGACAGACGGGCACACAGACACCCCCACACTCTCACTCTTGCACACTCACTGACACACACACACGTGTGCACTGACATGTAGACCCCACACTTGGCCACACCCACACAGGCACACACACACATGTGACAGACGGGCACACAGACCCCTGCAGACTCGCGCTCTTACACACTTGCTGACACACTCACACCCACTTGTGCATTTGGTCTTTCACAGGCACTGATGCGCCGTCACACGTCAGCAGTCACCCACGCGGGCACGCGGTCCCGAGACACACTCCCGTGCACACATGCACACATGACTCACTCACACACCGCACGCTGCTCACTCACTGATTTCTTCCCTTTTAAAGTCACGCGAAACCCCATAAAGAAACACTGCCGAGCCTTTTATTCTGCGGGGCTGGTCTTGAGCAGCTTCCCAGGCTGGCGGCTCCGCGCACCGAGCGCCCCCGCCCGCCCCCGCCCGCCGCCGTCACTAACATCCTGGATCCGTGTCAATTTTCAGACGTGACGCCGGTGATGAGTGCCGGCTCTGAACAGCGCCTGTCCCCAGTCCTCAGTTACCTAAGCTGGTGGGAGAGGGAGCGTGGGCCCGGGTCCCCCCAGCCCAGCCCTCCACGTGGCTGCCCACGGTGCTCTCGGTGCGCACGTGACGCCCCGTGTGTTCCCACCGGCACCGTGTTCCCGGGTCGTGTGGGCTTTGCCCTTCCCCCAGCCGTGCCTGAGCCGAGGAGGTGGCATGTGGGGTTTAAAGGGCACCTGGGCTGAAGATAAAGAGGGGAAGCTGAAATGTCAACAGAGCAGAACTTGGGCAGAGCTGGCGCCCGGATAAACATCCTGCTTACCCACCACAGGTCTCATTTTCCTGAACAAAATCCACAGAAGGCCCCAAATCAGGAGCTTGCCTGGTGTATGGCACCCAAGGCCACAGCCTGCTTTGAGATATGCACGTGTCCCTGAGGGGGGGTGGGGTTTGCGGACCACAGCCTGGGGTGCACGTGTCCCTGAGGGGGGGTGGGGTTTGCGGACCACAGCCTGGGGTGGGGGTTCGGGAGATGCTGGGCCTCTGTGCCCCGGGAAGGCCGGCGGGCTCAGCCACACGGAAAGTGGAACCCCGTGTTTCAGGAAGGGGAGGTCGTGTGCTCCGAGCCTTGGGTCCGTAACTTCTGTGACACGGAGGAGAGTGATCAGCCCTGGACCCGAGGGGTAGCCCCAGCCCCCTCCCCACCCCGCCATCCTCTTACCTCGCGTCCTCTCCGTGTCTCCGTCTCACTCTGGGCAGAAGGTGTGTGAGATCATCTTGTCGGCTTAGCTGGGGGCTTTGAGACTCGGTTTCCCTCCCGTGCCACGTCAAACAGTTGCACGCTCCTGGGAAGAGAGGTGCGGCACAGGTGCACGGGGACGTGCTTGTAAGGTGCCGACGACCAGGTGGCCCCCAGCAGGGCCGCGAAGTTGGCTGATGCAAGGCTTCGGCTTCCCTTTTGGAGTTAGGATTAGCGCGCCTTAGCAAAAGAGCGCTCAGTGTCACGGCGGGGGTGGGGGACTGCCGGCAGAGCCCCCAGACCGCCACCTGACCCTGCTCTCTCTTTTCCTCACAGTTCCATGTCCATCCGCTGGCCGGGCTGCTCCCTAGGAAGCCATGCTTGGATACTTATAGCCATGTTCCAGCTCGCCATGGATCTGCCCTCGTGTGAGTCCCTGGGCCCGGGCCCCGACTTCCGGCTCCTGCCCCGGCCGCCGCAGCGGCCGCCCCGGCTGTGGAGTTTGAAGAGCGGGCAGGCGGCGCGCATCCCTGTGCCCGTGTGGAGCCCGCGCCCGGCCCGCGTGGAGCGCAGCCACGGGCAGGTGCCCAGCCAGCGCGCCAGACGGTCACACAGACCCAGGGACCAGGGGGCCGTCCTGGTGCCCAGAGGGGGGCTCGCCAAGCCCCCAGCCGCTGCCAAATCCAGCCCTTCCCTCGGCTCCTCCTCCTCGTCCCCGTCCCCCGCGGCGGGCAGCGGGGCCACCACGGACCCGCAGGCCCTCCTGCGGAGGGAGAAGAGGCACCTGCAGGGGGCCAGCTTCAGCGGTTTTGATTTCCGGGGCAGCAGGCCCACCACAGAGACGGAGTTCATCGCCTGGGGGCCCACGGGGGAGGAGGAGGCCCCGGAATCCAACACATTTCCAGGGCTTTATGGCCCCACCACGGCCTCCATCACACAGACACGGAAGACAACTGTGGCCACCGCCACCACCACCGCCACAGCCACCACGGCCCCCTCCACCACGCTGCAGACTAAGGGGGTCACGGAGCCCCTGGGCCCCAGGAATAGGATCCCAGTTGGGGTTAGCACAATGGAGCCTTCCACCAGTCCCAGCAAAGACGATGGCGGAGACGTCAAGCCCCCGCGGATTCTGGGGGAGACCTCAGGTACACCCACCTCTTTTCTGTTTGGGGTTCGATTTGGGGGAGGACACTCTGGGGTGGGGCTCGTGAAGGATGCCACGCTGTGCCCTGTGACAGTGCTTGGCGAGACTCCCCGCTTCTCAGTGGCAGAAACTACAATGGTAAAGTAGTGATAGTCGGGTGGCGGCCTTGGGGGCCGAGGGGGCACACGTGTCCATGGACTTTGGGTCCCGGCAAACATGGCTTGTGCTCTTGCCAAGCCCTTCTGGCTGGTAGAAGGGAGACGGGACAGGGTCTTTCCTTAGTGGTGGCCTAGAAGGGGACGCTGTGTCTGTGTCACGGGCGTCCAGACCCCGCCAGGCATAGGGCCACATCTTCCCGAATAGTAGAACCTTGACCTCTGGGCCAGCCTGGGAGCGAGATGCGGACACACCTGCTAGTGGAATTAGGGCCCACGTGGAGTCTCCAAAAACCTTCAAGGCTGTGGCCTGTGGAGGGGTGACTGCCACACTGGCCCAGCAGCAGGAGAGATCGAGGTCAGGTATAAGGGAGAACTTCCTGCGGTCTTGGCTGAGGCTCTGCAGACTGACTCGGGTCGGGGAGCGTCCTGCCCAGAGACGGTGTCGCAGGTGTTTGGAGGACGACAGTTGGATTCCTCCGCCCGTGGCTCTGGGTGCCTACGGACAGTTACCTCGAAGGATCTACTGCAACGTAGTTTTATTTTTCTTTCTTCTCCTCCACCTCCTCTTCCAGTTGCTTCTAAAGGAGTGCCCCTTGAAAATCTCCCAGGCCACAGCTCATCCCTTCAGGGCCAGCCACGGGCACGTCCACAGTGTCACGGCTGGCTGAGGGCTCACGCAGGGTCGGGGAGCCCTGTGCTCCAGCCCGCCTCTGGCTCCCTGTGCCTCTGTCAACAGGCCACGCCCCCACGCCCCACCAGGACCAGGATGTTCGCGGACCAGATCTGGGCATGCACATCCCAGACGGGCCGCAGTATCGGCTAGCTCTTAAAACAGGATGCATAGTCCCGGGGGTCGGCATGAAGCGGTGGGGGTGCCGTGTGGCCTCCTCCGCGCCCTGTTTATTTGCTTCTCCGAGTCCTAAGGCGTCGGGCTCCGTGGGCCCCGTGCGGGCCCTTTCAGGACCCTGGACAGAGAATCGCTCCCTGGGTCCTGCGGGCTGTGTCCACCCTCGGCTGCGTCTGGCCGTGGTCGGGAGTTGGATAGGTTTTCATAGAGTGGGTGGCTTTTGTTCCATGACCTACTTCCTTCCTTCACCTGGACAAGAGAACTGCAGTTTTTATATTCTGAGCAATTCTTCCCTAGAGAGCAACATACCTGTGAAAGCAAACCCAACTCCATGTCAAAGCCGGGGGCCAGGGCCAGGCCCAGGGACGGAGGCCGTGAGCTCGGAGCACGGCCGGAGAAGGTCTGCAGGCGGTCTCGGGCCGTCTCCCGGGCAGCCTTTGTCCAGGACTCGTGCACACACGGCCTGCAGTCCATCACGTCTGTGCCAGGTGCCCAAAAGCAGTTTATGAAAGCATTTATTTTTACCTCGAGAGACTCACAAGCCATCATCATAATAGAATTTAGTGCTGCATTCATTTACTGTCATCCCCGCTACACACGTCACTTACTATATAGGCACGGACGAGAAAACAAGTTCCCATTTATTCCAAATTACATTTGTTATTACTAAAGTTAAATGCTCGGGACAGCATTAGGAGGCTCGGCAAATTAATTCACAGTACATTGGATGTTGCTAATCCAACTCGACAGATGCTTATCTTGGAAAAGATTTATGGTTCTTTATAATATAATCTGGTGCTAGATTAATTTGTTTAGCAAAACGAATTTAAAGCGGGGGAAATACGCGTGTTTGCTTTTAGTGCGGAGAAATGTTAATTCTGGGAAGTGATGCTGGATGCTGAAAAGGGACGCCAGCAGCCCTCAGCATCCAGGCCAAGGCAAGGCAAGACAGGAAGTGCTGAGGTGACACCTCTAACTGGGTCCATCACAGCCCAGTTAATCCCATAAAAGTGACCCAAGCCACCGAGAGCCCTGGCAGGAGCCCAATGAACCCCTCCTTGTCCTGGCAGTCACCACACGTAGACCTGGGCTCCCGACTCCTAGTGGAGCACGACTGCTGCTCACCTTTCTCAGATAGAATTAAGGCTGCAAGGGTGGTCTCGGGGATCCCAGAGTGGTGGTCCAGGAGGCTGGGCGTGCCGTACACGCTTGGAAGCCGCAGACCACCTGCGAATCTGGGCTCTGCTGCAGGTGGCTGTGTGACCCTGGGAAGTTCTCTTCTCTCTTGGCTTCATTTTCTTCACCAGGAAAATTAAAGCTTAGAAACCACCCCGTAAGTAAAGTGATTGGGAAGTCTATCCTAGTTTTAGTGTAGCAGGTAAGAGTGTCTGCCTTCAACTTCCTGGCTTCATCTTGTATTAGCTGTGTGAACTTGGGCAACTTGCTTATCTTATCTGTGCCTCAGTGGGAATTCCATAATTAACCACCTTATAATGTTGCAAAGATTAAGTGACATAGTATGTACCAGGGGGTCAGTGCCTGGCACATAACAGCTGTTCATTACATGTTTGTTGCTGTTAATATGGTGATAATGATGGTAGCGATGATGATGATGATGATGATG
>CM052900.1:163539487-163561923 GCA_028534135.1 Potos flavus | reverse complement strand
AATGTGATGATGATGGTGGTGATAATGATGGTAGTGATGATGGTGATGATGGTGGGTGATGATGCTGATACTTATGGTGATATGATGATAGTGGTGATGATGGTGTTGATGGCAATAATAGTGATGATGATGCTGATGGTGGTGCTGATGATGGTGCTGGTGATGATGGTGATGACAGTGATGGTGATGATAGTGAGGTGGTAGTGATGATGATGGTGATGATGGTGATGATGGTGGTGGTGATGATGCTGATGGTGGTGATGATGGTGATGGTGCTGGTGATGATGGTGATGGTAGTGATGGTGGTGATGATGATGGTTGATGATGGTGATGATGATGGTGCTGGTGATGATGGTGATGACAGTGATGGTGATGATAGTGAGGTGGTGGTGATGATGGTGATGATGGTAGGTGATGATGATGGTGATGAATGTGATGATGATGGTGGTGATAATGATGGTAGTGATGATGGTGATGATGGTGGGTGATGATGCTGATACTTATGGTGATATGATGATAGTGGTGATGATGGTGTTGACGGCAGTAATAGTGATGATGATGCTGATGGTGGTGATGACGATGGTGCTGGTGATGATGGTGATGACAGTGATGGTGATGATAGTGAGGTGGTGGTGATGATGGTGATGATGGTGATGATGGTGGTGGTGATGATGATGATGGTGGTGGTGATGATGATGGTAGTGATGATGGTGATGATGGTGGCTGATGATGCTGATACTTATGGTGATATGATGATGGTGGTGATGATGATGCTGGTGCTGGTGATGATGGTGATGATGATAGGTGATGAGGTTCATAGTGATGGTGATGATGATGGTGGTGATGATGATGGTGGTGATGATGATGGTGGTGATGATGATGGTGGTGGTGCTGGTGATGATGATGATGGTGGTGATGATGATGCTGGTGATGATGGTGATGATGATAGGTGATGAGGTTCATAGTGATGGTGATGATGATGGTGGTGATGATGGTGATGATGGTGATGGTGATAGTGATGATAATAATGATTGTTTTCCTCTTGACGATTTGCTACCACTAGCATGCTGGTACATTTCCCACTCCGTTGTGAGGTCAGTTGATGAGGTCATTTGATGAGATCATTTGATGACATCCCACATCCTCATCCCTGACCTTGGTGTTCTTTGCGGAGGTATAGGTGGCACTAGCTGGAAACTACTTGGGATGGAAAATCACCTGGCTCAGGTTCACCGAGGCATTGAGCTCCAGCCTCACATGGTGCTGGCAGAGGGCGAGTGTCAGATGGGGCAGAAGTTCAGTTGAGGTCGAGAGAGGAGGACTCCCCACAGCGAAGCACCATCTTCCTGTGACAGCTCTCTTGCTGGTCATGTTCTGAGTCTGGAATCACAAAGTCTCCTGGGAGAAAAACACAAAGTCATTTCCTGGGCTTTAATCTTAAAATTCGTAAAGGAGCTGTGGGGAATTCAAGGCAGCTGATTTCGGTGATTGCGTTTGCCCGCTCGGATCTCCTAGGCTGTGGGTGCGTGGCATACAGCTAGCGCTCAGTCAAGATTTCTGGGGCCTGATGTTCTTAGACCTTCCCTCTGGCCCCTGGACCCTGAGATTCTCCAGCCTGCTCAGATACATCCGATGCTTTCCCCAACTGTCCACGTTCCTGGCTTTCAAAGGTACGCCACTGAGGAGGGGCTGCGAAGCTCTGTAGGGTCTCCGTTAATGGTCATTCAAGGTGTGTTCCCATTTGGATCAGTCACATATTTGTGACACCCAGCAGCTCAAGGAGGAGATGGCTCAGATGTCATCCCCGTCCTGCCTGGTAATTTTTACATTGGGATGCACTCATGCGTTTCCAAGGATGATTTCCAAGTTGCTTTGTCCTTGTCACCAGGGGGCCTTCAGTGTCCTTTGGGTGTGCCCCACTGCAAGCAGGAGGGACAGGCGTGTGTCCTCTTCTCCCACACCGATGGTCAGCTGACCTCAGCAGCAGAGCAGCCTTGGGAGCAAGTCTCATCTGGGGAAATATTTTCAAAATGCTGGGATAGATAGAGGTGGAAGGGAGTTAGAAACAGCTGTGACAGGGAGAGACGTGCTCTTCTCCTCTTTAAAGCTTGATGGTGGTTTAAATGCTGAGCCCCTTTTAATTAACTTGCTGGGTGTTTGCTACCAGGGAAGTGAATCCGTCCTTAAAGATATTTGAAGCAAATGACTCATGAACTTCAAAAGTTTTGAGTGGCTTAATTGGGATAAGAGCATCCACGAACAAATGAGCGTTTGGAGCTCGCTAAACACCCTACCCTCTGTGGCCGGCAAGGCTGGGCTTTAGGGTCTTAACTGGGACTTCGGAGTGGGTGCGCCTGGGTTCGCGTGGTGACCCGTTGTGGCACGGGTGGGATGGCGCGCATCTGCCGACAGCCCCCTGCACCCACCCAACCTCCCAGGGCTCTCCTCCGCTTTTGCTGAGCAAAGCTGCATTCACATCAAATGGATAACTGAGCTCCGACTTGTTAGAGCGGGCCTCCAAGTCTTCTGGAGACGACTCTATCGCCGGCTTACCTTTATTTCCCTTTCACATGTTCCTTGCCCCAGTTTTTGCATCTAGCGCGTCTTACACTTCTTCTTTTCCTCCAGAACCGCCTCCTCCCCCTGAGAGCAAGTCAGGGGTCGGGAAGGTTCCTCAGTTCTTGCGGGATCGCGGTGCCTGTCCTAATGCCCTTTCTCCGTTTCCCTTTTGCCCAGGCCCTCAGGAGCTGCGGGAAGGGGCCTGAGCTGACACGGGTCTCCTCTAAGGGCGCCGAGTGGGGTTGCTGGCAATGCAGGTGTCGGGGGCGGGGGGGGGACTGCAGGCGACCCCCCCACCCCACAGAAGGTGCCTTCCTGACATCCAGTGCTTGACTAAACGCGGGATGGATAACAGACCCGTTTGCTATACGGTGGATTGAATTTATGGTTTTCATTCGCTCACAGGGGAATGATTCTAAGCGTAGAGATTAAATATTAGACAGAACATTATTTTTAGAATTATTTGACGATGTGAAGAGGACTGGTTTCGGGATTTCTAGCGTCTGATCTGTCGTGCAGGCATCTGTCAGCTCCGTGCTTGGTTGATAGGAAATACCGGGCTGCGGGGCAGGGGGAGGGGCGGAGGGACACCAACCCAGGGCCCTGGCTGTCTTTTCAAGGAGTTTAAAATCTGTTTGGGAAAGTCAGACAGGTAAGGACACAAACCGTCAAAGAGAGAAGTGACAGTTAAAGACGGGAGCGGAAAAGTCAGAAAGCCGCAGCGTGGGGAGCTGCACAGGGATTCTGAAAACCCAGTAGAAGGAGGAGGGGCCGGTCCCAGGGGGAGGGCCCCGCCAGGCTTCCTGGAGAGCAAAGGACGCTTGTCCTGCCCGATGGGGAGGGTGTGCTCGGGCAGAGCACCGGGGAGGCAGAGTGGGAACCAGAAACCCGGAGGCCTGCCTGGTGGAGGGCATCGGAGCAGGTGGCCTGGGATGCAGTCTCCTCACATGTAGAAAGATACTGGAGGAAAAACCCTTGAGGCCCCTGAAGGTCCACAAGAAGGTTCGAGGCTCTGTGTTCCTTCTGCCCACAGCCAGGAAAATGGCCAGCCCTGCCCTTGCGTCATCAGTGAAAGGAGAAGGCTGGGGGGCTCCGGCCCTCCCCTCCCAGCGTCATTCCGGGCCCTGAGTGCAGTGGCTCCCGTGCGCTGCGAGCTCTGGGGTCGGCAGGGCAGGCAGCCGTGGCCGGGATTTCTGAGCTGCCAGGTGCGGGGGACACGTCACCTTCCTATCCGCCCCCACCCAGGAGCGGCCCTGCATGGCGGGTGTCCGACGTGAAAAGGCCCCACGTGCATGCACCTGCTGGGAGAGGCCGTGCCCTCAGCCCCGCGGCAGGTGGGTTCCACCCCCGGGGGGCCGCCTGGTTCCGGAGGCTCAGCCGAGATCACAGGCAGGCACGTGATGGTCGTGACGTATGATGAGACGGGAAGACAAGGCCTCCGGTCTCGGCTTCCCATGTGGTTCAGTGAATCTCCGCCTTGGAGTCTGTTGCTTGGAGGGGATGATCAGCAATACCCAAGGAGGAGGTTTCTCTTCCAGAACTTTCTGTCAGCAGCAGGGATGCCCTGTCTGTCTCGGGAGCAGAGGCGGAGGTGTCTACCAAGCTGACCCGGGATGGGACATGGGGGCGGTGAAGCTGGTGCTGCCGGGGGGAGCCCCAGCCCTGACCCAGGCGTGACCCAGGCCCTGGCTGTCCCCACCCTTGGTCGGTGGCATGCCCCTGCTGTGCCCCGTGACCTCAGGGAGTGCCAGCTGCTTTGACAGCAGACTGGGAAATCATTTCCATCTTGCACGGTGGTTCTGAGACGTGGCTGAGCTCGTCTTCCACGTAGGAAGCTGGGCACACCCGGCGAGTGTCGGGGGCCCCGGGCACATGCAGGCCCCCTCGCTCTGCGGTGCCTGTGCTGGGAAGCGGGACCCCTGTGTCCTTCAGCCTCCCCTGATGGGGCCAGGGTGAGCATGTGCAGGTGCCTGACCTTTCTCTGCCCTGGAAGGATTTGGGCAGTCGGACCCATCCAGGAAACCATCCGCAGAAGCCCCATAGCTCGCCAGGTCAGCAGCCCCCATGTGTGGTCCGTGGGAGCTCCATGTCCCGTGGCCGGCCAGGGGAGGGCCGTCCGCTGGAGCGCCGGTCAGCGTGTCCTCCACCAGGGCCAGCCGGCTTCTCTGCAGGCTGTCCCTTCAAGTGGCCTGTGGCCAAACTTGAGCTTCCCTCTTCGTGTTCTCAAAACTGCCCTCCGAAGGCGGCGGGGCTGATGCTCAGGGAGGCTCAGCCTCTCGGGAGCCGGGGGAGGTGGGCCAGGGCCCTTTGCGTGACGCCGAGGGTCTCTCCTCCCCACACACCCCCTGCTGCCTGAAGCGTCAGGGCATCCCGAGTGGGACCTAAATCCAAGAGGAAGCTGAATGCCTTATTCCCTCGGAAGTTCTTGGCCCAGATGTGAGGTCCGGTGATGAAGGAACCTTCTAGAAGCTCCGTGGGGGCCTCTCCATCAGCAGAGCTCACAGCAGGTAAGTAGAAGTGCTGGATGCCCCCACCGTGTGGTTTCCCAGGGCCAGAGGCAGAGCCACACCTGGGTCCCCGTCCCCGTTCCCGCCTCTCTGAAGGAGGGAGTCCGCGTCATGTATGGAGTGGGGCAGGTACAAAGGCCGGCAGTCTCAGGCCAGCTCTCCGCCATCCCCTCCTACTGAGGCTGAGAGCCTCTTTTCGGAGAAACTATAACCGTCCTCCAGACTCGTCTAATGCCCTCGGTGCAGTTGAGAGGAAACGTGACATGAGGCGATGCGTCTGTCCTGTGCACGTCTTCACGGGAAGGCACGGCAAGGGGGTCGGGAGGCTCTCCCCCCCGCCCTCCCCCCATATGGCATCGTCGGGAACCCGAGGGCAACATGAGTGAAGACAGATGTGCCGTCTGAGCGCGGGGGGCAGGTGACTTTCAGAAAACGGTGAACAATTCCCGGCAACGTGTGGGACCAAAATAATCCAGCCTTCTTGCGATCTACGTGGTGGTTGTGTTCTTGGAAACTTTGGTGCTTATTAAAACCATGCAAAAAATACTCGGGTCTGTGCGTGCAGCAGAAGGAGGCTCTCTGGGCTTGGAGCATTTATAGCAGGAGCGAGCAGAAGGACGCTGGGAGTCACGCAGAGCGGAGGGCCAGCCGTGGGTGAGCACGTCTGTCCCATGCACCGTGGGGCAAGGAGCGTCCTCTCTCTACGCCAACAGCGTCAGTCACTGTGACAACCCAGCACGTCCCCCACGTCCCTAGGTGCCCCCGCCCCCCGAGAAGCCCCATCTTCGCCCCAGACATTCCAGGGCAGCCTCCCACCCAGACACGGGCGGCCTGGCCCCCACCCGCAGGCTGCACGGAGAGGACCAGCTTCCATCGCGCCCGAGTGTCCCGGATGGCTGGGAGTTGGAAACACGGGGGCGTCTGATCTCTCCCCGTCCGCGGGGCCGGGAGGGATCTTTCCTGCTTCTTCCCGCTGGGGGCGATGGCAGCTGTGCCTCGGCTTCTGGCCGCACCCCGGCCTCCGCCTCTGTCTTCACACGGCCTATTCCCTCCGTGTCGGTGTCTCCCCGCTTCTTAGAAGCACACCGGCCGTTGCATCAGCCCCGGCTGAGAACCCGGGATGGTCTCGTCTTGAGATCCTTCACGTCATCCCGTCTGCAAAGTGCCTTCTTCTAAATAAGGTCACATTCACAAGGTCTGGGGGCCGGGACGAGGGCACATCGATTCGCTGGGGCTGCCATCAGTCCGGGAGGGGTGGGGAGGGGGGTCGGCGTCACCCCCATTGCCCGGGGGTCAGGAGCGCCTGCGGATTTTCTCCAGATGCTGGGAGAATTGCGGACCCCTCACCTGCCCCATCCTGCTGGAGAAGGCGGCGGGCCTGGGGAGGGCATCGGCCCAACCCTCACGCCCACCCGCCCTGCACGAGGCCCCGGGAGCTGCGGGGTTTTGGAGAAAACACTGCCTCCATTTATAGAAGATGCTTTGTACGTATTGAGCCCTAGGCACAGGTCGGAGCTGGAAACGTCTGGACTCTGGTTGGCCCTCGGGCCCCGAAGATCTGTCCCCCTCTCACGCGTGCATCCACCCCGGTTTCCTGAGCACCTACTATGTGGCAGGCCGTGTGGTTACATCAGAAGACGGCATGCGATCCCTGGCCCTTCCAGGGGTGCAGACGGACAGACACGCAGGCGGAACACAAGCAAGACCACCCCGGGGGGGGGGGTGGGGCGCGATGCCTGCAGCCTGGGGCGGGAGCTGATGCTGGAGTGGAGGTCGGTGGGCGAGAGGACGGGGTCGGAGGGAGGAGGAGGGTGGCGGCCAGGAGCCGAGGTGACAAGTGACAGAAGGGCGGCCGTGTGACGGGCCACGGGGCTGGGGGGCAGGGCAGGGGTTGGGCGGGGCTTGGAGGCTGCCGTGGGGGCTCCGGGTTTTAATCTGAGGGTGGTGGGGTGAGCCAGGGTGGGCTGACTCGGCGAACGCTCTGGGAACCTTGCGACTCTGGGAGGACAGAGCTGGGTGGGAGGCCCCGTCAGAGGGGGGCGTGCGGCTGCACGGGGCTGCAGAGGACTCTGTGGGTGACGGGAGGGAAAGAGAACAATCTAGAAGGCCTCCCAAGTGTTTGTCCGAGCAACCCGTGCCTTCGATGTGAGTGGTGCCTGTCCCGAGCTGGGGTGGGCGCGGATGGGAAAGGGCGGCCGGCAGCCCCGTGGGCCCGGCTTTGCTGCGGTGGCCGCGTCGGCTGTCAAGGGGGACGTCTGCGGGCCCCCTCGGACTTGCGTGTGTGCGGCCGGGGGAAGGCCTGGCCTGCGGTGGAGACCCCAGAGCCATTGGGGTCTGGGCAGCTTCAAAGGTCCTGTGGCTAATTGAGATCACCTGGAGAGAGTGTGGATGGTGTGCGAGGGGGACGGGGACAGAGGACAGGCCCCCGAGTGTCCCCAAAGCACAAGGAAGGGTGCCAGGGAGGAGGGATGCAGGAGGGTGGGACCAGGGAAGCCTGGGGCAGAAGCACCTTGTAGAGGAGGAGGGGAGGAGGGAGACAGGAAGGGGGACAGGGAGGACGTGGTCCCTATCAGGGCTCCGATGAGCAGGGAGGTGACATCACCTTTGTCCCCGCGGAGGGGCAGGCTTGGAGGCTTGCCGAGAAGGCCCGCTGGGTGCGTGGGGGGGACCGGAGGCACGAGGGTGGGCGCCGCAGGGACGGGGAAGGCGCGCTGTGGAGGAGCCTTTGCTCTGCCCTTGAGGGGGCGGGAGGCGGGCTTGCCTCAGCGTGAAGGGTCCCGGGCAGGATGAATGCAGGTGCTGGCGGTGGCCGGCGAGGTCCTTGTGCGGACCGCCGATGGTCCCTGTGCACACGGCTGAGCTCCACGCGCGGGACAGGCTGGGCTTGTGGAGGGAGCAGGAGGCAGGAAGGAGAAGGCAGTGTGTCTGGGAAATCCCGCTTTCCTGGCCCCAGACGTTTCCCCTTTCCACTTGGGAGGCTCTGCGTGAGCCGGAGGGGTGCGTGCCCCCGAGGGACAGCACGGAGGGGCCGGCCAGGTCCACGGACACTGTGTCCGATACAGGTGGGCGACGTGAGCCAGGCCTGACCGGGGGGAAGGGGCATCTGGGGGAGGAAGGGGGCCCAGGGATGTGGGGCACGTGCACAGGTCTCCTGGCACGGGGGAGGCTGGATGTGGGAAGGGCAGAAGGAGGTGGTGGGGCTGGAGCTGGTAGGGGGGCCGTGGAGGTCCTGGCCAGGGGCAGGACCTGGGTGTTTCCCCCGAGTGCAGACAGGAGCTGTGGGAGGCCCTCCCCAGACGTGCAAGCCAGCCCTGTCCCTGCTGGCCCTGGCAATGTCCCAGGGCTCACCGAAGGTCCCTCCCCGAAGGGGAGCTCGGCATCCTCACCGGGTCGTGTCGCAGGCCAGTGGTTTGGAAGAGTACACCAAGGTGCACCCACTCCCGCACCCCTCCCCCGGGGCAGCCACAGGTCGCCGGATGCACTGAGCATCGCCGGGCTGTCCTCGGCCACCCGTCTGCCCCTTCCCAGGTGCAGCGGCGGTGTCTCCTCCTCCAGAGCCTCCGCCAAGGCCATGGGGACGACACCCACCGCCATCTCCGACCCCAACCAGGACCGGCCCGGCTCCCGGCAGACACGCGGACCCAGACTTGGAAACGCAGCAGGGGCTTCGCCGGGAACGTGCATTCTGTCTCCGGGGGGACACGGGTGGCCGGTCAGGGTCTACGGGCCCCAGAGCCAGAGCCGGCGCTGCCCCCGGAGCACGGGTCAGCGGTCAGCCGCCTGCCCCCAGCAGGACTGGGCAGGGGCTTGCGGCTGGCGGAAGGCTGACACGTCAGGAGAGCCACGGGCAGGGAGCCACGCGGTGTAGGGGGTCAGGCCACCTCGGGCAGGCACCCCGCTCCACCCTGCCGCCGTCCCAGATGTCCACGGGGCTGGGGGCAGTGCAGGGCACAGATCCATGACGCAGGCAAGGGCAGGGCCGCAGAAGGTCTCGCATTTCGCGGGAAGGTTCGTGCCCCGTCGTCCCGGACACAACCCAGCTCTCGAGTCTTCTGGCTGCAGTACGTCTTTCCAGGGACCATTGGTCGCTGCCCGGGACAGGGACACTAAGCTCCCCGTCCCTGCCCCAAGGAGGAGAGGCTCCTCTCTGGCTCCTGTGTTGAGAAGCGGCAGCGGGAGGGACGGCGGGAGGGGGCGTCCTTGGATCTGTCCCGAGCATCCGGGAGGCCTCTCCTTGGCCAGGCCCCCGCTCTTCCCTCAGCTGGAGAGGCCACCTCCCCCTCCTCCTTCTGAGGCCGCACCACCAGGGCCCCCTGGATCCTTCCTCCCCATTCCGTGGCATTTACCGTGACTCTTGTCATTTTACGGCCACTTGCCCAGACGTCTGTCCCCTATCTCCTGCCACCCGGGACCAAAAGTGCCACGTACCCCCTGGGGACCCCCCAGCCCGGGAGCTCCTTGAGGGGCAGAAACAACCCTCCTGCTCCCAGGGCCACATCCCCGGTGCCGCCAGCTCCTGGCACAGCGCCTGGCCCACAGCTGGCTCGCACTGCTTTTCTGAACAGCGTACAAAATGCAACTTCTGGGCGAATGCGTTCCAGGGTGAGACGCTGGCAGGTCTTTGACGTTTTGTGAGAGGGGGAGAGGACACGAAGAGGAGAGACAGGGTCATACCGCGCCCGAGCCCAGGCCGAGAGAAGGCGCCGCTCTCCTGTGCGGACCCCCCGCGCTCCGGTGTCGGGGTACGTGCACACCGGGGCTGCGTGTGCATGGCCTGCCCGGGGCTCGCCTTCCGACGTCTGCCGCCACACACGTGCGCGAACGTGGGGAGCGGTCCTGGCGCCTCCAGACTGAGCAAGGCAGCCGCGTCTTGGAGAAAAGAATGAAGTTCCTGCCTGCCGGGCCCACACGCTCGGGGTGGCGGGGAAGCGGGGGGCCGCTCCGCGGGGCCCAGGCTAACCGGTCCCCTGCAGCCAGAGTGCAGACTGCGGTGGGGAGTCCCACTCAGGTTGAGGTCCTCCTCGGCAGGGGACCAGACTGGCCGGGGCAGCTCCCCACCAGCAGGCAGCGAGGACGGACGTCTTTTCCATGGCACGGCCGTGCGTGCGGAGAGAGGGGGCTCTCTGGTGGCTCTTATGTTCTTCGGAGGCCACACGTCCCGTCGGCTCAGGGCCACACGCATATGACCCTGTGTGTCCTGGCTTCCTCCCTGAAGAGAGGACACAGTTCAGGCCACAGACCCGGGTGGAGAGAAGACGCACTCGGGCGTGCGTGGGGATGAAGAGGAGTGGGGACCAGGCCGTGGAACCCCGTAGCAGACTTGCCGCGCGTGCGTGTCTTTGCGGGGCACGCCCCCGGGGTCCATGCCGGGAGCTCGCAGCGCTCAGGGCTGGCGTGTGTTCAGGGTTCCGCGTCCCTGTTCGGCGGCGGAGACCTTCGCCACGGCAGTCGGGGAAGAGTCTCCCCAGGGGCCGGGAGGGGCTAGCGGTCAGCTTCCCGGAGCGGGTGGGGCTGGGCTGGCAGGTTGGGAGCCACGGGGTTCCTGGTGGACCGTCTGGGCGGGAGGGAGCGGTCCGATTCCGTGTCTCCAGAGGTGGGCTTCAAAGCCTCGGTCAACGCTGCTTGACTTCAGTGCGGGTGGGAGAACACGGGTGAGCGGCGCTACGCCCCGAGCGGAAGCCTGGGGGCTGGGTGGGGCCTGGGCCTGTCTCCCCGGCATCTTCATCTCCGCTTTCCCTGGGGCCGGGGTGGGGGAGACTCCCCGCGAAGGGCCCCTGGCGCCCCCGCCCCAGAGCCGTCTGCATAGCACGGCCTGGGACAGCGGGCCGCCCCACGCCGAGCCCTTGCTCAGACCTGGGGTCCACGCGGCTCCCAAGACGCCGGCGGCCCTGCTGGCATGGGAATGCTGCGTGACAGCCCCCGCTCCGTCCCACCCGGGGAACCAGCCAGCCCCGCATCCTGCCCTCGGTGTTCTCAGGGCTCCCACGTGCGTCACTGCTGCCGCCCTCCCTCCCATGGCTGAGAAAACTCGTGGCTCCCTTGGTATCTGGCGCAGCAGCACGGAGCAGGGACTCTGGCCGCTCCCTGCCCTGGCCTGTCGGCCCCCTGCCCCCACCTCCCGGTAGGTGCCTCTGTGGGATCTGCGCCCGGAGGATGCACAGGGCCTGTGACTTGCTTCCAACCAGTAGAAAGTGGACAGGTGACATTGTCCTCTGGTCACCTTCCATCATACGGGATCCATGCGGCCAGCGGACTCGCACGGGACGCTCTCATGCTGGCCAGGACAAAGCAGCTGCCGTGTGCTGGGACAGCCTTGGCGAGGCCCACAGGCCAGGGGACTGCCGGCAGCCTCCGGGAGCTGAGGGTGGCCCCCAGCAGCAGCCGGCAGGAAGCCGTCGCCCTCAGTCCCATGGCCGCGAAGAAAGCAAGCCTGGGATGAGCTTGCAGGCGGGCCCCTCCCTTGCCGGGCCTCCAGACGAGAACACAGCCCAGCCTTGGGAGAGGCCAGCAGCCTCAGACGGTGGAGATCTCCGGTGCCCAGGGTCTCTGCGACCCCGACAGAGGACCCAGCGAAGCCGCCGTGGGACTGGTGACCCACAGAAACTGACCGCATCGGGAGGTTGGAGCCTGCGAGCTTGTGGTGCGCCCGGAGGATGCACACCCGGAGGTGGTCGGTCACTCAGGGCAGATGGGCATTACAGCCTGGACCCCAGGCAGTGCCAGCAAGCAGGCGTGACCGGGCGCGTGGTTGGCCGCGGGTGATGCGCCCAGGTGGGCCGTCAGGCCCCGCCCGCCCTTCTCTGGCCAGTGTGGAGGGAAGCTCCAGCCTCTAGAAGCTTCCGTGTTGGGTACAGAAGGCGGAACCCGGGAGCCCAGGACCTACTCCTCCTCTGAGCCGGCCCCCCAGGGGCTCTGTCGTCAGTCCCCGCGGGAGCCAACCTCGCTGGGCGTGTCACCGGATGTGTGGGCTCTCAGGCTGGCCCTCCAGCCCCGGCCGCAGACCCCCTGCGGGTCTCCCGTAGCTCCACGCCCCTCCGCCGAGCCTGGGCTGGCTCGGGGCCCGTGGCTGTGCCGCGTCCTGGGAAGGATCATTGAAATGAATTATGCATCCGCACCAGAGATGGATCATTAATGAATAAACTCAGCCGCCTCGACTTCGCACCCGAGCAGAGCACCTGCCGTGAATGAAGAAGCCAGCAGCCCGGCCCCCGGCCTGGGGATCGACAGGCCCTCCCTCGGCTTGTGGCGGGAGGGCAGGTCAGAGCGGGAACGACCCTCGACAGGGCGCGTGTCCCCACAGGTGTCACCCCGCTAACCCGGACGCCGTGCCGGTCCAGCAGGGCCCGCGGGGGAGCGCACGGGGCACGCTCAGGCCCCTCCCGGACAGCGGCGTCTTTTGGCTGCCGGGCTCCGGGTCCCCCTCGGGATGACCTGCTCACCCCGAGCTCAGGCCTGTGTGCCAAGTTCCAGGTGGTGCCCCGGTGTCAGCTAGAGGCGAGTAAGAGCTCCATGCAAGGGGTGGGGGGGTCTCTCTGTGCGGGGACCTCGGAGTCTCTCTGCGGCTGAACGACAGACATTTATTGTCCCCGTTCTGGGGCCTGGAGGTCCAAGAGAGGCTCCTTCTGAGGAGGAGGCAGAATCTGCTCCAGGCATGCCCTCCCGTGGCCTCAGGGTTCCCGGGCTTGTGGACGGCCGTCCCCTCCCTGTGTCCCCACGTGGTGCTCCCTGTGCGTGTGTCTGTGTCCGATTTCCCCTTTTCATACAGACATCGGTCACGTTCGGTCAGTGTCTACCCCGATGACCTCATTTGAACTTAGTGACCCCTATAAAGACACACCTCCCAAGGCAAGTCCCATTCTGAGGTCTGGGGGCCTCGGAATTCAACATAGCTCTTGAGGGGGCCCAGTTCAACTCTGAACATGTGTCATCGGACTGAGGGCCCACCCAGATAATCCGGGGTCATGACGTCTGGAGACCCTTAATTACATCCGCAGAGGCCCTGTTTCCAAATACGGTCTCATTCACGGGTCTGGGCGGCAGGACGTTAGCATCTTTGGGGGGGACAGAGTTCAACCCTGGGAGTACCCCCCTTCTTTCTGCACCCCATTGCCAACGAAACACAGGTCTTCTGTCTCGTCTCTGAGCAAAGACATTGTGTCAGCAGGCCGTGCCTGCCTGCGGGCCCCAAAGGAGCAAAGCCTGAGCCTGGGCAGGGAGGGGCTCTTCTCCCCCAAGAGGAGTTTTTGGAGTTTTCCCCGACGGCACGTGGATCTTATCCAAGGAGACGGGGGAGAGGGGAGGCGAGCGGGCTACTGTGTCTGCGGCAGAGGTTTCTTGTAACGTTTGATGCTATTATTAACTTCAGCCTCAGGGGGAAAGTAACTCGCGAGACCCTGAAAGGCAGTACAGACAGAGCAGCTCGGACGGCTGTTCCAGAAGCCACGCTAATCGGTGGCACACCGAGCCGGGCGCCCGGAGACGAGGAAGAGGAGGTGGACGGCAGGGAAGCACTTACCTCCCTGTTGATCTTGTCTCATTTTTACAAGGAAAGCAAAAACACAAGCCTCTGCTTCTGCTGCTGGATTTGTCGTCTGTGTGGACCGATTCCTGGAAGGCCGGCCGTCTTTCCTGCTCACCCCGACCTTGGGAACATTGCAGGCCCTCCGTGCTCTGCTGCCGGAGGTGGCACCACAGAACCCAAGGCCTGCCTTTCAGGCCAGAGTCGAGGGGAGACACATCTCTCCCAGGGGGAAAGCACCAGCTGTTTCCATCCTTCGGCAGTGAGCCTGCGGCTGCTGGGCTGGGGCAGCCCCATTCCCTGGGGAGACAAGTGTTTCCTGCACACCTGTCAGGTGCAGCCGGGAGTTGGGCACCCGGAGGTGCACAAGGAGGAACAAACGTCTCGAGCAACTCTTGACAGTCATCCCAACGCCCTCCTGTATTCGGTGCTTGAGGAGCTGGATCAAACCTTACCTGCTTCCCTAACTCCCCCCTAAGCAGAAACCACGTCGCTTCTCTCCTGGATATCTTCTCTTGGTCTCACTCAGGTTCAACTCCCAAAATTAAAAGGCAATTGGGATTGCAAAAGCTTTTACCACGAGAACATTTTATTGCTTGCTTGTATTTTTTTTTTTAAGTAACTGAAGGGCTGCCATGCTTAGACCCCTTCCAGACACCGCTATCTCTGAGCCCTGCTACGGTCCCTCTCTTTGCATTTTTAAGTGCCGCCAAAGAGTGAAGAAGGAGATCAAAGCATTCCATTGTTCATGTTAAATAGATACAATTTTATTTGTTAATTATACCTCCATAAAAATGGCGGGGGTGGGCAGAGCAAAGAAGAGAAAACTATAGGATGAGGTTGGCAGGCAGGGGCTGTGGGGCCGGGGCGGGTCAGCCTGCGGGGAAGGTGCCCATCTGGTCAGCTGTCAGCAAGTCAGACTTGCGGGGACAGCTTGAGAAGGAGAAGGAAGAAGGTGACCCGTGGAGGCCCCGGCAGAGAGCCCCCATTCTGACTTGGGGTGCTGTTTGCACAGAGCCCCAGGAGGGCAAGCACCTCTGGGACAAAGGCAGAGACCCTCACATGGTGGCCTCTTTGCCTGATGGTTTCTAGACAGAAGCCGAAGTCACACCAGGCTCCTGGGAGGGTGCCCTCGTCCCCCTTCGTCCCCGGTTCCGTCTGTCCGGGGAGGCTGGGGGCCCGTCACCAGCAGCTCTCCATCCCCCAGCACCCTCCCTGGAGACCAGGGTGCCTCCCCCTGAGTTTTACTGTGACGGCGACAGAGGGGGCAGGGGCCCAGAGCCAACTTTGGATTGGCAGCAGGGTGTCCCTTTGGGGAGAGGCTCCACCAGGAAGGGGGTGAATGTAAGCGTGACTTCCCCCCGGGGCCAGTGAGCACATTGCCACAGGCCTCTGAGGGTTCAGGGACAAGCCTGCAGCGCTCCCTGCTCAGAGAGCCCCTAACACGCAGGGAGGGGTAGCTGCCTTCCCCAGAGAGCCCGAGGAGGCTTGGGGGTGGTGGTAGGACCTTGGAGGTCTGCGCGCACTGAGGAAAGCACGCGGGGCTGGGAGCAGCACACAGATGCCGGAGACAGGGGTACCCACCCCCGCCCTGCGGTTCCGCCCCGTCTTGAGCCTCGTCGGCCCCCCCGAGAGGCCTGGGGTGAGCCTCTGTCGCGTCTGTAATGTGGGGTGACCCTTGGCACACAGATCACGGGGCTCGAATCTGACCTGGGTCCCTCCCTGTGGGCCCCCCCCGCTCCAGATTCCCACAGATGGGCCGAATTAGGGTTCTGACCCCTCTCTGCCCAGCGGGCCACCCCACCGCAGAGCATGTTAGCGAGGAGGACAGTTGAAAGCCTTTAAGACGGATGCTTTCACCTTGGGAATCTTCGTGGGATTTCCCGGCCCCTGGCCGTGGGCTGCCCCCTCCCCAGTCTTTTCTCTGTTCCCGTGGAGGTTGGGAGGCAGCAGGGCCCCCCTGGGGCTTGGCTCAGAGTTTCAGTGGATTCACTGTTAATAGGAACAGTACACTCTCCCTGCGCTGCCCTGAAGCTCGGGTCACACGAGGGAAATGTGGGTCTGCACTTGCCCCAGGCCCCACCTGCCCTGAGAAGCATCATCTCCAAACCCCGGGTCTGGAAGCAGGTTCCACAGGCCAGAGAAGCTGCCAGGAGAGTCCCGTGGGCTCGCTCATCTGTTCCATCCTCCGTTCATCCAACCAAGGGAGATAGACCGGTGCCCAGCCCTGTGCTGGCGGCTGGGGCCTCCCGGCCCCTCGTCCTCGCCGAGACGCGTCCGGTGGGAGCCGGAGGCAGCCGATCGCCGCCTTCCCCGCTCCGAGAGCCCCCCTGCTGCCGTTCCGGGAGAACGGACGCTGCTCCCGAGCACGGGAAATCCCAGCGGGCACGCCTCGGGGGGAAGGTCCAGGGCGCCCTGACCCACCCCGGCCGGCCCAAGACGCACCCTGGCCCCCTCGGGCGGCAGGGGCAGGAGGAGGCCACTGTGCCTTGTGCTCTTTCCCGGAGACCAGAGAAAGTTCTGGCATTCTGATCTGCCCACACGCCGGCGTCTGTGTCAGAGCCAGAAATAGAACACGGAAGATTCTTGCTCTGATTTCTGTGCTCATAATTCTAGGGCAAGATGCCCTTACGAAATGTGGATCAAAGATCTGGCGGAGGAGAGAGCGGGAACGGTTCACGCGAGGTCTGCGCGGTGGGAGCAGGGCCGGGCCGCGCTCCAGTTAGCGGCATCCGTGGGCGGTCACGTCCCGAGCCTGGACTCTGCTCAGCCCGGGAAAGACGGGAGTGATTTGCAGAAGTCCCCTTCGGTCATGACAATCCAAATACAACCCACAGAGCTCCTGAGCCCCGACACCTGTTCTGGGTGGAGGGAAAAGGCAGCCGCTCGGAGGCTGCATTCTTAGCAGAAAGGAGCACTGGTTCCCGAGCCCTGGAGAATGCCGGGCAGTCCGGTTTGTGACTCCTGCCTGCCTGCTGACTGTTCCCTCTGGCAGGCGGCGTGCTCCCCACGAGCCCGGTTCCAAGGGCTTCACGCACGCGTGCAACAGGAGACATTGTCTGGGAGACAGGAATCATGTCCTGTTCAGCACTGACAGAAACAGAAGCACAGAGAGGTTAAGCGATTTGCCCAAGGTCACACAGCCTGTAAAGGGCAGGATTGTGATTTGAACCTGGCTTCAGGGATGTTACTGTAACGGACTTCACGGCCCTGGGCCTTATCTCATTCAGTCCTGGCCACGGCTCCTTGGGGTGTCTAGTATATTTATTTATTTATTTATTTTAAGTTATTTTACAGATGAGGAAGTAGAGAACAAAAGAGATTAAGGCGTCTGAGCACCCGTGATGGGCAGATGGGGAGGTGGCACTGGGGGCAGCCTGGCCCCCCAGGTCCGGCATTCCCAGCACCCTGAGGGAGCGCGCCCTCCCCTGGGGAGTCCTGGGCCCCCCACTCCCATCCACACCTGTCTGGTCTCCGTCACTCCCGCTTGCAGCTTCTGCGACTTCCCGAGGGGACGCCCGCCCTGGGGGATCCGGGGACCCTGCTTAAAGCGTCTGATGCAAAGGGGAGGCAGGAGGTGTGTGAGAAGGCAGGAAGGCCACCTACACCCCGACCTCACAGCAGCCCCAATGTCGGCTTTGGGAAACACCGTCTCTTCCCAGCAGCCTGGGACCCAGTGGGACATCCGACGCCCAGCTTTGTGGGTGTCGTCAGAAGGAAAAAGAAGGCAGTCTCGAAGAGAGCCCCTGAGGACAGCCAGGCAACTTTGTCCCCTCCTTCTGTGCAGAGTTCCCAGGGCCCGGGGCTGTCCTCTGCTTCCAAGGCTGGGACAGCCTTCACACGTGGCCTCCCGGGACCCTCCTTATCCTCGGCTCTGCAGTCGGCCCTGCTCCTTCCCGCAGCCTGGCCTCCCCCTGCCCTGCTTCAGAGCCCCTGGCCACAGACATCCCCCCCATGCCAATCATTCCCAAGTTCATCCTGGGCTGGTTGGTTGTTAGCCCTGGTCAAGCAGTGCAGCCATGCTGGGAAGGACGGGATGGGCCTGCCAGACCCAAGCTGACACGCATGCGTTGGGTAAATAGGGATTATTGCCCATTTTTGCACGGCTGGAAGGAAACAGCGTTGTTCTAAGTTGTTTCTTGAGGGAGCTTGTCCCTCTCCTACCTGTAGTTACTGCTGGAGGGGGGGAGGGAGCGCCTGTGAGACTTGGGAGCTCTCATCGGAGCCCAGGCCTGGCGGGGTGGGGGGGACTTGAAGGCAGAGCCCCAGGGCGGGCTGAGGGGAGCTCAGCTGCCCCTTGCCTCGGCGGAGCACCCTGGCCGGGCCCGCCTCCCCTCCGGTCAGCTCCTTGTGTCTGGTACAGAAATCGAGCCGTACTGATCCCGTGGCAGCGGTGGGGCGGGAGGGGTGGGCGTGCTGTTTCCTCGTCACCCTGATTGTCACGAGATGCATGGGGATATGGCATCGGTTCGGGAGTGCCGGTGGGGAGTCAGGGCTGGGGTGCTGGGTCCCGGCCTCCTGGGGCCCGTGCCCGCAGGCTTGGGCGTAACTGGGGAAACACCAGCTGCCTGGTTGTGCCCAGGGGCCCAGAGGGGAGCTGAGCCGGGAACTCAAGAGTCAGGCGCCGTTTGGGTTCTGGAGGGAACCGCAGCCCAGCGTCCCAGAGCTGGCTGGACTGCGGCCACCTGCAGGGTCCCCGCCCGGGGAGACGAGGGCTTTCGCTGGTGCCGAGGACGGAGTCTGCTCAGCCTCGAAGCTTCCTTTCCCTCCTCCCCCGATCCTTGCGATGTGCCGTGTCCTACATGGGACGACCCGGAGCTCCGGGAACTGCCCCGGAGCAGAGGAAGGTCAAGGCCACGAGGGCTCGTAGAGGTCACGCGTTCCTTCATGTCTCAGGTCATCACCGACCCCCTGCGCACAGGGCCTGGAGACGCTGTTGCGAGCCAGCCGGGGCTCTGTTCTCCCAGGCTGGTGGTCCAGGAAGGGGGCTGACGTGGAAATTCGCTCAGACAGGTGCCTAATGGCCAACCGCAGCGAGCGAGTTGGAGACGCGTGGAAGCTTGGGGGAGAGCTCGCAGGAGAGGCGTGCCGCTCTGACCAGGGGACCCGCGAACCGGGCAAGGGGAAGGGTAGTTACGATCTGCTGGGCCGCGGTCCGAAGGGAGAGCTCGGCAGGCAGCATGGAACCCGGCCCCCGGGGCAGCATGTGGGGGCAGGGCGTCGGAGGCCTCTGTAGTGTGTCCGAGCGTGCACGGGGGCCGAGTGTGCGTGGGGCAGCGGGGACGAGGAAGGTGTGCGTGGGGCAGTAAGGGCCAGCACGGCATGTGGTTCTGAGGCATCTAAGGCCAGGAGAAGCCACTGGAAGGTCTGAGTGACTGCTCTCAGGGCTTTTGCTGGCTGCTGTGTTTCAGAGCAGTGGGGGCCCAGGCGCAGGGCAGAGGGGGAGGTGGGCAGGACCCACGTGAACCTGTGACTCATGAGGGTCCGCAGTGACGGAGGCCCCGGGGGAGGGCGGGGGGGGGGCAGACGCCGAGGTCCGGCCGAGCCGTGGGCTCGTGCAGTGGCACAGGCCTTGGTGTTTAGACGCATCCGGGGACAGAGCTGAGACGTGGGGAGGGCACCGCTGTCTGTTCCCCTCTCTCACAGGGACCAGATTTCCCTCTGCACCAGCGTGCGTCCTGGGACCATCCAGACCAGAATGACACGTGCTGGGCCGCGGGGTCCGCTGGCTCTGGAGCCGGTCCACGCAGCCCCCGCGGCAGGTGACAGCCCAGAGCCCCATGCTGGGAATGCACCTGCGGCGGGGTCCCCTGCACCGCCGTGTCTCCCCCACGAGAATGTGAACCCGGGGTCTCGCGGCTGCCTTCTCGAGCTTTCTGGGGAAATAAGTCAAAAACTTAATTTGATTTTGAACAGATTCTTAAATCAGTTCCCAGGAGGCAGAGGCCAATTTGCATTCTGTCTTTTCTTACTTAGTCATCTTGGCTGGTATTTCACATGGCTTCTTGGTATTTTTCATGTGCTCTCACTGCACAGACATGACCCTGACAGCATTTTTTTTTTTTTAAAGAAGCCATCTGAGAAACGGGAGGAGGCAACGGATTCTGAGTTGTGTGTAGGTTGTTTTTGGGTTTTGTTTTATTTTGTTTTTCTTTTTTTCATTTTCTTTTGTGTAGTGGTTTCTGTTCGTCCGGCCGGGCGTGGCCGACGTAGCCCTTGACCCTGACCCTGACCCTGACTTCCGTATTTGGTCAGATGCACCTTTCCTTCTGCTTCCCTGCTGGAGTCTGGCGTCTCTTCCTGCATTTCCGGCTTCCACGTGGCTCCTGAGGGTAGGGGTCCCCACGCCAGGCCCCCAGGCCCTGACCCCTGAGTGAGCTCCCAGCCCAGCCCCCCGCCCCGCGGGCATCCCCGTGCAGCTCCCAGACCCTCGTCTCCCGCGGGGAAAACGATCTGACAGGTCTTACGCCCAAAAGAACTGAATGCTGGGACTCAGACAGATACCTATACACTCGTCTACTAGCAGCAGTCTTCACAATCCCCGAAACGTGGAAGCAGCCCTCATGCCGCTTGACAGATGAATGGATAAGCCGAATGTGGTAGATCCGTATGACGGACTATTACTCAGTCTTTAAAAAAAAAAAAAAATGGCAGAGCTCCGTGCGGTGTAAGGACCGGGGCGTCTCCCTTCCAGCCCCGGCCTTCATGCTCGGGAGGAAGCATCCGAGCGGAGAGACCCTCCGGGGGTCCCCACAGCCGAGGAGGGTCACCTGCAAGTCGAAGGCCGACCCTCCATTCCGGGAGGACATCAGAGCAGGGCAGCGGCTGGCAGAGCTGGGAGGATGGATGGCGGCTCCTGGGGGGTCAGCAAACACACAGGGAGGGCCAGCCAACACGTCACGGTGTCGGGGCTGCCTCTGCAAGTTGTATCGGTTTCCCAGGGCTTGTGCAGCAAAATCCTCCAGGCTGGGGGCTTGAGACAACGGAAGTGTACTCTCTCCCAGTTGTGGAGGCCAGGAATCCGAGATCGAGGTGTTAGTGGGGCCAGCTTCCCTCTGGGGTATTAGGAGATGATCCTTCTCTGCCTCATCTCGTGTCAGGGGCTCCAGGCATCCCTTGGCTGGGGGCCACATCCCTCCAACCTCGGCCCGTCTTCACACGGCGTTACCCCCGGGGCGAGTCCGTGTGTCCTCTCCTCTTCTTACAAGCATGCCAGTCGTTGGAGTTGGGGCCCACCCTAACCCAGTATGGCCTCGTCTTAACTCAGTCTCCTCTTAGAAGACCCTACTTCCAAACCAGGTCCCATTCTGAGGTTCCAAGTAGATGAGTTTGGGGGGGCACTATTCAGCCCAGTGTGCAGTGCTGGTGCTCACTTATGCTTTTCCAGACGAGTGTTCGTGAAGATGTTTGCTGGCTTTCCAACCGAGGGCCCTGAGGGCCAGGGATACCCCAGGAGCCGTGAGAGTGACTAACGCTCGGGCCTCGGTTTCCGGCATTCTCGGTTCAAGGACCAGAGCTCTTTGGAGAAGTGGCCAATTCTGGGGCTTAGGCAGGGGATAAGCAGTCAGGCCTGTAATGTCTTGTCCAGAGTGGAAGGAAGTGCTCGAAGAGCCCTGGGGACGTGGCCCAGAGACCAGAAGCCAACATTGGGGGCTCCTGCTGAAGGAATTGGAGACAGTTTCAGGTACAAAGTAAGAACGGATGCCGTAACCCAAGGAGTAAAGTAGGGATCCCTGGGTGAGTGAGCACGTGACCTGGGGAAGGCCCTCTGGACAGTAGGGAGCCCGCTAATGGCACCGCTGCGGAAGGATTGGTGAACCCCCACCACCATCACGGCAATGAAGTCAGACAAGAAACACTAACGGGCGGTAAAACCAGCGGGTGATAGCTGGGCCAGGAGTGGGCCTTTACGTCTCAAGCTGTCTCCTGGAAGACACTTCTTTCCACAAGGAGGGGATGTCACTTCACAGGAAGACACCTCTGGGGCCCACTAGTCCCAGTGACCCCAACCAGGAGGGGACAGGTTCCCCATATGCTCCAGCTGGTAGGGGTCCCCAAGAATACAGCCTGACTTCATGGATCTCCTCCCCCAACCCTCAACCCACGAGGAAGTGTGGACAAATGTACCAGATGACTGGTACTTCCGTAATGCTGAGGTCACAAAAGTCTAGGAGAGGCTGGCACGCAGGACATGTGGTCTGGGATCAGATAATGCTGAGACCATTGGCAAATCCAGGGCAGGGGTCTTTGTCCATCCTCTCCTCTTTTTTCTAAGTTTGAAATTATTTCAAAATACAAAGTAAAGTAAAATAAAGCACAAAATCTAAAAGCCCATCACCCTTTTCAACCCTTCCCTAAAGCCGGCCTTAGATGCAGGACATGGGACAGAGATGGTAAAAGCAAAGATCTGAATACTCAGCTCTGCCGAGATGGAGCCATGTGTGTTGGGGTCTGGGGCCGAGGTAGGATGGGGGGAGGTAGGCAGTTAAAGGGCAAGAGGGCGCATATCAAATTGTAGGGAATTCAGAACAGAAGGTCTCAGCACAGGTACAGAAGCACCAAAAACAAACTGTGGAAGCCACAGCGTCATCTGTGCCTGCCCTCCCTGAACACCCATTCACCCAGTTGTTTTGTGTATCTATCCATACTTTAATCCATCTGTCCATCCATCCATCTATCCATCCACTCATCCATCCACCCATCCATCCATCCATCCATCTATCCATCCATCCATTCATCCATCCATCCATCCACTCATCCATCCATCCATCCTCTCATCCATCCATCCATCCATCCTCTCATCCATCCATCCATCCATCCATCCTCTCATCCATCCATCCATCCATCCATCC
>CM052900.1:163483815-163538987 GCA_028534135.1 Potos flavus | reverse complement strand
CGCTCCCGGGGCATGGCTCCGATCTCTGCCCCCGCATCTCTGTGTGTCCTGTCCCCCCTCTAGTCTCCACCCCCACGGGATGGAGGACCCACCCCAAGTCCCGCCGATGGCGGTCCTTAGCTCATGACAGCTACAAAATCTCTGCATCCAGATAAGGTGACATTGAGAGGCACAGGGAGTTAGGACCCGGGAGGGTCCGGGCCGCTCTTCAGGCAGCTGGTGAGGAGCGTGAGCTCCGTGAGACTGCGCCCCGACGACGAGCAGCAGTGTGTGCGGCGGGCCCCCCACGGCGCCCAGGCGTCACCTTCTGCGGAGGGGCCCCCCTGGCCAGCACGGACCCCGCCAGGCCTGCTCCGAAGCTCATTTGACCCCAGCACGGCAAAGACGTTGTATGGCTGAGGGTGAAGACAGTCCTGTTTACTACGCGGTGTTTCCATCGCTTTCCGTTCTCCGGCAGGCTCCGGCTGGGACGGTGGGCGTGCGGCAGGGACGCCAGGCTCTCGTGGTTTCTAGTCTGGCCACACTGCCGCCCACAAATTGGGATTTAGCTGGGGAGGCGGCTGGTGACCTTGAGTGTCCCAGAGGAGACAGCGGCGCCCGGCGGGCACCGCACGCCACGGCGGGAAGGGGCTGGGTCCCCGTGGCCCTGGCGCTGCTGGTACCGACGGTGTGAATTACCTACAAAGAACACTCGCTCCACAGAGCGGGCAGGGCGCGCAGGGCGAGGCTGTGCTGGTCCAGCCCGGCCTCTGCCCCCGAAGGCCCCACGGAACCCAGCCTTCGCTGCTGCATCAGCCTCTGGGGGCTCCTGTGACCAAGCCCCACGGGCTGGAGGCTGGAAGTCGGGGATGCAGGTGTAGACAGGACCGTGCTCCCGACGGTGTCGGGGGACGATCCTGCCCACCTCTTCCGCTCCCAGGGGTCCTGGGAGTCCCGCCGACCTCTGCCTGTGTCGCGTGGCCTTCTGCCCTCTGTGTGCCTCTCTGTGTGTGTCTCCTCCTCTTGTTAGTAGAGGCCTCCCTGCGCCCGTGCGACCTCACCTTACCTAATCACACCTGCAGTGACCCCGTGTACTAATGAGGTCCCACTCTGCGGCTCTGGGGGTCGGGACTCCAGCCTGTCTCCTGGGGGGCCCACACGGCGGGGGGCAGCTGCTCTACTCACGTGTTCCAAGCTCCCCCCCCCCCCCCCCGGTGCACTTGAGCCTCCTGGTATTTCCATCCCATTAACTCTGAATTCCCTGCGTGGTTATGAAGACCCTGGGGGAGCCTGAGCCGCTGGCAGGACGTCCCCAGGCCCCACAGGGTCTACCCCTGGGCCTCGCACGGGCGCGGGGTCAGCGGCACCTTCAAGCCGCACCAAGCTTCAAGCTGAGCAGTGGCTTTGGAGAAGTCACCTTGTCCTGGAACCTTGGTCTTTTTATCTGCAAAGCTGAGATAGCGTCCGAATCCGACTCCCCACCCGCTGGGCCTCTGCAAAGTGCCCAGCGAGGCAGGGACGCTGTAATCCCAGGGGCGGGGCCCCCGGGGACCTCAGGAGCTTCCGTGCATTGGAATCTGCCCTTCCCAGAGCAGGCTCTCCGGGGACAGGTTGACCGGGAGGGCGGGCTGTGTGGGCAGCGCGAGCTGATAAGAGGCAGGCGGGAAGAACAATAGGATTCGGTAGGTCTGCCTCACCACCAGGTACGTGCGCACAGAGGGGCACAGCGACCAAGATGCGGGAGGCGCAAGGGCCCCGTGTGTAAGGAAGGGTGTGGATGTGTGTATGTACACTTGTGTTTGCCTGCGTCCGTGCACACGCCTGCAGCGGAGGGAGGCAGGTGTGTAAGAATGGTGTGTGTGTGTGTACTTGTGTTTGCCTGTGTGCATGCACACGCCTGCAGCAGAGGGAGGCAGGTGTGTAAGAAGAGGGTGTGTGTGTACTTGTGCCTGTCGGTGTGTGCGCACATGCCTGCAGCAGAGGCAGGTGTGTAAGAAGGGTGTGTGTGTGTGTACTTGTGTTTGCCCATGTGCGTGCACACACCTGCAGCAGAGGGAGGCAGGTGTGTAAGAAGGGTGTGTGTGTACTTGTGTTTGCCTGTGTGTGCACACGCCTGCAGCAGAGGCAGGTGTGTGAGAACGGGGTGTGTGTATGTGTACTTGGGTTTGCCCATGTGCGTGCACACACCAGCAGAGGGAAGCAGGTGTGTTAGAAGGGTGTGTGTGTGTGTACTTGTGTTTGCCTGTGTGCCTGCATACACCAGCAGAGGGAGGCAGGAGGTGTGGACGCACTTCACATTGTCAAGGCTGGGCTGCCTCCCTGCCCTGGAGAATCTGTGCTGCAGAAGGACACAGGAGGTGACCAAAGGGACCTGACAGCTGACCTTGTCACCGTCATAACTCTTTTGCAAATGGTTTCTGAGAACGCCCGGCGGGGACGCGCACCTGGCAGCCCTGCCTTTACAAGTGGAGGATGGGGCTGAAGCGGGGCCTGTGCCATGGGGGGCGGGGGGGGCCCAGAAAAGCTCAGAAAGCTCCTGTGAAACCTCCTCGTCCTCCCTCCCTGCAGCGGGGACCCTGCCGTCACCTCAGGAGGAGGGCTTCGTGGCCCCCGTCTGGTCTGAGGACTAGAGAGGAAGGGATCCAGACTTCCGAGACAGAGGGACAGCCAGACAGGAGAGAGGGAGAAACGATGTGCGTGCTCCCCTCCAACAGCACCGTCCGCGGTCCCGGGGGGACCCACGGCCAGACCTGGGCAGAAGCCGAGTGCACAGGTGACTGGAGACACAGCCTCAGGGGGGCCCGGCTCCGGGACTGGGCCTCCTGCTCACCGCGCCCCCCATCCTAATGCCAGCAGACCCCCTCCCATGCCATGCACCTGCCATCTCCCTGGACGGCGATGGCAGTGTCCATGGGGAGACAGGGCATGTTAGCCAGGAAGGCCACCGTGCAGAGTCCGGGGCTCAGGGCACGGAGGAATCTGTCACAGACACACGAGGACGGTAAAGCCAAGCGTGTCATCGAATGCTTGGGAGGGAAGAGGAGAAGGGAGCGGGGAGGAGGGGGAAGAGCACTGGGGACATCCGCTGGGATGGGGGGCAAGGAAGGAACAGGCTTGCTTTGTGCTCGGGGGTGCGGTTACCCCAGGGAAGCTCCCCGCAGATGGGGGAGGGCAGCCAGTGAGAGGTCCCAGCGGGAGAAGGTGCTGTGGGCACTGTCGGGGTAGAGACGGTAACCCTGGCTCTGAGAGTGGGTGGGATGGCGTGGGGGGAGCACGGGACGGTCACCGTGAGCCCCATATGTGCCATCGTACAGAGCTGAGAAGGCTGAGTGGTCCACCTAGCACAGAGTAGGTCCTAAGCAAATAGGATTATTATGTTACAGAGTGTACATCGGATACATAAGTGGAGCCTAATATACCTTCTGCGTGGAGTTCTCGGGGTGGGGGGCTGGCCTCCCTCGGTCCCTTGCTTCTCAACGACACCACTTGCGTCAGGACCCAGGATTCTCTTGCTTTTTTGCATCACTCAGCCACTAAGAAGTGATCCTGACTTCCCACGCCTTCCCACACACCCCACCCCATTCCACTGTCACCTGAATGATTTATTCTTACAAGGAGTTTGCCTCTCAAAAGACATCTATAAAACCGGGACCAAAATGGTAAATTCAAAGCATGAGACAATAGCTGGAGGCCTGGGAGGAGAGGGTTCCTGGGGGGGGAGGCCACGAAGACCTCATCACGCCCCTGTGGCTCCTTGGCCACGTGGCCCTTGTTCTGGCCGCCAGACAGGTCCCCCTCAGGGGCCCCGCCTGCTTGTCCCTTCCCCACCTCTGAGTCTAGCTGGAGCCTGTCACAAACCTCCTTCTTCGACAGAATCGTACCTCGTTGCTGCTGGAAGGGCACGCTGATCAATGCAAAGGTTTTCACAGTTGTTTTTAGGGAAATCTTGTACCCCCAGTATGGAGAACAGACTAAAGGGGGGGCAGCACAGTTAAGGCGGGAGAGGGGACCCCAGACTGCCCTCGATTGTCCGCAGCCCCTGAAAGTACAGCGTCTAGGCTCAGGAGGCTAGTTAGAAGACCACCATCGCAGACTCAGTTCCTCGTCACACGGGCGGGGAAACCCAGACCCAGAAAGGGAACTGCAACTTCCAGGGGCCCGTCCCCCAGGAATTAGCAGGAATTGGTTCTCTTTTCTTCAAAATTACATACACGTACGTAAATTATCCATGGACGTGATTTATATGTGATATATTAGTATTTACGTTTATCTCCGTTCCCTCTGGAAATTCTCTGTCTTGGAATCTATTCTCTTTACTGTATTAATCACCTTGAATTTTAAAGTTAGCACCTGATCACATCAATGCCTAGTTGTTCTATGAGACCGTTTCTTTTGTCATCTATTTCCTCCTGGATTTTGTTCTTCGTTGCTGTCCTCTGGTGTGTCCGGTAAGCTTCGGTTCAGTGCTGGACATTGTGGGTGAAAAGCCATAGACAGAACCTGATCAGAGGCGCCTGGGTGGCTCAATTGGTTAAGCGTCTGCCTTTGGCTCAGGTCATGATCTCAGGGTCCTGGGATCGAGTCCCGCATCGGGCACCCTACTCAGCGGGGAGCCTGCTTCCCCCCCTTCCTCTGCCCCTCCCCCACTGCTTGTGCTCTGTTTCTCTGTCTCTCTGAAATGAATAAATAAAATCTTTTTAAAAAAAGAGGTAGGCACATAGCAAAAGAATTGTGTTTCATAACACATGAAAATTATCTGAAATTCGAATTATCTGAAATTCGAAAATTATCTGAAATTCCGTGGCCCCAGGCAGGGTCTTCCTGGGACGTGACTGCACCCATTTCTTTGCCTGGATCTGTGGCAGGTTCAGAGGTGCAGCGGCAGAGGTGAGTGGTTGCGGTGTAGACTATATGGGCCTCCAAGCCTCAACGCTGACCCCTGGCCCTTCACACGGTACGTCTGCTGACTGCTGCCCCAGAGGCTGCTGCTCAGCCAACTGGGTGGGGGGCATGAGGACTGGAAACCGGGTTTCCATCTTTCTGGAAGGCCCATCGTCCTTGGAAGCTTCAACCCCCGTGTCTGTCTGCAGCCCGCACACACCTCCTTGGCTCCAAACGGCTGTCATCTTGGGGGCGGGAGAACAATGCCCCTTCTGTTCCCCAGACTCGCAGGGACTTCCTGGCTTCTGATCCCCCAGGCTGAGCTTGGACATTTTTCTGTTGGTTTCTGCTTGTTCTCTTCGATGGGGCCTCGGTCTTGGGCTGTGAAAGGCTGACTTGCAAACACGGGTTCCGATGTCGTGAGGACCGCACACCAGAGCCAAGGGCTGATGTTTCCCTGTCAGCCTCCATCGTCCGCTGCACCAGCCCTCCCCTGCGCCTCCTGCCCCTCAGGCCCTCCTCCCCGCTCTCCTGGCCTCGTGGGGTTGGTGCCTGGAGCCACCACTGCCCAGACCTTCTGTGCCTTGCCCTTCTCGGCTGACCCTCTGGGTGGCCCTGCCTTGGAGCTGGGGACGGTGAGCACAGCAGTGACTCTCATCAGGTGCCCCCTCCCGGTGGGAAAAGGGGGATCAGACAACTGTCTGAGGGCAGTGGGATGGCCACGCGGGGCCTCTGGGTGGGGAGAGGGTATTGGGCCGTGTAAAACGCATCTACTTGTCTCTTTATTGTTTTTAATAGAATCGCAGTTGGCGGCGTAAAAACACTGGTTGCTGTTGGGATTAAGGATATTCCCCACCAGGAAGCTTTTAAAAAGGGCCCAGAGCACCCCTCTGGGAAGCTGGTGGGCACTCCCGCATTTCCCCTTCTCTCCCACGCTTCCCATTGCATTGCAGTTTCCCCAAACTTGAGGGCTTCGCAGAGATTTTAATGGAACGCAGGGATAGGCATCTGCCTCCTGCTGGCCACGTCGACACCGTCGGTGACAGAGCCGACCGCTGGCTGGGCCCCCGGGCTGTGTTTGCAGGCTGCACAGCTGCTGCCCCTCAGACTTGGTCTAAGCCTAAAGGCTGGGCTCTGAGCTCCCCGGATCACTGGGAGGTGGGCGTCGATGGGTTCCCACAGCTCCGTTGGCGAGCGAGTGTCCCTGGGCGTGCAGACAGAGCCGCGGCCAGCACGGGGCCCCAAACCGGACGCCAGCCGCGGGGAGGGACTCGGTGGTGGCTAGAGGAGTGGCCAGCTCTACATGGTGGGGCCACCCGGCTCGGAGCCCAGGACTGGTGCTCCGGGATGCTCTGGGGGGCCCTCGTCGTCGACGTGCGTTGCGGACAGCCCTTCTCTGACCTCTGACCGCCCCGGCAGGGCTCGTCCAAGCCACGGCCAGGCAACAAAGAGCAGCGGCCCCGGATCCGGGTTTCCGAAGCAGAGTTTCTTCTCTCCACCCCACAAGTGTTTGCCGAGGGCTGCGAGGGCAACAGTGGGTCCTGCCCTGGGAGGAGCCGCAGACAGAAGGCCCCCCGGACGGGGGCTTGTCCCTCTCCTGAGCCTGCGTGCCGCCGAGCTCCGCGGAGAGCGAGCTTTGCGGGGGTTTCAGACATGCACGTGCTGCAGGGGGAGAGCGCCTGCGTCAGACTGGCTGGGCGGCGCTGGGACACACCAACTCCATGGACCAGGCTTCTTGACTGGGCGGTTCTCAAACTCATGCATTGAGAGTCTACCGCGGGGAGCCAAGCTTCCTGCACACAGTCCCGCTTCCAAGGACAGCACGGAACTCTTGCTTTGTACACTGCGAAGGGTCTCCGGGGAAGGCCGCGGCCTGCGTGCATCACAGCCCCTGTGGGCAGGTGCCTTCAGGCTGCCCCCAGCCACCTCCAAAACCCTTCTCTGTAAGCAAACCCGGTCTGTCCCGTATCCCTTTCCCTTCCTCCCACGTGTCAGAACCAGCTTCCCACAGGGAGACCCTGTGACCGTGGCTCATGTGTGAGTAGCCGCTCAGGGACCTTGGCAGCACAGGGAGTGAGCTGTGGCGCCTGGTGATTTCTGACACCCTGAGCTCTCCGGACCTGAAGCCGCCGGGCTGTCCTGCCATGAGGCCTCCTTGGCAGTCTCCTCTGACCTTTGTCCACACAGCTCCTTCTCTTTGCCGGGAGGACCGTCCCCTCCCCCTCTTCGTGGAGAATGTCAGTTAGCTGCGGTCCCCGCAGTGACAGCACGTAGCAGACAGCCCCGGACCTCAGGGTGGGCACCTGTGGGAGGAGACCCGCGGGGTGGCCGTCTGTTTGTCGGCTCAGCTGGGCTGGCTGCAGTTCCGTTATTGAGGCTGTCCGCCCTGCTCCCCGTGTTTGGCCTGGGCCTGTTCTCCTGGCGACCCCAGAAGTTCAAAGGTGCCAGCCCCTCAGCGTGCTCAGGGCCAACCTCTGCCCACACGCCGCTGATGCAGCAGTAGCCTCTGCTCTCGGCGCACCCACGGGGCACCGGGTCCTGACCGGGAGCGCCGCGGCCGCGCCAGCGCATCCTCCATGGGACAGGAGCATCCAGGTCACGTGGCGAGGATGCTCCGAGAAGGAGGGAGCCAGGCTTGGGGGGGGGGGGTTTGCACTGTTCACTAAGAGGTGTGACCCGTTCACCATCGTGTGGGCTAAATAGGGACCCTTCGCTGATGGCGGGCGCTGGCGCCGCTGGTGGGTAATCCAGCCACAGACTCCGCAGCGGACTCGTGGGACCCAGAGCCCTGGCCACCGCGCCCACGCCCGCGGACCCCGCTTCTTTCAGAGCAGGAGCCCCTCTGCTGGGCGGATGTGCTGGCTGAGGGGCACCACGGGGGTGTCCCTCCCCCGCCCGCGACATCGCCCGAGCAGGGAGCGAGGCTGGCTTCCCCCTGCACGCTGCTTCCTCGCCTGCCGTCCTTTGTTGAAATATCCCAATGCTCTTGGGAGTTAAGTGAAAGAAGTGGGTCATTTCCATACCGGCTACTGAGCTCCAAGCTGAGTATCGGCAGCGTCTGTTCTTGAATGAGATGAGCAATAAACTCAGCGTGTCTGTGTGTGTGTGTGTGTGTGTGTGCACGTGCGCACGTGCCGGTGTGTGCTTGTGTGTGTGCATGTACGTGTGCATGTATGTGTGCATCACGTGTGCACACACGTGTGTGCCCATGTGTGCATGCATGTGTGTGTGTTTGTACTTGTGTGCCTGTGTGTGCATGTGTGTGAATGCATGTGTGCGCCCCGCATGCGTGTGTGTGCGTGTGCGCTTGTGTGCGTGCAAGTGTGTGCACGTGTGTGAATGTGTGTGCGTGTGTGTCTGTGTGCCCTTGCGTGCATGTGTGTGGTGCTTTGTGTGCATGTATGTGTGGTCGTGCCTCTGTGCATATGTGGACGTGTGTGCATGCATGTGCATGCCTGTGTGTGGGAGGGAGGGAGCAGCAAAGAGTGCGAGAGAGAGGCGGAGGCCGAGGCCGGCGGAGGAGCCCCAGGGCTCGTGCTTTCACAGCTCCTGAAGTTGAGAATCTCTCCGAGGAGGTGGGTCTCGCTGAGCCCCGGCCTTTCCGCTCAGAAACGGTGCTGCCTGTGAATGAGCAGGTCTGACCCGGCCTCGGGGGCGTTCTGGGCCCAAGGCGGGAGGCATGTTCCCTGGGCCCCAATTCGGCCTCCTGGTCACAGTCGCCGTGAGTGTGAGTCCGAGGGACCAGATGGGCGGGGCCTGGCCTCTGTGTGTGACCCCCTCTCCTAGCCGTTAAATTCGGCTCAGAAATGCACATCCCGCCTGCACCCTCTTCCACGAGGGTGACTGCGCGTGTGGTCCCGCGGAGGGAGAGGCCCTGAGATGGGGGGCAGGGTCACGGAGGGCCAGTCCTCCCTGTCCCCAGCGGCCCCCACCCCCATCCCCGCCAGGCACGCACAGCAGCGGCCACTGGAATTCTCGGGGTCCTCTAGGGCAGGGGCCCCAACTCTTTCCTAAAGGGACAGAGAGCAGATATTTTAGGCATCCGGGCCCCATGACCGAACCCTTCCCTTCACCCCAGAGCAGCCTCAGACATTGCATGTGCCCGTGAAGCTTCAGTTACAGAATCGGGGTGGGGGGGCTGCCTTTGGCCCTCAGGCCGCAGTCTTCGGCCTCTGCTCCCAGGCCTTCCTACTCAGTGTGGCGTCTGCAACCCCAGGGAGCGGGACAGACGCAAACCTCAGCCCCACTGGCCGTCCCATCCGAGAAGGTTTGTGTGTGTACAGGGCGGGGAAGCGGGGTTCCAGAGGCCCGTCCTCACGGTCGCACGGGGAAGACACCCGCCCGCTCAGAGACCTACTGTGCGCAGGCCGTGCGGCCAACAACGTTCCCTCGGCCTCCAATATTCCCTCGGCCTCCGAAGAAATTCTCCCGGGATCTTATTTGCAGAGGAGTCAAGTGAGACAAAGCAAGTGTGCAAATGCCCTGGGGCCTCCAGGGGCCAAGTCCCACAGCCCGGGGCTTGAAACAACAGGGGTTTATTCTTGCCGGGTTCTGGAGGACTGAAGCCAAAAGTAAGGTTCCAGCAGAGCCGCACCTTCTCCGAAGGTTCTAGGAGAGGGTCCTCTCTGCCTTCTCTGGCTCCTGGTGGCTGCGGGAGGCCCGGGTTCACGGCCACACGCCTCCGGCCCCTGCATCATGTCACATGGGTTTCTTCCACGTTTCCCTGTGCCCACCCCGGGGTTTATAAGGGCACCAGCCATTGCCCTGACCACCCACCCTAAATCCAGGGCGGTTTCATTTCAAGGTGTTTAGGTAATTAATTAAACCGCTGAAGACCCTGTTTCCAAATCAGGTCCTATTCTGAGGTTGGGCAGGTGGGCATGAATTCGAGGTCGGGGGGAGCCCGGGTCGCTTGTCCAGGGTCTAGACTCCCAGGAGCCGGCCGGCGCCAGCTGTCTCGGGGCTGGCTGAAGTCAGCTGAGTGGGGGACGGGGGCTTTGCAGAGTCGAGGGAAGACCGTGGGCCTCTGTGACTCTAACTGACCCCCTAAGGCTCCTGGGCCCCCGCAAAGCATTTCAGCTCAGGAGTGTGAGGTCCCTAGCGCTAGCATCACAACGTACCACGGAGTGGGCGGGGTCAGCAGCAGAGACTGACTGCCTTGCACACTCCTGCAGGCCGGCAGAGGAGAGCAAGGCAGGGCCCTGCTCCGTCCGAACGCCCCCGGGGAGGATGTTCCAGCCCCTCTCCCGGCTTCTGGTGGTTCATGGGCTTGACAGCGGAACTCCGATCTCGGCCCTGTGGGCGTGTGTGTCTCCAAGTCTCCCCCTTTTATGAGGACACTGCTCATACTGGGTTAGGGCCACGGACCTTGTATGAGCTCAACTAACCACGTCTGCAACGATCCCCTTTCCGAACGGGGTCGCATTCCGAGGCAGTGGGTCAGGACTTGTGCATGGGAGTTTCCGGGAGACACAGCTCAGTCCGTAAAATGATGACACCACCACTGGCGGTGAGCCGAGTCTCCCAAACTCTCCACGGACCCCGCCGCGTTTGTTCGCGGTCTGGACCATTGTTGGGCAATCTTTTTGGCCCCCAGCTCCCTCTGTCTCCCCACTGGGCTCTAAAATTCAGGAGAGTCTCCAAAGGCAGAGAAGGTTCTCCTCGTCCGAGGAACGTGCCCCGCAGTGTGGCTGACCTCGGGGCAGGACGGCTTTAGTCAGCCTAACGCCGGGGGACCGAGCCCAACTTCAGGTCCCTTTTGGAGGGAGGTGCACGTGATGGCCCCCACATTCTCTCCAGATCGTAGCAGCACGGCCACTGGCCATCCCCCCTGTGGTGGGAGGACCCCCGCTGTCCAGTGGGCCGTGCACAGCGCCGGCTCAGGGCATGGGCCCCGGAGGAAGCCTGCTTGCGTTTGAGTCCCGACTTCCCTGGGTCTTCGCTGCTTTTCTTAGCGGGAAAGAGTTAACCTTGCTCAAAGAAAATGACCTTGAGCCCGGCTCCTGGGAGGTCAATGTCTTGCCTGAGGAGAGTGTCTTGGTTTACCAGGGAGTCTGTGCTAATAATGGGACTCGTGGCTTGGGGGGGCGACCTTGGGCTCCGGGGCGTCCTCTGCACCTCTGGTCGGGCTGGAGCTAAGACCAGCCCGCCACGCCCGCGTGACCCGGTCACGCTCGCACGACCCAGCCACGCTCGCACGACCCAGCCACGACAAAGACTCCGGACACCCAGGCTCAGGGAGGTCGGGCTGCCCGCGTTCCCCCGCTGGGAGGGGAGGGCAGCAGCTCACCCGTGGTCTCTCCGGGACTCTGCTCCTCTTCCCAGCGTGGAGTTTAATCTATGTTTTTGCACCGTAGTAAACCAAAACTGAAAGCGACAGCTCAACTCCCTGAGTCCTTTGAGTGACTCTTTGAACCCAAGGGTCGTCTTGGGGACCTCCCACATCCTACTGCGCCGCTTTGGGAAAGCTCCCCAACCTCCCTGTGGAAGTGGGGAGCATTGTAAACGAATTTGCCAAAGACAACACGGGGCCCCTGCACCCTCTCAGATACGCCTGACTCCCTTATGGGGGCCGACGCAGCCCCGCAGGCCCTCCGCCGGCCGCGCCTCGCCACCAAGAAGGAAGCAGCTGGAGGGAGAACAGGGGACGCAAGGAGCAGAGGACTGCCTTTCACCTTCGGCGGCCACGTGGGGCGTGATCCGGACGTTTCTGACCCATTGCCCACATGCCGCGCAGTGATGGCATCCTGCCAAGTCAGTTTGGGTGATGTGACCAGCTTTGCGATGGGGACACTGTCTCCTCGTGTCATTCGCACGTTTCTTTTGTTAGTGAGTGACGGTTGGGGCCGGATCACTCTTTCCTGTGGGGTTGTCCTGTGCATCGGAGGCCGGAGCCCCCGTCTTTGGCTTCTATCCACTAGATGCCAGTAGGACCCCTCGTCCCTGCGTGACCACCAGCAATGTCTCCTGATAGGGCCACATGTCGCCAGCCGAGGACAATCTGACTCGAGTCCCTGGGGTGACTCCTGGAGGACTCGCCCTCACCATGTTATCCCGAGGTGTTAGCACGGCTCTTTCCAGAGTGGGGCTCTCGTCTCTGTTTGGGGGAGTCCTGCCCTAAGCTAGAGAGCATTCCAGTGAGAGGCATCTTCCTCTCCACGGAGTCCTGGCCCCAGGCTCCCCCATCCCCCACCGCATGGAAGGCCCTGCAGCGTCCCTCAGAAAATGGCACGCTCCTTTGTGTCCCCGCAATGATGCTAGCTTGTTGCTCCGAGAACACTCTCGTTTGGGAAGACACATTTCCCCTCAGCAGCCTTCCCCGCCCCACACGGTGTCTCAGAGCGAGCGCAAACCTCAGAGGGCGTCCTTCTCCAGAAAGCTGGGCTAGACCCCCCTCCCCACGTCATGCAGCGGACACTGCGAGCGTCACCGAGTTCCCAGATGCTGTTTGTCAGAGACGTGCTGCGCCGTCCATGTTCTGCAGCCTTTGTGGGGAAGGAATGTTGTCTTTGCAGTGCGGTTGGTACTTTGGGAAACCCCCGTCCCCTCTCACCCCTCAAGCCCCTGAAGGCAGACGTCCTTGGACCCACTGGTCACCTGTCCTGGGTCCCCACGGTGCAGGCCCGTGAGATCTCCGCATCGTCCGATGAGCTACTGAGATCCCTTTGCCTCAGCACATTCCAGTGCCATCGCCTCTGCGTTTGTGCAAGTGTGCCAGCCTGTGTGCCACGCACACTCCCCGAGCGCTAGGAGAGCAGGCCCTCGGCGGGTTTGTTTTTGCCATGGACGGTGGCCCGCGTTCGATTAGACTTCATTTAATGAGAAAGTCGTCCGGACCCAGAGATGGATTACCAGCTCCCCATCAATCTCCACGGCCTGATCTTATTACAAACCCCACCAAGATAACCATAAAAGCCCTATTGATTGATGCAGAGTTTGCTAATCCATCTGTCCCCATCCATTATTCCAGGGATAATTTTTCATTATCTGGATGGCAGCTGATTCCTCGCACATTAGTATACAGTGGCAATTACCAGGAGCCGAAAGAGCCCCTGAATTAGCAGGAAAGGCAACACCTGTCAGGAAGGGGAAGCAAGAACCCCCCCAGCCCCCACAGCGTGCGGTGCGCTCTGGGACCATGACTGAACCGCAAAGAATCTGAAGATAGATTCCGTACTGGCCTTGTAAATAGAGACGAGAAAGTTTGTGCTTTCTTCCCTTTCTTGGGTGTACCTTCCCTCCGGGTGACATCGTTGTCCACCGGGTCACAGCCTGTGTGACAGCTGGCACAGACACTATCTGAGGATTGCCTTGCCCGGGGTCAGTAGGGCTTGTGGGACAGATGTTCCTACCTGCGCTGTGTCATGTCCACAGGGACCTGACCTGAGGGAACGCCATTTAAACTGAGAGTGTTGGGAGAAATTAGTGAGGAAGGAGGGAATCTGGGGAGGGTGACCTCCTAAGAACCCTGCCATTTGCGTGAGGCAGACAGAGCCAGTGGCCCCACACACCAGTTCTGAGAGCTGAACGTTCTTGTCTTTTTGCAAAATGCAGCTCCTTTTCAACCGTAATGGAGAAAATTGAAAGACAAGTGGCTGAAATATTTCTGAGGGTCCTTAGCGGGACTAAATTGATAAAATTCTCCCTGGAGTTTGGTTTCCAAAAATCAAGAATCCTGTCTAATTGAGTTCTCGAGGAAACTTGTCACACAAAGCGATCATTTCTCAAGCCAACCTGACGTGGACAAAGCCAGCAGGGCTAGGATGCCCATTGCTGACTGTGACGGCCTGGCTGGCTAAGGCAGAGGCAGTGGCTGTCCTTGAAATCCCCTTGGTAGTGGCCAGTGACATTCTCAGAACTCCATAAACCTTTAATGATGGAGTGTGAAGGTTCTAGTCTTCAGAACCAAAGGACTGCTTTAGCCAATCTTTCAAAATAGATATATATTCTATTTAATTAATAAGACGAACCACTCTCAGCTAGTCACCTAAATTAGAGGCCAGCAAACTGTAACTTTTGAGTCGAATCTGGCTGTTGTCTGTGTTTATAAATAAAGTTTTATTGGCACATAGCCACGCCCATTTGTTTGCAATTATCCATGGCTGTTCTTGCCCCGTAATGGCCGGATCGGGACGTTGCGACAGAGACCACGATGCCCACAAAGCCTAAAATACTTACTCTCCAGCCCTTCGTGAAAAGGTTTGCCCACCCAGCATCCACGCAAAGACTTGAGGGATTTTCGCAGATGAAGAAAGGACTGCTGGCATTTGGGGAGGACTGAGTAATGCTGTTCTCAGTAGCTGCCCTCCCCACGAGAGGAAGCGAGGAGGCATCCTTATGATTTTCTATCTTCCAACCTGCGTCTTACAAGTGTCATTCTTGCCACAGGTCAAAAGGCCTGATCCTTGTCCCACCATCATGAGCATGGGGTCTGCGGGATCTTCTTGTAACTGTGGATCTTTTATGCATGAGCCCAGGGGCCCGTCAGAATTCACGGGCCAGACGCTGAAGCATAAGGCTGTTTGCCTTGCAAATCAAGTATGGGAGGAGTCTTCAGATATTTGCCTCTAGCTAGTTCGACGACCAGAATGAAGCTACAGATGGGTTAGTTGGGCGCTCGATGTTGGATCTTCTCTGAGGCTCAGAGCGGAGAATTGCCTTTGGTCCAGGCTCTGCCGAGTGACGGTGGGAAAGTCGCTTTACTCCTCAGCTTCAGGCTTCTCGTCGGTCAGGCAGGTGCGAAAGCACAGGCTGGTGATGATTTCGACTGATCACAGGTGAAGGCTTGGCAAGGTCCCTGGCACAAAGAAGTCCTTCTGGAACGCATAGCACGCGACCTTGCCTGGTTCTTAACGCACTGCTCATTCCCTCCAAAATTTAATGCGGTGAGTTCTTTGGAGGAAGTTTCACACCGAAGGCGGGAGAAGGGCCTCCAGAATAAGCAAACCTTAGGATTATGTCATTACCGTTCTCTCTGTTCCACTGGTTTTTATTCTCTCCTTTTCAAGTATAAATGTGATAGGTCGCAGGGCGACAGTCCTAAGGGACTGTGTTAGATGGTGTGCGGGGCTAGGGGGCGGGTATGAAGATGGCGAGGCCCCTTTCTTGGGCCGGAACCAGCAGGGAATGCTGCCATTTTTTAAAAAATGGGCACTAGATCGGTTCTGAGCCTTTTGGCTGGATCAAGGGAAGAAATGGGCACTAGAGAAGCTGTTCTCTCGAGTTCGTCAAAACTGAGAGTGCGTGGCACACAGTAGGCGCTCAGTAATGGCACACAGTAGGCGCTCAGTTCCTGAATTAGGGGATAAAGGAATAAACGAAGGGATTTCCATTACATTCTTGTCTTCTCCAGTTCTCCTGGTGGTGCTTCTGCTGTGGGCTCAGGACGGGAATCCCTCGCAACAAACAGAAATAGCCCGGAAGACGGGCAAACAGGAAGAGAAAGCTTGTTTTCTGGCCATGCCAACTTTGAATCATTTATTAGCAATTTCCCCCACGAGGATCATATTCAGTAGAGAGGTAACATCTGTTTGCGAGACTGTGTCCTTGGGAGACCGCCAGGAAAATCTTACATTCCGAGATCCTCCACGCTGGGACCCGCGGGGCTCCTCGGGGGGATGGGCGGGCCTCTGCAGGTGGATACGGGAGTGGGGAGAGGCAAGTGCTTACACCTCCCAGGTGCGAGAACACGGGGAAATTAGCCCTTCAGAGGGACGAGGTGCTGCCCCCTGCAGGGCTCACCGCAGGGCCCCCCAGGACCTTGATGGCCCAGCTCCTCAGGGAGGGTTTTTCCTGATCCGTGGAGGACAGGGCCTTTGCAGGTGGCTCGTATGGACCGGCAGTGTCTGCTGGGCGTGCCCCCAGTGTCCGTGTTCCAGGAAGGATGTGACAGGTGCATTGTCAGGAAGAACGTAGCCTCGGTGGAAGACGGGAGGTGGGAGCCTCACGTGCCATCCCCCGCCTCTGTCGTTAGTGGAAGGTGGTGCAGGGGTGGGGGGCAGAGGGACAGTGTCGGAGACAATCCGGGTCCTCTGCTACCCCTGTATGGGGTTAGCAGACAGCTCGCAGGCGGGGCTCAGGCTGCCCTGCTTCTGTCACTGACTCGCCCCCCCAAGGCACCCCTGCACCCTCCTACCCCATGCACACACACAGCAGACATAGGGCGGCGAGGCCAGACCGTACATCCTTTTCTGGGCTTTTGGGAAGCATCAGCTTCGAGGCCTGGATCTTTTATTCCTGGAACCTCAATAGGCAGGGAGCATCTCGGAGAGGACTCTGGAAAGAGGAAGACATTCCCCAGGGATCCAATGACCCCCTGAGTCTGCCAGGAGGTCAACCCATGTCCACTCTCCCCTACCTTCCCAACAAATCCTGGGCTGCCTCGGCCCCTCCTGGGTCAGGCCCGACCTGCTCCCACTCAGAGGCCTGGTGCTCAGAATGGAGAACTCGCCCAGCTGGGAGGAGGCAGAGGAAGGGTGACAGGTGCTGGGGGCGTGCCTCAGCCAGAGCTTACCTGGGCCAGGTGAGGGGCTCGGCAGGTGCAGGGAAGGACGCAGCTGCCCGTGGTTCGGGTCGCAGCTGGGGAACCAAGAGATGCCGGGGCTGGGGCCTCCCTTCCTGGACTCCAGGGGACCCAGCACCTGCCGGCACCTGCCGTGGGGAAGGAGAGACCCGAGTGGACAGGAGCAGGCCCGCCCTTCCTGGCTCCGTTGTCTCATGCCCCGGTCTCATGGCTGCCCCCCTTCCTCTTTTCCAGGTCTGGCTGTTCATCAGATTATCACCATCACTGTCTCCCTCATCATGGTCATAGCCGCTCTGATTACAACTCTTGTCTTAAAAAACTGGTAAGGCTCCTCGGCCCCTCCGGCCTGGACACGGGGGCTGCGGGGCTCCCCTGGGAAGCGTGCACAGAGAGGTTCCTGCTTCTCAGACCCAGTCCCGCATCGCATCCCAGGGCACTGTTTCCCTCATTTGGGCCAGAGAATCGGGGACAGCTCGTGGCCGTGCTGCAGCCCGCTCATCTCAGCCCCAGGGCAGCGTGGCCGGCCACAGGCGCCGCGCCCCCTGGTCCTGGCCTTGGGAGCGGCCTGCCCCCGACCGCAGCTTCCGCCGTAGAATGCGAGGGAGCCCGGCCCCTGTGACAGTTTCTCTAGGCGTCCCGGCTTCCAAAGCCTCTGTCAGCGTTCACGTGTGCCTGTCGATGTCGCCCACCCAACACACCAGCGGCCCGGGCGGGTCTGCGCCCACCCCTCGCCGCCCCCGGCTGTCCACGGGCCGTGCTGGGCCCGCCGCTTGAATCCTTCCCTCCTGCGGCCGGTGTGTGTCTGCTGAGCTAGGTTCCTGCTTTGCTCCAGGTAGCTTGTCTTTGCCTACTTCCTCCTGGAAACTGGCCTACTTTGAGGCTGGCCTGGCTAGGCGAACGCACCTGCTACACCCCTGGGAAAACCGGGGCCCTGCCGGGTGACCCTGCCGCTCACGCGCCTCCGAGGCCCCGTCCGCCTGCAGCCCCGCCTCCAGCAAATGTGTCCGCTTTTAGCACCAAAGCCGGAACTCCCTTGTAGAGTAGTGCACCCGGACGGTCTCCCTGTCGCCGGCAGGAGGCGGATGGAAGTCACAGGGGGCCGACGGCTGGTGGCTGCTCCCGAGGGTCCAGATGATGGAGAGCCGAGAGAAAGCCGGTCTCCAGGGTTAGCAGAGGTGGGAGGGTGGGGATTGGCACAACCCCAGAGCAGACCTCTCAGCAGACCAGTGAGGGGCGTCCCGGAGGCCAGCACACCCGAGACCCAGGGCGTTTTCTGGGACAGGTGATGAGGACAACATTCAGCTCGCCACGGGGCGTCTTGGGCAGGGGCTGGCCGGCGGGAGAAGGGACTCTGGGGCCCAGGACCACATGGATGTGTGGCTGGGCAAATCCCATCGACCATCTTGACGGCCCCCAGAGGGGACGGAGGACGCTGTCACCTCTTGGTTTCCCACATTTGGGTTTGCAGCAAAGAGTCCTTCTGCAGAGGACAACCCAGGCGGAGATGAGGATGTTCCGTGACCTTGGAGGGGCGTCCCCTGGCTTTTGCATTTATCTTCCCACCTTTATTTATGGGGTGGGGCTTCTGTGCCGGGAAGAAGGGCTCCTCTCACTGGAAAGATGAGACAGGGCACGTCTATGACTGACAGGAAAATGGGCTTATGGACCCTCGCCCCTCATGGCTGCTTCCTTCCACATTGGCTCCGAGCACAGCAGAGAGGGGGAGAAGGGAAACTGGTTCCCCAAACTGGGGCTCCCCAAATTTCCTCCTAGCTGCTCTCCTCGTCAAGGAAGGGACTTCCACTTATCCCTCCTTTTTTTTTTTTTTTAAGATTTTTATTTATTTGACAGAGAGAGAGATCACAAGTAGGCAGAGAGGCAGGCAGAGAGAGGGAGGGAAGCAGGCTCCCCGCTGAGCAGAGAGCCCGATGTGGGGCTCAATCCCAGGACGCTGAGATCATGACCTGAGCTGAAGGCAGAGGCTTTAACCCACTGAGCCACCCAGGTGCCCCCCGACTTATCCCTCCTGTGACTTGCCAGAAGTGACTGGGAGAGGTCACCGATTGCCTGCTCCCCCAGACCCCCTGGCTGACAAGGCTGGGATTCTCGTGTCCATCCTTGGCGGTGCTGAGAGGGCTCTGTGGTCCAGAAGAACAGGAAAGCCTCCATGGGGCATGCAGACCAGATCTCTCCATGGACCTGATGGCCGTGAAGGATGGACGATCCACGTTCATTTCCAGCTTGGGGGCACCGGCAAGGGCAGGGCTGAGGACGCGGGGTTCCCCACGTAATAATTCTCCCCAGAGATACTCCCTTCCAGAATGAGCCACCAGACCAGCCCCACCCGTACCCATCCCTTCATGGGGAAACCGAGTCAGCTACCACTGCCTGGCTGACATCCTCAGCCAGAAGAGGCCTCAGCTCTGCCCTGCGATAATGGCCACATTTAAAATTCAAATTTTTAACAACAAAAAAAAAAAGAGAGAGAGAGCTGATTGTTTGATTGTGGTTGATCTTTGTGAAGAGGCTGGGAATTACCGTCTAATATTAAATGGCGAATAATTAAAGCCTGGAGACAAAGGTTCCCCAGCCGAAGTGCTGGGTTTCGGCCTCCGCCCGCCGCACCCCCAGCCTGACCCCTCTGTCTTCCAGCTGCGCCCAAAGCGGGAACACGCGTCGGAACAGCCACCAGCGGAAGATCAACCAGCAGGAGGAGAGCTGCCAGAACCTGACGGACTTCACCCCCGCCCGGGTGCCCAGCAGCCTGGACATCTTCACGGCCTATAACGAGACCCTGCAGTGCTCCCACGAGTGTGTCCGGGCGTCCGTGCCCATGTACACCGACGAGACGCTGCACCCGACGGCCGAGTACAAATCCACGTTTAACGGGAACCGGTAAGCTCAGGCCCCGGGCCAGACCCTGACGTCCCAGCATCGTCCCAGCATCGTCCCCGGGCGCTGCTGACCTGGGGGCGGGGGGGGGGCACCCTTCGCGGGTCTGGGGGGGCCGAGCAAGTGCACGCAGCTGGTCTGGCGAAAGGAGAGGGGCGGGATAGACGGAAGGAGGTGTTTCATCACCCAGAGACAGAACACGGCAGCCGCCGGCATTGGCCTCCGGACTGCACCCTCGGAGAGCGGACAGAAACCCCTCCCCACCCTGGACGCCGCCTGTTGGAGGCCGAGCAGCCGTCCTGTCCGGCTTTGTAGCCCTGGGCCTCCCGATACCAACGCGCTCCCCGGCAGTCCCTCTGAACGCCCATTGATAAAATGTCAGCAGCGCGTCTCGCAAAAATATCAAATACCAGCCAGACTCCTGGTTATTAAATGCTCTTTTTTATTAATCATGGGTACTCCTTCAAAGAAGACATGACCCTAAAACCATCCCTGGGAACACTGAAGAAACCCTCGAGTCAGCTTCCGAGCGTTTATCCGGAATTAGATTAAAATATCGATAAGCTTTATTTTTTTAAGTGAGCGTACACATATGCACCATTTTATAAATTAAAAAAAAAATTCTCTAACTCCCTTAAACATCTTAGGAAGAAATGAGTAGGAAACCAGGCAGACCCGAGGGCCCCACGATCAGCGGCAGGAGTAGGCGAGGGGTGAGTGCCCAAGGGGCCCGAAAGCATTCCTCCCAGAACCAAGGTCGAGGAGACTCAGGGTGACATTTAGCCGCGGTGCCCATAGTTAGTGGGTCCTCATCCTGGCCGTGAGAACGGGGGGCCTCTCTTAAGCCCCCGCTCTTGCGTCTCCACGTTTTACTCCGCGATATTCCCTGGGACACTCCCTTCCCAGCCGAGGAGGGTGGAGAGCAGGGGCCTCAGGACTGACCTTCCGGCCCATGTCGCTTTGACTTAGCGACATTTGGGGAGCTCCTGGTTGTATCCCAGCCTTCCAGAAGGCCTAGGACACAAAGAATTGGCCAAAGGATTTTCAAACCATTTCACGGAGTGCGTGTGTGTCAGTTTGGATGTGAATCGTGGCCAACCAGTGCTTCGGCTTGGGGGAAAGCGGGTGGATTGCTGAGCGACCATGTGGCTGTTCCCACTGGTCCCACTCTGGCCCTGCCCATCCACGTGCAAGGGGGCACCGCCAGCACCCTTAGCCCTGGCTCGGAAGCATTGCATGGACCGGGTTCTTGCTCTTTGGCCTAAGGCAATGCTCTGTTGGCTCTCCCTGGCCTTTGGAAACGGTAGCTTAGGTCCCAAAGGTGACAAATTCCAGGAGACCCATTTCAGGAGTCGGGCCCCGCCCACCCCATCCTGCACATGCAGTAAAGTGGGCAGGATCTCTGCCCCGGGAGGGGGAGACCCCAAGCTTTGCGCTTGTCCCACAGATTAAAAAACTAAGATTTGAATACCAGCTTCCTTCTGTGCACGGCTCCTTCAGGCTCTGCGTCCTCCAGGGCCTTCCAGGGTGGACATGAGTGTCAGCGGGCCGCAGGGAGAGGGCCCCCTTCCTGCCGAAGGCCAGTGGGTCTGAGCTGAGCATTAGCTTTCTGCGTTCTTTTCGGCTCAAGAAGCCGGTTTCCAGCAGGCCCTAGCCGGCCTGCTGGTCAGGTGGTCCTTACGAGCGCATGCAAGCCCGTTTTTCTGCTCTCTGCAGACCCTCTTCTTCTGATCGGCATCTTATTCCTGTGGCCTTTGTGTCTGAGAAATGGTTTGAAATCTCCTGCTGACTGGCCGAAGTCTTGTTTACCTCCTGGGGGCAGGGCAGACGCCATGTGTCTGTTTTATGGTATGTACCTCTTTTTCTGGACATTGTTTGATTTTTTTTTTCCCCCTTTGCCTCACCTTCCCCGCCCCCGCCTCCACTCTGGGACAACTGGGAGCCCTTCTCGACTTGGCAGATGGATTCCAATGGTGTTGCCGCCGTCCCGAACGCGCACCGGGAGGGCTGGGCTTGTGGTCTCTCTGCTAAACTTGTTGGAAATGCCCCCGTGGAGGGAGGAAAGCACAAGGAAAGGCAGCGCCATCCCAGCCCTGGGGAAGGCCCAGCCTGCGCGGCCGGCCGGCAGGGAAACCCGGGGAGACCAGCGCCGTGGCCACGCGGGCGGGCATCACACCTGCCCCGGAGGTCTCTACATCGGGGGGGAGGGCTTGAAGCAGAATTAAAATACAATTTTGGAATATGAAAATAAGAGATAAGAAGGGAAATGATAAAGGAAGGAAGTGAAGAGTTGAGACATCTACTAATTTGAAGCCGGGGACCGGCACCAAAACAGGATGAATTTTCCACGCTCTGCTGGATAGGAACATTTGGTTTGCTTTCAGTGATGTTAACTTTAATGCTAACGTTAAATTGCTTTCTTCTGCACCGAGTCTCCCGAACACTCGGGCTGCTGGGGGAGAAAGAGCATTCTGCCCCATGACCGCACGTTGTCTACACGCACTCAATAGAGGCAGCCCGGGCTTTGGGTCCTTTGGTTTTGTTTTCCTTTCTGATGCTGGGTTTTCTAAGGATCCTCATTTTTTTCTCACCCGCAGACGCTCTGTGACATCAGATCCCTTCCCTGAGTAGGGCGCCCAGTTTCTAGGCTGGGTTATCGGTATTTGAAAATACTGCTGCTTCCTTCTGCCCACCTTCTGCGGCAGAGGGGGTGGGAGGTGTTTCCGGGGGCGCCCGTGTGCCCCTCTGGGGGCTCGGCTCGCCGCACAGAGCCGGGGGCACAGTTTTCAGAAATAGGAACCAACGGGTCGGTCCTAATTCAGCCCTAATGAATCGGGTGTTGGCTCCAAGTCAAATCTCCAGCCCTCGCTTCCTGTCTTGAAGCCAAAATGACCTGCTTAGCATGATGTTCTGCCATCGGGCAAAGACATGATTAGATGAGAAGGGAGAGCGCTCCTCCCTCCCCCAACAAAAGGCCTTTGTTGAGACCGTGCAGGCAAGTTAGGTGAGACCCACTCGGTCCTCGACGATCCAGGGGCCAGAGGCGCCTGCACGGCCGGTCCATACGAACCTTTGTCTGCTTCCGTGTGACTCCCCTCGTTAAGGCCAGGGACAGAGCTCCCTTGGGAGTTCCCACTGGGCTAGCAACAGGGAGCTTCTTACTAGCTGCAGAGTTCCCGCCTGCCCGGAGAACCCTCTGCAGGATGGCCCAGGGTCGCCAGCATCCCTGTTAGGATTTTAAAAATGCATAACAGCACAAGACATTAATCTGGCCCTGCATGTCAAGGCCTCCGCTCCCTTCCAGAGGTCACAGCCTGGAGGCGGGCGTGCCCTTCGCTCCAGGGAGCGCGGGCCGGGGGGCAGGTTCCCTAATGTGGGCTTTCCCTAATGGGCACTTATGGAGCACTCTTGACATCTGGGGAGTCCTACTGTCCTCCCAGGAATGCCGCTTTACAGAAGGGAAACTGAGGCACGAAGCCATTAAGTGACTTGCCTGAGATCAGGTTGCTCGGGTCAGCCCAGGGCGGCCTGGCTCTGCCCACCATCGGAGAGCCTCGGTTGTAGCCACCCCACCCCAACCCCGCCCCCGTGCTATGGCTCTGTCCCCTGTGCCACCCGCAGCCCGGCCGCAAGCGGGATGAGAGTCGGCGGCAGCTGGAGGGGAGCTTGGGTCCTGGGACCCTGAGCTCAAGTCTGCAGAGCAGGAGCCCTGTAGACGGGAGACCAGCTCCTGCGCAGCCCACGGCCCGAGACACCAGCCTCTCAGCCACACTCGGGAACCGGCAGCCGCAGCCTTGACTTAAAAAAAAAATGGTAGAAAAGTGCTTTTATGGACTCCTCTGCTGCAGAAAAGTTTTCTGTCCCAGTCCTCTCTTCTAGCAGCACAGGGCATCGGAGGACCCCACAAACTGTTGGTGGGCTCTCCCCGTCTGCCGCGTGGACCACGTTCGTCTCGGGGTGTCTGGGCCGCACCTGCCAGGTCGTCCTAGGAACGGTCTCAGGACCACCTCCGTTCGCAGGAGGGGACACAGCTGCGTCCGAAGAGCTGGACCCCCTCCCCGGGGATGCCGGGCAGCCGTCTGGGGAGCTGAGAGCCGACAGGACCTCCTCGGAGTCCCGCCACGCGCAGCCGCCGCACCTGGGTGCGCTAGACCTCCCGGTTCCCGCAGACGCGGGCCAGGAGGGCTCCGCACACAGTCTCGTTAGCCTTTGATAAACGCTTCAGGATTCCTTCCCCGCCTGCCGGACAGACCGTTTATCACTCACTGCAAGGAAAGCGTTCGGATTCGAAGTATCCCCGATTCTTGCAATTAATGCCTGGACAGGAGCATCGAGCGGAGAATGGGCAGGATGATGGCTCAGATTTACCAGGGTACTTACTGTCCCTTAAATAAATAGCAATTAATACTAAAACATTTAATTAAGGTTGAAGAGCCGGAGGAGATATTTATCTCTTGTGTAGCTGTTGAGCTTCTCCAAATGCATTTTTAATGAAGACAGAGTACTTTGTTAATACCCCATCTCGTGCGCTCACGCTGACCCCCACGCACGCGGGGGACCCGCAGTGGCCACGCTCCCGGACCACGTTCCCGGACGCGGTCTCCCCAGTCTGGGCAGACGTTCTCCCTGTCTCCCTGATTCTGGCAAATTCCTGCCGCAGACCACCTCCGCGGGGCACCCCGCTGTTTTGACCTTCCCGCACCTCGAGGAAAGCGTCTGAGGACACGCGCCTGCCACGGGCTCTCGGGCTAATTTCCTGTCGTTTTTCGTACAACAAGTAAACGTCAGAAAACCTCATTAGTGTTCACATCTTTGCATTGGCCGAGGCCACTTTATTCCCAGCAGAGCCCGGAAAGTAATAAAAGTCCTCGCATCTGAAGCCGGTAAGAAATAAATCATGTGTTATTATTATTTTCAAAAACACACTGAAGACCTAACTAATAAAAACCGAGAAATGCACCTGCGCCTTCCCGCTTTGTTCTAAAAACCACATTAAGGGACACCCGGCTTTGGTAACTCAGAGGAACGCCGTGTTCACAGCGATGGGCGGACCGTACCGCACACCCGTGCATCTCAGCGGAGCACCAGCAGCAAGGCAAACTCGGCGGCCAAGTGCTGCTTTCAGGACGCGGAGACGTTAACCAGCAGCCCCTGACTCCGGGGAGCTCTTGCTGCACACACGGCCTGTTGTTTGTTTTGCAAAAGCAGACCCTGGTCTTTGAGCCTGGGACCCAGCAGAGCCCAGAATCTCCTTCTAGGCAGCAGAGGGCACTAGTTTCTCCAGACTCAGAATTCATCCCAGATCCCGATCTCTCAGATCCCTTTGCAACACGCAGCGTCCCTTTCTGGCTGGAGACCAGGCGTGGATCCCTGTGCCCTGTTTCTCCAGCCAGGTCGTGGGGGGGGGGGGGGGTGCTCGCTCCTCAGGTGTCTGTCCCAGTGGACTGGGATGCACGTCTCTCTCTGGTCCCTCTCAGCGTTCGTGCCCAGCTGAGAGGTTCGTGCACCGAGCCTCGGGAACAGAAACGCAGGCCCTCCCGTGAGCTGAGTGCAGGCAGCAGGAACGTTGGGCAGATGTGGAAGGTGGCCGCGGGCAGCCTCATGCCCCTGCCGATGCCGCCCTGGCCGCCGGAGCCCCTGGCAGGGACCCCATCCACTTCTGCCAGAAGTCAGCACGGCCTCCAGGCGGCCGTTCAGGGCACAGAGTGGGAGCCATCTCCCTCTCTCTGCCTCTTTCATCCTAAGACTTTGGGTAGAGGCAGATGCCCATAGGTCTGGAAGAGGCTCCGTCCCCGGTCAGTGCCAGGGCCCCTCCGTCAGTCCTCGGACGTGGCAGTCCCAACCCACAGCACCTGGAGGTCGTCGTCTCAGGGGCCGAGGACAAGGCGACCTCCCCATGGATGCCTCTTCCCTGAGCTGCGTCCAGTATCGATGGCCCACTCCGGGCCAGGCACAGAGCTGGAGGCTGGGGGGACCTGCGATGACACATGGGCGTGCACACACTCAGGAGAGCCCACGGGCCCGTCCCGTGCCTGCGAAGTCCCATGACCGCTCAGACACCAAGGACGATCGCATTTAGCAAAGGAGGGCATGATGTCCGGGAAGGCCTCCCGAGGGAGGAGACCGTCCACAGACACTCGAAGGACATGGGACGTGGAGGCGGAGGGACGCCGGGCGAGGAGGCGGGACCTCGTCCTGGGTCAGAAGCGCTGAAGACATCAGGTGGGACAGTGGCTGCATAAACTGCATACGGAAGACCCCCCACGAGACGGCGGGCGCGGTGTGGTTACCATGGTTACCGTCAGAACAAAGGATCGGACAGCAGCCCGGTGACAGTCCTCGCAGGAAACCCCCCCTCCTAAGGGGACAGCCGTCTGACCTGTGCTCCAACCCAGGACCCTCTGCCGGCGAGGAGGGGGCGCTGCTCACATCAGAGAGGGTCCCAGGCCCCCTGACCTGGGCCGGCGGTCACCAGGCACAGGCTGTCGTGTCCCCATATTTTTTTTTAATGTATATTTTTTAACTTTGAAAATGGCGGTAACGTGTAAGGAACATGAAATAGACCGCGTTCGCCGTTTTGAGCGGCGCAGTTCATTGGCATCAAGCCCATTCACGACGTCGGGCGTCCCTCACCCCACCGGTCTCCAGCACCTCCTCATCGTCCCACACTGGAACTCCGCCCCCATGACACGCACCCCCCGGCCCGTGGCGCCCCTTCTCCTCTCAGGCGCTCTGCACTTGACTCCTCACGTGAGCGGACTCAGGGAGCACTTGTCTCCACGTTTTTTAGCTTTCCAAAAGTTAGAATGAGGACAGACATCCAGGAGGGACATTTCTCTCCCATTTAATGGCTTCGTTTTTTAAACCCCTCCCCCTAGGAAACTCCATCCTAGAAGGTGGCGGTGAGTGGGGGCAGGGCTCCGTGGGAGTAAAGCCGCCGAGGGCGGTCGGGCGCCCGGGTTCTTTACCCGAGAGGACCCCCTGCCCACAGCCGAGCACGCAGTCCCGCGGCAGACGCGGAGACGCTTCGTGTCAGGGTTGCCTAAGTGTCACTTGGAGGTAGAAGGCAAGGCGAGGAGGCAGCCAGGGGCCCTGCCTTGTCCAAACTAGGAGGCGGGACGAGCCCCCTCGCCCCCCGCCAGGTGGAGGCGACCGTCCTGGTGCAGACGGTGCAGGGGGGAGTTTCCGAGGGGCTCGGCCATGACTAGGACAGGGTCAGGCCGGCCACTGTGCCGGGAGCCGCCGCCGCCGCGTCAGAGCTCCAGCCCACGGCTTCTGGGTTTCATGTCTGAATTGTCATCGCCTTTCTAGTTGTCTCGCCGGCTTAGGGAAGGGGGCAGCGTCCCCCCGTTCCTACTGTTTGAGGGTCCTCGTTTCCTGTAGTTGTGGGGTGCGGGGGGCTCCGCACGACAGCAGAGAGGAACCGTGCCCCTTCCTCCCAGCAAGAGCGCCTCCAGGCTGGGCGGTGGCGGGTTGCCGCGCCCCTGGCCGTGCCCAGAGGGCCGCAGCTCTCTGACTGCCCGGGAGATGCTGGCCTCCGGGGTCCGTCACTGGGGCGGGGAGACTCTGGGGTTCGTACCTTCCGAGGCTCCGCCCGGGCTGGGGAAGGGCAGTCAGCTGACTTGGCTTGCAAGCATGAGGGACCCGCCTTCTTTCTTCAGCAAGATCCCCTCTTGGGGAGACCCCAGGGTCGGTTTTTCTGATGCAATCCTTTCATCTCTCTGAGTCCCAGGCTCAGTGAGCCTCCAGCTGAGCTGAGGGTCAAAAGGGACCCCGTGGCTTCCCGCCATCCCGGAGTGGGGCGGACGGCCGCTCCGTTCCCGGCAAGTCGGAGCTGGAAAGGGAGTCAGCCATGGCACCGGATGCCTTCAGTCAGCTGCAGGCTTGGGATGCAGGGCCCCCTTATCGGAGTGAGTGCAGGGGTGGTCCCAGCCCTCTTAGGAAGCCCAGACCCACTCCCGATGCAGAAGCAACAGCTCCTCCATTCATGACAGTGATTAGCACGAGGTCCCTGGGACTCCCAGCACGTGCTCCAATCCCCAGGGCCCAGGAGACCCCGCTGTCTGCGAGCCAACCAGCAGCCTGGGGCTCGGTTGTGGAGGCTCAGAGGCGCTGCACAGACTTATCCTGCCCTGGGCTCCCTGCTATTTAATCTCTCCTTGTTTTCTTTCCACACAGGATTCCGTTGGTGAACCTGTAAAAAAAAAAAAAAAATTAAAAAAATTAAAAAAAAAATTAAACACACACACACACACACACACACACACACACACAAAACCTAAACTAAACTCTCTACGGGGAGGGTCCCCATACCTACCGCTTCAGTTTGCCGGTGGGGAGCTCAAAGAGCAGGACGCTATAGCCAAATATATTTTTATAAAAATGCTCACGCCTATGAGGGAACTGCCTTCTGCCGGAGTTGTCTTTGGAGGACAGAGAGAAGAAAAGCGAGAAAGCAGCTGGGACAGAGAAGAAAGGCCAGCAGGAAGCACCGGGAGCTTGGGATTTGAACTGATTCTGAACCTTTGCCAATAATACCATTATGTGCCATGTACTGACCCCAAGGACTTGGTGACCGCCGCAAAGCCAAGAGAACCACACGTAGAAATCTTACCGAAAACGGGGTGGGAATCTTCCAATAGAGTCGCTATTTCTGGTTAATATACATATATAAATATATAAATACACACAGACACACACACACACACACACACACACTTTTTTTGTACTGTAGCAATTTTTGAAGATCTTCAATGTTCCTTTTTAAAAAAAAAAAAACGTTATCGGTTACAGAACCAGATTTATTTACCATGCTTAGTACGAACAGAATAAACTGCTGTTTTCTACTTCGGCAACATATCACACACACAGGCCCACACACACGCACACACAGGCCCACACGCGTGCACACATGCATGTAGAGGCCTATATCGGACACGCGGTTCCACGAGTGAGCATATTCCTTCCGGTGACCCAGCATCCCATGGCCATCCATCCCCGGGGACAGCCTGGACCCATGCACACCGACCCCTCAATGACGTCCTACATTTGCTGGTATCTGGTGAGTGGCTCTAGACGTAGACTTTATTATCTTGGGCCAGAATTAAGAATGCCATGGTTTTACATACATACACATAGGGAGAGAGAGAGACACATAAATGCGATCTTTCTTTTTTTTTTTTTCATTTAGTTGTTTGAAGAAGCTACCTAACCGTATGTGTAGCCGGCTGCTTACACACGGGGCTGAGCCCGGGTGGGGGGCGGATTCTTGACCATCTTTGTGTTATACAAGCATAGACCGAATTAAAGAAAATTTTCCAGTTCCAAAAATTAAAGGAATATATCCTTATGACGTGTGTGCATATGTCAGAACAGAACTCAGAAACCTGCGAGGTCCCAGTTGGTTGGAAAATGAGAAGGAAGTCCGTGGGTGAGGGACCCAGGCTGCACCCACGGGCGCTGTGCCCTGGAACGTTCCCCACATTCGTTTCACACACGTGGGTGGACAGCTCGCTGCTCTTTCTAGAACCCAACAGGACTTTGAGTCTTGGTGAGGACTGTAGCAAAGATGCTCTCTCGCTGGTGGTGGTTGGCCAATGTCTGTGTTTTTGCCATCACGAATCCTAGAGTGGGGTTTCCCGGTGGAAAGAGGGGCTCGAGGCTGGAGCCTCGGGACGGGGAATCGCCCGCCACGTGCGAGAGCCCGATTTGGGGGCTGGGTTTCGGCTTCGGCACTTCCCCCCAGAGCGTCGGCCCGTGTGGAGACGGTCCACGCCTGCCGCTGGCGTCTCCAGGTTGCCGGGGCTCATCTGCATGGCGCTGGAAGGCACACCTCTCTCCGTCCATCACCCCGTTCATCCATCTCATTACCTTCGGGGTTTTGGACGTGGCGCGGGGGCCTTCCTGACTCAGGTGGGCACAGCTCGGTGTGAGCGCAGGGCAAGGGCTGTCCACGCCCGCCGGGCAACGGGGGCTGCGCTCTGCTCTCCAACACCCTGAGCTCCGGGGAGCCCGGCCGAGGAGGAGGTGACGGCAGGGGCCCGTTTGTTCACGGACAGCAGGAACCCGGGGTTCCTCATGATGCCATGATTTGGCATCCCCACTCCTGTCTGACTGCCGCTCAGCCCCTTCCTCGGACCTCAGGCTGCTCTCCCAACACCTGAACTCTTTCCAGAGCACCATGGGACACCTGGCTTTCGAAGGAAGCTTATAGTAACCAAGCCCCCAGACACACACAGCCCGCTCGGGGCCCGCACGTTCCCCGCCGGGGAGTCTGCTCGGATTGACATCTGTCCGAACAAATCCACCTCGGGGAAGGCTAGTGATTCAGGATGCTTGAGGGAGCGTGTGCATGTAGGGATTTTAGGTTTTACGTGGTCCCCTAGATATGCGGAAGTGTCGTCTCTGTGCAGGGCATGATAAGGGCAAGCGAGCAGGCTTAGGAATTCAGCGCCGCCCGTGAGAACGTCTGTAACAGGAGATCGCGCCGGCGTTTCCAGAGTCAGGCCCTGTGCTCAACAGTGTGTCCCGGGGGCGGGTGTGGCCAGGCCATCCCTCTGCAGCCCGGGGCCCTGTTCTGCTTTGGCCTCTGCCCGCAGGGCTCCGCCGGAGTTCCATCTGCTGGGTCCTCACGTTTGCCGTAGATTGTTTGTCCCTCAAGAAAAGCACTCGGAGGAAGAGCATTATAGTTTGGTACGTCCCCCAGGTTTTGTCCACCTCCATCTCATCCCTTCGGCGGCTGAAACCCACGGTCATGACCCCTGCCGCACACAGACCCCTGTCCATCGCCTACCGTTAAAGCTTTCAGAACGACTGAGCTGGGCGTTGGGCACTCTGCTGTCCGGTCCGGTCTGTTTCTAGACTTAATTACCTCTCATCTTTGTGCATTTGTCATTTTTATCTGGTCGAAATAATGGGCGTAATTACTTCTGTTGACAAGCTCTGAGTGCAAGGGGAAGGGGCTCCAGGCTCAGCCGGGAAAGCTTCCTGGTCATTCCTCGCGGGGCTCGGATTCCAGCAGCGTCCGGGGCAAAGCCGGCCGTGTGCCCACCGCATCTTCCTGCTCGGCTGCAGTCTGCTCACACGCGGTGTGGAAGTGGATGGACCCCTGGGGCACGTCAGAGGGCTGTTAGTCTCCACAATCGGCGTCTGTCTTGTGCAGGAAGGAGAGGCTGCTTAGAATGGCTGGGTTTCCCCCGCGTGTTTCTGGTCCTTCCCCATCCTGAGTCTGGGTGGACGTCTCAGGCTGCATTTGACTAGATGTTGATCTCAGTCCTCCACGGAGCATTTGAAACTTAGGAACTTGAACTGATCAGCAAATCCCACCAACTCTGAATTTCACCCCCAGGAATTCAGCAGGTACTCCCGGGCCCTTGACTGTTCGAGCAGTCTTCCTGCTCGTGGTGCGTGGCTGCGTCTCAGCCACGTCTCAGCACCAGGCAGAATCTTCTGCACAGGCTTTGGTCTTCAGGAATTTGGGGTGAGGATGTCCATTCCCACGTGTCATATTGAGCAATGCACACATCCGAGAATTAACCGTTTTGCCTTGTAAGGTCTCCATTTCACTCTTACTGCCCATGCGGTTACTCCATCTGTTTTTGTTTTTTTGGGTTTTTTTTTTTTGGCTGCTTCTCCCAGATGGTCCAGTACCTTCAACAGCTCAGGAGGCTGGGCCGAGCCCAGTGTCTTGGGGGCTAAGAGGAGGAACCAGGGCTGAGGTTCAGAGTCAGGACCTGCAGCCCTACCGGGTCAGGCTGGGTCTTCCCGTGACTTTCATCTCCGCGCGTGCCATCAGTGCACGCCTTTCTTTGCCCATATTGTGGCCGTCATCTTGTCTCATCGGGGAGGTCCCAGCACGAGTGAGTGTCGGCACTCCCCTGAGCCATCTTCCCCCTGCCCTGTCCCCACCGAGTCACCCCACACGCTACACTGGGGAAGGCACAGGGGCCATTCTTGTTCCACTGCATGATTCCCTTAAGAAGACAGTACTCACAGACGCCGTCGGAAGAGAGTGATTCTTTGCGGCCAGAATTTGCCATTCATCTGCTCATGCAAAGACTCAGACTCCGGTCATGTTGGCCACACGGTCCTGCCCTCATGGGTTTTGCTTCCTACTCTGGGAGGGGGAAGAGGATTAACATAGAAGCAAAAAATAATGATTTCCGGAGAGAAGGATAAGTGATAGGAAGAGAATGGGGCAGAGCGATGGCAGGAAGAGAAGAGGGGGCTCTCCGCATCTCCTATAACTGTCACTTGCTTCACGAGGGCTGGTCTGGGGTTGAAGAGAATGAGGAAGACTTGCTCCCACTTCTCAGATGAAAACGCATCGCAGTGCCAAGGAGGAGATGCCCCAGTCGTTACAAACCGTCCACCTTGTTTCCCAGCAAACCCCTCATCATTCTAGCAGGGAGTGACCCTGCAGGGGAGGCAGGAAGGCCAGGTGACCAACGTCCCTCTCCCTCCAGTGCTGCCTCTCTCCATGGACCCCTTCCCAGGCACATACGTACATTGTCAAGTCCACCAATTCTCAAGGAAGGCAAAGGAGTCCAAGGACAGAGACGCAGCCCACAGGGCAGAGTCATCCCTCCTGGTAAGAGAAGAGTAGGCAGCTGCTTTTCCAGAGCTCACCCTCCATACTGATCACACTTAGCAACACGCTTAAACAACATCTGCTTTTAAGGAAGCAGATACTCCAAAACACGCCATGATTCATGTAATTTTGGAATGGTTATTTTGGTGCAGTTTGTCAATTTGCTATGCCATACTGTTTTTTGATCGTTTGTTTGTTTTCCAATGTAAATAGCACAGCCCACATAAATGAGCAAAACTCTCACCATCTGAGAGATTTTGATTATTCTTCCTGACTTATTTTACATCGATGTGCTTCCGGCTATGAAGACAAACCCGCTCTTCATCCCCTGCTCTGAGCCGAGATTTGTGTGTTCGTTACACTCAGCATAATTCGCGGGGTTTTGGCGAGGTCTTAAATAGTCCTTTGACATTTTGAAATATGCTGCCAGCCCTTCCTTCCAAAAAGTGTGGGGCATGGTTGTGCATAGTTTTGCCTTCCTGGGGTCAGAGTTTGCATTCGAGTGTCAGGAGTGGGTAAATAGAGGTGTCGGCAGAGAACCATCATTGTTTAGGTCACCCCAGCCAGCGAGCAAACAGGAGTCAACTCTTCAACCTCAAATGATTCTAGAAAGATCTCAGCCAGCAAGCACACACTAGCCAATTTCTGGAATTCAAATCGGTCACCGTGCGAGCAGGCGATCCCTGATTAGGAATTGAACTCTACGAAAGATTCCCTTCTGCCGAAGGACCGTTAGTAGTTGCTCGCCCTTAATCAGAGGAGCTGCCCTGCCAGAGCCAGCCGGGCTCTGATGTGCCCGCACACACTCCCCTCTGCTCCATTTCGCTTTGGCTGGAAGGGGTTAAGCACATAGACTGCAGCGGATGAGAAAGCAGTTTACACCGTGGCACCGTGAGGGCACAACGACCCAGGAGCCAGAGGACAGATGCTTGTCATGGGCTCTTTAAGGCAGCAGTGCGCGGACAGCAGGGGCGTGGAGGCGAGGGGCTTCTCTCCGTGAATTTTCACACACCGTGCCGGAGACAGGTGTACCCTCCACCCTTGCAAGTGCACAGCCCATGCCCGGTTGTAAAGGCAACCGGAGAGAATAGTCAACTTGGTTGTAATTCATGTCTATGTTGGAGCTGGAATGCTAAAACAAATCTTTCCAGTAGCTCCGTTGCATTTTCCCCTTGGTGGAGTCCTTGCTAAAGGCTCCAAGAGTTAGTGTGCACAGAATCAAGAGAATAATTTTGAATGAATCCATAAAGCTAAGTCATGTATGAAACAACCTCAGCTTAAGAGACGTGGTCTAAACTGGCCAACCAGCCTTGCCCATCTGGGACATATAGGTTTATGAGGACTTGGGTTGGGGGTAGTGTAAACAGCTAGTGAGTAGTGGGGCGAGGGTCAGTGGGTGTATAAATAGTCAGGTTATCTCGTCTGTGTAGGGTAGGATCAGAACACACATGTACCATGAATAGTGTAAGTCCAATAGGTTAATATAATAAGCCTAAAGAGTTGCTAAGACACTCCCTGGGGCTGAGTTCATGCTTTTTTTTTTTTTTTTTTAAGATTATTTATTTATTTGACAGAGAGACAGAGATCACAAGTAGGCAGGGAGGCAGGCAGAGAGAGAGAGGGGGAAGCAGGCTCTCCGCTGAGCAGAGAGCCCGATGCGGGGCTCCATCCCAGGACCCTGAGATCATGACCTGAGCCGAAGGCAGAGGCTTAACCCCCTGAGCCACCCAGGCGCCCCTGAGTTCACTCTTGCCAATATCTTAAATCTCACAGTAAAACATCTGCTGAGTAATGTGTGGTGGGAACGATGCAGAGAATCTGATTGTAGGAAATTCTGTATGAAGGCTAATTAGGTTTGTCCCAGGTGGTCTCTCTTAAAATAGGATCCCCTGGAGACCTGGATTTTCACGTGTAAATCAACATCTAAATATCTGCAGCCCCAAATAACAAATCCCTACAAGCTTCATTCTTAGGTGGACATTAACTCAGCTGATCGGACTGGTTAGTTTTTGTCAGATATTTGAAATTCTGCAATAAATGCTTTGGTGTTGATGCTTATAGCTTCTGGGCTGGCAACTCTCAGTTCGTTTGTCAGTTCATTCTAGTCTTGCTGAATCTGGCAAGTTCTTGCTTCCAGAGAATCGGGGAGAACTTCAGCCATGGGAGAAGCAAGAACACTATGCAGTCCTAACATCTACTTTTGGGCGCCATCATGTACCATGAAGACTTGTAGCTACAAAAGTCTAGGAAGGGGGACCCCCTTGAGGGACCCTCGTATAATTATTTCAAATCATTATGCAGGGAACCGAAAAGGCAGACATATGCCACCGTCGTGGGCCGCTGTCCCATTTCTAAGACAGCCATCCATCCTTTAGTCTGCAATCGTTGCAAGCCGAAAGGGCCAATGTCAAAGTCATTATAACATCCAACCTCCATGTCCAAACTCTGGGGAGCCATTGGGAGTAGGAGAGAGGGGCTTTGCTGAAGTCGTAGGCTGCCGAAATCCAGGAAGGGTGTGACAGCAAGCCTATACTCCTGTTCTTGACTAGGTCTTGGGACGCAGCCACTGCCACCGGAAGGGACCCTCCCCCTCTGCCTCCAAAGTCTATTTTGGGCCGGAAACTCCACTCAGCTTTTTCTCTCTTATGCATACAGATTTCTAATATGTTACATGAGTGCCTACAACTTAAGGTCTACAAAGCAACACAAGCGTTTTTCTTGATGAGTTTACAGCAGGAAAACACGCACTTACGTGGAATTCCTGGAGAGGACGGGTCTAAGGTGCTCTCGGGTAGTACGCCACTTTCACATACAACCACAACTGTTCTCCCAGTGAAGGGCACTAAAGACGGGGATGGGCAGCTGGTTTTGAAAAGTCAGCAGGCATAGCAGATCCCACATTTGGTCACACACTCCTTGAACAGAACTGTCATGACCTACAGACACTTGAAAACATAGGCCTTTGTTTGCTTTTCATTTGCATTTGGATTGCTTCCCCAGAAGGGTGAAAGGTCCTTAGCAAAGTTGGTCCTCGGTCAACCGACCTAGACTCGATCCTTAAAGACGAATTCCCAGCCCAAGATGACATGGAGTGGCTTGAGGTTCAGTGAATGTTTCAGAGACCCCCGTGTTTGTACTGCTTGGTGGGAAGACAAAACAATAGCCATGATACCCATTGCTCCCTGAAACCCTCACCAGTCGGGGGGAAAGGGACATGTGGGAACTTGTGAAGTTTTGGAATGAAAAAGAGATTTGGGGGAAACATGTGACCAGCTTTGAGCTGAAGATAATTGTTTTCTTAAAGATGAGAGTTTTGTTTTGTTTTGTTTTCCCTTACTTCTGGCAGCCCCATTTGGATCATTTCCTTCTCCCCCCTTCCCTGCAAAAGCAAGATGGCGGGTGCTGGAGCCCAGAACTCGGTCACCCTCCAGTTAAAATGACTCAAATGAAAAGCAGAACGTAACAACAAAGCCTTCCCTGAGCTTTACAACCTTAACTTGTCATTTAAGTTGTTTAAGTTTACTTAACTTGTGACTGAGGTATGGGTCAGCAAGAGATTAAGTCTCTCTACCCATGCTATTGATCTCTTCTCAAACATGAGTTAGCCCCAGAAAGTGTTAAACTGGACATCGGAGGAAGCATGGATGATATTTTTAAATTATTTTTACATTTTTTTTCCAGAAGGAGTAAACGTTTACTGCAAAACATTTAGAAACTACCAATAACCAAACAGAAGGGAACTATCTGAAACCCTTCAATTGTTGTTTCGCTTAATGGAAACTGTTCAACCCTGAACCCATGGGGACCAGTGGCAGAGATCTGTCCATGGTTGCACAGTTGACAAATCTGGCTCCTATATATGTTTTATAAAAAAAAAGTCCAATTAGCTTTTGAATGCCTTTTTGCCGGTTTAACTTGTCATTGACTAAACTCACCGCTGATCACAAGAGTGCCGCTAAGAGAGGAAAAGGCAGACAACCATTTGGATGTTTTGCTCTCACGTCATCAAGCCATTGGGCATACCTGGGTGTTATGGTGGAAACAGAATAGCCAGAGAAACATCCAGATTACTGGCTGGATTTTTCACATGGGGCATCTTTGCGACACATGTCTGGGAAGCAGAGGGATCCATTTCCATTTTCCACATTCCTAGTGCATCTGAATAATGCTTGAGTTCGCCAGGTCTAGTTACGTAAACTTAAAGACGAGACCATCTTTCTCCTCCTCCTCCCCAGCTCACCCGTGGAACTGGAAAATCCACAGACCATGAACCTGAACCACAGGACGAGCAATTAAATGCTGAGGGCCACAGTGGCCTATTTTCACAGGTTTTAAGTTAAATGTTGTAGAACTTTATTTTTCCCCCCGTTCCTCATGTATAGTAAAGCTGGTTTTTATTTTGATTTTCCTAAATTATTTTCTGATACAATAAACTGTTAACTGTTTGTTTATACTTTTACATGGAGCACTTGTTATTTTTCAACAGCGAAACAAAAGCCTCTGTTTAAATGTTAGACATCTATCTATACCACAGCGGTCCTTAGAGACGTATTTATATGCCATCTTCTTGAAAGTTAAACTATTGTAGTTGACTGTTGTGTTTTTCTTTAAATGGATACCATAATCATGTTAATAAACAGAAATGACATGATATATTTGAGTGGGGGGTGGGGGGCTGGGTGTGATTTCCATACAGGTGAACTTTTATTCCAGATTTTTTTAAGTTGTTTCTGTATCTCAAAGCTATGTATTTGGAAAACATTGTACATGCAACACCTATATCAACTTTCCTGTGTATATTTAGTACTCTGATGTTGCTATTAAAAAAAAAACATAATATGGAAAAAAAAATGAGAAAAGAATTGCCATGAGTTGAGGCCATGACCTCAAAAGGGCTTTTTAAAAAATATATTATCTGTTCATTTATTTTTCTTAACAATATTATCTGAGACCAACTCTAAGAATATGGGCATGCGTGTTTCTATGCCATAGTTCACAGATTCTAAAATTTCCTCCCTGGATCTGCATTATTTTCAAGACAAAGCTTTCCTACTTCAGCGAGTAAGAAAACATTTCCTGATCTCCGTGTGTGGGTCCTGGGGTTGGGTATAACTGGGTCCGGACGAACTGAGACCATCCCACAGTGTTGTGCGTGAGACCACAAGCATCTGCGAGAGCGGGCCTGGGCATTTCCATTGCACTTTTATGAACATTTTGAGTCCAGCTCACATCTGCAGAGTTTCCAGCAAAGGAAACCACCTCTTAGGGAAAAGATGGGCCCAAAGCTTATAATTGTGTGCCTATGCCCAGGCAAGAAATTCCAAAGGGCCTCCATTATCGGAAACAGGGGATACAGGGAATGCACAGAATTTACAGAGGGCGAAAGATAGGTTCAGATGAGGCCATTTATATGTGAGTAAGGGTCCTGCAGCCAGTGCAGCAATCCTTAACCACAGGCAGTTCGGGCCCCCAGGGACACCCCCAGACCAGCCGGCACTGAGGCTTAGTCTAAGAAAGCACGAACAAACAGGGGTTCTTTTCAGTAAAGCCGTGCTGCTCAGCCCCGGTGCATTCTACATCTGCTAAGCACCTTTGGGTATGTCTGATGTGTTTTCACATATTTGGAATTATTTGAACATACTACCAAAGTCACATGCATCATCGATTGTCCCATTTAATGGATGGGACAGACCAAGGCACCATGAGGGCACATAGCTTGTGAACCGCCTCTAGCCCAGGATGTGGGGCCATGCTGGACCCAGCACCTTACCCAGTCCACCCCCCATTCAACCGCAACTATACCCACCCCACCCACCCCCAGAGAAACGTGTGTAAGGCGTGATTAACCTGTTGCTAAGTTTTCTGGTTCTCTTTATTGGGTGAAACCATTGCCAAGACCAAGGACCAACCAGAGAGACGAGAAGGACGGAGCTGGGAGTCATAGTCTTAGGGATCGGTCAACACAAAAGAGCTGCTGTGCACATCAGGACCCCAGCCAATGGTCTGCAGAGTGGAGGAAGAAAGTCTAAACCATTTTTCTTAAAAGGAAAACATTTGAAGATGCAGATGGGCCAACAACTGAAAGCATGCCTTGCAACTAGGACTGAGCATTCTTTCTCCCTAATTAGCTCAGGGAAGCAGATGGCACTCTGTCTCCTGGCCCCATCCCATAACCACTGCAGAATCGATAGACAATTTACATGTTGCCTTCTCCAGCACACAGGACCCATGGTGACACACAAGCTTCCTTTCCGTCTTAGCTTGGAGTGGTGCCTTTGTCTTCGCTTCTCATACACGCCCCAGGAGCTTCCATTTATTTCCGAACCTGTGAGCTGGCAGATGGCTGAAGTGACCACGGGCTCCCCAGGGAAAACCTCTCCTGAATCAGTGAGGGGCTTAATGCCCTGAGACACAGTGATGAATGGGATACATAACTGTCTTTAACAAGCAGAAAAAAACAATACCACTTTGGTCATTTAATTGATTTAAACAAATCAACAGCCTGGATACCATTAAAATAAACTCAATTTGCTCACCAGTGAGAGGGGGAAATTGGGATTCTAGTATCCATTTACTAGTGCATAGAGCTCTTTCTTTTGGACTGAAGCCAAGAAAATAAATATGGGGACCCAAAATGGCTGAATGAATTTGGCAGAGTTGACTATGATGGGATTCCAAATATATAAACTCAGCAGAAGCCTCTTGGTGCTGGACAATGGCTAGAGAGGGTTCCCTCCAGGCTCAGGGAAGATGGGCCGAGCATCCTAAGGATGCGATGAGCTACACAGGACCTAATTAGCAAGTGTCCCCACCAACTCTGGACCAAGAAGGCAGGAACGTATGTTTGAGGGAAGCTGGGAATCCCCATGTCACTTCCCTCAAAAGAAGGCCAATTCAGGAGTCTAACAATCAAAGGTACATGTTGGGTCTGCTACAAAACCAGACAAAAGAATGACCCAGGCTGAGAAAGACTGCAGGCTTCTAGATCCCACAGCCCACAGGGGCTCTCTAGTTCATGCATTAGCTTCAGAAGCAAGAGCGTGGGGTCTAAGAAAGTGTGATAAGCTCCTTTAGGACAGTGTTCTCATTGAGGGTGGACTTTATTCCCCCTACAGCACCCTAGGAAACATCTGGCATTGGTTGTCACTGCAGCTGGGGAGGGGAGTGCTGGGCTCTGGCGTGTAGAGCACAAGGATGCTGCTACACTTCCACCACGCACAGGATAGTGCCCCGCGCCCCCAGCAAAGAACGATCTGGCCCCAAATGGGAACGGTGCCCACATTGAGAAGCCCTGTGTAGGGGAATTATAGTTTGCCTCCTTTCTGCAGAGGGTGATTTCAAATAGACCGGACGTTAGTCATTCAGGACATCTGGTCTACCATGGTTGGCTCCCAGGACTGATCCACACTGAATCTTCCCTAAAACAGCAACTTGGTCAGGAGGCAGTTGAGGCATCCCCAGAAGTGAAAAGTAGGCTCCCTTTCCCCTATTTTTTTTGTTTTGTTTTGTTTTGTTGTTTGGTTTTGGGTTTGGGGTTTTAACCTGGAGTATTGGTTTGCTGAGGCTCCTGGAACAAAGTACCACAGACTGGGTGTCCTAGAACAAGGCATTGTGGTCTCACAGTTCTGGAGTGCAGGAGCCCCAAATCAAGGGATGAGCAGGGCTGTGCTCCCTCAGAGGGTTCTGGGGAAGCGTCTGAGCCCAGCCGCTCTCCTGGCTTCTGCTCTTTCCTTGGCTTGTGGCAGCAGAACTCCAATCTTCCTGGGCTGTTCTCCCTGTGTGTGCGGGTGTGTTTGTCTGTGTCCGTACCCAAATTTCGTCTTTTCATTAAGACACCAGTCATTTTGGTTTAGGGCCCCACCCCACTCCGATATGAACTCATCTTAACTTGCTATAGCTACAGTACCCCTATTTCCAAATAAGATCTCATTGTGAGCTACTTGAGGCCAAGACTTGACCATGTGAATTGGGAGGAGGACAAAATTTAGCCCAGAGCATCAGGGAGTCAGAGGGAGATGCCATCATTAATCTGAAATCTGTGCTCCCTTTCCTTGTTCTGTATCTGCCCTAAGAAAGAGTAGGGGGGCTGGCAGGTGAATCCAGAAGGAGACTCAATCTCCTCCTCCTCCCCCTGTGAGGCTAGGGGCTGGTCCAGGGAAGACTGGAGCAGCGGCGGCCCCACCTTTTCATTCGGCGGCAGCTGGGTTTCTAGGAGACACAGCTTCCCTTTAAAGTAACCGTCCCAGGAATAGTGTTTGTGTTTTGGTTTCAGGTTGCCAGACAAAGGTGAAGCAGCTGCCGCGGTTATATGCTGTCATAAAACTAAGAAAAAAGAGTAACTCTGAAGACATCACTCTGTGTAGGGAGCAGCTGCCAATGCAGAGATGCGCCTCTTTTTTCCCCGTGTTTGCCTCTGTGATTCTTAATTTCTTTTCACTTCATCCCTGACATTCTGAGCTCCCTATTCTGCTCCTGCACGCTCCACCCTGCAGCATCGCGGCGCGCCCCATTAGGATCTGCTGCACCCATCAAGAAGGAGGCAAACATTTTTCTCAACTTTGCCTGTGATCCAGTGCTCTTCCCCACATTCTTCTCTCTGTTCACTTTTGGCAAAAGAGTCTGGATATGGAAAGGACCCTCTCCTCTCCGTTCTGTCCAGATCCTGTGCTTTGTGCCACCTCTTCTCCACATCTCTCTGTGCTTCCTAATTATCAGGCTTTGAACTTGGCAGAAATGATGTAGTCAAACCTCTGGCCTTTTAGGCTGCAGTTCTTCAGGCTTGCAGGGTTTGGGGAGTGAGGCTGGAGATGCCAGAGCCAGAGGCAGGGGTGAGCTGGTGCAGAGGAAACTGCATCCTCGCCGCAACACAGAGCGAGTCTATATGAGCTGCTCTGGTTCTGGCCCCTCTGCTCCGCCGCCCATCCAGGAGACCCGCGGAGCTCTCCTTGGTGCTGGAGACGCTAGGGTTGGTTCCCGTCTTCTCTTGGGCTTGATAACGCATCTGGACAAGAACCACCGGTGTGGACATCCTCCCAATTGCTGTCCAGACGATCGCCCAGGGTGTGGTCACTGAGAATTCTTCCACACAAGCAAGAACTTTTGAAAACCTACAAGATAATGGGTTTTTGATAATGACACTGAATAAGCTGTGTACATGGCTAGATCTTCCTAGGAACACAAACCACCTCTAACTGGTCTCGTTAATACCAGTAGGCATAGTGGGGGTTGTCATCACCAAAAGCAGCTGAGTCACGAGGGCTCCCAAGCCTTTTGAGAATGCTTCATCCCTGTCTTACGGAAGTCTTTGTTCTGTGTTGAGATGGTTCAGTCTATGACCTGGGTTATCATGTGTTCTCCCCAGTCAGCAAGGGGCCCCCATTGTATGTACTATATCGCTTTGGGTCGTGGAGAAAAAAATAATGAAGTGCTATCATGAGCTGAGCTTTGTTCTTCCCATGAGAGAAGAAATCACACCACAATTGCCCCAAAGAATGAGGCAGACACCTGATTCCCTAAACCAAACCCCCGCCAAGCAACCAGACAAGGCACTCTGCATGAGTAATGGCTGGGGTGTGAGCGTCCCTCAGCCCAGGTCCTTATATGTGATAACATTATGCAGAAAAGTAATGAGAACCATTGAAAGGGGCTGCTCACTTTGGTATTGAATTATCGCTTAAATCAAACTGACAGTGGGCAGGGGGCTTGCGGAATGAAATTAAGGAGGAGGTTGTATTTCAGTTGGGAAGCCCTGGGTGCTTTCCAGGAGAGCGGGGCTCCTCTAAATGAAAAACAACTCTGAGCTCCTGTTCCGTTCTCTGTGATTTATCTGAGCCAAAGAGGCTTGTCTGAATGCTATTTTCAAAGAGCAAATGAACATCTCATTCTGGAATCAATGACACAGGAAACAGACTTGGAAGGATGTGGCATTGGAGGAGAGCACGGGGGCAGTGGGGAGTTCTGCATCTTCCAAGGGAGCCCCAGCTCAAGTCAGGCTGGAGGGGCATGTGGAGGGGAGCTCCATGGTCACAGTGGATGGGAAGTACAACAGCAGGGCTTCTCCTCAGAATGCCAACAGGCATAGACTTATCTCCTGTGGTTTGGGGACACGGGTGGTTCATATGGCCAGAGACCAAGGGGAAAAGGTAAATCAGCCAGGGGAATATGAGAGAGACATGCCAGGTCAGACCCAACCCTTCCCAGTTGGGTCCCACTGGCCCCAAGACGACCTCCATGTTGGACACGTCTTCTCTTCCTGCCTGCCCAACCTGGTAGCAGATGATTCAATTACAAATCAGAATTGTCTACTTGTTCTTCTGAAAAGGGGGTCAAAGTCGATGTGTCCGTCTTGCTGATGAAGGACTCTTTTTGACAGTCAAGCCTCTGCGAACCCTGCAGGGGCGTGGCTCCCAAAGCGAGCATCATCTTGCCATGGTCGGCATTCAGCTTTTGTGTCATGTTATCACGTAGAAGCAAGAAAACACAATGTATCCCAGTGGGGGAATGTGCTGGAAGCCAGAAGGGAAAGATGGAACTGCCTTGAGGCCAGAGGGCATGCAGCCCTCCAAGGAGACCTGAACGTCCTCCTATTCCTTCAGCACCACCACAAGAGGGGCAGAGACTTCCCTGACCACAGATTCAGGACCAAGCATACCATGACCACTAGCATCGCCTTATTTACCCATCACAACCACACTAAAAAGGAGGTGTTAGTGCCATCCCAGTCTTACAGATGAGGGAACTGAGACAGAGACATGAATAACTCATCCACGGTCATGCATGCTAACCTGGTCCTACTCTAGAGCCTATCTACTCACCACTCCACTAAGCCACTTGCCAGGGAGGCCACTACAGAATGTCACTTGGTGGTGGTGGCTGGATGGATCCCACAAAGTCCTCTGGAGGAGAGGTCTTCTTCAACAAACATTCCTAGAGGACTTGTAGGTTCTGGGAAGAAGACTCACTGACAGGTATAGGAGGGAAACTGACTCAGATAGCATCAAAATGTGAAGTCCAAGACAGCGTGTGCTTCACACACATGAAATTTACAGATGAGCGGCCCTGGGAGACCTGAGGGTCCAACGGGAGTGAGGATGCCACACCCCAACTGTTTGCTTCTCTAGGTCACCTGACCGAGGTTTGCTAGTGGAACACAGGAGCTAACATCCTATGGGAGAAGGAAGGAAAGAAGGGGCTGGAGGGTAAATTCTTCTCCTTTCTGCCCCCAGTGTGCCTCTGGAGAAGCCCTAGCTGACGAAGCAACCCCACTGTGTATTTTGGGGAAGCTGCGGCCAGCATGGTGTAGCCAGCATGGTAACTCACCACCATCTCGCATTCATCTCCCTTCATCCATTCATCACCTCTCTTCCCCCACCCCAACTGTTGCACTTCTAGAATCCACCCTCTCCAATAAAGCATCAGCACAGAAGTCCCCCTCAGGCTGGTTTCCAGGGAATCCAAATGAAGATAAAGCTAAGTCTTGGAGGGAAAGTATGGCTTCCATGTGTAGGGGGTGAGGGGGAAGATTTCCCAGCTTGGTGGCAACATGAGGCAACCTGAAGGAGACACTTCTGCTACACAGGTTTGTCTAGGGTATGGTTTCAGTGAGAGTATGGAGCTAGGTCTGGGCCTTGAAGGGTGGATTCAGACATTCACACTTCATTCTGTAGAACCAGTGGGACACATTCAATTGTCACACACTGGATCACCAGAACAAGAAGTTCACATTCAGACTAAATAGCTCTGCTTTTGGAAGGTGTCCCAGGTGAGCCGTATGTATCCTACTGGGGCAGAATCATTTCTTCGGGTGATGAAGAGCCACTGGGACTTTGAGCAAAGGGCTCACAAGGACAGAGCAGAGTTTGGGGAAAAGGATGCAGACAGTGGGTTGGAGAGAAATGGGACCCAAGAAAGCAGTCAGCCAAGGGTAAGGGCCACCCAAGGCAAAGCCATGGCCCAGGGGGAGTGTCCATGGGAGGAACAGAACACAGGACATGGAGCTGTGTCCATGGCCGTCTAGGGTGCTTCCCAGGAAGCCAGCTATTTGTGCTGGAAACGTCCACACACAAGGCTGTGTCAGGCACAAATCGCAAAGGTGGTGGGGCTGGGTGGGGGTGGAAGGTTTTTTGGTATGGTCTTGGAGTAAACAGACACCAGGGATCCAGCCAGGCCCAGAGAGCTCCATTGTCCCAGACTGCCTACCTCTCACCCACCACCCACTGGGACTCCTGTCTCTGCCTGGCAGGGGGGTGGCCACAGAGAAGGAAGGGACATGTGCTAGTGAGTGAAGAAGGGTCTTGGGGTGTGTTTGGGTGAAGAGAGAGGAACGGAGCTGGAGCAGAGTGTGGGGCTGCCCAGTGCCGAGGAAGGCAAGGGGGTCACCAAGCCCCATCGCTGGGGAACTCCCCTCTCTCCACAGGCCATCTATCTCCCTCAGAAATGACTCTGCAACCACCTCTCTTTGTATCCCTCCTGCATCATTCGGATCAGCTGTACCGCCCTTCACCCGTCCATCACTGGCCTGCCCATTCTCTCGCCTCTTCTGCCCATCACAAAGCTGGCCTTAAATATTTCCTGACAAAATTCTCCAGTGGCTCCAAATACCTTTGCAGAGCCTCCGAACCCATTCATTTCCTGTCTTTGTGTGAGTCTTGGGAAACAGCTGGGGTTTTGTTTCATCTACTCGCTCAGGGAATGAACACCCTTGAATTCACTTTTTGCCTAGAAAAGAGCAGTCCTTTGGAAACTGATAACCAGGAGAAGTTATATTTTATTCAGTAAAAGATAAAGCCTAAATATTTTAGGGGTATTTCCTACCTTCCCCTTGATGGTGGCTTCTTATTTCTCCGTGCAACCCTATTCTCTGGATCTACTTCAATTATGGTTAGACCTGTGGTTTTCTCTCAAAGCCATAATTCTGTCATCTGTGCCAATCTGAGAGCTGACCGGGGGAAACTCATCTCCAAAAAAGGATTTCTTCTTTCCCCTTTTATTAAGGTTTGGGCTCTGGCTGGTGATGAGTGTAAGAATATCAAATGTCACCAAAAGCATACACATCGAACCGCCAGGCATTGGGAGGCCCGGTGCTGGGTGCCTGAGAGAGAGGGCCTCCCTCTGCCCTCTTTCCTGGCTGTGTTCCAGAAACACAGGCATGAACTCCACAGCTCCTGGCCTGCAGCTGGGGATTCTGGGCTGAACACAGAAGGAGCCAGAAGGAAAATCTGCTCAAGCAAGACCTTAAAACGTCAACTTCTGAAAATATAGTGGGACAATGGCCAAATCAAGGTCATATCTTTTATTGCTATAGCCCTTCTGTTGGCGTCTCATCAATCCCCTGTTTACTCTTCAGATAAGGTGGGGCTTTTCCTCTTGTTTCTGACACTGGAGTAAGATAACCCCATGCAGGAGAATCAGGTGAAGGGGTCTCTAAAGCCTGGAGGCTTCCTGCCAGTGGGAAGCTGCCCTCATCCCTCAAAAGGCACTAGATTGGACAGGGTCCTTTCTACCTTCCCTGTCTTTTCATCCCCTTCCCTACTCATGCGATGAGTGTCTATCACTGACACGGTAGTACTCAAGGATGGTAGCAGCAGCAGGTGGCATCTGCTGAGCCTGAGCCTCATAAACACCTGACTCTGACCCGAATGGGCAGTGCAAGATGAGGTCAGTGGTCTGGTTGCTTATTGCTTCATAACAAGCCCCCCCAAACCTAGAGACTTACAACAAAAAGGCTCCTTTTATTTTTATCTCTAACTCATCTCGGTTAGCTGGGTGGTCGTCTCTCAAGGCCTCTTACCTGGTTGCAGTCAAATGATGGCTGAACCTGGAAGCCTCCAGAATTCTCATTCATGTGTCTGGAGCTGAGCTGGGGAGCCCAGAACAGCTGGGGCTCATCAGGCATCTCTCTTTATCTCTGTGTGGTCCCCCGTGAGCTTTAGTTTCCTCGTCTCTAAAGTGGTACCGATAATATGAACCATCTTATGGGATTGTTGTGGAGTTCAAACAAGCAGATAAACACCTGAGAAATATCAGCTGACAGAGTGGTAATCATTGTCACTAGCAGGAAGATTTGGGGGCTACAGGAAGTCTTCAGACACTTGATAGCTATTGTTGGGATAAGAAATAACACTTGCCCACAGATTCAGAGGGAAGACTGAGACCAATGGATGCAAGCTATGTAGAAGAAGATTCTGGTGCAATTTGGAAAAATAAAATAGTCTGAAAATGGAACAGGCTGCTACGACAAACATTAAATTCCCAATCGTAAGTGGGTTCAACAGAGCCTATCTGATTATTTGCTAGGAAGTGGCAAAGGGACACATCTACTGAATGGAAGATTAGCTAATTTACTTCTAGGTCTTTTGTAGCTCTGACTTTCTGAGTTTCTAAGTCTGTTTTGGATCCATTGATGGGATCAAGAACCTACAAGGTAAACGTCACTCTTGTTTAATTATCTGGTCATTCGTTTATTCAGCAAATATGTACTGCACATCCTGCAGGTGCCAGATCCTGTACCAAGCGCTGATGAAAGGATGGCGATTGTAGCGGTACCAGAAATACACGGGGAACACGAGTGTCATCCTAGGATCTAATGGAGGACGTAGACAATTATGAAACTGAGAAATAGGATAAATACTCCACAGGGAAAGAGACCCAGGGAGAGGACATCAAATATCATTTGTGGAAGAGGAGAGAAGGGAAGGCTTTCTCAAAGAAGGAATATCTGATTTGAGAACTGAAGGATGAGTAGATGTTTAGAAACAAAGTACAGTTGGTGGGGGGGGGGAAGAAGAGTGGTCCAAGAAGAGAGAACGGTATGAGGGAAGATGAGGGAACATGGTGGAGGGGATTAATATGACACTGCAAGTACCCAAGAAACAGGATATGGAGGGGGCTGGAGATGTTTGAACAGTGGGGTTCTCTTTGCCTCTGATGTACATGCTATCACCCAGCCTTCCCCCACAGTCGCATTTAGAAAGCTATTATTGGGTAGATGAAGGCCTTTCCCAGTAAGGATGAAGTAGAAACAGAGAGAAAAGAGTGGATTTAAAGGATCTTTCAGGAAGAACTTACATGGCTTGAAACTGGAACGGATTTTAAAGAGATGGACAATTAAATTAATGTTTAAAGATGACCAAGATTTTGAGCTTCGCAGACAAAAGGAAACTAGAAGGAAGAGCAGATGGGCAGGGAAAGATAAGGAATTCACTTGGAACACGTGACTCAGAGATAATGGCAGGGCAGGAGATGTCTTCTAGGTAATTAGAGATGAGAAGCCAGACATTTAGTGAAAGGCTGGGCTGGATTTACTGACTCAAGGGTAAGCAGGAAGATATATCTCTGCTTTCACCAATCCAAAGTAAATGGTATCAGGCTTACACTCCTATAAGAAGAAACTAGAAAACTGGATGAAATGTATGACACATTGGAGAACTGGCAGTATAAGACTATAATCTGTAAACGAAGCAATAAGCAATAAGTGAGGTGACTGTTTTGTCCCCAGAGGTACTTCCCATACTGTGGCATAGGGAAGGGAGCCAAGCAGACAGCGGGCTCACTGAGGTGAAGACAGAGAAGCCGGAATTGGTAGGAGCTCGGAATTGGAAAGAAGAGAGTTGTGTTGAAACAAAGAGCTCAAGAGATCTGCCTAGTGGTTCTCAGGGGTGAATTACTAAATACTAAGCAGCATAGGGTGGCATTCCGTAAGACTTCTAAAGAACTACCAAGACTTCTAAAGAACTACCCTGCGAAGCAAATATTTTCTGAAACCCACATAGGATTCCTGGAATCCTGAACTCTGATTGGCCAGAGTGGAGTTGCTTAACATCTGTAACACTCCAGAGACACTCCAGAGTTATGTCTCATTAGTAAGGCTGAATTGCCATAGATTGAAGGCTACTCCAGACTTGTCCTGTAAGAAATTAAAAACAAGTCCCAAAAGGATCACATTGATCCACAAGTAACCTAACTGCACCTAGAACAAAACTCAGTGTGTTCTAAAGGGTAACAAAATGCAGACATTCAACAGTGTAATAGTCAAGATGTCTAGCATCCAATGAAAAATTACTATGTATGTGCAGAAACAGGGTAATGTAACCAATTACATGGAGAAAACATATATAATAGAAACAGATCCAGAAGTCACAGAGATGATGGCATGATCAATCAGTGTTTCAAATAGTAATTGTAAATATGCTTAAGGGTATGACAAGGAAATATGACAATAACGAGACAGTAAGAAATATAAAAAGGTAGCAAATGGAACTTTTAGAAGCTGCAAAATAAAATATGTGACATAAAAAATTCCTCTGGATCAGCTTAGCAGCAGATTAAATGCTTAGGAAGAAAGAATCAGTTAATTTGAAGATACAGAAGTAGTAATTATCCAATTGAAACACAGAAAAAGAAAAAAAAAAAAGGCTGAAAAGAACTGTAAAAGCTTCAGCTACCTGGAGGGCAAAAATCCAAGCCATGTAACATATGTATGATTGGGGTCCTGGAAGGGGATGGAAAAGGGTCAGAAAAATATTTGAAGCAGTAAAGGCTGAAAATTTCCTAATATGATAAAACTACAACCCGCAGGTCTGAGCAGCCTCACAGATCCTAACAGAATAAACGTAAAGAAAACCACATGAAGGCACATTGTTACCCAGTCCTGAAAAACAGTGGCAGAGAAAATCTCAAAAATATTCAGAGTAAGGAAAGATTGTCCCATACCAGGGAACAGAGTGAAGACTTTTCACAGATATCTTATCAGAAACAATGCAAGACAGAAGACGTTGGAATGACATATTTAGAAAGGGAAATGAGCCCTTTTAGAGACAACAAGAGCTGGGAGAAGGTGGAGCCAGTAGGTTCATACTAGAAATGTTCAAGGATTTCAGGCTGAAAGGGAATGATAATAAGGAGACTCAGACCTATACCAGAAATGATAAATATGTGGGTAAATTTGAAATAAACTCTTTCCATCTTGCCTTTTAAAAAGATACTTTTTAAAACAAAAAACCAAAAACCCTGTAGTGTTCTGTGGGGTTTAAACAAATAGAGAAGCAAAACATCGTACAGACTAATCTCTTTCATTAATATATGTGCAAAAATCTTTAATTTCAAGAAATCAAATCCAGGTACATGTAAAGAAGATGATACCAACGGGTGCTCATCCGAGGAAAGTGAGGTTGGCTTAATATTCAAAAACTCAATAGATATTTCATTATATTGACAGGAAAAAAGAACATTTGATCCTTTCACTGGATTAGTGAAAATCTTTTGACAAAGTTCACCACTCATAATGTTAAAAACTCTTAGCAAGGTAGAAATAGAAGGAAACATTCTCAACTGATAAAGGGGCTTCCAAGAAAACCCGAATCAACCAAAATGTTAATGTGAAAACCTAAACATTTACAGGAATGTAAGAATCACGTGCATCTCACCATTTCTAGTCACAGTTTTACTGGAGGTCCTGGTTACCACAAAAAGAGGCAGGAAAAAAAATAAAAGGCATACAATTTGGACAAGAAGCAGTTAAACTGTCTTTATTTGCAGATGACATGATCATGTATATAGAATATCCTAAGGAATCTAGAAAAGCATTGCTAGAACAAATAACCAAATTTACCAAGTTCTCTGAAAACAGAATCAATAGACAAAAATCAATTTGGCCCTGTATCACAACCACAAACAAAGGGGAAGCAAAATTCTAAAAATTGTATCGCAAAAACGAAATATTTAAGGATATATGTTTATTCACTATAGTTATATATACTTAGCATAGTATATATGTACATAGCATAGTATGTATTTAGTCTATATAGTACACTATATATACTATAGTATAGCATAGGATATATATATATACATACACACACATATACATATATATGATGTAAATATTGGGGAATATACGTATGTTTGCACACATATTTGCAAGAACTGTCCACTGACAAACTACCAGACATTGATGAAAGACATAAAAGCCTACGTAAATGGAGAGGAATATCTTGTCCAAAGACTGGAAGACTCCACGTTAACGTGTTAATTCTTCCCCAATCCATCTACAGATTCGATGTAATTCCAATCAAAATTCAAGCAAACTTTTGTTTTTTATTTTTAATTTTATTTTTTATTTATTATTATTATTATTGTTATTATTATTATTATTATTATTTTTTTTTTTGAAATTGACAAACCGATTCTAAACTTTACCTGGAAATTTTTTACAACCTAGAACAGGCAAAATTGTTTTGGGAAAAAAAAAAAAAGTATCTGGATCTGTTTGTTAGTGCTGCTGTCATAAAATACCATAAATTGCACGGTTTAAACAACAGAAATGTGTTTGTCGCAGTTCTGGGGACTGGGAAGTTCAAGATCACACGGTGTGGGGTGGCAGCGGGGATTGGGGGATGGGGGGTTGGAGAGAAGGAGAGCTCTCTGGTGAAGGGCAGTAACCGTAACAACTCCTACCCTCATGACCTCACCTAAACCTAATTACCTCCCAAAGGCCACGCCCCTGAATACCGTCCTCACCTTAGGGGTTAGGGTTCCAACATATGAATTTGGGGGACAAGACACAAACATGGATCCATTACAGATTGCAAAGTGGGAGCCTTACCACTTCTTGATTTCAGTACTTACTATAAAACCGCAGTAATCGAGACAGTGTGGTACAGCCATATGGACAGACATATAAATCAATGGAACAGAATAGAGATTCAAGAAATAGGATCACACTTATATGGTCAATTAACTTTCAATAAAGGTGTCAAGATAATTTAGTGGAGAAATGGTAGTCTTTTCAAAAATAGTGCTGGAGCAACTGAGCACCCGTATGCAAAAAAACCAAAAAATTAACTTTGATTCTCACTTTATAACATATTCAAAAATTAATATGAAATAGGCCACAGAATTAAAAGTAACAGCTAAAAAAAATAAATAAACATAAAAGTAACAGCTAAAAGTATAAATTTTGGGAATAAAATATAGGATAAATATTCACGATCTTGAGGTAAGCAAAGGTTTCATAAGACACAGAGGGGCCAAAGCAGAAAAGAAACAGCTCTAAAAAGGACCAAAAGAAGGGAAACAAGGTAAGAAGCACATACTATGATGATTCCATGTATGTGAAATTCTAGAAGAGGCACCAAGAAACACAAAGCAGATCAGAGTTTGCCTGGTGGGAGGCGCTGGGAGGGGGAAGTTTTACAGCAAGGTGGCCCGAGGCAACTTTTTGCGGTATTGGAATATTCTCTTTAGATATTGTTTGGTCGTGGTGACACATGCCTACACATAAACTCAGCAAAGTCTACACTTACAATGGGTGCTTTTTATTGTTTGCAAGTTAACTTCAATAATGCTGGTTTTCAAAAGTGGGCAGGATATTCTAGGGACAAGTAGGAGGCATCAGAGACTAGTGAATCAGCATATAGCAGCCCCTGGGGGCATCTGCAGGCAGGTTAGTTAGCATTCTGGTGTTAGAATGCGGACAGAAAGACTCGCCAAAGCCGCGGAGGCGGTGGGTGAGGCCAGGAGAGACAGGCCTTCGAGCAGCAGCTGAGAGATCATTTCCTGTATGCCGCATTGATGAAGGGTTTTATGCAGACGCTGACATATGGAGACTTGGGTTTCATCCTCACATCTGGCACTCTTGTGGATAGTAAATTGTAAGAGGCCATACAGAATAGCAGGGTCTGCAGCAAATATGAAAATGCATATTAAAAGAGAAGTAAGTGGCTTTGGAAATTGATTTGCTGAGGGGTGAGGGAGAGGCAATACTTTAAAAAAATCTACAAGTAAAACTTTTTTAAAAGGTAGATAGCCCATTTAAAAAAAGGGCAAACATCTCAAACAGACACTTTACAAAGAAGAATCTATAAATGGCCAATAAACACAAGAAAAAATGCACAGTATCATTAATCATCAGAGAAATGCCAAAGGAATACCAGAATGTACCCTTTTACACTTACGTGTTTGGCAAAAATTTGACATTATCTACTGTTTGTTGAGGCTGTAGGACAGAAACACACGTTAATTGTTCCAGCTACTTTCCAACGTGGCAAGCATTATCTACTGAAATTGAACACACGCATTCTCCATGACCTACTGATTTCACACTGGCAGGCATACAGCTGGTGCATAAACGCACCTGACCATGTGTACAAGACTGTCCATGGCAACCCTGATTACAAGAGCTCCAAACTAGAAACAAGCCAGACTTCCATTTGCGGCAGAATAGGTACATGAAAGGTGGTATATTCTTACAATGAAATGCTTAAGCAGCAATAAAGATGAATGAAAGTATATCGATACACATGGATGAATCTCACAAATGTAATGTTGAGTGAAAGAAGCCAGACAGGGAATGCACGGGGCATATCGCGTTCCCAGCCGCAGTGAAGCTAAGGTCTGGTGTTTAGGGATGCGCATTTCGCTGGCTATACTGTAGCAACAGCAACAACAAAAGCAAGAAGGAGTCATCCTGAAAGTCAAGATAGGGGATGCTCTGTGGAAGGGAGCCTTGAGATCTTCCCGGGCCAATGTTCCATGTCTCGATTTGGGTGATGGGTACATGGATATATGCTTTACCACTATTCGTTAATCCGAGCAGTGGTGTTTTGTGCACTGTTCTTTACGTCTATTACATTTCACAACTTAAAAATTTTAAAAGGTCAGCAGTCACTGAAAACCTCAGACTCACAGGACCGCCATGCACTGCTGCACAGGTTGTGAACTGCACAACACCAGTGGGAACCACTCACGCAGACACCACTATCGCCAAAAGTGAGTTAAGAGAGGGGAACCCAGGGCCTGGTGTGAGGCCTCAGTAGGCACTCCAGTGGGGAAGAATGAGAAGCATGGAGGAGAGACCAAGCCCCTCAAGAAGCCAAGTTCAGAGAACCACTCCTCCCAGTGCTGCCTTCCGGAGAGCTGCCTCCTGCTTCCCCACAAGAATCCACCCCAGCAGCACCCGAATCCGAGCTGCAGGGTCAGAGCCCCAGGCCCTCCCAGGGAGGAAGCAAAGGATTTGCTTTGACAGTGAGAGGGCCTTAAAAGTGACCAAAGGCATGACCGCAGCCTCTCCTGCAAATGGGGACTTGCCGTCACCCTGCCAGTCAGGGTCCTCATTTGATGGGGGAGAAAACCCGAGGCCCAGAGAGGGGATGTCACGTCCTCAGGGTCCAGGGCTTAACATCAAGCGGTGCCCTCAGGGGCCCTCCCATTTCTTATTCTAATTCTGCGGATTAACTCGGGTTAAGGATTCCTGAGGGGGAGAAGCGCTACTCGTTAATATTAGCATGATAATAGGAATTCGGCTCCAGAAGGAAGAAACTCCAGCTCCTGGGAAAGGCGGTGAAGCAGCCCTGTGCCTCAGGGCTTCTGGACTCTGCAAATTTGAGAAAAGCCGCTGCCCCCACCCCACAGAAGGTGATGTCAGCCCAGAATCGTGCGCTTTACTTTAAGGGGTTCCCAGATGCTCTCTACCCCCCACCAACCCATCAGAGGCCCAGGCCGATACCTGCGAGGGCTGGTGTTGGTCCTCATGTCCCCGTGACTGTGGTTCGGGACGGAGAAGGCACCCCGCCATTTGGAGAGGGACGTGGAGACAAGACAGACAGACAAAGGAGAGGAGAAATTCTCTTCTGTAATTTATTAATAATGATATCAAGGAACAGCTCACGTTTACTGAGCACTCACGGCGGGTCAGGAGCCCCAAGGCTGGGGAGGAACATTCACTTACAAGTAGGGGTTCACTTTGAAACCTCCTGGGGCTCTCTGAACACGTCCTGGGCTACTGGGCCCCAGAACAGAGTCCGTGGCATGGGATGCGGAGTCCTTGGGTCAGGAAGGGGCCACAGTGCTTCTGGTCCACGCGGGCTGGAGGCCCCCCGGCTTATTATGAAAGCTGAGCAAAGAACACAAAAACTCCAACAACCCCAAAACCCACCCATCATAGCCATTTTCCAAAGCTAATGATTGTAATTAAGGCAGAGAGGAATGTGTGGGATATTTTAAGCCGCAGTCCACCTATCGTTTTCAGAAATGGCGAGCAGGGTCGGGAAGCGGCTGGCCCCCACACAATGTAGCAATTCCTTTGGTAACTAACCACGGGGGCCTCTGCTTCCCAGCACGCTTTCACTTTACTAAGACCCGAGACCAGCTTCCAGCACCGGGCGAACCAGGTGCCAGGTAAGGTCCCCAGGGGAACCCTCAGCCCCCCACAGACTAGCCATCACCTCACGCCCACTCCTGGGGCCACACGTGGAGACCTGGAAGTGCCTAGACAGGCCTGCCCAGTCCCACTACCACCTGGCTGACCCTCCCTGCTCCCCCCACCCCCCCCCCAGACACACTCGGCAGCATTTGTGCAAATGCACAAGGAGGCCCCCGCCCCACACCCCACCCGTCCTGAGCACTGAATGCAGAAGGTACCCCCAAAGGCTGTTAACTGACTCCCCAACTCCACCAGTGCCTGGCCGCCTGCCGCCGCCGCAGGTGCTCTCGTGCATTCATCCATGAGCCCAGCGGAGCCCAGGTAACGGGCCCCTCCCCGACCTGGCCGCCCGGAGTCCTGGTGCCTCCGCTCTTCTCTCTGCCCCTGATGCCTGTGTTCCTACATCTTCCCCTCTCCTTTGGGGACTCACTGAAGGGTCATCGCCAGTCGGGAGCAGGTAGCATCTGTCTGACCCCTACTGGGCATGCACGTCAATGCAGCGACATATGGATGGGTTGGGATGGTTTCCTGTTTGTTTCTGATGACAAGCGTGTTTCTGGAGGTGTGACTGCTGGTGGCTGGCACAGGCGTGCACCCCGCAAGCCCATGAGGGTGAGCAGAGGGTGTCGTGGGTATGGGAGAGTGTGGGGCGTGCGCACACACAAGGCGAGCGTGAGTCCGTGTGCAGCGGCAGGAACATGCGCGAGCACGCTTGTGCGGGGCCGTGTGGCGGTGACTTCTGCCGGTAATGATGTGCCCGTGAGCCTGTGGTTGGGGCCACCAAGAGTCTGCCTGTCACTAACGGAGCGGACTGTGGATTTGAGGGAGTGGCCCTGGAGGGCGTAAGCTTCTATGGGATGCGTGGGATGGACGTCGCTACCGTTGAGGTTTGGGGCGCGGGAGACGGTCTCTGCGTTCCCGCTGGGAGGTTGCTCCCCCTCAGCCTGAGCTCTCTCCTCCTGGGCGCCCCCAGCAGAGGAGGACCTGGGACTTTATTGAAGGGATGAGCCCATGGTTTCTCGGGCATTTTCATGTTCTCACCTGAAGAGGGAACCCTGTGTCTCAGTGTCTTGCCAACAGACACACACACACACACACACACACACACACAC
>CM052900.1:163464901-163483315 GCA_028534135.1 Potos flavus | reverse complement strand
TGGTGGTTGGTGGTGGTGGTGGTGGTGTGGTGGTGGTTAATGGTAGTGGTGGTGGTCAGTGGTAGTGGTGGTGGTGGTTGATGGTCATGATAGTGATGGTGGTTTATGATGGTGGTGGTGGTGGTTGAAGACAGTGGTGGTGATAGTGGTGGTCATCGATGTTTGGAATATGTCTGTTTCCAAGAGCATCAGCTACAGCCCCCTTTCCCAGAGAGCCAGATTTACTTATTTTAATTATTGATAGAGGAGTTAATTAAAACATGGAATTTCTGCAAACCTCAGAACATCAGTCTTCAAATGTTCTCTTTGCCATTTATTATGACCCTGTACTCACCGGCAGTAATCCATCCTTCAGTCTTTGTGACAATGTTCTGAACCCAGCCAATTTAAATAATTCTACCAGCAAAAATTCCACAAGATGCTATCAAACATTTTATGACTCTAAATATATAGCACCAACTGTGTCTAATCATCTTTTTTTTTTTTTTTTGAAATCCTACTGGGAGGAAACAAGCAATAAAGAATGTGGGCATAATTTGTTCTTGTGAGTCCCTCTTATGTTTGTTCAGGATTCCTGACTCTTCCATTTTTTCTCCTAATTTTTTCTATTATTTTATTTACTTGAAAATATCCTGAGTGACATCTGAGAGCACTTCTGTTCACCACTGCATGATCTTGGACCACACGTGCACCATTTACCAGCTAGCTGTGGTCTTGGAACAATCAACATCTTGGCCTTGAGAAAGCAGAGGGACAGTGCAGTGAAGGGAGTGTGCTCTGACCCAGCTGTCAGCTGCGTGACCCTGGGCTGGGGTTCATTGCTGAGTCTCGATTTCCTCATCTACAACTTTGGGGGCCATGATGCCAACTTGCCGGCTTAGCGGTGCCATGCAATCAGGACACTGAGCTCCCAAAGCTAAGCCCTGCACAGAGGAGCAGCAGTCATTTGATTGTAAGGCACGATGTCCCCTATGACAGGAGCATTGAGTGGCCACTTCTCCAAGTGCACCTGCCAATCCCTCCCTCATGCCACTGCTCAGCACATCTGTCCTCAGGCACTGCCAGCCCGGACGGGACGCCCCTTAGGTGTGTGGGCATTTCCTCCCTTCCTCATTGTGGAGTTCTCATCTCCTCTCCCTGGGGTCTTCCCTGCATAGGAAAATAACAAGAAATAAGTGTTTACCTAGAAGCCCATTTTCTGGTGGAGAAATAGCTTCATAATATGTAGGGCTTAGGGCAAAAGGAAAATGTGGGGCTCTCTGTTCATGAATTATTATGAATTTCAAAATAGCAGGAGAGTAAACCAAACATGGGTCCTTCTGAGCACAGACCTTTGGGCAACTGGACAGGTTGCACACCCATGAGGCCATCCCTGGGGGGTAGGGATGCTGTCACCTGTTCTGCTCACAACACATTGGGTCCTCTACGTGCTTTATTTTATTTTGCTCTCTTGGGAACCCCAAAATATCTATGTTTTTATAGATAACAGAAAGTGAGGGCTTGAAAAGTTGAGAGACTTCCCAAGCACACATATTTCCAAAGTCATGCTCTACTGATGATACTTGATTCTCCATGGTTTTCTTGGGCTGCAAAGGCCATGAGGAGCCTGGACCAGATTCTCCCTTGCAGCCTCAGAAGGAAGCAACCTGCTGACATGTTGTTCCTAGGCCTCCAGCCTGCAGGGTGGGAGAAGACAGCTCTCTGGTGCTTGTAGCCCTGGTCAGTGGTGCTTTGTCATGGCCCCCCAGGGACTCGTTCAGGAGGTGCTGTAGGTATTTGTGCTGTATCACCTCTCCTGCACGCATGGTAGAATCACGTCTCCCTCCACCATTCAAGTTAAGAGTGGCCATGGGATGTGATTTGGTCAGTGCAGTGCAGGGTGGGCAAAGTGTGTTAACTCTGACAGATATGTGTCTTCAGCACATTCCCTTTCATCTATGCAGTGATAGCGGGAGCCGTGCTGTCACAAAGCCTCACCAGCCTCCATCCCCGAGGAGGGACAGTCATCACCGATCCCCCATCCGCCTGCAAGGACCTTGAGGGAGCGAGGAATGACTTTGGTTATGTGGAAGTACTGAGTTTGGGGGCTGCTTGTTACAGCAGCATAACCTCGTCTTTCCTGGCCGATACAAGTAAGACAGAAAATGAAGAGAGGGAAGGCAGAAAGGAGGACATATGTTTGCTGGATGATCATTGGATTCCATGTCCCCATTAATTTCGGTCACTGACCCCGGTGGTTTAGATTGAGTGAGCACAACCAGGCAGCATTTGCACACTGTATGTGCACATACAACACGTGTGCATGGATTCCTGTGTGTGTGTGTACACAGGTGCCTGTTATCATTCAAAGGCATTCACTTGGAAAGCAGACCATCTGCTATGCCCAGGGGACAGAGTGTGCATCAGTCCAATCAAGTCTGAAACCACCGAGTGGGAGAAACTGAGTGTCCACAAGAAGGTATCTTCCTCCCGCTCTGGGGCCAGAGAGGCTCACCCGGGGCTGCGGTGAGCTCTTCGCAAGGAGCTAATGTTATGAAAGAGCTGATGTCAAGGTAATTTGTTGTAATAAGCCTTTTCCACCTGCAATCTCCTTCAGCAGAGGTTTGAAACATGGCAGAAGCTCATTTAAGGCAGAAGAATGAGAACAGGCTCTGAGATCAAGAAAACCAGCTACTTTTGAGCGAAATCAGTCTTCATCAGAACCAACCCGTTAAAAAAAAAAAAAAAAAAAAGCAGAGTGCCTGGTTCTATGCAGGGCATTTGCATATTTTTCAAGTTCTTAACAGAGAAAAGTCTCAAAGTGTCAGGCTAGGAACCTCAAGACGGCTCCCATTCCCTTCCAAATGAACGAGAGGTGTCATTTTTAATGAAGGGAGGGAAAGGACCGCTTTGATCCTCTCTCTGGCTTCCTCCGCCTCCCACAAATTGGGAGCCTCTCTTTGAAAGCTGTAGCAGAGAAAGGAGCATGGAAATTACCCAGGTTGGGTTGAGTGGGGCTTATTAGTCTTTTGAAACTCAACAGCTGATTGTCTCCTGAACTCGGGCTTCTGTGGGTTGCCAGCGAGTTGGGCACTGAGTCCACATGGTGACATCTCCTGAGCTCAGCAGGGTTTCTGTGGGGGCACCAGGCTCCTCCAAGCCAGCTCTGCACCAGCTTGCCCTCTTAAATCAGCAGCAAGACCACAGGGCATGTTGTGCCCTCCACAGACACGGAATAGAAGGATGGCAGGTAGGTCCCGGGGGCTTCCTGAACAGAGGCTTATTGTGAATCTCGTAGCAGGTGCAAAGTGTAGGGGCAGGGAGTCCACACGGAAAGGACCTCACATCCGTTGCCGCAGAACTGGGCTGAGCTGCCCTCGACAGGCTGGAGCCAACACGGAGCCACCACGGTGCTCCCCATCCCCTACGATCATTCTAGGAAGCACGATCTACCCATGTTTCATCACTACCCATGAAAGTAGCCTCCAGGAAGTTTCTCCTTCAAAAAGAAATAGTTAATTTTAAGCATCCATTCTCTCTAGAAGCTCTCCTACCCCAGCAGGGTGGAACTTTATGGCAGGCTAAATTTGAAGATGTCCAGGAATCCTGGTTTCTGGTCGGCATACCCTGTATAACTCCCTCCCTTGTGTGGGTGGGCCTGACCTAATCAGGGGAGCCCTTTGAAAAGAGAGTCTAGCAATCAGAGAAAGAAAGTCGGAAAGACCCAAGGCAATAGAGATGCTCTTCTATTGACCTTAACAGAGGACCCTGCCATGGTATTAGCTACATGGGCAGCTCCTGGCCATGGGCCAGCAGGAAAGCAAAGACCTTAGTCCTAAAACAGCATGAAATTGAATTCTATCGTTACCACGTGAGCTTGAAAAGGATCTGAGCTCCAGAAAGGGGCACCACCTGGCCAATGCCTTGATTCCAGTTTCGTGAACTGCTGAGGAGAGAACCCGGCTGGGCTCCCCCAGACTCCTGACCTCTGGAAACCTCAAGATCATCAGTGGATGGTGTTATAAGCTTCCAAATGAGTGGTCATTTGTTCCACACCTTAGATAACTAACAGAGACTTTTGATAGGAAGTGAGCCTGAACCCCGATGGCCATACAGAGAGGCACAGCTGGCAGAGGAGGAGAGTCTGGACCATCATTTCCTCCCTCCCTCCTTCCCCCTGCAGAGCCACAGACCCACTCCCCCACACCAACCTAGTGTGTCCCGGTTTAAGGAGAGGTTTCGTGTGCCACACCTCTGTGTGAGCTCACGCTGTATTAGAATTGTCTGGCACTGGCTTGTCTCCCAGAAAGCTGTGAGCTCTTGGAGGGCAGGGGCTGTGTCTTTCATGTCTAGCCTGGCTCCCAACCCAGCACCGAACAACTTGGTGGTTGTCGTAGGACCTGATGAGTGCAATTGTTCAGCCACATTTTTGTGGCACTAAGGGGACAACCACTCAGGCAGCCATGGCAGCCTCCCCATTCTGCAGCAGGTCTGCTTTGAGGACAGTCCGTATCGCTTTCAGCTCCAGGCTCAGGAGTGGGCCCTGATTAGCCCGTATCAGGCTGGGTGGTCCTACCCATCTTGCCACAGACACGAGCTCAGGAATGGGCATGAGCCAAGAGGCGAATCAGTGCAGAGTTGTCCAGGCCCAGGCATGGGTTAACTGGGCGATGAGGCATTCTGCTGCTTGAGGGTTGGAGGAAAAGACGCGTCCACTTGCACTGCAGTGGGGTCAGACATACACACAGACTTCCTACGATAATTTACCCTCCATGAAGGAAGCCAGTCTTTGCACAGGGAAATGGAGAGTCCAGATTATCCTAAGGAAGTGGAGCTGGTCCTTGATCAAGCCATGCCTGGAAACCACCCATTTCAGATTGTCCTCATTGTTATATAATCTGGTTTGGACTTCAATTACATCTTCAACATCCCTTCACCTTTGTCATATAACATAACCCGATCCTTCATGATACCTCATCATATTCATAAATGTTGCCCACATTCAAGGGGAGGGGATATACAGACTGTGTACACCATGGCGCGGAAACTGTGGGGACCATCCTAGCACTCATTTGAAAAAATCCAATGGGAGGTTGTCCTTGATGAGCCTGGCCTAATCAGGTAATCCCTTGAATAGGATGAGAAGCAGCAGGTGCTCCCCTGCTGGTCTGGAATGAAGCAAGTTGTCATGCTATGGACGGGACCACAGGGCAGGGAACAGTGGACAGCCTCTAGAACCCAAGGGCCTCGGTCCTACCATTACAAGAAACAGAATATCACCCGCCAATGAGCTTGGAAAAGAACTCTAGTCCCAGATGAGACTTGGCCTCAGTGGGCACCTTCGTGTCAGCCTGGCGATACCCTGAGCAGAGAGCTAGGCTAACTCCACCCACACTCCCAAAGAACAGAAACTATAAGATAACAGATTTGTGGTTTTTTAAGCCACTAAATGTGTGGTAATATGTTACACAGCAGTCAAAAACTGAAACACGATATAACTAACTTTCTCTGCATCCGTTTTTCTCTCTATGCATCCATATATCTTTGTATCTCTTTATAACCCAGGTCCTCCCAGGACAGTCTCCCTTTCACATGACTCAGAGTCAGCTGCTAAGAGACCTTAGTGGCACCTGCAGAAGTCCCCTCACCTTGGCCATCTAATGTATCCTAATCACAAGAGCAGCTTTCCATCACATTCACACATATGTGGAGAGCCTTCCCCATGCCAGACATCTTGCAAATATACAAGCTCCCTGGGGTTGCCAATAGCCCCACAAACTAGACTCTGTCGTCCTTGCTTTGCAAACAAGATGGCGGACACTCAGGCTCAAGCGACTTGCCCAGGCAAGCTGGCGCCAGGTTCTGCATCTGCGGTTGACCCTTAACTCCAACCATGTTCTCAGAAGAGAGGAACCAACAACATGGATGTGAGAAAGCAAATGCAGGTTTCAATCCTGGCTTGTCACTTACTGGTTGGTTGTAGGATTTGGGCTGAGTGATGGCGTTCCCCCTGTGCTTCCGGTTCCTCCACGGTAAGGAGGAAAGACTTGCTGTCAGATGAAATGCGCTGTTTTGTGTGACGGGCCTTGAACGCTGCCTGGCATGCAGAGGGAGCATACGGGATTGGTTAAGCTGATTATTCCTTTACTGTTACATTGTTGATGCTGCCTGGTAAGAATGTAGCAACTTCAGTGGCAAGAGGAGAGAGAACCTCACTGTAGCAAACCTATGAACCAGACCGGCTGGCCAGGACCCCAGTTGCCTACTCCTTTCCACTTCTTGTTCCTCAAAACTCTCTCAAATCCATAAGCACCATCACAGGACTCAAGGGCCCAGCGTGCGGTAAGTACAAACTGCTGAAGTTATGTCTAATTAGCTAGTCTCAATTGACATTAAGATAAATAACTTTTCGAATTATTTTTCTCTGTGAAATTAGGACTTATTGGAGGGCAACCACCTCTATTTAAATCAATGAATTACAACCAATGTGATTTTCTTGGACTCTGAAAGAAGAGGAAAATTTTTAATGAGCTAATCAACTCATCCATGTTAATAGTTGGAGGAAAACTCTAAAACACATTAATCAGCCGTGGATGAAATGGTTTGGAGGCATATCATGTTGTCAGGAGCACGCATAAGCAATAATGATTTCATAACAAGTGACTCTAGATGTCTGGTCCCCTGTGGGTAGGATTCATTCCCTGCATCATCTCGTTTTCTCTTGTTTATAGTTGAAAAGGCGTGTGTCCACTGTCGGCGAAGAGCCAACACCTACCTCTCACTCCAGGCTCCTGCCGATCTGAAGTTTCAAAATGGACCAAAGGAAAATTCCTCTGAAACCTGTGTGCCCGTGACAGGAATAGTGCATTTCAGCAAGGGAACATGGGGGTGGCGGCCTCCTTCCTGCATATTTCCAGAGTTGGGGGGGCCCAAAGCTGACCTCAGAGGCAAAGGCATAGCCCAAGTCCTAGGGTTGCTGGTGGGCCAGCACACCTGCCTGTCGTCACAGAGCTAGCCCCGAGATGCTGAATGCCTTGCTCAGCTTCTCTGTGTTTTCAGCTTCTATCCTGAGGAAGAAAGAGGCCAACTTCATCTTTAGATTTCACATGCTATTTAAGTTGTGAAAAATGAGAGAATATTGAATCAGTTAAGGCTCTCTCTATTGAAAGTGACAAAACTTGATAGAAACTGTCTTAAGCAAAAATGGGGATTTATTGGCTCATGCAACTGAAAATCTTGGGATGTATTCAGCTCTAGACAGAATTATAACCAAGACACCAACAAAGCTCTCGGAACTTTTGTCACTTAGCCCCACTCTCCATCCGTCGGTTCGAACCGGGGAGTGCCAGCTCTCCCTTCCTGGTGGTGGCATGGATGAACCAGCTGCAGCCTCTCCCAGGAGATGAGCTGGAAGAATGAGTCTTTTCTGTAGGTGGACTCCGGAATCTTGCCATTCACTAACTCGCTGGAACTAAAGGGATATGATCTAGAGTGTGCTGGTCAAGAACCCAACGTCTAAGGGACTTCCTGGATTTCCCTCTCAGCTCTGCAACCTTGAGCTAGTTACTGAACTTCTCTGGGCTCGGAATTACGAAGTGAGGATGTGAATCCGTTTCCCCAAACTAGAAGCCGCTACTCCCTGCTCTAACCGAAGTGGCTTCCTTGGTCTGCCCTGACCTGGGCATGGGGGACCCAAGGGGCGTGACCTCTGTAACACGTCTTGGCAAGTCAGGATGGAGGCGTGGGAGTGGGGTCGGGGTGGGGCACGGGCTCTGGTCTTTGTAACCTGTGACGCTTGGAGGAAAGTTACGTAACATCTCTGAGCTTCAGTTGCCTCGTCTCCGGTGGGGGTGAAATAATCCTTCCATCACTGGGGCGATGTGGGACTGAATAGGGTGATGTGTTCAAACACGTGAGATTTTAGCACATTTCTAAGCTTCCGTTAGGAATAATCTTGACCTGTCCATCCATTCGTTTATTAAAAAGCACCGTCCCTGAGCCTTCCCGGACGCGCCTGTTCTGTTCAGCCCCCCCTCCCCCCACTATGGCCAACTCATGGACAGCTTCTGTTCCAAACTCTGTTTTCAAATTCACTTTAAAATCTATCCCCCTTGAGGGCTTTGGTATGAGGAAAGAAGGGTTAATAAAACCCTCTAAATTAGACGAGATTGCAGAAGAAGCCACACAAATAATCCCTTTCCGTGTCCACCAAATGCCGCTGTGATGTCACGGTCCTAAGTGTACTCAGCAGCCACCAGCTCAACAAATGGGTTGTGGTCACCAGACTCTCTAGACCAACCAGCTGATCGCTCTGCGGCAAAAGCTCCCTTGTGGTCTCAGCCCCACGACCCGATCTCCCATTTGCAGGACGGTCCCCTCCCATGCTCGTGCTCTGCTCAGCATGGACTTCTCCCTCCTAGCTGCTGTTAAGCTTCGTCTTACACATCTGTGGGGTCTGGGGCAGCCTGGCTAAACTCCTCGAGCCTCTTGTTTCCCCAGCTACAAGGGAGGAAGTCGAATCGCCTCTTGGGGCTGTTAGTACCACTGAGGCCAGCTCTTGAGCCATCCCGGTCTGACCGGCACATGCGGGACAGCTAGGGCCCGCACCAAGCTTGCCTTCCTCCTCCTCCTCCTCTCCCCAGCCTGGGAGATGGGGCTGAGGACCGCTTAGGTAACGTAAGTGGAAGATCTTTGCAAACGAGAGAGTCCTACGGTGTTTCCCCCCATCATCGACAGTGTTCAAGGGTTTCTCGACAATCAGTGAGCTACAAACTCTCTCCTCCCACTACGGTCAAGCACGGAGAAAAGCAGGCAGGTGGCAATCATGTTTCCCCAAGTTAGCTTGCCCTGATAGGGGTGCTATTCTCCAATCTTTATTTTTCCATCAAAAAAAAAAAAAATAATGTCCCGCCCGAGAGTGTCCCTCCAGCACTCTGAAAACGGGCTCAGCCTACGCCGCACCTTGCCTTAAAAAGCAAGGTCTGAGTGCCCATTTGTCTCCTAAAGACAGGGCCGCGGTGAACCCGCATGTGGAGTTGTGATGACGGCGCAACATGGCAGGTCCCTCAACCAGCCTCGTAAAGCATTCCCGTGGCCCAGCATGTCTCAAGGAGACTAGCGGGCAAGAGCGAGGAAGCCACAGCCCACATCAGGCCAGACGCATGGCGAGGCACAGAAGGTTCTGATTAAGAGCGGCGGTGTGGGGCGGCGTTGTAGGAAACTCTGTAATTGTTCATCAGGCAGGCATTATCATCCCTGATGATCCCCATTCACCGCTGAGTATCCGGAGATGCTCACCTGGGCTCCCGCTATTACATATCCCGCAACACGATGCACCGGGAGATGATAATTCACAATAACGACCCTGCATTTCTACCCCTTTCTGCCCCTATACATCATCGAGAAACACGGGGCCCTAACAAGCCTTTTCAGATGTAAAATAATGTAGGAGAAAACTGTGTTCATTGTGGGGTTTCAGAGATGGCTGGCAATTAGGAAGCCCTATGCCCCTGATTAATGCGTGTTTATAAACACAGGCAAAGTGCCTGCCTCCCGCGGCACGTGCAGGGAACGAGGACTCGGCTCTGATGAAACGGCTTGACGTGGAGTCCTGTTCTTCCGAATCAAAGCGAGTCGTCCGAGAAAAGGCTCTGCCGTCGGGCTCAGGAAGGTCTGTTGGAGCGGCTGCCGGATCAGCAATGGGAAACCTGGACAGACACGGGCCCCGGCTTGGGGTGCCCCCGGGCGCGCACTAGTCACCTGGGGACTCGGAGACGTCCAAGGGCCTCGTTCCACCTTCAGTAGGAGAAAAGGTTCTTCCAGGGGTCGACGATGAAGAGTAAGGAGGATCCGAAGGGAGTGCTTCCCGATTCCCGAGCTCGCAACAGCTTACTGAGCACGTTTGCTTACTTAGGGGATGTGTCAGTTGGGGTCCTTCCGGGGGGAGGGAGCCAGGAAGAGACCTATGTCTGCGTCTCTCTCCACACCTGCACCTGCTCCTCTCGATGTCTGTCCGCATCTGTATCTGCATGGCGATATCCCTGTCGGCCCGGACGGCTCTGTCGCTCTACATCTCCAGGTGTGTGCACAGCTCTCGACCGAGGGCATGTGATCCCTACCAACCCGGAGATACAGATCTATAGTTACAGATCTGAAGACGCGGACACGGAGAGACGGGTATGGCTGTAGAAATACAAATATTTGGATATGCATATATTAAAGGGTTTTTTTTCCCCCGCCCATGGAATTGGTTTCCCGCATGGTGGGGCTGAGTAAGCAAGTCTGGAATCCACACAGTGGGCCATCCTCAAGGGCAGGCTGGAGACTCTCGGCCAGGAGCCGACGCGGTCACCCACAGGCGGAGTTCCCTCCTCAGGGAGAGCTCGACTCTGCTCCGAAGGCCTTTCGACTGATTGGACCAGGCCCACCCAGACTATGGAGGGTCATCGCTTTTACTGACGGCCAGCTCATTGGAGGTATCACCCACATCTGCCGAATTTCTCCACGGCAGCGTTTGGATTCGCGTTGGGTTGAGTCACGGGGGACGACGGCTCAGCCAGGTTGACTCAGCAAACTGCCCGTTGCAGGAACGAAAGCAAGAACTCTCAGTAGGCTGAGAAGGCGGAAGGTGGTAGGTGTGTTGGGACGATAAGTATGGGGAAAGGACTTGCGGGAGGGATTTCTATCATCTCTGAGAGTATCGGGGGTACTAGGAGTCTCCCTGGATTGAGAGCAGCCCGCCACGAGCCCGCACCCGTGCCCTCTCTCTGCTCTCCCCTGCCCGACTGTGTCGTTCCGAACAGCCCTGCTCTGGGAGGGCGACCCCAGTCTCGCCCCCCCTTCCCTGACGAGGAGGCACAGGGGAAGTGTGTCTCTGGGCCACGCAGCTAGCTCACAGCGGAGCCGGGATCGGAGCCCACGAATCCTCGCACCCAGGCTTTCAGTCGCTGAGACATCTCAGCGATCCTTCTATTTGAGGCAATCCTGCGTTAGTCTTGGAAGGCAGGGCGGAGTCAGTATCGATGACAGCAGTGACCCCCTGTGAAATGTTTGACACGTCGTTTTGCTTCAGTCTCACTGAGGGAAAAGGGAGGTGCGGTCCCTGATTTGCAAGGTTGACCGAAGACGAAAGGCTTGCCGCGCGCGGCTCTCTTCCTATAAAGTGGAAGCGCCGAGCACCGGGAGGGGATCCTTCCCCTTAGTTTCTCGTATGCACAGTTTCCCCAGCTGCTACACCTGCGTTCAGCCTTGGGCGATGAATCGCCCCGTGTAGAGGCACGAAGAGCTCCACCGAGCGCGAGGCGCGATTAAAAACATGGCATTTCTAAAATGCGGTTATTGCCGGCTCCTCTTAGAACCGAGCCTGGAGACAAGTCCATCACTGTTCACTTTTTCCCTGTTACCTCTTTCCCCCACCGTCCCCCAGACATGGGGTGCTCTGGGTGACCCCCAGAGAAAGCCTGAAAGCCTCTGCTCTCCTTGTCCTGGCTTCGACCCCATTTCCAGGAATCTCTCCTGCCTGAGCTCAGCCACACGGCATCTTATGGGGGGCAGTGGTGCCTCATGCTCAGAGACTGACCCTCCATAGGTGCCTGCCATGGGGGTCCCGTCCCCTCCGTGCCTCCGGAAGTCCATCACATGGGGGTGTCCTTCTCCTGGTCTCGGGGCATTGCGTGCCCAAGGTTTGGGCCATTTCTTTGTTCCCCCAACTACGGAGCCCTGTGCCTTCCCTTCCAGGATGACACAACACTGATGTACATCCCCCTGCAAAACAGCTCCTGCCATCTTCCCCCGTCGTCCCCTTCATGGGACCACTGTCCTGGGCGCAGAGGAGCCCAGATCTTCAGAAAGCCCCACGTCTCCTTGGCAAGAAGATCGGAAGAGATGCTCCTTCCTCCTCCTCCCCTTCTCTTCTTCTTCCTTGTCCACTTACTCCTTTTCTATTTTTCTTGCTTAATCTCAAACTGTAACTACAAATCATCTATCACTTGTTTTGTTTTGTTTTTTCTTTTTGCTGGGCAGCTCCCCCTGCCGTTTGCACGCCCACTGGCCGTGGAGAGCGGCTCTCGCTCCCGTGCTGGGAAGGGCCAGTGCCCCCACAGGCCTCTGCGGCCCCCGGCGTTTGGGCGGAACCCAAGAGTGAGGACGAAGCCGGTCCCTGGGAGAACTCCAGCCCGGCACCGTATGCAAATGCCTGTCTCCCTCGAAATCCGCTTGACAGTGATGCTGAGCGGGAAATAGGGAACATGGAAAAATGGGTTTTTAACTTTCATGTAGGGACTGGGCTGCTAATTAATTATGCACGGGTACTCAGAGAGGCACCCGGCAGACATGTCCGCAGGTAATGGCCTTTTGACAGATTCCCTCCGACTTCTAATTTTTTTAAGGGAATCTTTTTTTCTGGTCGAGATAATAAGAAAAGGAGAGGCGGTTCGTTCAGAGCTGGCTGCGGTGGGCGCCCATGATCGGAGCTCTCGCTGCTCGCGCTCTCTTCCTCATTAGTGTGACCAGGACACGGCTCCTGGGGGGCCACCTGCCCTGCCTCGTGTGCGGGGCGAATCCCGCAGGGACCGTCTCTACTGAACGAGGAGCACGGGGGGAGCTCCCTCAGTCTGAACAGGAGCCCCTGTTCTGCCCCCTGAGGGCACCCAGGGGCTTACCAACCGTTGGCCAGAGGGGCGGATCCCAATTCCGGTGTCCAGAAGGAGCTCAGGGACCGGGGACATTGAGTCCGGGTCCTGAGCTCTATGAGGTGACCGAAGACACATCCAGGCCCAGTGTGGCTCTCAGTGCAAGGTCACCGGAGCTCGTCATCACTGTTGGAGGAGGGGTCCCGTGAAGGGGGGGCCGGAATTTGGGAGGACGATGGAGAAGCAGGCAGAGATAATGGTGTCTGTGGATGGAGGCAGCTCTGCCATCGGGATCCCAGGCCAGCCCCTCAGCATAGTGGGGACGTGGGGACAACAGCACAGGCACCCGGGGGCAGCACCAGGAAGGGAACTTGCGGGGGACCAGGAGGCAGGTGCCGGGACTCACCGGCCCTATTGCATCTGCACGTGACTCCCCGGAGTGAGTCCCACATCCCCTTCACGAAGAGACCAAGGCTCGCCGAGGTGGGAGGGACCGGCCCAGCGCACAGGGCGACACTGGGCACGCTCCGCTGAGTTCGCTGGGGCACCACGAGGATGCACTAATGTCTGGGAGGGGGGAGGATCCCTTTGGGAACCAGTCTGCAAGACGGAGGCACAGGTGGCTCTCAGATTTGCATGCCTCTCTGCAGGCGTCCTGAAGCTCTGCATTATGGTCGTACCAGTGGGGGAGGTGGGTTATGGTGTGGACTGAGCCGTGCCCCCCCCACCCCCATTCTTATGTCGGGTCCTAACCTCCAGGACCTCAGGATGTGGCCTCATTTGGAAATACAGTCATTGCAGAGGTCTTTAATTAAGATGAGATTGTGCTGGGGTGGCGTGGCCCTGGTCCGATGTGACCGGTGTCCCTACAAGAGGGAAATGTGGACACAGGGACACCCAGGGAGGATGCTGTGTGCACATGAGGCAGTAATGAGGCTTGTACAAGCCAAGCCGTGCCAGAGATGTGAGCACACCGCCGGGAGCTGGGGAAGGCTCTGGAATGGAGGAACCAGCCGTGCCCACCCCTGGATCTTGGACTTTGCACCTTCAGAACCGGGAGAAGATGGATTTCTGGTGTTAAGCGCCCGGGTCACAGCCGCGTGAGGAGGCTGGCACAGGCGAGCCCGGCCCTGAGACCCAGTCTACTAGGGCAGGTGGCGACCTACGGCGGTGGCCGGTGGAGCACGTCGGGCACCGGCCAGCCCGGCGCGAATGGAGTAGGAGTGGCAGCGATGGTCATGGTCCGGGGCGAGCAAGGTCACGGGCGGAGGGGAGCAAGTCCCCGGGACGCCCCGTCGGGGCTCTGGGGTTCGGCGGGACGCTGCAGCTGTGTGACTCCTTCTCTTGGGGCTGCGGGTGGCGCTCTCCTAGGTCACATCCTCTGATTTTCCGGACGATGTGCCAAGCACCGAGGGCCAGGTTTTCGGGAGCCGCCCCCGCTCCCGGGGCTTTATCCCCTTGTCGCCACGGTTGCCGGGTCTCCATTCAAAGCTGAGTCTCGACATCAGAAATATTTCTCCAGGGGAAGTTCAGCCGATGAATTGTTTCCTCGGTAAGACTCACCTCCTCCATAATTGGAATGCAAACAGAAGTGATTGTAGGCTGATTTGTAGCAATTTGGCAAATTTAAGGGCCTGCTGGAACCCAGGCTGGGTCTGTGGCCTCTGCCTCTCCCGGCGAATGCGGGGGGCCGTGCCCGGGCAGCTCGGGGAGAGGGCTGGGCTCCAGCGGGCGCCCTGCTGGCTCTGCGGGGCTCCAAGCATCTGTCGAGCGGGATGCTTTCAGAACTCAGACACAAGACTGTGGGTGTCGGGGACCCCCGGGGGGCCGTCTTTAACGACGGCAAAGACCCAGGGTTTGTTTCTTGTACCCCCTCGGCCCTGGCACGGACAGACGCATCACACAGCCAGCACACACGCCTCTTCTGCGGCCTCTCCTCTCATTCTGTGCTGGACCCCACGGCATTCACACGGTCCTTTGAGGTCAGGGTCCTCTTACGCAATCACAGGGCTTCGGAGTCACCAGCGGGTGGGGCTTGCCTGTCCCAGTTCAGGCAACGGGACACTAAGCATGTGTCGCTCGGGGGTGAGGTGACTAAGAAGAGTGCACCGAAGCGAAATTTTTTAAGAGCTCTAGATTCCTGAAGCCGTGCTCCCCTGCTGTCCACACGGCTTTGTCTCCGATATACATTATGCAAATCTCTCTCCCTCTCTCTGTCTCTCTAATGGAAGAGTCTGGCTGGGTTTCCCTGGATTTTTAAAGTAGAAATTTAAATACAATATCTGAAGCTTTTAGCCTTACTTATGGCAACACAAAAAATCCAATTATCAATTAGAACTGATAATGTTTTATAGACTGTTCTCTTTATTAGAGCCATATTGCAGCTAATTCTAGAGAACCATTTCTCGGAAATGTCCCTGGGTTATGGTTTCGCTGACTCCATTTTGCAGAAGATTTAAGATTCCAGGGAGAGTCAGCCGGAGCTTGCCGAAGGTGGCCGGGGAGGGCTCCCCTGCGCCTGCGTGGCCCCGTGCTCCTTCCGTGTTTGAACGGGAACCACAGACGGGCCCTGTGGTACCTGGTCCTCCATTGGTGATTCACCGACTCCTTGAGGCTTCTACTCACGGCTAGGTGCGCCCCTAAAGGACCTGCTAAGGTCTGCAGAAGCCGGAGGAAGCAGCCTCCTTACAGCTTCCTCGCCGGCATTTCTGACGTCAGATAACAGGAGCCAACCCCTCTGCAGGCCCATCAGCAAAACTCGCCGTTCCCAGCTCCACGGCCCGTCTGCAAGGCCTGCATTCACAGATTAAATCTCACGCCACTCGGCACTAGGCTCGCCCTCCCGCCAGCAGTTTAACCAAGCGCCAGAGCCAAGAGCCATCCGCTCTGCCCAGGAACATTTGTCCCGGCTGCAGCCTGAGGGGAGATTGGGCAGTTTCCACCTCAAAATGCAAACCCCGCTGGGTGAGGAGACAGAAGTTGAGTGAGAGGAGCTTGTTCTCAGAGCCGATCTGCCCGAGGGGAGGACCTTCCCATCCTCATCTCACTGGGTCCCTGACGACACCAGGACGCGCGTCATTCCCGGTTTTCCCGGAGCAAAACGCTCAGAAGGGTCCAGGAGCCACGGAGAGGGAGAGCCGGGACTCACAGCCGGGACTCACAGCCAAGTGCTCCCTGCGTGGGTTTCGGACACTTGCAGAGCCGCGATGCTGAGATGGTCACACACAAGTTCTTCTCCTTAAACGGGACGTTCGGTCCATACCCACCTCCTGCTCCCCTGCCAACTTGGCGGCTCTGTCTTGTGCGACACGAGGCGGGTCTACACGTCTGTCAAAGCCGGTGCCGACGGTTTTGTTTCCACGCTCGTGACAGGGCTGATTAGTAATTAGCACTGAACTAAATTTAACTCAGTGCTCCCAGAGCCCAGCACATCCTGCCCCCGGAGAGGCCTGGCTCGCTGCCTGGGTGGGTGGGGCGTGGGTGAGTGAGTCAGCCATTGAGGGGGGAAGGAAACATCGTTCATTCATTCATTCAAGGCATTGGTATGGATGAAGCTTCTTGCATTAGGTCTCCTAGGAAGTCGTGGCAGGGCTGTCCCACCCCTGGGGTAAAAGAGGGACCAGGTTTCCATCTGGGGTTCTCCCCCCCCACCCCAGGGACATCAAACTGTGCAGGCAGCTCAATGGTGGCTCTCAACGTGAGAGAAAACCCAACCTCCTTTAGGAGAGAACAGAAGTCGTTAAATCTGGCCCCATGCCAACATGACAGCAGGTGCTGGCCATGGCAAAGCCAAGGTCAAGCGTCCCCCTCCCCCAATGTGACGGGCTGAGCTGGAGACCCTTGGAGACTGTTCGGAGCAAATACTGTGGTTGCCTGAGTCCAAGGGTGTTCGGCTGAGGGGCTTGCCAGAGGGATTTCTACGGACGAGGGGGTACAGAGATCCGCGTCCCGATCTTACCACTGCGGAGGAGTCTCTGCGAGCTCCATTTTCTGGTTTCTGCAAGGCAGATGGGTGGGCTTTTCCCTTCATCTATTCCGAAAGCCCCTGTTTCTGGCTGGTCTATGGCTGTCTCTCTCCTCCCCAGGGGACCTGGGGGACCTTTGGAGTCTCGTTGGTGGCAGCCTTAGACAGCAGAAGTTGAAGCTGCAATCTTAAGTCACAAGGGACAGGAAAGAGGGATGGAAGGACTGAGAGTCAGGGCGGCAAGTTGAAGAATGAGGGTGAAGGTCCTGGAGCGGTGGCAGACCCCCACCCGTGCCCAGGCACAGACGCGAGTGTCCTGCCTCCTCTGGGAGGGCAGTTCCCCCGTGACAGGGCCAGCCCCGGCAACAAGGCTCAGGAGGGAAAACCTACGTACATCTTGGTAAGTAGAGAGGACTTCTTGACCAACAGGCTAGACAGGACCCCACCCATGGGCTTACAGGACCACACAGACGGTGAAACCTTTGGCAGGTGGGATGTGGGACACAAGCCCCGAGGGACAGAGTGTTGTAAGGGACAGCCGTGGGCTGTTCCTCCAAGTCTCCAGAACCCTCCTTAGGAAGTGGGGAGCAGAGAGATGCCCATTGCAAGTCTTACTACATATTTCAGCTCACGGCAAACACAACTCGACCTTATATTTTAATGAACAAATTAGCGGTGCAGAAGGAGCTCGGAGCATGTGAACTCGTCTTCAGTTTATTGGGAGCTTCCTCCGTGTTCCTAAAACCCCAGAGGGGAAGCCCTTCTAGGTTTTTCCTTCCAAATTGTCCGCTAAGCCTGGTTCCATCCCGACAGATCTGTTAGACGTCAGCCCCAGTGCCTGGGTTCCCCGAGCTGGAAGAAGACAAGTCACTGTAGGGCCAAGGAAAGAATCCCCGGTCTATGGGGAGATGCCCTTTCTCTCTTTCGTCCAGGGCCCTGGCCTGTTTCGTGCCAGCACCTGCGGTTACTGCCTCTCCTCCAAGTGGGCACACACCAGCCCCATGAAGAAGAGTCAGGAATGGCACGCCGATGATTTTCAAGCGGTGCAAAGAGCCAGCCGGCTCCTGGGCACAAGTGAGGGGCAGGCAGGGGTCCTCGAGGAGCCTAGATGGGCACGGCCTCCCAAGGCAGGGAGGTGGGCATAAAAGGCACCCACGTTCAGGACAGGACCCTCACACGGCTGGGTGCTGACGTAAGAGGGGTGAGAGCGTCATCTTCAGACCCTGATGCGGCGGAGAGGACAGCAGTCGGAGACTTGGAGTGGGGGCTCGGTGTGTGCACGGGGATCAGGGATGGAAATTCAGGGAGGATAGAGAACTGAGCGCCTCTCCCTTAAGTATTGCCCTGGGGACTCCAAGGCCAAAGACACCACATCCGTTCACTTTCATCTAGGGACAGAAGCCAGATCCTAGAAGATAAGTTGGAAAGATGCTCTGGAAGGGCTCGCTAATGAGAGCTCTCAAAGGTGTGTTTGCTTAGAAATGTGACTCGTCCGGTCAAGCTACTCGTCCGGTCAGGAGGGCCCAGAGGGAGGCAGACCGGGCAGCACTGTCCCCCGAGCAGGACCAATGCTCCTTGAAGCTGCAAGGACCTGACTCCGGGAAACTGGCTTCAGGCAGAGGCTCAGAACCTTCTCCCAAGCCCGGCTTGGTGCGACCTGAAGCTGTAATAACTTTGTTTCACTCTGTTTAACCCCCAGGTTCAGAGGCGTTTCACTCTCCTTCAGGCATGGAGTGATTTAACAACCGTTTAACCCCCTTGCTTGCTCCCACTCCCCGCCCCCCGCCCACCAGCGACCTCCGAGATGCTCCACAGACTGGGTTCCCAATTTGCAGACAGACG
>CM052900.1:163428823-163464401 GCA_028534135.1 Potos flavus | reverse complement strand
GCAGCAGGGGGACAGGCATGTAACCGTGTCTAAGGGCACGTGCTCCGAGCTCACCCCCCGGGTGTGTGCCTGAGGCTCAGCTCCGCGCAGCTGAGGGACCGTGGGAAAGTGCTTAATTTCTCTGCAGCCTCCGTGATCTCATCTGCAACATGGGGGGGATAATATCTCGCATCTCGTGGGGTTGGAGGAGCTAGTTAATATGCATAAAGCACAGAGATCCCGACCTGCGACTACCAGGTATGGGTCCTTGATTATTGCCCAAGATCAGTGAAAGTTTAATTCATTATTTTAAAAATAACGGAGGCAGTCATGTTAAAGACAAAATGGTCCTGACACTTGTTAAACTCATCGATCGGGCTCTATTTAGGGACCTGATGCGACGATCGGGCAGGGACTTCTGCTGGGAAGGGGGTCTGCGGTGGGAGAGGGACGAGCTTAACTCTGAACACAAGACAGAAGGTGGGATTTCTAGCGAAGGAGCAGGACTGGAGAGAGGCAGTGGGTGGACGGGGTCATTCTTCACTAAACTGACCCACCAAGATTCCTGCTGGAAGCAGGCCAGGGCATGAGGGATTGATCACCTACGATCAATACGGATGGATCAGATGCCGAGGACAGGGGTTCTGGCTAACCCGACCGGACCGAACGGGATTCTTGCTCCAACTGGGGGGTGCACAGATGGGATGTGGAAATCCAAAGGTAGTGGCCCAGTTGGGAGGAAACGACAGTAGGCCCTGGCTAGGGTCTGGTCGGAGAAGCTCTGTTCAAGCAGCAGGAACGAAATCGGGATAGTTGCCTTGCAGAGCATTTACTCTGCGTCGGCGCTGGCTGGCAGCGTGTGGTGGGAGCCCGCTGGGAGCCACCCGCTGCCCTGAGCTCCCCCTCATTTACTTTGTAACCAAGAGTCTCATTACTTGGTAACCAATGATTCTGGAGCGCCCACCGGGGGCCACCCATTGCCATGAGCTCACCCCCGCCACACGCACTAGCGGCTTGCTCCTCTCCAAGCCCTGGGAGCTACAGGCGGAGCCCCGATGCCTGGGGTCCTGAGGTCTGGGGGTTAACCAAAATGGGGAAGGAACTGGGGCCCAGATCCTCCTGATCCAGGGGCTTGTCCTGGAGCGTTTATAGCTGGGCAGCTCCTCCTCCTTTCAGCCTCATCAGATGGGAGGACGAGTCTTTGGCGGCTCCTGCAGATTCCCCTCGGACCTGCGGTTCTGAGGCCTGCTGGCCGCCCCTGTAGGTAAACAGGTTCCTCAGATCCAATCCTTTGGCAAATACCGGACGAAAAAAAGCTCTTTGAGCAGCATCTTCTAGCCTTTAATATGCTGGTGTCCACTGGGAGCCAGGCGTGGGATGCCGGGTTCCCGGGTGGACCTGACTACAGAATATTATTTTTTATGGGATCATCGCACTAGTTTCCAAAGGAAGACCGCTGGGAACTGTCCTGATGAAGGCCCTCTGCGGTTATAAAATCTCTGTGACCCGCTAACTGCCCAAGACGGAGTAGCACGTGGCCCCTGAGAAAATACACTTAACGAAATAATGAAAGGATTATCCGGCTTCCTTCCCCATAGAGGGTGTGGAGGGTAAAACAAAGTATCGTCCTTCCTGCATCTATGTCAGGGCAGACGAACCCGGCAAAGCCTTCACCTCGTGTGGGTTGGAGGAGATCCATCATCGGTGGCATTTCAACATTTCAACCTTTCTGCTGGGCCTCTGCATTTCAGTTTGAAAAATCGGCCTGCGTTAATTGTCAGAGGCTGTATCCCTCCTATTCCCCCAAGCGAAAGACAAGGGCTGCTGCGTTCCCTTCGCTGCAACAGTTGTCAAAAAGAAAGACAGCCCCCCCAACCCCAGATGGTCGATTCTGCGTCTCCGGCCCAGAGTTTTCCATCTACGAGAACGGCCCCATTTGGCACTGGGATCTCAGTGAGAGGATCTGCTCAAGATTTTCAAGACGGAAAGAGGTTCGTCACTTTGGCAGGAGCCTGATGATGTAAATCTGGGAGTGTCCTGCCCAGTCCCCGGGTGCCTCCTAACCTTTCCAGGTGCGCTCATGACAAGAAGCAGCAGACCATTCCCCACGCTGCTGAAGGTCAGCAGCACCCCCAAAGTGGGTCTATAGAAGCTTCTGGTGGATGCAGCTCTTCTCGTCCACACTGGTGTCCACAAGGCCCCCTAGACGTTTGAATCTGTCCAGTGGAAACTTACTTCCGGGAGAGCAGGTGGGGCTGAGAGCGGTGAATTGTTTCTCACTATTGTATTTTGTCTTGGTAAGTGTTGGCAATGTCATACCCACCAGTGGGTAAAACATAAATATATATGGGTCACAGACACAAGCAGGCAATTCACGGACACGAATATGATTAGGAAGTGAATGGAAAGAAAAAATGTCAATTTTGACACTAAAAAATGCAAATCAAACAATAGGTAAATATGCGTGTCCAGGGATGTGTACGTGTTTGCCCATCACACTAGAAGGAGCCCCCGTACATCTTTAGTAGCCCGTTAGTGAAATGATAAGTCTTAGTCCCGGCTAGTGGGTATATACACTGATATTTTGAGCAATATTTATCAAAGAGCTTAGAAAGCCCTATGAAAAGAAGAGTTAACACTTACTAGACGCCAGGTCCAAATCTAAGTACCATAGGTACACTTGGTATATGTAGCCCGTGCAATGATTCTTCTGTCAAATATACCATAATCTTCCTTTTGTCTTCTGAGTAGAGAAACAGAAGGAGAAAGAGCTCATGCACTTGGCCTGAGGTTATGTAGCTTGTACGTGACAAACACAGAATCTGAACTCACGACCCGTTCCCCCAACTCCCTCACTCTCTTGTCCGGAGTAACTTCCTCATCGTTCTGTGTCTGTGAAGGAGCCTAAATACACCGTCCCGTGACGACTTTGACACAAAGATGCTCACTAGTTTATTTATGATAGTGAAGACTTGGAGACATGTTGGTCTCTGTCATTTAAAAATGGCATCTAGGATTTTAGGTTATAGATGTCAGAATGAATGGAAACACATTTATCTTCAGTGCCTACCTAAATCCTACTAAAAAGGAGATGCGGTGGAAATTTTTAGCAACACCCAAGATCACAAGGGCGATGAGAACAGAAAAGGAAGTGGTAACATGACCGTGGATGCTCAAAGGCAGAGAGACAAGTGTTTATAGACCGGGCCATCCAAGAACGGAGGATCCGATCCATAGTACCTAAAACGGAAAGCAGAAGAAAACACAAACATAAAGGAAAACATGCAACACACAGAAGACCCCCGGTGGGCTCAGGACTTGAGGTACCTGGCACCTGGGAAGCAAATGTGGGGGTTCGACCACTCCCTCCTCCAGCCGTGCCTTCCTTCCCCTACTCAGTGTGTTGGCCCTGGCAGGAGACTAGAGGTCTCTCTAGAGAGGCTAAAGCAGAGGGTCACTGAAAATGTGAGGATTAAATGAACAGCCAAATTGAAAATATGATGATTAAATAGAGATTTTTCTCCTGGTTGACTCTCAGGATCCTGGTGATCAGACTTCTCTCTTCCAGGAAGGTAAATGGAAGATTCTTTTCTGGAAAATCTCACCAGCCCAAGAGAAAAGACCTAAAGATCTGAACAGTGGCGTCCCCACAGTGACATTCCAGGCAGGTTGCCCCATTGCAAGACCCAGCTGACAAGTGTCACCATTACTTGGGATTCCTAATCAACTTCTTAGGGCCCTTCTATTAAATATGAGCAAACTTTCAAAAACCACCAAATATTTGAAGAAGTCTTGTAACACAGGTACCAAACAAGCAAACAGAACCCCGGAGAGAAAACAATTATGTAAGAAGATGAAAACCAAAGCCAAACAAACAAGAAACGCGCCGATAATACCCTCCGACTTAGGAGATGTCACATCTATGAAACAAGAACGGAATGTCATTAAAAAGGAACACTTAAAAGAAAAGAAACAAAATAGCTTGGGGACATTAAGAAAGATAATGGCAAAAATTAAAACTCAGGAGATTCTAAGATAAAGGTGAGGAAATCTCTCAGAAAGTAGCAAAATGCCAAAGCAATTTTAAAAAAGAAAAGAAAATTGGAGAATCAACCAAAAAAACAAAAAACAAACAAACAAAAAAAAACCCCCCAGAAACCCAGAGGAAGAGAGGAGAAGTTAGAAAGAGAATGGATGTAGCACAGGGGGATAAATCATCGAAGAAAAGCAGAGATAACTGGTCATGATACAATAATTCTTGGTGTCTCAAAGTGTTCCAAGCATTGCCTATTAACTGAAGAATTGCATATTTACTCGTGTAATTGTAATAAAAACTCTTGGGGTTCACATTATTTTTATCCTACTTTATAAGTCAAGACCATGAAGCACAGAGAGGATGGAAGTCTGATTACCCAAGGTCACCCAACTGATAAATGGCAGAGCGAAGATTCGAACCCAGGCAGGCTGGCTCTCTTGTCTAAGATCTAACTACTTCATTAGCCTGCCTCTTAGTAAAATAGCTTTATAAAATCCAAGAAATACTTTAAGTTTGTTTTCTAGACCTGACGTTTCCAAACTGAAAAGACCATTTGTGTGTCTAGCACATTGGATAAAATGTTATGCATACTAAGACATAAAACCACAGCACAATGGAACTTCAGAACCCTGGGGACAAAGCAGAAATCCTAAGAGCTGAGAGAGAGATGAGAGAGAACACATTTCCTATAAGATCAAGAATCGGGATGACATGTGACTTCTTCTTAAGAGCAATTCTGGAAATAAGGAGAAAATGGAATAATGCACTGCCTTCAGTTCGGATGGTCAGGAAGTTAGACTAGCAGTCTATACTCAGCCAAACGGTCAAGTGTGAATGTAGAGTAATGACATTTTAGATACAATTGGCCTCGTGTGTCTTTTCCCTGGAACCTGAGGGAGTCAACCAGAGAGGAAGGCAGAGCAACAGGAAAAGGGGAGACGCAGGAAAGCTGGGTCCCTAGGGTTGGAGGGAAGGAGCTTCTAGGATGACAGTCATGTATCAGAACTGTGTCCAGATTAGAGCAGGTTGGGAGACTGGGATAGACGTCCCCAAGATGACGTTTACCAGACGTGTTTGAGTGAACTGAGCAGGGACTCCAGTGAGAGTCAGTTTCCACGAGATCAGGGAAAGACAGGCAGACAAACAAACCGAGAGTCAACGCCCAAGATGATGAACTGCCCTGAGAATAAACAGTTGTTCAGGGAAAGACAAGTGATCTCAACGTGTCCACTGAATCAGAAACACGTATTACCGTTCACGTTTGCATGTATATAAAAGCGTAAGCACCGAACACGGATCCGATCAGAGTGGTAACTCCACCCTCACGGCGGGATGGCAGGGGGGTGGGGAGAGGGCATGTGTGCATTTCTTGTCCTTAACGGTAAGTAATCCAGTAAATAAAGACTGAAGTTGAAAAATCAACGGGTATGTTATGTACAAACATGGGTTAAAAACCAAAAGAAACGGCAGGAAAATTGGAAAGTGTTAAACTCTGTGGGGAGAGAACAGGCAGGAGTTTGATCAGGCGATACGGATTTCATAAGAAATCTTACAGATGCAATTGGTTCTATAACTAGGTGCCCAGGTAGCCGATTACAATGAAAACTCATAAAAGAAACAATGATGAACATGAAGGGTGTTGATAATATGAAAAATGAGAATCACGTGGTGTTGGGTGAAAAGCAGGATCCCAATGCCATGAGCAGGACTGCAAGTGTGCGGCAAACCAACAAAACCAGAAGAAAGACTCACAGGAAAGGCATCAAGTACTAAAGGTGGTTGGTCAGAGACGGGGATGCCTTAAAGATCCTTTTTAAGTGTTTCCCACATTTGCCATCATGTGGTGACGTTCCTTGGGTAACGGAAAGTGGAGGGGAGAACGGATGCCCCTGGAAAGTGACGGTGCTCACAGGAAGCCTGGTGGGCACGGGGTCAACTAGGTCTCTGTGTTCTGCTTGGAGCCAGAGACACCCTCCTCTTTGTGACGTCTGACGATACCCACGTCAACTTGCTGGTCAGAGGAGCTGGGCCATAATCTGCAATGACAGGTAGTAGACAGAAGTGAGAAGATCTGGCAGAGAAAAGAAGAAGTCCCGAAGACTGTCCATGCTGCGGGCACGTGGCTGGGAGCCACTCTTCAACTCCCCCCGCACTCTCCCGACATCAGGAGCACCGGACCTTGACTGGTTCTCTTGTGCGCCTCCCGCACACATCTCTGCTGTGTGGACCGGGATGGTGCCCCCTTCACACTTTGTCCTGCACTCCCTGCACAGATCTGAGTCTGAGAATGATACCCCACGACGGAGGGTCCCGGGAGCCCCACTCTCATTCCTACAGTTGTGACATTACAGTCTTCCCCATTACGCGGTGAGCTTCTTGGGGGTGCCTGCCTGAGGTTACACACAGGGGAGACACTCCATAAAGGAGCAGATCCTACATCCGGCATAAATAGGAGCTGGAAAGTTCCTCTGGAATCTGGAGGTAGAGAATGGTCCCAGCGGTGGTGGGGACCAGCTCACGTGTGCTTGCAAGGGCCAATGGTGAGCGTCTCTTCCCAACTCCCTGTTTGAAGGACGTCGTGTCAGTACCTTGGAATTAGTCATGGTGGGAATATTTACGCACGATAATCAGTCAACATTACGAATAAACTCCCAAGGCCGCTGGAGAGCTGGTCATTAAGCGTGCACTCCCACGATACTGAAGATTGGTACTCAGGCCCTTCTTGGCCACGGGCTCCTTTTCCTAGAAGCAATCAATAGTCCAGCGACGATGGTTAAAAGCCACCCCGGTCATTCCAAGAGCATGCCAGAGATGGGACTCAGGCATCTACAAGGACTTTTCCATTTGGGCATTGTTAAGAGCCTTTACGATTTGAGAAGATTGGAAAGTCAGGGCTCTCTACCCCTGAGATAATTCTGGCACTCACCTCTGAGGTTTTAGGAGATCTCTGTCACAGCCTGGGTGAGGGAGGACAGTGATGTGGGGTTCCCAACCACAATGCAATTCAGTGGCAAGACTAAGCCAACCCTCCACGGCCGACTTTGGAAATCCTCGAGAATAGGTTTAAGCATCATTGTATTTTAGAATTTTTGCATGTGCCTAGAAGGAAGTGGCAGATCCCAGACCCTCCCTCTCTGCATCCTGGTTTAAAAATAAAAAATGTGGTAAATGAGTCCTGGGTGGCTCTGCCAACATGGGTGTAAAAAAGATTGATGCTTTGCAGGAGGTTTCGCCTCGGAATGTAAATATCGTCTCCATGAATCAAAATCACAGTAGGTGATAAAAAGAAAATCATTCTAGGGTGCTAGACTCTCTGGGTAATGCTGAGGTTCTGAGTCATAAGTCAAGGGGTTCTAGGAGGTTCTGTGGGTTCTTTGGGTCCTCTGAGGTCCCCGGTAAGGCAGCATAGGGGCTTCTGAGCCCCAGAATTGATGGATGTCTTCGGGTGTCTCCAAGATCGTTCCTTCCTCTCGACAGGGTTCCACGACAGGCTCCGCGCGAGATAAGCCATCAGTTATTCATTCTGTTCCACGAATACGCACTGACCCCCTCCTTTTGGCATCCCTTTGTGTTGGCTGTTTCCACGGCAGCAAGCGGATTTAAAACTCCGCACAGCTCCTTGAGACAGGGACACCCCAGCCCCTGCGGGACGAGATGGAGGTGCTGCGAGCTTGACTGACCTTCTCCCCACCCCTCCAGACGCACACTTCTTTCTCGCCCCCAAAGTGCTGCCCTCACCCCTGCCTCAGGGGCCTGGGACACAGACGTGGCTCTGAGCGGAGCGCGTGGCCCTCCAGGCTGCCCCTGTGTTGCGCTGCGGACCGCACGCACCCCGCACCCCTGCAGACCTGCTCCCGCAGTGCAGACCCCGTCCGCGCGCGCCCCGCCCTCCCCGGACCTGCTGCGCGAGAGCTGAGGGCGCCACTCTTGTTGCGATGTCGCCACCAAGACCATGAGTCTCGGCGGCCTGGGCGCCCGCGAGTCTCTGCGTCCGGTGACCAAAGTCCTCGTCTCCACTCGGTGAACTTCCCGCGCTGTTGGATTGGCCTCGCTTCGTCCCAGCGCAACTTTGCGTCCCCAGTTGTGGGTTACTCCATGGGATCGTGGAGGACCCGGGCACATTCCCCTGAACGAAATGACTCTTCCTACTCTCTGTCTACCCACGAACCCTGATAACTTACCCTCCCATCTGATACAATGGGTTTTCCTCTACCAGATGACGCTCTTCCAAATTGGTGGGTAAACTTTCCAAAGGGGAGTCACCCTACAGTTCGAGAATGAAGAGACAGACAACCAAAAATTTTTTAAAAAAGGAAAAAATGGAGGAAAAAAATGTTCAAATAGACACTTTCTAGAAGACGCACAAATGGCCGAAAACACATGGAGAGGGAAGATCATTAGTCATAAAAGATGCAAATTAAAACAATGAAATAGTAAAGTCATAAAGAAACATAAAACATTAATTTGAAAAACCTGAGAAATCCCCACTTGTGGCAGGAATGTGGAGCGAGCAGAACCGTGTTGTAGGTGGGAGGTAAAATGATACAAACACTCTGGAAACCATCGTGTCCAAAAGCGAATACACATTTACCCTGGGAGGCAGTGGTTTCCCCCTCTAGGTGTTTATCCAAGAGAAATGGAAACAAATGTTTAGAAACCCCCACCTGGATATGAATGTTCATGGCACCCAAATTCATACCCGAACTGGAAATTATCCACATGCCTACCCACGAGAGGAAGGACACGTTATACGTCTATGCAGAAGAATACTTCTCAACCGTAAAAGGAACAGACCGTTTACACACCCTAGGGAGCTCGTGGGTATCATGCTGAGAAAGAGGGGTGCCAGACTACACACTCTGCGGTTCTGCCCATTGAAAGTTCCAGAACAGGCAAAACTCTACGGGAATTAAAATCAGAGGGGCGGCTGCCTCTGGGTGTGGGCGATTGAGCAGGACATGGCTGGAGAACTTTCGAGAGTGAGGGGAAAATTCCTATATCATGATAGGAGTGCCGTATTCACAATGCACATGGGTCTATATATTTGTCAAAAGTCGTCCAACTGGACACTTAAAACCTGGGCACTTTAATGGGTGTGAGTTACAGTTATTACTAATGCTGTGCCCCCCCCCCACACCCCCAAACTGCTCTGGTTGACTCACATACCACGAGACTGCCAGAATCATCTCAAGACTTTCTATTGTTTACCATAGAAAACCAACCCAGCACGTTAGCCTGATATACGGATTCCACTTTAGCAGTCCCCAGCAGGGCCCATCGTCCCTGTGCCCCAATATTTCCCTACATCTCACTGCCAGCCATGGACCCAACCTACCCTACACCCACCTCCCGCCATAATTCCTGCCTCCCCCACCGGCGCACCTAGAAGCCAGACACAGAGTTTAGAGATGGTGCGTCCTTGTGGATATGGAAGCAGAGAATGGGACCCAAGCAAGGGGGTCAGGATGCGTCACCCCAAAATATGCCACTTTGGCCCAAGAAATATTTTGAGTCAAAGGCCTTTGAGTTCCTGAAGTCCCTTTTCTCCCTAAAAGGAAAGCTTCCCCAAAGAACCATCTCTAGTCATCCCCACCCCCAAGGGCAGCTGCAATCTCTTCTTCTGGACTCTCATATCTCTCACCTGTTTTCCTAAGGGCCCGTTTATCTCTCAAAAAAATGTAACTGGTGTTTCCATTAGTGTCCTCCGCCCCAAAGTCATTTGTTCTCCAAGATGTGCCTCTGTACCCCTCTCGTCCTATAGTAAAATGTATATCATCTCTCAAATCTCACTTATTTGGGTCATGCCCTGATCATGTAAAACTAAAAACTAATAAGCGTGTATGTGTGTCTGTCTTTCTCCCATCAGGCTGTCTGGTGCCAGTTTTAATTCACGCCCCCCAGGTACTGAACTTAAGAGGATAGAGGAGAGGACTTTCCTCCCTTACAACCACATATTGAGAAGTCAGATCGCAGAAGCAAGAAGAGAGATCAGAAGACGTAAGATTTATTTTATTTTGTTTTGTTGTAAAGAGTTCTGGGTCCGACTAAAATAACTTGCCTCCGCATCTTGCTTCCCAGCGGAGACCAGGTGACAAGACGCGCCGTGCATCAGTGACCCCTCACTCCTCCAGTGACTCACAGAAGCCCGAACCCGTGATTCATAAGGACTTGGGGCTTAATGAGGCTGGAGGCGCTGAGGAGGAGCGCTTGAACGGTGGGCACAGAGGGAGAGCGCGTGACCCGCGGTGGAGATGGCAACGGCTGTGTGGGCCATCAATATTAGTTAAATTTAATAGTGAGGTCTTATTGACTATAAGAGCCTTAATTATCAGGAAGAATGACCCTGTCTGTTAACGGCAGAAAAATGATCAAAACCAAAACCACATAAACTTAAATTGTTTGCTTGTCCTTTTATAAATAAGATTAATTGGCTAAATGGAGCCTATAGGTTAAAAGGGATAAGTGGCAGTTTTGTTTTTTTTCCGACAATTGCCTTCTTAACACTCTCAGACTTATGCTCCAGAGGTTTGATGGGAAACATTCATCAAAGAGTGTTATCGTTACTATGTTTTAATGCGACTCCTCTCTGAATCTCTCCCACCTCAGTGCTTTGTCTGCTGGGAGGTTACAGGCCTCCAGGCCGTCAGAATAGGATGTTCTGAGGGGGTGGGTGTGATTGAAGCCTCCCCTGGAAGCCAGCAGAGGTGCACGCCCATGCACACACACGCACATGCACACACGTGTATATGCACACATACACAACCACTCATGCACACGTGTGCATGTGTGCACATACATATACACATGCATGCACATATGCACACAGAGGCACACATGCATGCACATGCACACATATACATGCACATGCATACATCCACACATGCATACACATGAATACACTCCCATGCATGCACACACACACATGCATAGGCACGCACATGCATACATGAACACATGCACACATATGCATGCACACATGGATATACACACATGCACCCATGCACACACATGCACACACGGATGCATACACATGCACACATATACATCAACACATGCATACATGTACATATGCAAAGGCACATGCACACATGCATACACACACGCACACACATACATCCTCATATACATACATGTACGCACACATGCACATACGCACATGCACACGTGGATGCATACACATGCACACAGATGCACACACGTGTGCACATACCTATACGCACATACACACATTCACAAATATGTGTACATGCACTCACATACACACTCATACATATACACGTGCACACGTGCACACATCCATACACACATACACGCACACATGTGTATACACACACGCGTGCAAGCACATGCACACACACTCACATGTGCACTCCTACCCTACCCTGCCCTCGTCCCCGGCCAGGACTGCAGGTGCCTGGGATGATGGAATGCTGGCTGAGCCACCCCCGTGAGGATGTCCCGGTGGGCACGGAGGACGGAGAACCCACCCCACGGGCTGATTTCCTTTAGAAATCCTGGGTCCTGCTGTGGTGTGTTTTCAAACCCTGCTAATGACTGAGGACTTCACTGCCTTTGCTCGGGATGAGCTCTCTGGGTGGGCGCCCCCCCCCCCACCGCTACTCCTTCCCCGGCCCCCAGAGGAGCAGTTGCCTACACCAGTCTTAAGGATGCGACGGACAAGCAAAAGCAGGCCTTTGTCCGGACCCTCGTCTCGAGTCAAAGGCCCACTTCCAGGAAAACAGGTGATGCTTCTACTCCAATGAGAACGCGCTAAGAATGACGTGGGCGGTAGAAATGAAGAGAGGCCCAAGGCCGCTGCAGAGCACCTCAGTGCCGCTGGCCGGGCGTCGTTCAGAGTTGGGCGTGTGGCTCCTCGGAACCTAGGAAGTGGGCAGCCAGCTCTAGCCACCCCGCTGGTTTCCCACGACGGCTCCGTGCCCCAGAACCCCAGGTGCCCCGCCCCCCAAATCCATCTGCTGGAGTCCTAGCTCCCAGTAAGTCGGAATGGGACTCTATATGGAGCTGGGGCTTTTATAGAGGTGATTCAAGTAAAATGAGATCACTAAGGTGGGTCCTAATCCAAGAGGACCAGTGCCCTTATAAGAAGAGGAGGGGGACACAGATACATGCAGAGGGACGATCTCATGAGGACACGGGAGGAGACAGCTGTCCACACGCCAAGGAGAAAAGCCTCAGGAGGAACCAGCATTCAGGTCGACATCTGGGTCTTGGACCTCCAGCCTCCAGACAGTTCGAAAATAAATGTCTGCTGTTGAGGCCCCCAGCCCAGCCCAGCAGACTAACCCGACATGTCCCCTCTGCTCTCTGTGGCTTTGGCGAAGCAGAGTTTCCATGCCCGGGACTGGGGAGGAAGCAGGTGGGTCCCGGCTGGTTCTTACCCTGCAAGGACGTTCTGCTCTGGTCTTAACTTGCATGGCATTTTTAAGGCATAGGAAACATTCTTGCCCCTAAATCAAAGCATTGCATTTCAAAGGAAATTTAATAAAGCATGCTTTTGCAGCCTCATGGATATGTGTGCTCTGCAAACAGTGAAGATCCTTGCCTGAAAGTAATTCTCTCCTGGCTCCTTCGGCCACCAAGGGAATGAAATCAAAAGATCGGCAGCGGTTCCAAGCTCATCGTTTGTCAAAGCGAGGAGAAGCTCAAAGCTGCAGACTTTTGTATCCTGAGCTAAATTTAGCTAATCACACCTCCGAGTTGCGTTCTCTGTCCAGGACCCCCGGCATCCCCAGTGAAAGGATTAGCGGTGCTGACAGCAGTGATGAGAGTTTGTGCATTTAGTTTCTTGCTTCAGACAGTTTTCAAAGGACTCTGCTACCCCGACTTCATTCACGTGCGTGACGCCGGTGGGGACTGCACGGGGGAGGAGGCTGGGCCTGTCTTACAAACCGCAGGACAGACGGTGGAAAGAGGCACATCTGTCCACGCCCCAGACACGTGCAGGACGTCAGCCTTTGCGTGGCACCGTCCTCTGTCCTCTGTCCTTGCTTAGGACACACGGCGAGCTCCCGCCCTCACGGAGCTCCCCCCACGGACAGTTCTGGAGAAATGAAATGTGGCACCTCCCTTTGTCTTATGGTTCCAAAGGGGGCTGGATGCAGGGGTGGCCTGGGACAGTGCTCCTGACTTGTCACCACACGCCCCGCCGGAGCCGCGAATGGGTGAGCCCAGGGGGTCCCCTGTCAATCAGGATCCCAGATGGATGATGCTGTCTCATGGACACCCGGGAGAGCCCACCCACCTGCCAAACTGAGGGCCGAGAGAGAGAGAGAGAGAGAGAGAGAGAGAGAGAGAGAGAAGACCTTCCCTGGGACCCAGGACATGATTTCTTATCTGAGCGAAGTGGCACCAAGTGACTCACGGTGTCTTTGCAGGGAGGGGATTGGGTGGCGGGGAGGAAACCTCTCCCCTGCTTTTCCTTCCCTGCCCTGTGTTGGGGGTGGGGGTTGGTAAGGAAATCTCTTCTCTCCGGACGTTTCCATGGTGACAGGTGGAGATGACATTCTCCAGTATGATCTCTACCTCTTGTTTTAACATCACTTCTTCTGTCATTTCTCAAATGGCTCCGAAAACAGGCGGGAGAAATGTGGTAATGTGATCCTGGCGGCCCCCTCCCGCTGCCGTGCCCCCTGCCCTTAGCGTAGCGACTCCCGTTATGGGGCAGTCAGTGTGGAATCCGAGTGGCGCTTCTAGATCTGTGTGTTTGCAGTGACTCAGGCCGGGGCCATCTGCGAGGGGCAGCCCAGCCGCCCTCCGACGCCCACCTTCACTCGGCCTTCCTGGGTTCCGGGGTTGGTCTGGGGACGTCAGGGTGCGGAGGGCCTGGATCCCTAAGAAGGTCTCGGCGTCATGGAGGAGAGAAGGGATGCCTGGTAGCAGTGAGGTCACGCTTCTGGGGCTGCCCGGAGCTTCGGAAATGCCTCTGACGGCCCCCCTGACCCGGCCGCATAGCCCCTGCTCTCCCTCCACAGTCTCGCCGGCTCCCTCCGTCCCTGCTCGCCTTGGGCTCAGCTCTGTCCCTCCCTGCGGGCTTCGGTTGGATGCTGGCTCCTCAGTCACCACGACGCAGCTCGGGCTGGGCGGCTCGAGCAGCAGACCTGTCCCCTCACGGCCCCGGAGCTGGGAGGCCCGGCCCGGAGCAAGGTGCAGGCGGACCGGTTCCTTCTGCGGCCTCCCTCCTCGGCGAGTAGACGGCCGTCCTCTCCCTGCATCTTCACACGGTCGTTCCTCTGTGCGTGTCCGTGTCCTGACCTCCTCTTGTAAAGACACCAGTCCTGCTGGGTTAGGACCCACCCATAGGACCTCGTTTTACCGTAATTACCTCTTCAAAGGCCCCATCTCCAAATAGTCACGTTGGGGGCCAGGGGTTCCACATAGGAGTTTTGGGGACACACAATTCAGTCCGTAACAATCATCCAGTCCATAGGAAAATGTCCCCCTCTGGGCACACCACGTCTCCCCCCCACCCTACTGCCGGCCCCTCGCGCCCCCCGCCCCCCACCTGCCTCAGGACTCCCTCGCTTTGTTCCAGATGCTCACAGTCTGTCTTCCCAACCAGGGCGTGAGCTCCGAGAGGGCAGGGGGTTCCCAGTTTCTCTGTCTCCCAGCGGGCCCCCCGGGCACACGGCTGCACTCTAGGAATAGTGAGCTTAACGCGGGGGCCTGCGAAGAAGGAGCAAGGAGCAGGGCTGGCGGGAAGCAGGCCCAGCAGAGGCTCCCGGGGTTCCGAGTCCTGTCGAGGTCCAGCAGATGCTGCAAGAAGGATTCTGAGCCTCCGGGCGGAGCGGAAGGCCTGGCACTGGGCGGGAAGGACAGCGGGGAATGTGTCAGGGACTGGGAGGTGCTGGAGACCAGGCAGGGGGCCCCGGGGCCCCGTGAGCCACAGCCCTCCTCCTCCTGCCACAGGAGCGGGTGCTCCCTCCTCTCAGCCAAAGAAATCCCCTTAGAGGGGGACGAGTGTGTCCGCAGAGCCGAAACGCCAGCGGGATGGGTCCTGCTCACCTGGGACGGTCCAGGGTGCGAGGCCCTGTTTCCAGGCAGCCCGCAGGTGACCAGAAGTCACGCCAAACTCATCACCGAGCCCTGGTCTGACGCTTCAGCAGCCGCCAGTGGACTCAGAAGAAGCCCCCCACGATCTGGTCTCCCCTCTGGCACACTCTCTCCTCCGGACGGGGGATATTCCCAAAAGGTGACCCACGGTTCTTCACGGGGCCAATGACACCGATTGTCCCTGCTGCGCCCGACTCTCCAGGCCTCCGAGAGCCACGCACGGCCGTCTCTGAACGGCTGCAGACCCAGGAGCTGGGGTGCAACTCCGCGGTCGCTCACCTGCCCCTGTGCCGGCACCCCAGCTCCGCCACCCTCCCCGTGGCCGTGGTACCACCGGTGCGGTTCCTGCCACAAGGCCGTCCTCCCGTGCCCGTTGGCATCCAGGGTAATCTTGTGGGCCAGCTTTGCCTGCTGCTGACAGGAGTCTCCCAAACGGCAGGAAAGGGATCTGTTGGTGAGCAGGGGGTGGGATCCCTCCGTCATATCCAGGCGGACACCGCGTCCCTCTGCCGACAGCAGCCAACCGGGATTTCACATGGTGCATCTGCTGGGAATAACAGGAAGAGAGAAGCAGAATGAGCCCAAACACCACGTACACACTCGTCAGCTGTGTGACCCTGAGCATGTCCTCCTCGAGCCTGTTTCCTTCAGACGGGGTAGCTCAGCCGTTAGGACGCCTCGCAGACACCGAGCTCAACAAAGTGTTCCCTCCGTCGCTAAGAGAACCTGAGGCCGAGTGGGCCCAGGGGTCCAGGAGCCCAGCCACCGGGCGACGCGGACGTCAGGGCGGACTGGGCCTGCGGTGGGGGGCCCCTGGAACGCCGGGATCCGGGGAGGCGGACAGGTGCCGGCCTCCGGCCGAGAGTACCTGCTTCTCACCTTCTCCAACCTCAGCGTCATTTCAGGGGTGGAAGCGAGCCAGGAGTGTGGGCCAAATTGTTAAAAATAAGGGATTCATTAAAAAAGTGCAAAACAATAGAAAACTGTCTAACCCATTTTATTGGGCAGACACGGCCTCTTCTTTCTCCCCTTGCTACTGGTTACCTGTTTCTATTTTCTACCTCCTTCTGTTTTTGGTTTAGTGATTACCAGCTTTGAATTGTAACAAGCTTATCGACAAAGCCCAGTGACGTTATTTTTCTTAATATTTATTCAATCTTTTTTAGCAAATCTGTGAAAGGGCTACTTCCATTAATCTGCTTTCAGGAAAACAGCAGATATTTTATTTTATTTTATTTTATTTTATTTACATTTTTTGGATTGTTATGTTAGTCACCATACAGTACATCACTAGTTTTTGATATAATGTTCCATGAGCTGAGATGACCTTCAGCCAACAAATGGATAAAGAAGATGTTGTCCGTATATACAAGGGAATATTCCTCAGCCATCAGAAAGCATGAATACCCACCATTTACATCAACATGGATGGAACTGGAGGGGATTATGCTGAGTGAAATAAGTCAAGCAGAGAAAGTCAATTATCATACTGTTTCACTTACTTATGGAGCATAAGGAATAGCACGGAGGACATTAGGGGAAGGAAGGGGGAAATGAAGGGGGACAAATAAGAGGGGGCAATGAACCATGAGAGACTCTGGACTCTGGGAAACAAAGTGAGGGTTTTAGAGGGGAGGGGGTGGGGGATGGGTGAGCCCGGTGATGGGTATTAAGGAGGGCACGTATCGCATGGAGCACTGGGTGTCACACGCAGACAAAGCCAAGGGACATTAAACAGCATCTCTGCATGTCACCGGAAGCAAGAACACTTAAGCTTGAGACCTGCTTCCTTCCCAGCCTCCTGTTTTTGTTAATATATCAGCACCGTCTTGTTTTTAAACACTCTGCTTCTTTTATTTGTTTTTTAAGATATCATTGTTTACTTGGAATTACCAGTGTGTTCATGGCTTCCTCTCTTTAGGTTTTCTTGCAGGTTTCCTCCTTCCTGTTGGCTTTGATTTCCTACTTGTTGGAGTGTGTCCTTTCATGCAACTTTCAAAAAGGCTCCCTGGCAGTGGACAGTGAACTCTTTGGGTCTGCCTGAAACTCTCCGAAGGGTAGACTAACTGGATATAGAATTTCTAGGTTAAAAGTTATTTTCTTCCTATTTAAAAACTTATTGTATACCGAATTCCATCCTTCGTGCTGCTGATGTCTCCTCTCCATTTTACTCCCAGCTCTTTGGGCTTTGCCGACCTCCCCTCTGGCAAAGTTAAAGATCTTCCCTTAGTCTCTGGAGCTCTGCAGACACCGCGATTTTCTCTTGGCCACGGGCTTCAACAGTTTTACTGTAAAGAGTCCTCGTGCAGATTCGTTCTACTTATTTTGCACTTTTTTGGGCTTCTTCAATCTGAGTGCTCACATCTTTCTTCGCTCTTGAAAAACGGGCAGCCGTGTTTTCTCTGCTAAATAAAATTTTTAAACAGATGCAGAAGTTTGTCGTCCTGTCCTTGTCGGAGCAGACAGTCGCTCCGTCCCTCCCGCTCAGCGCACCTGCTGGCCGAGCCTCGTCTCCAGGTCGCTCTCTGGAAGGGACATCCGGCCTGTGACAAATCTGCCTGTGATTATTCTTCCCATGCTTTCCTCCTCCCTGCCCCCTTCTCATATCCCCTGGAACTTTTAACCCGTTTTGAAATCTCACTCACCTTTTTGTTACCTCTCTCTCCTGAGGGCTGACTTTGTCCTCGGCGGATCTGCCGGCTCCGACCTTGGATGGAGAACCCCCCGAGGGTTGTTCTCACTGGAGTCTCACGGGCCTCCTGGGTTCTCTGTCTGCACGTGCTCCCCGTTCCCATCACCAGCAGAAGCCTGCTGTGCACGCGCTGGCCATGGGCTCAGGCAGAAGTGCTCGCTCTCAGCCAGTGCATCCCACGCCCGGAGCACGGTGGGCGGGCGAGGGGAGGTCTCCAAGCAGGGCCGTCATCCTGTGGGGCCTCCTGTGACCGGCGTGGCTGTCCACGCCCGCATCGTGGCTGGTGGGACAGGAACAAACCCCTGCCTGCTGCACACCAGACAGAAAGCTCTGCTAATCTCCCGCCCCGGGTTCCTACAGCAGAGACAAGCGAGAACACGAAAGCCACACCCCACAGCGCCGGTTTGGGGTTCTCAGTTTTCCCGATCGCTGTCTCGGCTGCAGCTGCTTCATGGGGATCCCCTTTCATGCTCCCACAGGGCAAAGACTTAGCTGCTCCCGGGGAGTCTCCGGTGCTTGGCCTCAGGCCCCGGTTCCAGAGCCCTGGGGAGGCATTCGGCTCACACTCAGCCCTGCCCCCCGTGGGGTCCTTCTTCATTTCTGACCTTCTGGGTTTGGGCTCTGGCTGGTGGCCTTTGTTATGTGTCACCTCTGGCCTCCACATCCCCTCCAGTAGCTACACCACAAGCCTCAACAGTAAGGCCTCAAACAGTCTAATGAAAGAGGGAAACCTTCCCCTGAAAATTGTGCTCACCGCTGTGGGCCCTCACGGAGGGACCCGGGGTTAAGAATCTGTGTTAAAAAGGATACAGGTCTCACGAGATCTGAATCCCACTCCTGGGAGTAGATCCAAAGGAGGCGAAGTCACAGTCTCAAACAGGTATCTGCCCATCCACACTCACGGCACCACGATTCACGACGGCTGAGACAGGGAGCCACCCAAGCATCCATCGACGGAGAAACGGATGGAGAGAATGTGGTGTGTGTATATGCAGGAAATCCTGCCATTCGCAACAACACGGATGGTCCTCGAGGACGTCATGCTGCGTGAAGTGAGATAGAGAGAGACAGACGCCGTGCGAGGTGCTGTGCGTGTGGAACCAAAAAACCCAACTGGTAGAAACAGAGTTGGGTGGTGGTTACCAGGGGCAGAGGGACGAAGAAACAGGGAGATGTCGGCCAGAAAGTACCAACTTCCAGTCGTAAGATGGGCGTGTTCTGGGGCCGTAATGTGTGGCATGGTGATTATAGTTAATAATGCTGGGTTCTATACTTGAACGTTGCTGGGAGAGCAGATCTTAAATGTTCTCACTAAAGAAGAAATAAAGGAAGAAAGAAAGAAAGAAAGAAAGAAAGAAAGAAAGAAAGAAAGAAAGAAAGAAAGAAAGAAAGAAAGAAAAAGAGGAAGAGAGGGAGAGAAAGAGAAGAAGAGAGGGAGAGAGAGAGTGGAAGAGAGGAAGGAAGGAAGAGGGAGAGAGAAAAAGAAAGAAAGAGAGGGAAGGAGGAGGAGAAAGAAAGAAGAAAAGGAAGAAAGAAAGATGGAGGGAGAAAGAGAAAGAGAGGGAGAAAGAGAGGAAGAGAGGGAGACAGAGAGGAAGGAAGGAAGGAAGGAAGGAAGGGAGGGAGGGAGAGAGGTGATAATGTGAGGTTCTGAGCGTACCGGCTGACCTTATTGTAATAATTCCCAAATACACACGTATGTCACTGTCCTCACTGTGCACCTGCAGCTCGCACAGCGTTAATGTCAGTAAAGCCGGAGGAAAGAGTATTTGTCATCATGGCCAGATCCCTGCTGTCTGTCCTCTGTCGGCGAAGGTTTGGAAGGAGGCGAACAGCAGTGTGGCGCTGAGGTCCCTCTGTGGGTTTGTGCACACGCTCGCATGCGATGTACGCATAGAAGAAATTTGGGAAGCTTTCTCCCCGAGTGTTGGAATCCTCCTCCTCAGGGTTCTGTGATCGTGAGTGACTCAGTTCCTTCCAGCCGTGCAAATGCAGCTGCTGAGATTTTATTATAAACATCTGTTTGCTTCCCAACCCTTGTAAGCTGCCGTTGGAAACAAGGGACACTCTCAAGACAGGAACACAAGTCCCTTGCCGCGGGAACAGAATGGAATTTGCCCGACACACGGGGGCTCCTCTCGGGAAAGGTCCTAAATCCAGGCTGAGAATGGGGCGGGCACCCTCCCCTTGGAAGCTGTGTTCTGAGGTCAGTCCCGAGCCCCACTGGTAAGCCCGGCGCAGTCCCTTCCCGGGGACCCAGCACCCCTCCCCACACTCGGCCTCGATGCCTTGGCCTAATTCCAGAAAAACCAGTGCGAGGATCTGCCGTCATGGAAACAGCTTCCCAGAAAGTGGTGCACGTCCTCCGGGGCAGGTTCCCGAAGACCGGACCCCCTGCCTGCCGCGTAGCCGGCAGCTGTCCTCGGGGTCCCCCAGGGGACGGTTTGGCTGGAATCACTGCGGCACGTTCCAGGGGGCTGGGATACTTGCCCCTGGCGGCAGCCCCGTGGACACACACGCTCAGGCACATGGCACGGGGTAGGGTTCACACCGCGCCCCGAGGCTCCAGGGCGGACGGGGTCCCCGCTGCAGGGCCCGGCCAGGCTCCAGGCGATCCTACTCACCCGCTCGCTCGTGCATCTCCTCACCCATCTTCCGTGTCGAGAGTCTGAGGCTCCAGTCGCCCCCCGCACCCCAGACGGGGACGACCAGCCCATCGCTGGCCCATTGAGATTGAGAACGCTGACCCAGCGACAGGGCACGGCCATTAGGGCAGCGATCAGTCAGTAAACGGTCTGCTTGGCCGTCGAGAAGGGTCCTCCGAGGGCTAATTCCGCTTCTGTTAATGAGGGCTCTTTTGATGTCCTGGTGCCGCTTTTCTTGATGGATGACGGATTTATGATTCATGGAGGATTTTATTATGAATGTTGGCCTGATGGAAGATAAATTGGACACAGAATTTATTGGCCTAGTAAAGAATTAGATGTTCCCTCCCCCGTGGCTGTGAAGACAGAGGCAGGAATCTGTCCATTCATCCCGGAGTTTGTTCACTGAGCCCCGTTGCAGGAAGGAAGGAAGTGTGCACCCAGGAGGAGAAATGGAGCGAGGAAGCTGCCGGCGAGCGCGGCCCCGTCAGGGGAGGGGAGTGGCCAGGGAAGCTGGGGAAGCCCGCGCCTGTTTCTATGCCCTCCTCTCCCCTTTTTACTGGCTGTTACTGGACCTGCCAATATGACCCCACAGCTGGAACAGCGGGTGCCTTGTGGGGGGCCCCCGGAGAGAATGAGGAAAGAGAGCAAAACTGACGGATGCCTTCGGGGTCTCCTGCCCGCCCATTTCCCCAGGCTCCCTGCTCTCTCCTGGTTCGCTCTGTCTGTCTTTCAGTGACAATTTCCATAGCTCAATACTGAGATCCAGGGTTGGATTATTATCTGGTCTTCCCGACTTAAATACGAAGGTAAAACCAACCACGTGCTTAGTGGTTAGTGAGCGCTCCCTCTCCGACGGGCCGGGTCCTGGGGAGTCTCTCAGGTTCTCGCCCTCAGTCCTTGAAACGGTACCACCCGCTGGGAAGCATTGGTGCCGTCCCCACGATAACGATGCCCACGACGAGGCCCACCGTGGTCAGGAAGTGCCCCCGAGTTTACCGAGTGGACCCAGGCCACAGCTGGGATCTGAAGCTGCCTGGCTCCAAAGTCAAACCCCCACCTCCGTCTGTGTCCCTTGCGTGGCTGTCAAGAGTCAGACCCGTGTCGTTGCCCCCGTTGGGCTCCTGAGTGGCGTGTGTGCAGATTTTGTTCTTGAAGATTCTACAAGAATGCCTCGGGCAAGCGCTCATCACCCAACTTGCAGGAGTAATGTCATTGGGGCTCTTCGCCCCCAAGGCAGCTCCATGGGCACCAGTGTCCGCTGGACACACGGACGGCATCTCAGCCCCGCCGGCCGCCGGCAGCGGCGCAACTGGCTTTCCAGGACTATGTCCTTGTGACGGTGACCCGAGGGCTTTCGCTCTTCAATGACTCGGCTCAGATGATGGGGAAACACGATGGCCAACGTGACCCGGGACTTTCTAAATATGGCGGGGAGGCAGGGCCACGCTCTCTGCAGAACGAAGACCCTTCGTGGAAAGGGCGACAGCCCCTGAGATAAGCCAACCCCTCCTGCTGGTGTTATCCCCACAGAGCTTCCTCCCTCCCTTGCTCTCGAGTCTGTTCTCTTTCCGCCCCAACTAGGTGGCCTGCCCTACAATTCTGACCCGCGCTACCATCAGACCCCGCAGATTCAGCGCGGGACCCTCCCCCAGACGGCTCCGTTTCAAACGCAGCTGCACGTGGAGCCCCCAGACCACCTCGACTTCCGACCGATGGGCTGTGAGCTCCACGGCTGCTGAGACCCCTCCTCGGGTCTGGTCATTCACTCGAGAAAGAGCTCGGGAGAGCGCAGGCTAGTCTTATGATAAAGGATACGCAACGATGAGACCCACACAGAGAGGTCTGGGAGGGAGCACAGAGCTCCTGGGCTCTCTCCCCAGGGAGCTCGGGGCACGTCGCGGTGTCCACCAGCGAGGAAGGTCCCCGAGTCTGGGCGTCCGGAGGTGCGATTGGAATTTTCATGATGTACATACGATTGATTAAATCACCGGCCGTGGGATTGAGCCCAACCTCCAGGCCCTCTCCCCTCCTGGGGACCTGGCTGGCTCAGAGCCCCAGCCCTAGAACGCTGGCGAGCAGCCCCCATCCGGACCCTCCGGGGGGCCCTACCGGGAGCCAGTTCACCAGCGTGACAAAGACACTCCTATCACTGAGGTCGCGCCAAAGCTTTCTGAAGCTCACCGAACATATTCTGCATTTTTAAATTGTGGCCGAAGGAGCCCAGAGGGCAAATCAGAGCCATTGTCAACGACGCAGGGCCGATCCCCGCCGAGCCAAGGTCGTCGCTTCCTGGCGTGATTCTGTGTGCAATGAAACCCAGAAAGGGCTTGTCGGCCCCCGCGCCCTTCTGGTTCTGTTTCCTTCCTTGTTGACGTTTCAATTCACTGGCTTAAATAAACTCTGCTTACAGGGACAAAAGGGCATTGACGAGACGTCGTCTCCCTCCGCGTTCATCTACGCGGGGAGATGTGTACAGATGCAGAACAAACGTGTGCTAAGCGAGGCTGAACCCACAACACCCCTTCCCGCCATCTGTCTCCGCCGCCGGCTGCTGGTGGCTGCGGGCTCTTGCGGACCAGGTCCTGGGGCTCTAAGGTGTCCACATGCATCTTCTTGGCCGGGTGGGCCGGCACCAGGGAGCCCCGAGCCCGACCCAGCGGCTCCGTCGGCTCGGGCACCCTAACAAAATGCCACAGACCCAGCGGCTTATGCAGCCCTCATTCATTGCTCACCTTTCCAGGGACTGGGCTGTCCTGGATCAAGGTGCCGGCGGATTCGCATCCTGGTGAGAACTTGCAGAAGGCCACCTTCTTATGGGGTCCTGCCGTGGTGCCGACAGAGAGAGAGAGCTCATAAGGGCACCGATCCTACCGGATCGGAGCCTCACTCTTGGGACCTCAGTTTACCTTAATTACTTCCTGGAGACCCAGCTCCAAATCCAGCCACACGGAGGGTGAGGGCTTATCTTTGCAGCAGTGGGGGAGACACGATCAGTCCACAACACTAGGATTTTGTGGGCGTGGTACCAGGACACACTTCCGATATTATTTTTTACTGCCCTAAGAGAAAACTTGCTTTTGCCCCCTCCTCTCATTACTCGGACATCAGATGAGGGGGTGGGTTTTCCCACACCAGGAAACTCTCCGAATCTCAGGGGACGCTGGTCTTGGCCAACTCACACACAGGCCCCCGTGTGCACACAGTCTCGCACTAAAGCTACGAGAACACGTCTTTCTGCCTCGATGTGCATTATTTCCACATGAAGCTTGAGGGGCTGCTTTAGTTTAGAACATAATTTACATAGCCTTTCTCATTTTCAAAAAGAGGGGAAAAAATCTGCAACACATTTTGGCTAAAAAATACATGAGAATCTTCTAAGGCTTTTTAAGCACCCAGAACATAAAAGGGAAATTGTCCCGACCAAGGCGCGGTGGCTCATTCGGCCAATAATACCTACGATATTGCATTCCAGAAATGTGAGTGCCTGCATGGGCAATCTCATCAACAGGCACAACTTTGAATAAAACACTTTGTTATTAAATAAAACCTCCTCACAGACACGGACCGTAAGGGCTCGCCGGGTCAGTCATTTGGGTTTGAAATCTCCTTTAATATGAATTTCCAGAGGATATTACAAAGGATCTACATGGGCAATAAAACATTGTGCGAAGCAGCTAAAGGTGCATTTCTGCGATGGTCTCCTTAAATGTCCATAAATCCATATGCATGAGGCACAGCGAACGCGCTTGCGTCTTCCGCAGTCTGGAAAGCAGGTTTTGGGGGGATGCGGCAACAAGCCTCCTCGTCTTCACTGCGGAGCCAGCCACCCAACCAGAGCCCAGCTCGAAAACAAGCAGCCCTCGTGCTGCGAGCTAGAGGCCCAGGGTCCCTGGGCACAGCAGACGGCCCCTCTGACCTTCTAGAAGGACGCGGCCCTGAGGCCTCGGGGGCCCCGGTCAGCCCACCACTAGGGACTGGGTGTGTTCCTCGTTTCCACCTTCTCCTCGCCCGAGCTCCAGAGAGAGGCCAGACTGCCCGTTGAGTGTGGCTGCCTCTTCCCAGCCTAGCGCCTTCCGCACCCTTGGCAATCACGAGGGCCCCTCCAGATACGCATACGTGATCTTTTAAGGGATGGGGTGTATGGTGTGTGAGGGTTCTGTGGCTGCCGTGACAACCACAGGCCTGTGGCTTGAAACGACACAGATCAGGAGGCCAAAGCCCAGACTCCAGGGACTGGCAGAGTGACTCTGCCCGGGGAGCCTCTCTCGGCTGCTGGAGAGCCTTGGCGGTCCCTGGTTATAAATGCGTGCCGGCAACTCCCCGCCACCACCCTCACACGGCCGTCTTCCCTCGGAGGGTCTCTCTCCTCTTACAAGGTCACCAGTCACAATGGATTAGCCGTCCCTACTCCAGCATGACCTCGTTTTAACTAACGGCATCTGCAGTGACTGTACGTCCAAGTACTATTGCACTCGGAGGTCCTGGGGCTTACGACGGCAATGTACCTTCTTGGGGGACACAATGCAACCCACAACAGATGGCTCTCTACTCTTGGTCGCTGTCCAGCCTGCAACCAGCCTCCCAGAACCCGAGGTCCATGGATTCAACTCGCCCACAGTAACTAAGCATCCGCCGGGCACGGCGCAGAGCTCAGGGAGCTCATGGGGAGTGAACCGCGCGTGTGCCCCTGCGGGAGGCAGCGCCAGACAGGGGTGAGGATGGAGGGGTGGGGGAGAGGGATGGAGGGGCTTGGTATGGAGCTTGAGGCCAGGAGGCAACGGGGGCTTGGCCTCAGCCAGAGGGCACAAAATGGAATCAGGAGACCCTGAGGCAGACGGAGTCAACGGGAGCAAGAGGGCCCACGAACACTCAGCACGGCCGGAGTGCATGGGCTCTCCAGCCAGTAGGAGGGAGGAAAATACTCCCCAGGGCTGCAGAGGCTGAGCGAAGCCCCCCCCACCAAGCCCTGCTGGTGGGGACAGACGTCAGCGAAGACTTCCAAGAAGGCCCTTTAGCAGGAGGCTCTCCTCTGTCGAGCCGCCGCGGACGACATGTCCTAAACCTCCCATCACACCTGCGTCGCACGCGGAGGGCCCTCGCGGCGGCCGCAGGGTCATGATTGGTCACCTACGCAGTCAGCAGCTGAAAAATTCCGGGGGGCCCGTATTTAAATTATGGTTCAAAAACTACGTAACTAGTGGGACAATGGCTACAGCGTGATATTAGCTGAGAAACCCTAGAGTGAAACTACACCTCGGCGTGTTTCCAATCCGTGGGGAAGTGGACGCAACGGAAGGTCATGCAGAAAATGCTGAGGACGACACTGTCGATGGTGTGACCCCAACTGAAAGTCTTTGGGTGCGAATAGGAGTTACGCGGGGGCGCGTACGTTTGGGAAACGGAGTGAAACAGAATACACCGAATCGCTAACGGTGATTGTTTCTGGTCAGTGGTGTTTTGGGTCATATTTAGAAGTTCGCTTTTTTGTTTTTACATATTTGTGACATGGCCTCGTGGAGGAAACCGAGGGCGACACAGAAAAACATGTACTCTCCTAGAACATTTGAGAGTGACGCAGAGCCCTGGACCTCTTCTTGCTCAGACGGCGTCGCTGAGTCTTACTTGCTGAGGTTTCCTCTGGGAGCCAGCCTCCCCACGTCTGCTCTGGGAGATGGGTCTTCTGCTCCGGGGATGGACGCTGGCTGCCGAAACAGCGCCGTCCAGGGATGGCCTTACGGGATCCAACAGCTTCTCGCTGCCGCTCGGCGGGAGCCCCTCGGGCTATCGCCGGCACCTGCCCAGGTGAGCAGGCGTGGAAGGGAAGGAAGTTTGGAATGAAGGGTGAGAACAGCAAAGGGGCAGGTTGAGTGCGTGCGTGTGTGTTTGTGTGCGTGTGGGAAGGGGTTGTGAACCAGGACTGAGTCCCGGCTGATTCATCTGGACATAAGGAGGACGACTCCTATCTCCGGGGACCATCCGTCGGGCCATTTTCACCGGTACTTAATCCCCCTCAGAGCAAAGCAAATATTTTAGCATTTTCTGTATATATATTTTAAGGGTCTGGCTTGAAAACCCAGAAGCCAGGAAACCTGAGCTCAGGCTGAAATTCTCTCTGCAAGCAGGTCTGGGGCAGTGCAAATAGCATGAATTATACCCACCATTACCTCAAGACACGCTGCTCCGAGTTGGCATAAAATTGCCCATTTCCTGGGGTGATATAAGAGGTCTTATTCTCGACGCTCGGTCGATATCGGGAGCTACTATTTCGTGCCTGACACATTGGTCATTTTAATCACCCTGGCCTCCGTATCTGGGCCGTGCCCCACTCTGCTGTGGCCATATTTCTGACTCTGTCTGCAGTTTCCACCGCCTGGGTCCTTTGGAGGGGCTCATACCATCCAGGAAAGTCGAGGGCCTCGTCCCTCCGGGGCATGTCAAGAAATGGAGGAAACTTTATAAGCAGACAGAATAAATCACAGCACGGTCAGGTGGCGAGGCCTTGGAAGCTATAACCGGGGAGGGAACAAGCTGGCTCGGAGCACCTCCCCTTCGTGTGTGTGTGTGTGTGTGTGTGTGTGTGTGCACGCGCGCGTGCTCATGCAGGTGCGTGCGTGTGCGGCTGGGCGTGCATCCACACTCCGCCCCGGCACACAAACGCTGCTCCCCTCCCGATTTCCAAGGAGCTCAGTTCACCTCCCTCCCCACCGAGGGAGAGGACTGGGTGCCGGTCCCCCTTATGGTCCTTCCCACAGCCCGCTCTGCTCTAACGCTGGCTTTGCAAACAGGGCTTATTTCCAGCCGCTTAGAGAGTAATCGGAGCAGGATGCGGCCCCGAATTTCGGGTTTGCTTACGTGCGATCTTGTCTGGAAGAGACAGAGGGATGAGGACATGCCGCGCTCCGCCCCCAGCTGAGCAGAGCCGTTTGGGAACGCAGTCCAGCATCCAGGTCCGCTCCGTGCACCGCGTGTGCTGGGAGACGCGCCCGCCCGGGGCAGCTGGCACGCCTGCCCGGGTGACTTCCGACAGCCTTCCTCCGCCCCCACAGTAACTCAGGAGCTGCCGCCGCGCTCCACCCACGGCCCCGGGCCCCCGCGGGGCTCCTCCAAGGTGCGAGCTGCACCGGGCTGTGGCATCGGTGTATTTTCCAGCCACAGAAGAGCGCGCTCTCGTGCCCTATCGCACGGGTCCCTCTCCAGGTTCCTGACTGTCGCCCCGACCCCATTCCCCACGAGCCCTGTGGGGTTAGCACTCCCTTCTGCCTAAGCCCCGACGGTTAGGATCACAGATGTCACCCTCCCAGCAGGACTGACCACACTGGCATAATTCCTCGACTCCGGAGAGGTTGCAGGCAAAATCTGAACGCCTTGTGGCATTTCACGCCCCGGGAGGACGCGGGGACTGTGCCGGAGAGACGCGGGCCAGAGCAGAACGGCCGGGACCTCTCCGGAGGATGGAGAGGAATGGCTTGTAGCCGAGGCTCGGGGGTTGCTTGTGTGGGGGGCTGAGGAATCCCACCAATGGCTCCCACGTCCTAATCCCTGGAATCTGTGAGTGTGCTCTTATGGCAAAAGGAACTTGTCAGATGTGACCACGTTAAGGATCGGGAGACGGGGAGATCACCGTGGGTGATCTGGGTGGACACTAAATGTCATCCGAGGGCCCGTGTGGACAGAGTGGGCGAAGAATTGACCAGAGAAGGAGCAATGTGACCCTGAAGCCGGATGCCGCGGGGCCGGCTTTGAGGAGGGGGGGTGAGGTCACAAGCTCGGAGAGCAGCTGGACGAGGCATGGACCCGCTTCTCCCCTGCAGCCTCTGGAGGGACCGCGCCCTGCTGACACCTTGATTTTGGCCGCGTGGCAGTGGTTTTGGGTTTATTTTTGGATTTATGACCTCCAGAACTCCAAGAGAATAAATGTGTTGTTTTGGGGGAGTCTATGACAGCAGCCACGGGAAACTAATAGACAAGCTTTTCGGATGAGGGGCAGTTTTGGGAACAGCCTGAGGCTGGAGGCAGGAGGGCAGCCCTCGCCCTGGACGGTTTGCTCGGTTTCTCTGCTTCTCGGGGGGGGGTCCCCGCGGCAGAACGGCTTTGGCGGGAGCTGAAACTGCTCTGTGACAGTCAGGGGTCTCCGGGTTGCTTGGAGGATTCTATGAAAAATGTCACTGAATAGCACCCCCGTGTCTGACCCGGAGAAGGCGGGTGGCATGTGGGTTTTTCCCTCCCTCTTCAAAGACCCCCCTAACCCTGACTCCCACTCAGCCCCTCGCCCCAGTCCACAGCCTGCAGCTCGGTGCCATGGATTTTTCCTGAACCAGCCCCCACTCCGGGGCTGGACCCTCCTCCCAGCGGGGGACCCTCCAGGCCCCCAGCCCCCACCCGGCCCCTTCCCACCGCAGCCCCGCCGGCCGGCTGGCCGTTCCTCAGTGACACCGTGACTGTAAGCCAGAGAAGTGCTTCAGGGTGCGGTTTGCAGGAGAGACGTTACCCAAGATGAGGCCCGATGGCACTGGGCTGCTTTTCCCAGCGTCCATCTTCCAAATGCCATTAATCAACTGTGCGGCCCTCGGAGGAGGACACACTCACACCGGCTCGGGCTGCCATTAACGGCGGCCTCATCGCCACCGGCCCGGCTACTTTCGGGGCTGCGGCTCAGGCTCCACTTCTGTTCTATCTAATCTGGGGGGTGTGCGGGTTTGGGGTGGGGGTGGGGGTCCTGTGCCCCTGAGCTCTGCCCCGGAACGTTCAAAGCACTTGGCTTCCCTGCCTCCTGGGTGATTTTGGAGCTGGGGGTGGGGGGCACGGCTGCGACACAGATGTCCTTGGTGGGGAACAAGGTCCGTCCTGCGCAGACAGCGAGGGACAGGTCACGGTTCTCGTGGAAAGTGTGGCCTGCAAGCTGGACACCCTCAGCAGTGCTGATCATGCTGGGGCGGGGGGCTGGGCTCCAGGAAGAGCACAGGGTCCTGACCGATCAATCCCAATCAATTGACCCTTTACCCTTAACCCATTATCAACTGACCCTTTATCTGCGGAGATAAGGCACGCTCTTTCTGACCCAGTGCTCTCTGTCTGGAGGGGAGGCAGCTGTGCCCACAGATAAACCACCAGGAAATTGTCCCTCAGCGAAGGGACAGCTGTCCTGTATCCAGGTCCTTGCGAAGACCCTCACGTGTAGGGAACCCTGGTGATTTCTCGCTCTTGAACCACACGCTCGCTGGGCAAGAAGGACCCAGCCAGACGCATCCTTGCCGCGGTGGTCTCAGTGCTTCCAGGGTGAGGACCACGGAATCAGCTGATAAAAAAAAAGAAAGAGGCAGAGAAATTTGACTTATTATTATGTCTAGTTTGTGTGGTCACTCCGGGTGTAGAACCGCCCGAGTTCAAGGGTCCCGTGTCCTTGCAAGCACCGTGTAAAGGTGGCTGTAAGACGCGGCGCGGGGAGGAGAGACCATCCCAAGCCCCGGAAGGAGAAGGGAGGAAGCAGCTCCCCGGTGACGTGCTCAGACCGCGGACTTGGGAGCTCATTTCCCAGGACAGACTCACACCAGGATTCCAGGAGCCCCGTGACCCGCCTGGCCAGACAGCAAGCGGCTAGATCCTGGGGCACCGATGGGGCCACCTGCCAGGTCAGGTCCGGAGAAGATGACCTGGGAAATGTAAGCGGGGGAGGGGAAGCAGCGACTCCTACTCACGGGTGTGTAATCCTCCATGGTGACACCCGTGTCACTGAAGAAGCAGAGAGTTCATTGCTGCAGCGTCATCGGAAGAGGTAACTATTCTGGGTGACCACAGATTTTTTTGCATGTTCTCGCTGGGACATGCGTGCGTGGGGGACCTGGCCACGTACACTTGGGTACGTGGGGCCAAATGCAAAGAGGTGAGTAAGGTCGGGATGGCCTGAGGCCAGAGCCTTGGGGGGCAGCGGGGAGGGGGGAAAAGAGCAAGAAAGGAATCAGAACAGGGTTTCTGGAAGGACCGACGTCTGAGCTGAGGGTAGAGAACAGTCGGGGTGAAGAAAGAGGGAGACCCCACACCCCAAGGAGACCCGTGGGGTCCTGCCTCAGCCTGCAGGGTGCACGGGGCTCATGAGGGGGGCGTGGGGTGCCTCTGTGCACGAGGGTGATGGACAGAACCTGCCACAGCCTCTCCACACTCCACATGCCCCACGCGATGTGCAAATCCTTCTCCTGCCACACCACCGAAAATCACGCCCATGGAGACCCTCTCTGAAACGGCCCCGGAAGGTCATCTGGGCTCCCATGCGCCACACCCTTGTGGGAATGGAGCAGGTGGGCATCTTTCAAGTTCAGGAGATGAGAAGCTGCATCTGGAAGGTGGTGGGGCTGGACCGGGGTGGGACGCGGGCCGGCGGGGGTAGGGGGGCCCGAGGAAGGAGGAGTGTGGCAGGGGTGTTGCTGGGGGGTGGGGGAGTGGGGACTGAAGGCTGGCAGGAGCAGGAGACTCAGTGGCCTGCCATCAAGCAGTGAAGGGTCACCTCGCCACACTGGCTGCTGGCAAAGTTCACTTTTAAACATCAAGACCCACCCACCCCCCAAAAGGAGGACAAGGTGCAGCTGCTTCGCTGTGGCATTTCAGTCCCCAAGAAGGACAAAGGAGCAGAGGGCGGGGCTGCCAGGTGCTCCCCCACGCCACAATGTCCCCACTCAGGGAAAGCCCACCGGTGACCTGCGGCTGGCTCACCTGTCCACGGCCCTGGGGCTAAAGGCCGAGGTGGAAATCTTGACACTTGTTCCTGTCTGTATCCAGACGTGGTGGTCTTTTCCTCTGATCTGCTCGTGGGGAGCAAAGTAATAACCTCAAATGTCCATCGTATAAGAAAAGTTACCCCTCTGAACCACAGGATCCTTTTCCCGGTGGGAATCTGACGCAGCGGGCGGGTCCCGCCGGCTCCCAGGACCTCCCCGTCCCACCTGGCCGTGGGCCGAATGTTCCTGTCCCCAAACCCGACCTCCGGTGCAGTGGTGCTCGGAGGTGATTAGACCACAGTGGTGGGTCCCTCGTGAAAAGGGTTCGTGCCCTTATGACGGGGACCCCAGGGAGCTCCCTCGTCCTTTCCGCCCTGTGAGGACACGTCCTCCCTGCACTTGGCCTTGCACAGACTCCAGTCGCTTCTAAGCCCCCGTCCGCGGCACTCTGTCCCGGCCGGTGGAGACGCACTTGCCGGCTACACACGAGGCTGGTTCCTGGGCTGCCCTCGGTGCAGGAGGAAGGGAGCTCATGAGCTGAGCTCCGATCCCAAGGGGACAGACCGACGGAAGCCATGATCCGGGGGTCCCTCCAGAGTCTTCGGGAGGATCTGATTTTTATTTTCTGCGGAGCAGGAAGGCTTTCGCTCTGTTCTGTTTGTGCAGCAGTGGGGTGGGGGGGATGGTGATGTCAGCGGCTGGCTGGGCTTTGGGCAGTGGGGACCACCTGGCATTGGCCATCCACATCGTATTCTGATCGGTGTCGTGCCAGGTCCTCAAGCAGGGGTGGCCAGGCGTGCACGTGCGTGGGGAGTGTGTGAACACATGTGCGCCCACTTGTGGCACCAACCGCCTGCAACAAACTTTGTGACTGGTCTCCTGCCTGTGACGTTGGCCTTGGGGCTTCAGAGCTGCTTTCCTTTCCTAGGGCCCTGCCCCCGAGGAGGAGGAGGAGGAGGAGCACAGAAGTAAATGGGGAGCACTATAGGGAACGAGGACAGGCTGCTCTCCCCGCTCTCCGCTAAGCAGAGACTTTTCACCTCCGAGACTCGGCTACGGGTGGCGTCCACTCAGCATCTCTCGCCTGTGTCCAGAAAACACACACGTGGCTCCTCCAGCCTCCCCAAACCAGGGGAACCGTGCTCAGAGCAATAAAGGACAGCACTTTGTCCGACGGGGAGGAAATCCAGCCGCCCTGCCCGCCTTCCGCCTCCCCCACTCCATCCGGCGGGAAAACCACCGGGCTCAGCCGTGAGCTCCGGATTACGGGCGTGAGCCTTTGCTTGTTTGTTTGTTTGTTTATTTTGCTTCCCGGAGAAGGGAAACCACCCCGAGACGCAATTTAACTTGTAATCCTATTTGTTGTGGAGTAGCTTGAGCAATGATTGTATTTGATGTGGGGTTGAAATTCAGAGAGAGATAAATGGCCTAATTTGAATCAATATTAATTCAGTGCGATGTACTTTTAACTTCACTTCACAGCAAATGAAGTCGCTCTGCTCAGGACTCGTTTGGAAACTTTTCCGCGCTCAGAACGCAGGCCCCAGGCTGATGGCCGCGGCGCCATCCGACGAGGACAGGATCTGGGAGCTCGATTCCGCCTGCCTCATTCTGCTGAGACAGCTCTCCCCAAAAGGAAGCGGGGTTTGGGGCTTGGGGCAGAGAGAGAAGACAGCCGCTGACGCCGGAGGCTGCCGGACGCGACCGTGGCCGTGTTTCCCGCCGGGGAAATGCGCTCTGCGTGTTGTGTGGGTTTCCCCGAGCGGCGGCGACAGCGCCCCATCCATGGCCCCTTCAAGCCCAGCTCCACCGTCTCGCAGATCTGGAGGCTGGAGTCCGAGATCCATGTGGGCCGGGCGGGCTCTCCTGAGGCCTCCCCTCTTTGGTGTGCAGGCGGGCCTCTCCCTGCCGGGTCCCCACGCGGTCGTCCCTCCGCCTGTGTCTGTGTCCTAACCTCCTCTTCCTACAACGACAACCAGATTGGATCAGGATCCGCCCTAGCGACCTCATTTTCCTTTTATTTTTTTCAAAAGATTTATTTATTTATTTAAGAGAGAGAGAGAGAGAGAGAGAGAGAGAGCGCGAGCCTGAGCAGGGGAAGGGGCAGAGGGAGACGGAGAATCCTCAGGCCAACCTAGTGCTGAGCACAGAGCCCGGTGAGGGGCTCGATCCCACAACCCTGAAATCGTGACCTGAGCTGAAATCCAGAGTTGGGCCCTTAACGGACTGCGCCCCCCAGGTGCCCTGACCTCATTTTCCTGTAATCACCTCTGCAAGGATCCTGTCTCCAAATACAGCGATGTTCTGAGGTGCTGGGAGTAGGGACTTGAATATAGGAATTTGGGGAGGGGCGGTGGCCCAACTCCCTAGGCTCTCCTCCTCCTCCAGCAGAAGGGAGATGGATGTGGGGTCCGACGACACTCCCACGTGCAAGAACTTACTTGGAGCGACTCACAGAACCGGGTGCAGACCCAGATTCTCCCTCCGACGGCCGCACCCCTGTGCACGGCCCACACGGCGACCCCGCACAGCCGGGCAGGATAGAGGACACCGTGTGGGGGCCGCAGGGAGAGGCCGCGGGGCACACGGGGACATTCGCCCTCCTGATAGTCTCTCAAGCCGCAGGGCCTCCCTGGGCACCAGGATGAGCTCGCGACCTTCCCGCCGCCCACACTTACCCGCCTGCCTGCATCGCTTTTCCCCTCCGTCCCCCGCCCTGTTTAACTTCACAAATAACCCATGTCCCTGCCTTGTTAACCATTAGGTTGTAAGCTCAGGGGGGCAGGGGACTTGGGGTTTCCTCCGTCTGTGTCGCCCCGCAGGGGCAGGCACAAGGCAGGCACTCAGGGGTCGCTGCGGCTCAGCCAGGCCCACCGCGAGGAAATATGTTCTGATCTACATCCCATTGGTGAGTGGGAAAATATGATTTTTAAATACAGATGCTCAGTTTATAGCCAACTTTATTGGAATATTTCTGTTCAGTAAATTAATTTGCATCACATAGCATTTTAGTGGTGGGATATGATTTCTGAGAATACTCAGAATTCCGTGGGCGGTCTCCTATTTGCTTAGCTACACGTATATGTCCACATTTTTCTCTTGATGGGGGAGGATAGTTCTAATCAAATCTTGGCAACGTACAGATAAAAACATTCGTTTAATTGGACTCCATCAGCCATCGCGTAAAGGTTTGGGATTTGACTGGCGATTCGGGGCAAGTCTGGGGTCCTCTGCTGTCTCACCCCGGTTGATTTGTCCAATTCTAATTGGCATCGGGAGAATTACAGCCCTCAAAGGGTCTGATGAGAGGATATAAACCATTTCCTCCTGATACTTTATGCCGAAAGTTGATGGTGCAAAATTTAAGCTCCCCGAAGCCTGACAACTTGTTTGCAATAAATTCTAGGAGGAGAAAATAATGACTCTGGGACGTCGCCTCCCTCCATATGAGGATTATCGCTTTACTCTTTCCAAACCTCGGCTACGGGGATGCACGCCCGCGGTCAGGGCTGGTTGCGTGGGCATTTCCTGGACCGAGAACAAGGTCCCAGCGCCCTTGCTTCTAATCTGGAACTGACGTTAACGGACTCATCCCCTGGGGACCCACCTCGGTTGCTGCCCAGGATCAGTGCACGGACACGCCCTCATTCCCGTCGCTCCTAACGGAGAGAGGCAGGGAACTCTGAGGACGTGTTATCATTTGCAGCCACGGGATAGAGTCTCTGTGACCACATCACTGTATTGGCAGGCAACCCGTAGATAATGGGTTTTCTAAATTATGCCATACAATTGGTATTTTCACATTTTTTTCAAATGCAATTTCAAAATTAAATTAGGCCGGATGTGTACAGGACTGTGGTGGACGGTATTCAATGTGGACAGCAGCCGGCTTCTCCGTCCGCATAGAAGGGAGAGAAAACCAATTAACTTCCTAGAGCTGCAGGGCTGGGTCTGTGTGTGCCGATCGGCCCACCCGCCTCCCTGCTCACCACGACCCTGCCTTTCTCAAGGGTGCTGTGGCATCCGCGGGCTTCCGAGTAAATCCGTTCTCCACTGTTTGCATGTGGCAGGAGAGAAGGGACAGATGACAGGTGAAGTTAGGGTAGGTGGACAGCCATTTGGGTCCCACTGATCTCTTCCCCTTTCCCACAACCCTGGACTTAGGCATGAGTCTAGATTACTGCTCAGTCCACTAAAGCCGCACTTCACACTATAAGGTTTTCCTTATTGGCTAAGGTTTCGCATTAGACAATTCATCTCTACCACGAGGCAGTGTGTTTCCTCAAACCTCCAGGCATTGTCTCCTCGGGTGACCCTCATCCACATACTAATGTATCATTATTCTGGGCACATAGTAGGACCTTCGTGCATTCAAGGTCATTCCATGAACAGCCCATGAGCTCTGGCTCTGCAGACAGATGTGCTAGGCTCTGCGGGGGACACA
>CM052900.1:163389155-163428323 GCA_028534135.1 Potos flavus | reverse complement strand
CAGGATAGAGTACCCAGCACAGGATAAAGTACCCAGCACAGGCAGAATACCTTGCATAGGGCAGAGTACCTAGCATAGGCAGAGTACCCAGGACAGGATAGTTACCCAGCACAAACAGAATACCCAGCACAGGGCAAAGTACTGAGCAGAGGGCCAAATGTTGTAAGAGCTGTGGGAGCATTCCAGACACTTTTCCCTTTTTCTTTTGAAATTTCTTACCATAATCTGCCAAAGAGATAACATTTTTTGAAAGTAAAATTCATATAACCTAATAGTCTCCATTTCAATCATCTCAGTGCAGAGCGCAGCGGCTGCTCCTAGAACACTTGCGAGGCTGTGCAACCATCACCATCAATTCCCGAGCATTTCATCTCCCCAGAAAGAAAACCGGTGCCCATTACCATCACTGTGCATTCTCCTCTCTCCCAGAACCTGCAAGCCTAGTCCCTTGTCTGTATGAATCCGTCTGTTTTGGACATTTTCTCTAAACCATCACACAGTCTGTGTCCTGCAGGGTCTGGTTTCTCCCACTCAGCAGGATGTCCCCAGGGCTCACCGTGCGGCACCACGTGTCTGTGCTTCCTTCCTTCTCACGCCCGAACGACGTTCCAGCACATGGACCCAGCACATTTCGGTTACTCATGACATAGTCCTGGACGTTCTGGTGGCTCCCGTATTTGGCTATTGTGAAGGTACAACTATGAGCACGCGTGCACACGTTTCTCTTTGAAGATGTTTTTGGGTCTTGAGCATGGACCTGGGAGTAGGTCACGCAGCAATTTTATGTTTAGCTTTTTAAGGAACTGCCAGCTCTTCAATGTACTGAAGGTGTCAGTCTCTCCAATAGCCTGGCCGTCGTTGGTTAGTTTCTAAACCTTTAAAAATCATTATAGTTGTCCTCTTGAGTAAGAGAGAGAGAGAGAGAGCATTCTTAATGGGGATTTTCCTTCCTTCCTCTCAGCTCCTCATACCTGATCTGTGACACACCAAGACTGGCCCGGCTTGGTCCAGAGATGGGTCAGGGGACAGGAATGGGGCCGAGACAGCTGGCGGACTGAAGACTGCTCGGTTCTGGGCAGAGCAGCAGGTGCAGCGAGCTCACAGCACATCCGAGAGCAGCCACCCAGTCCGGTGCTTCCTCCCCAAGCTCTGGGCAGAGAACACGGCAGGCGCGGTGACCCAGGGCAGCCCTGCCCTTATGGCCTTGCTTAGATTTCACCCCAGCAGGGGATGGAAGGCGTACAGGGGGTGCTCAGAAGGCAGGTGTGACTCCTGAAGACTGTGGTCTGCAAGCCAAGGAGAGAGACCTCAGGCGGGGCCAACGCTACTGACAGCTCTCTGAGAAAATCACTCTCTGTTGTAGAAGCATCCCTTCCACGGTACCGTGGGATGGCAGCCTCAGAAAACCCATTCAGCATGTCACACGGAGGGATTGCTTTCCCCTGGGTCCCTACAGTGAGCCATGTAGTCCTTTCATCTAGTCCCCCAGGAGGGAGCTGCCCAGGGGCAGCAAGATTGGTGGAGGGTGAGTGGGGAGGGCATGTGGACTGTTCTGACATCCTATTGTGGGGATTGGAATTATTTACTTGAAAGTGGCACCACCGTCTGCTCTTTTCAACATGTCCTCCCATGGCCAATGGCCAAATGCAATCTAGCTTTGATCCCACTCTTATCTCTATCATTTACTCTGAAGACACTGCCTGGGAGGACAAGGGAGGCTCTACTCTGCTTTACAGGGAGGGAGCTGGAGCCCAGAGTGGCCGCCGAGCATCCTTCGGCAAGTCTGGAGTGAGCTTGGAGAGGAGAGGCTGTGTCCTGAGCCACTCAGCCAGCAAGAACCCAGGAGTGTGGGGAGGAAGGCAGGCAGAACCCTCCTCCCAAGTCTGAGCCATAAGCTACGCCCTGCTGACTTGAAGAGCAGCTGAGATTTTTGCACAGGTTGCTAAGGCCAGAGTGAGTCTTAGTCCCAGACTTCATTCATGGTGCTGGACCAGAGGGAACTAGGAAAGTGCATTCCTAGAGAGAACGGAGAGGGTGCTCCCTTCCTCCCACTGCTCCCTCACCGTGTGCACATGCACCACGCTGCACGTCTGCTTTCCAAACTGGGTTCTTCTCAAGGGCTGGTGTCGGTTGTCCTGTTGACAGAAGTGATGCGAACATGGCGGTGTGTTGGGTGGAATTCCATTATAACTACATTTATTTTCCTTACTGACCAAAGGGATGAGGACCCCTGTTCTGTTCGTGTTTTAGTCCATCTAGTGCCTAGGTCTTTTTGCAGCGCACAGTAGGTAGATTACAAGAGTGTGCATAATTGAGTTCAGTTGACTGAAACTGTTTCCACTGCCCGTTGGCGGCACCAAGGGACCCCCACGCTCAGAGTGGCAAGAAGCAGGAATGCAGAGGACTGGTTCTAGAAGATCAGATTGCCTGTCCATGGGACTGCTGCTCCATACATCATTCTTCTTCTTCTTCCCCTTTCCTTCTGTAATATGTTGGCTTGGTCTAACACGGTCCTACCGCTGCCTCACTTCCAGCGGTAATGGATTCTGGAACAGCCATTCTGTTCTGTATTAAACACAGCACTTATCCTTCTAAAAAATGGGCAAGGACTTTGAACATTGATTTCTACCTTCAGGCTAAGGTTGTTTCTTTCGGGAAACGGTGGTAGAATAAAGGATGTTTTGATCTGTTTTGCATTTGCCTGAAAAAATAAAAATCACACCCAACCCTTGGCAGCTCCTCCATTACTCTTACCCTCTCCTTTCATTAGGTTGATGCACACATGGAGAAAGGCACTTTGCTCTGCAATGCATTCCCCTTGTTCTGGAAAGGACGTGGGAAGGAGGGCGCCCGGATCCTTTATGATCACGGCATGTCGGGAAGGAGGAAGGCACAGCTGTGAAACACGCAGACCCAGTGGGGATTCCCCATCTGTTGGTCCCGACCGTGGGACCTCAGCTAGGTACCTGAGGTCTTCCCGGCCTTCTGTTTATCATAGACAAAGCAGGCAGTGTGTCGGAACCTGCCCAGCAAGGCTGCTGTGGCACTCACGCGAGACCACGTTTACACAAGTACCTGGAACAGAGCAATAGTCTTTCTAGCTGTTGTTGACGTCAGTCTTGCTAGGCTTTGAGACACTTAGGGAGAGCTAAGAGGCCAGTGTAGTTGAGGTTTCTGGCTATGCCAGACGTTCAGGGTGCAAGAGGAAGGTTGCCGGCCATGCCTGGGAAAAGCTTTTGGGCTCATTAAAATGAGTTGATGTGAAACACAGGGAAAGTCCCCTGGCCATTGTCCCAGTTAAGCAGACACGCTGTTTGTTATGGGAATGATGATTATGCGGATTCTACTGTAGTAATAGCAGTAAATCTGAGTAATGCCCTGTGCGTAGCCTCCCGCCCAATGCAATCACAAAGTCCGTGCAGTGATTACGCAGGCCTACCTGTGCAGGATCACGGAGCTCCCACCAGCAAATTTCTCCCCTCTCAGCCGGGAAATGGTGCGTCTTTGGGTGCCTAGTGGCATAGTTAGCTTAGGACAGAAAGAGAACAAGCAAATCTGTATTCGATGGCATTTAAAGGTAAGCTTGGACAAGTTCACCATGGAAGTGAGGGAAAGGTGGGGACGTGGCAGATGAGAACACACTCCTTTCCAGAAGAACAGACTGCCTTTCCATTTTCCTTCCGAACACACTTCCACCAAACCCGAAAGATACAGGAATTGATTTGTGTTTTGAATCATAACAGTAAATGCTTTATGGGAGATGTTTATTTCTTATTCATTAGATTTACATTTACATAAAGAACATTTCTCTCAAAAGAGTGAAGCTATTGCCTATTAAATTTTTTAAAAAATAAGCGGCAGCAAGTTGAGCTGCTAGAAATAAAGGAAGGCTGTGCTGTATCCTGTTCTCTAAGAGAGAAGCTATGTAGGAAACCATCCCGGCGCAGAGGCTGGGCTCAGGAAACAGAATGGTAGAAGCCCCTTCCACCGACCACTTTATCATAGCGAAACCAGCAATCAGGGGATCCCAGAATATGGCTTAGCAGCCTACACCCAGTCCCTGACTTGGGCATTTCTGGAAACACTGAAGATAGAAAGAAAGAAAAGTCAAAAGAAGCAATCCAAGACTTTCTTTCTCCCCGCCTCCCTCCATCCATCCATCTGTCCGTCCCTCCTCCTTCCTCCTTTCCTTTTTTCCTTCCTTCTTTCCTTCCTTCCTTCCTTCTCTCCCTCCCTCCCTCCTTCCTTCCTTTCCTCCTTCCTTCCTGTTTTCCTTTCCTCCTTCCTTCCTGTTTTCCTTTCCTCCTTCCTTCCTTCCTGTCTTCCTTCCCTCCTGCCTTCCTTCCTTCCTGTTTTCCTTTCCTCCTTCCTGTCTTCCTTCCCTCCTGCCTTCCTTCCTTCCCTCCCTCCTTTTTAGATTTGGAATAGGAGTTGCAGTTGACAATGGTCCTAGGGGAGAAAGGAGGGAGCCGATGAGAGGAAATATCCAGTAGTCAGGATGGGACCCAGGAGAAGGCAGGTGCTATGAGTAGGTTTCTGGGACGTCCTCATGAAGATTTGGAGCTGAACACAGCACCACAGAAGAGAGAGAAAGAGAACAGAAAGGAAAATGGCCAAGCTGCGGTCCAGAGACAGGAAGAGGATGAGGTTCTTAGTCAGTAAGGTGGGACGTGGCTGCTGCAGACTCCTGGGGCCATGAGTTCCCAAGCACGGCCTGTAACAACCTTGCAGAAAGGGGAAAGAGGAGAGCTGAACAAAGTTTGCAAATTCAGCTGTGACCTTGGTGCGTTGCCTCCGATGGGCTCTGGGTGGGTTCCATGGGCTGAAATGGAGCAGGGGGTGGGGTAGGAGGAATGAGGGTGCACAGAACTGGGGTGAGGAAAGCCAGATGAACATTGACACCGTGGTTCTTGGTCTGAAAAGTGCAAAGCACGCCCCTGGGGAGTTTGTTGAAATACACCCTTTGCTTGGGGGGCCGGCTTGAGTCAGAGGTTCTGCAACTGATTTTTCAGGGGAGCTCCTCTAAAATGTGGGGTCTCCGAGGCCCCAGACCCGAGAACCAGAATCTGCATGTCAGTAAGGGCCTCAGGAGATCTAGGGGCACATTAGATCACTTTGGTTTAGTCCATTCATCTTAAGAGACGACCATGAAAAGAGAAAGGCTAGAAAGCACAGAGAGGAGAAGGTAAACAAAAGAATGTGCCATTTTTAAAAAAGATTTATTTATTAGCACAGCAGATATGAATAAACACCACCTATGCATGTGGAGACAGCCGGGAGCGAGACAGACTCGTCTGATTACTCGGAGCTTCCCTTGCAGGGGCGGCAGGACGCACACATGTACGCGAAAGGGAAGGTGTCATAAGAATCAAGCCAGACAGTGCGATGGCAAGAATCAGCAGTGAGCCAAGATCCAAAACACAAGGAGTTAGTCATGGAAAGATCTAGAGAACTTTCCGGAGAGGGATGATATCATGTGTGAAGCCTGGGGCAGAGGGGGCTAAACTGGCTGAGACGGAGGGAAAGTGGGCAGAGGACTTGGACAGACAGTTCTCTGAAGAAGACGCACAGATGGGCACCAGACACATGGAAAGACGCTCAGCATCACTCATCGTCAGGGGCATGCAAATCAAAAGCCCAAGGAGATACCCCCTCACACCTGTCAGATGGCCATTACCAGACGGGCAAGAAGTAACAAGTGCTGGGGAGGATGGGGAGAAAGGGGAGCCCTCCCGCACCATTGGTGGGAATGCAAGCTGGGGCAGCCACTCTGCAGAACAGTGCGGAGGTTCCTCAAAATATTAAAAGTACAACTACCCTAGGGTCCTGCAATCCCACTTTGGGGTATTTACCCAAACAATTAAGTCAGGGTCTCGAAGAGATATCCACACCCCCATGTGCATTATTTGCGATAGCCAAGGCACGGGGACAGTGCCAACGTCCATCAACAGATGAAGGGATAAAAAAATGTGATGTATATATACACAATGGGGTGTTATTTAGCCCTAGAAAAGGGAAATCTTGCCACTTGCTGCGACACAGACGGACCTGGAAGACATAATGTTAAGGGAAAGAAGTCAGACAAAGACAAGCACCACGCGATCTCACTTGTATGTGGAATCTAAGGTAGTCAAACATAGAGAAACAGAGGGTAGAAGGGTGCATGCCAGGGCTGGGGAGATGCTGCTCAACAGGTACAAAGCTGCAGTTATGCAAGAGGACTAAGTTCTAGGTATCTGATTCACGGTGTTGTCTATTATTACCAACATGGTACTGTGCACTTTAGAATATGCTAAGGGATAGATCTCACGTTTAGTGTTCTTACAGAAAAAAAAAGAAGAAAAAGAAGGGGCGCCTGGGTGGCTCAGTGGGTTAAGCGTCTGCCTTCGGCTCAGGTCATGATTCCAGGGTCCTGGGATCGAGCCCGCATCGGGCTCCCTGCTCGGCAGGAAGCCTGCTTCTCCCTCTCCCACTCCCCCTGCTTGTGTTCCCTCTCTTACTCTCTCTGAAAAAAAAAAAAAAAAATTGCAGGCAGGCCAGTGGAATCGGAGCACGGAAAGGGGGCAGGAGTTGGTTCTTGGGGATGAGGTTGGGTAGAGAGGCGGGACCTCCTGGTTTACAGTGAGGGGCACGGATCTCGGCCTCAGATTGGGTCCGCCAGGCCACAGCCCCAACTGTGTTTGAGCTGAAGACAAGCCAGCCGGGGCACGAGGGATAACGAAGGTTCTGGGACGCACGTTTGCTGCACGCAGGAAGAAGAACTTTCTGGAAAGGCGATTAGGAATTGCATGGCCTCTCAGTCAACTGGTGATCATCTCCCCCCTTCCCTCAGGAATCCCTCAGGAAATTAAGTCCCCCCAAAAAAAGAGAGCAGGGAGAGAGATAGACTACAGATTGGGTTTCAGAGGGGAGACTTCTCAGCTTGGGTGTAGAGAGGCCCGGCGGGCTGGCCGGGGACTTGGCTGGAAAGAGACTGTAGATCACAATAGCAGAATATTTATGCTGCTGTCCCACCTCTCTCTAGCTCTGTACTAAATTCTTCACGTCTAACTCCACCTCCTGCTCCGAGAGGGGCTTTTATTACGTCTGCACAGGTAGTCCTAACAGTCCAGCTCTGATGTTTGCTGATCGGCCGTGCAGGGAACAAGCCAGTCGGCTCCCTTGCAACAGCTAGGACTGCCCAGCGATGGTCAGCCTGTGGCCAGCCTTCAGTATTCAAGGCCAGTGAAGACAAGCCTGGGGAGAAAGGGGTGGGCGAGGAGGTGTCCGTGGGGAAACGGAAGTCTGCGGAGTGTCTGCCCAGCAGGGACTCTCGGGGGAGAAAATGCCCACCCAGGAGAAATCCCTGCACTTGAGCTCCCGCCCCCTGGAATTCACTGACCAGTTCTTTTGTGTCTTTTAACAACTCGAGAGAACCTGCCCCACCCCATGCTTCCTGCAGTCCTACCCACCCCAGCAGCCTCGCTCTTGGGAAGGACCAGAGGGACCCCAAGAATATGACCAGGGGTCCCTGTGTTGAAAATCCCTCTCCAGGTGATACCCAGAATTCTACCGCCAGCTCCAGGAAGGCGTTCTTTCTCGGCCTCCAGGACTCCTGGGAGAGGAAGTGTGTTATGATCCCAACAGGTTTTATCCGGTTGCAAGGGTGGCCGCCAGCGGAACACGGTCCCAGAGAAATCGGTAAGCGAAGATCATCTTTATCTAGCGGACTGTTCTTCCAAGGGCGAGTCCCACAGGCAACTACAAGAGCTTAGACCCCGAGAAGGTTTTCTCATGCCCCAGCCGCCAGCCTCCGTTCATGCTTCCTGGGTCCCCACGGTGCCCAGTTGGTGCAGGCATGCAGGATTAGGGTATCCCCATTTTATAGATGGTGCAGCCGGGGGGGCACAGCCTAAGCTCACGGTCTCCTCATCCCCCTGTGGCAATTTCCAGGGAGTCTGTTATGCATCCAGCAGCACTGGGCAGGGGATTTGACTGCAGACACTCCGGACCCTCTTTGCTGGGCTTTGGGGCTCTACTAGCACCTCCAGGACATGTCCTGCCAGTCACCGTCCCAAGCGGTCCTTGGCCCTTGTCCTCTCCTCCACAGCACCCCAGACTAAGGACCTTATCTATTTAGCAGGCAAGTATAACGCGAACACTTGTCCCAGCTACGTGGTGAAGCAGCCCTGGGGGCACCGGATGGAGGGCACGTTGCACAGGTTAGGGTGCCGTCGGGCTCTGCATTTGACTCCTGGGCCTCACAGACACAGGAAAAGATCTAAGGACAGAGGGTACTTTTTCATTTTGTAAAGGAAATTCCCATTTGTGGGGATGGCTCCCTCTCCTGCACCTGGAGGAGGAGGACTCCTATCCCTGGAGAAGGCAGGCCTTCCGTCTGCTTAACAAACCCTCCTGACCAACCCTCGGGTACCACCCCTTTCCTAGAGACCTTCCGGGAGCTTGACTCCCGGTCTCGAAGCCACACACCCTCTTTCCTGTGTTGCCCCGAGTTCTAGCCACCACTTGGGGTTCCTCACCGCGGAGTGCTCCCACTGGTGCACGCCAGACGCGCGTGTTCACACACTTCTGTTTGTTTTCCTCTCGTTGATCGGGCCTCACCCGGTCTCATGGGCAGGGCCCGGCAGGAGAGCCTGAGATGGGCGGAGGCAAAGATCGCGGTGCCTCGCCCCCGAGCCTGCCGTCCCACGTCCCTCCTTCTCTTCCCCATCAAGGCTTCCTTGCCGTAGACTGGAGGGATGCGTCTGTCTGATTTGCGCGAGAGAAAGTGGCCGCTTTACCTGCTCTGTCCCCAACATGCACAGACGACCAAGCGAGACGCTTCCAGACAACCTTCTGGACTTCTGATAATCCCATGAGGTGAGAACTATTTGCCCCGTGTGAGAGGAGGGGAGACAGAGAATCCAAAGGCGTAAATGACTTGGCCAAGGTCCCCGAGAGTGAGAGCGAGCCAGTAACTCCCTCTTCATCCACCTCCAAATAACTTGTCTGAGTTCACAGCTTGAATGGGGATGAGCCGAGACGCCTCGGGGACCTGTGACCCCTTGAGGCTCTGCAGCCCCTCCCCCACGCCATAGACAGCTGCCCCCGGGGACACTCCCAGGGTCAGCCCTGCAGGGACAGACAGCTGCTGTGCAAGAGGTGCCCAGGTCCCTCTGCCCGAGCGCACAGGTCTCTCTTCGCCCCGTGATCTCTTTCCTACACCACGGCAGCCCCAGCGCCCCTGTGTGCAATGTTCTTTCTCCTCTGGCAGAGGAATCGGAGGCTCAGATAAGCTTTAATTTGTGACTGGACACGTTTCAATGACATATTTCCAAATCAGATGTTTCATCTACTCCATTTATCCTAAATTCCATGACTCTATTTCAGAGCCTAACAGACCTCCGCTTGGGAAATTGACACATCCAAATGGACTATTTGGATGGAAGCTTCCATCTGACCACGCGCAGCCAAAGCACCCGGCAAATGGAAAATGCAAACATATGGCAGAAGGAGAACAGCAGATTTGCGGCCACATTATGAGCTCTGTGACAAATGGGGCTCTTGCAGGGGCACAAAACTCTTATTGTCTTCGCTCGTGGTGGATGGCCTTGGGGGCAGAATAGTAATAACCGTTCCTGAGAATTTCGGTTCAAGTTAACTCCTAAATAAATTAGCAATGCTCCAAAATGTTAAATTGTAGCATTTCTTCTTACATAGTCTTGCTGTATGTATTTATTTTTTTACCAAGCACTACAGCATTAGTGCAAAAATTAAAAGCCTGAGCATAGTTTTGGTTGAAGGGATACCCAGTTCCACTAGAAGCAGCAGCAGAGGAAGAAAGAGCGGGAGAGAATTAGGTGGGAAATGCAGCATGCCACGGGATCATAGCCATGCATACTGGGGCCTCACCCTCTGGTTCCTGGCGTCCTTGGATCCCTGAGACATTGAGGAAGGACCGCAAATGAATGGGACTGAGGACTGATTTCAGAATCTAGCAGTTATCTTCCAGGGAAGGGTGCCTCCTTCAGAGCCTCCTGCTTGAGGTCCGAGCTCCATTCAGAATGCACAGGCTTTTCCGCAGCTAGAGCACGCTTCACCAAGACTGGGGTAAAAGCTGTCTGAAGGCTGGTGGAAAGAACCCCAGGAGAACAAACCCCAGAGAACTCCAGCGGGATGGCCCTTGGGCTCCATATCCGTCAGGGTTCTGCAGAGAGACAGAGCCAATGGGATGTCAATGTCTATATCTCATCAGTATATATTTGTATCTATAAATTTTTTCTCTACCTATTACCAGGTTGGAGATTCCTTGTGTTTTAAGAAACTTAGATTTTGGTGGCCCATCAATTGCCCCTAATAGTTATCAACTAGTAGATAATAGATCAACTTAGTAGAACAAACATCTATACATCCATCCATTTATCTATCTATCTATCTATCTATCTATCTATCTATCTATCATCTACTTATCGAGATTTATTTTAAGGATTGGCTCACAAGATTGTGAGGGCCAGCAAGTCCAAAATCTACAGGGCAGGTTGGCAGGCTGGAGACCCAGGGAAGAGTTGATGAGGCAGTGTTGAGTCTGAAATCTGCAGTCTAGAGGAAGAATTCCTTCCTCCATTGTAGACTCCAGTCTTCTTCTCTTTAGGCCTTCAACTGATTGGATGAGGCCCACCCATGTATGAAGGGTGATCTGCTCTACTCAAAGGCTACTGATTTAAATGTTAATCACATCTAAAAAATACCTTCGCAGCAACATCTGGACTGATGTTTGACTAAAAACTGGGTATCACGGTCCAGTGAGGTTGACACATGAAATTAACCATTAGAGAGTCTCAGGACTCCAGTGGCATGTCCTTCCTGGGCACAGGAGACCCACATGAGGCCAATCTTCACCTTTCATGTCACTTTGGCCCAGCATGGAAGGCAGTCGGGGCCCTTGTCAGCGATCTACAAGTAGGAACAAGGGAGAGGACTTGTTGTAGTTTCGTTGTGGGGCACAGCCTCCATGACACTGAGGAATCCCGGAGCATGGCTCCCTCTCATCTACTCCATGTTTCGTCAACAGAATTATTGATGCAGGTTGTAAAGAGCAAGGGGGTTTTCCAATTCAACCATCATCATGGCCAATAGCACTGTCGTAGCGTCTGGGGCATTCCCGGTGCTTCACCAGGTTGGGGAGTCCCTGTGTTTTAAGGAAGTTGGATTTTGGTGACTCTGTAATTGTTCCCGATCGTTACCAACTCTTAATTTATAAATTCCCAAAGAACAAGCGCCTCTGTTCTTGGCATCTTAATTACTGGGCTGGTCAAAGTTGTAGCTAATTAGGAATTTGAGAGGAATTTCGAGGACCCATTGGCTGGTACCCGAGAGTTATCTGTGGCTCAGAGGTCTGCTTGGTTTACAAGTTGGGGTCTTATGTACCTGGTGCCAAAACACCAAGAGATGTGGCTTCGAGAGTGAAAGAATTCTCTAGTTCCGGTTCACTGCCAGTCAGTTTTCTAATTGCCCTGAGTGTCCCCATGAAAGGGCGGATTTCTTGTCCTTGCCTGAGCCTCCGAGGTGTCATCGGTGTGTTTGGCATGTTCGCCCACTACTGTTGGAGAGCACAGACTCTCCTGTGTCTCCGGGGGCCGCCATCCACGGACGCCTACAAGAAATCTCCATGGAGAATTGGATCCCAGCATAAGGAAGGAGTCCCTTCTGGAACTAGGCGGGGAGGTGAAGCAGAGAGTGGAAAAGCACGGAGGCCCATTTCCTGCAAGGCCGGCTCACCGATGGGCGGGTGTGGACGCATCACAGGCTGACCCGTGTTAAAACACGTGGACGTGAACTCTCTGTCTCTTGTCTTCTCTCTTGGGCGCTGCCTGGTGCAGCGGGAGGGTGCGTGAAGATACTCAGAAGGGTGCTCACAAAACAGGAGTGGATTCCAACCAGACAACTGTATACCCTCTTCCCTTTCTCCCAACACTTCTGGTCGCTTCCGATCAGATGAAATTCATGAAAATGCGGTCTTCGCTCTTCCTGGGTCCTATAAACACTCACTTTGATCTCTAGAAGCCATTTATAATGATAACTTTGAGCCGTATGATGTTTTTAAAAATCGTAAGGCCTTAATAGAGCACACGAGACACAGCTAATTTCGGATGAAAGCCCCCCGACCTGCTCCCGGGCCTGTCTAGTTCTGCCCGCACAGCCGAGCTGCAGGACTCAGGCAGGGAAGAACGCTGAGCTCCAGCCCCACGTCCCGCCCACCAGGCCACGATGCTTCTCAGAGGTATGTAAAGGCAAGAGGATGGCAGAGGCTTAAAACTCATCTATTGCAGACTCGGGGTCTGTGTGGCCCAGACCTCCTTACTTTGTTCCATGAAAATAGATTGTCAACAGCAAGACGGTTATCACAGGCTGCCACGGGGCCCGAGTGTCAATCTCTGCAGAGGCACCCCACTGGGAAATAGCTCTGCGCTAATCCTTTACGTATGATGGAGCCGGCAGGGTCATCTTGGATATTGTAGGCATAGGTCTGTGACAAACAGCTTGCCCAAGATCTATGGGAAACAGTCCTTTGCAAGTTAATTTGGAACAAGGAAGAACCACAAGGTCAAAATTATGTGCCATGGGCTTATTATTATAGGAAAGAAGGGATAGTTAATCTGAAATTATCTGTATCTTCCTTATTCTATTTTAAAGCACTTATAATTTTTTAAAACGTTGTGTAGTTCAAAATTACGGGTTCGGAATTACGAGCAAGAAGGACCTGAAAGGCACAGCGTCATAAGAAGATCTTCAAGGGCACCTGGGTGGCTCCGTGGGTTAAGCGTCTGGCTTTGGCTGAGGTCATGATCCCAGGACCCTGGCACTGAGCCCCACATCGGGCTCCCTGCGTCTCCCTCTTCCTCTGCTGCACCCTCTCCCCCAACCTGTGCTCTCTCACACTCTGTCAAATAAATAAATAAAATCTTTAAAAAAAAATCTTCAGTAGCACGTAGCTGTATATGTGTAAGTGCATGAATATGTGTGTGTGTGTGTGTGTGTGTGCATGTGCTGTGTGTGCACACGTGTGTGGGGATATGCTTGTACACATGTGGGTGACTTCTGAGACCGTAGGATGAGCTTTTGCATCGATTTCAAGTAAGCGTCACAGATAATGTGTAAGTCTCACGCTTCAGAGTACCTCCGTCCTTGACAGGGAAACAGACCCTCCCACAGCGAGCGATAAGCTAGGACCAGTCCCCCGAGCTTATCTGCAGTCAGGAGAGTGGGATGTGATGCAGCTCCTCACTTCGAAACAAGGAAGGATGCTCTGGAGCTCACGACTCGTGCAGGTGACTCCTAGACCCTTGCATAGATAGGACTCCTGCTTAGCTAGTGACAACGCTCTGCAATGTAGACTGGACCCTCGTTGGAAATTTCAAAGGGAAACACCTTGGGAGCCTATTCTCATGGTGGATTTTATCAAATCCTCGAGTCTCCCAGGAGCTTCCCGGCCTGCACCTAGGACACTTTGACTGCCTGTCAAAGGGGTATGAAGATCCTGGTGGAGTTTAATGTGATTGCATGAAATGGAAACAAAGGAGAGCCTAATTAATGATGGGAACAGAGGAGAGAGGTGTGAGCTGAGGACGTTTTCATCCCCCCTGGGTTGGTGACTCCATCGTAAGATGAGAGAGAACCTGTGTCTTCCCGTTTATGAGACAAGAAGGATGTGTTGGTTTCAATGAAAAACTGATTTGTTCAAATGCTGAGCAGAGCACCAGCCCAGGTAAGATCGGAATGTCATTATACGGGCTCGCTCAGCATCAGAGCAAACTCAATCCCCAGGGAAAGCTCCCTGAGCCTCTGTTCCTCTCGGATGTCTGTCTCCTCGTGTGCTGGATACAACTGCTACCGTCACCACTGGGAGCTACGGTTTTGGCTCGCTCGTAAATTATGTGAACGCTAAACAGAATCATGACCATTGTATTTTGTTTTTTTCCTGTGGCTTTTCATTATTCCCGAGATGACTACAGGGATTAAGTTCTAAAAGCTTTTTAAAAAAGGAAAGAAGAAGAAGAGTCTGTTTTCTGGCCAAGACGAACAGGAAATGATTTTGGCCTCAAAGCCATTTTCAGAATGAGTTATTATCGATCAAAAAGAAACTTATAATAGAAACTATTTTTCCGCTATTACTATAATGGTAGCTACTGGGAATGCAATTGTACTTATATATGGAGATGCGGTTTTTATTTTAGAAAAGGCTCATAATTCTCCTGCATGCAATCTGGTTGAAATTGGAGTGCATGCTTCTGTTTGACCACAAGAAAGGCAAGGCCCAAGGACAATAGGGGGACACAGCAACACACCAAGGACCCGCAGCAGGAGTCCTCCACCCTATTCACGGCAGTCCTCCGATTCCACCAAAAACACTTTCTTAACTGCTGCCCTCCGAGCTGTAATTAAAAGGAAAAATACTAGAAGCACATTCTAGGCTGCAAGCTATCACATCTGAGCTGTAGTTTAACCAGTGCGTTCCCGGAAACATCTCCTTAATTAAAGGCATAAATCCATCCAGTCATCTGCATAAACACTGCGATTTGCAAGACTGAGGGTTTTCTTCCTCCAAGCACCATATTCTGGACGGGATAGAAATGATGAATTGAGACGTTTGCCTCGCAACAGCGACAAAGAAGAGATAAAACAAGGAAAAAGCGTGGGTTTGGGTGGATGCTAGACAACCAACAAATGAGAGGTTTTCTCCCACAATGCATTCCTTCCCCCTTTCCATCTTTCTGAAGTCTATCAGAGGGCAGGTTCCCCGAGTGTGTCTGTGTCTGGGGCACCACAGTCCCTTCCTTGGACAGCAGGGAGGGGGGCCACTGCGCTCAGCTCCGAGGGCTAAGCATCCCCGGGGAAATGCCTGAAGCACCTGCTGGGAGAGGCAAGCTTCCCGTCCCACCTGTGAGTCTAGAGAGCCGAGCCAGAGGGTGCAGGAGAGTGTGGAGCGGCCTCGCAGTGACAGTTCCAGAAGGAGGAAGGTGGGGACTGTGTTTGGAGACAGCTTCGGAGCTCTGCCAGCTCCGGGCTGCTGCCCAGCGTCCTAGGAGTTGGCTGCCCGAGAAGGGAGACCCTCCCCGGCGACCCCTCCCCTTTCTCCACTGCACCAGCCCCTCCTCCCCCATCACCGTCCCTTTGTTGAAAGTAGTATTTCCCCTATTTCCGCTGGGAGTCTCTCTTCTGACCTCCAAACAGGGCTCTGAAAACCGGCTAATCCATGATCTCAGAGGCCGGATGGATGCCAGGGCAAAAGGGACTTTTCCTTTCCTTTGAGATGAATATGAATGGGCTGGACAAGGAAGGGGCAGGGGCGGGGGCAGGAAATCTCTGGGGGTGTTCACACCAGGGTGGGGCACACTCCTGGGGGCACATCTGCTAGGAAGAACCCGGCCAGCTGTCCCTCCCCTGCTGGTAGAGGCTCCCTTCGTGGGTGGGTCAGACTGGTGCATCTCCCGCGGCAGGCGCGGATGAAGTCTCCAGAGAGATGAAGAGAGTCTCCAGTCTTCCCGGGGCAGCCCGCACACACCTCTGCCTCCGCCCTACTTCCCCACCCTCCCCACCCCCTCACCTCTGCCTCCACCCTTCTTCCCCACCCTCCCCACCCCCTCACCTCTGCCTCCACCCTTCTTCCCCACCCTCCCCACCCCACACCTCTGCCTCCACCCTTCTTTTTCCTGGGCTAGAGAATTTCTTGGTGACATTTTACGCAGCACCCTCTGGCAGGAGGGGTGACACCGCAGAGGATGTCTGAGAGAAGGATGTGAGTGGTGGGCTGGACACTCAGCAGAATGCCTCAGCTCCAGCTCCCTCCTCCCCCTGGAATCATCACTCAGGGTGCTCCCCATCCCCCAACCATGACCGCCCACGTGAGGCATGAGGGACCCTCTCCCTCAGAGTTTTCTGAGTCCATACCAGGAGTTGCTTGGGAACCTGTTTCCTACGGCAGATGAAGTGAAACCTGCCTCTCGGGCCTTCCATTTCCGTGGGGAAGGATATTAATGACTGTAACACGTATGGTCTCCCTCTACCTCCTCGGCAAGAATTATTGATGAATCTGGGAAAAGGAAGTGGCTCCGATGGCTTAGTTCTGTCTTCACCTTGCTGCTTCTGTGTCCCCGCTCCTTGTGCCTGTGATGCCCCAGACATGGGTGGGTAAGTTTCATTTGGGGATTGAGAATTAGAAGGCTCATTGTTGCCTCACCCCTAAAGCACATGCCCCAACACCTGATTTATCAGTTATAGGAGTTTGGTTTGCTCCTCAATCACTGCAGAGCTCGGGTGAGCTCCGGACCCAGCCGCGACTGCCCAGAGCATCCCTGCCTGCACACCCGGGCAACAAGGTGAAGGCAGACATGGTGGGAAGAATCCTACTGGCTCAGTTTTCCCTCTGTGGCTTCAGCCTGGATTTGCATTCTAGGACATTCTTCGTCTCAGCCAGATGCAGGGCACCGGGCTCCTCAGCTGCATTGCATGGCCAGAAGGCACGAGTGGATTCTGGCTCCAAGGAATCCAATGGTGTGGAACATCTTCACACCTTGGCTGTGCCCGAGGGGGAGGGGCGTTCTGTAGAGGTGAGCTTTTATTTGAGGAAAGGCAGAAAGGGAGGTGGAGGGGCAGGAAGAGGAGAGGAGAGAGGGAGTTTCTGAGCAGCATCCTAAAGTGTCAGGGTTCAGATGTAGTACCTGGTCAAAGAAAAACAGGGAAGGTTTTTTAATATCTCTCTTTTTTGGGATGTTAATAATATTATATTGATACGTTATACTCTGTCCACAAGATAACTAACCTGGTTTATCCGTGAATGTCCACTGGACTTTTCTCATTTTGCTATTGATTTTAGGTTGAGAACAAAGAGGCACATGGACCCTTGTCTATAAATCACCAGCAATCTTGCTGCTGAGAACTAATTACACTGACACCCCCATCTTTTACACTGCATTTATTACCAACGGTTGTGCTCTGGGATGAGGAGCAGATGAAAGGGAACACTGGGAGCCTTTGTCTGTATCCTCACACTAGACCATCAATCTCCTCAATGAAACGAGGCAAGAGGTGTCATCCTTCCAGAAGGGACGAGATAAAAGATGTGCTGCTGAACCAACTGATGATTACACATTTGCATCGGAGAACTTGCAATTTGTACCCATCAAACTTGCTTCCTCTGTGCCTGCTTTGGCACATTGCTTTTAAGTGAATTTTCAGTTAGCCCAAAACCATGGAGGGAGCTTTAGGATGGGCTGAAAAGACCTATTGCATATGCATTTCATTGGACTTTTTAAATTATAAAGTTTGTATGCCCCATTACAGAAAGTATAGAAAAATGCAGTGAGCATTGGTATTCCTGTTGCGAGTCTCAGATTCCAACTGGAGGCACCCTCAAATGAGAAAAGAGTGAGATGAGCCAAGCAGATGGCTGTGCAAGGAAACCGCAGATCAGAGGTTCTCAAGGTGCAGCATCAAAGACCTTGTTAGATGTGCAAATTCTGGGACCCCACTCCAGACTAACTGAATCAGGAGCTCTGACAGTGGGGTCAGCAATTTGTGTCCTAACAAGCCTTCCGGGGCTCCTTCTACAAGCTCTGGTGTGAGAACCACTGCTCCAGCCCACACTCCTGAACAGTAAGTGGTGACCTGAATCAACACTCTGGGGAAAGCTTTCCCATTGAGACAGGCCCAGGAATGGTCCCATGACGCACTCACAGGGCAGCTTCTCTCTTGTGGGTATGCACAGCCTGAAGAGAAAGTCGCTGTACAATAACATATGCATCGAAATGATATCCAATCCCCCCAATACTAGCACTACCGGTGTGTGTGTGTGGTAGTGGTGGTGAGAGGAGTTGGGAGATGGCATATGGGGATTCATAATTCACTTCTTAAGAGGCTTGGAAAGTCAACCTAGTCTCTGCTCAATAGGCAACAAATATTTAATGAGCATCTACTATGTGCCAGGGACTATTGTATACGATGGGGAGCCATGGGTGGGTGAGTTTGAGACAATGCCTCTCCTTCTGCAGTTCACGTTCTAGTGGATCCTGCAACCCCATAGAACCATGATAATCCTTAATAGCTGGTAAGAAAGACAGCGTAAGTTGAGGGAAATGGAGCAAAGCTTCATTTGGAATCATCTGGAAAGTGATTCATTACCGTTTTTTGTCAATGACATCACACTCATGATTACATTTCCCTTTACTGTTCAATCACAGGTGATGACAATGAGAAATGGAGAGATACCTTGGGGAGGCTTCCTGCCATGAAAGAACTCACTGTTGAATAAAACATAATTTTTATTGCCTTGCTGGGGTTGCACAGAAAACTTGAGAAGACCTTAAGAGGGAAAACAACACCAGCAACGAAAACAAAATCCCTGAGCCATGGGCCACATGCACATAAAGCATCCTTGCTGTGGGGACTCTGGGTTAGCAGCAAGGAGAAATGCTAACACTGAGACTCCAGGTTAAGCTGGGCAATGTGGAAAGGGCTGGAATCACCCTGAGAGGTGGCGTCCCCAGCTAGGTTCAAAGCTGAAGTGAATTAAAAACCTCTTTGGAGGAAAATAGTCTCTCTTTGGGCACCTACAATTAAAGTCCACCTGTGTGAGCTCACGGTCATCACCAGAACAAACAGGCATGAGCGAGAGTCAACAGAAACAACAGTTTCAGGTTTACTCTCCTAAGAAATGAAATGCTAGAATTATTACAATAAGAATAACGAATAGTAGTATGAGAAGCATTTAAGGAAAAATAAAATGGAATTACGAGATAAAGAAGCAACAACAGATAGATGGAGGACAGAACTGGATAGAACTTTTTGAAGGGAAAAGTATAACTTGAAATGAAAAATTTAGGAGCTATGTTAAAAAAGCAGATTGGAGAGGTGCCTGGGTAGCTCAGTCAGTTGAGCATCTGACTCTTGATTTCAACTTGGGTCATGAGATTGAGGCCCGCCTGTGTTGGGCTCTGCTCTCATTGGGGAGTCTGCTAGAGATTCTCTTTCTCTCTCTCCCTTTCCTTCTGCCCCTCCCCCTACTCACATGCTCTCTCCCTCAAATTAATAAATAAGTCTTAAAAAAAAAAAAAAGAACAGATTGGACACGGCTAAGGAAAGAATTGATGGATGGGAAGATTGATCTCAAGCAATCACTCATAACATACCATGGAGAATTAAGGAGAAAAAAATAAGAAAGATCAAAAGATACGGACAACTGAGTGAGGGGTTTTAATAAAAATCTATTTGGAGTCTCAGAAGGGGAAATGGCCAAAATATTAGCAGAGACAATATATTAAGAGGTAACGATCAATAATTTTACAGCAGTGATAAAATGCATGATATTCAAGTAGAATAAATGAAAAGAAATCTACTCCTTTCACACATTGTAGTAAAATGCAGAACACAAAGGAAAAGGAGGACAATCCGGAAGGCCACCTGCAAAGAGGTGACAATTACTTTGGCAATGTACCAAATGTACCAAATGTACCAAAACGGCAGCAGAAAGTGCAATGTCTTCAAACTCTGGAGAGAAAATAAATGTCAGACTAGAACTGTGGATGGAGCAAAATTATCTTTCAGAAATAAGGGCAAAATAAAGGCACGTTTAATAAATAAAAGTGAAGTGAATGCACTATCCTCCCACCTAATCTGGGAAGTAATCAAAGGAGAAAGAAATGATCTTTCTTTTTGCACTGTAAGGAGAAAGAAATGATCCAGAAAAGAGGCGTGAGTTTCCAGAAAGAATGATGTAAGTGGAAATGGGTAAATCTAAAGGGCATTTTCTGTTACCCCAGAGCCCAGAACAATGTCCAGCACAGAGCTAGTGATTCACCATTTTTAATAGGAAAAATGTTTCCATAAAATAATAACATTTCTAACTCATGGGAGTTTGAAAAAGGCAAACCTGAAATTTTGGACAGAAACATAAGTCAGGAGAAGCGTGATTTTAAGGTTCTTGCACTGGTTAGAAGGGGGTTGTGATATTGCCTTAGATTTTGTTAAGTATCCATGCGAATTCCCAAAGAAAAATCATGAAGAAAGTAGAAATTCTAAATTACTATCCTTACTTTTACAGAGGAGGGTACTGAGACGTTGCGTGACTAGTCACGAAGATAAGGAAAAACAAACCCCACTCAAATAAAATAAGGGGCAAGAAAGGAGAGGGACGTAGTAAAAGTGGGCAAATGGCAAAAAAGTCAGATGATAGAAACAAATATTGTAGCTCTGCAATCACAATAAATATAAACAGACTAAATTTGCCAATTTAAGACATAGATTGTGAGGTCCAATTAAAAAAAAGAAATTCAATCTTATGCTATTTATAAGAACCTCACCTAAAAATTGAGGACATACGTATTTGGATATAAAGGGATGGAAAAAGTTAGACTATGTGATTAACAACTGGTAGAATGCAGGGTCGCTATATTAATATCAGACAAAAAGTAGCATATAGCATACAAAAAAGCATTAACTAAGTCACCACAGTAGGATATATTGTTTGATTTTCCAATAAGATACAGCAATTCCAATTTGTATTCATCCAATAAAATTGCCTCAAAATATATAAAGCAATGCCGGATGGGATAAATGGATAAATCTATCCTACTGGAAGACATCACAATTCCCTACCTAATTATAAAGAAGCAAGCAAAATTTCTGAAAGCACAGAATTAAATAATGTCCCTGGCGAGTGCGATACATAGTGCATGTGCCCAAAAAGTGAGTGAACACTCTTCTCATGCACACACAGAACTCTTACAAAAATTGGTCCTGTAGTGGAGGAAGTCACTGCAGCCCTTTTTCTGTGGAATGTACGTGCATGATGCTCCTGGGTAAGTGGCATCATCTGGGCAAGGAGGGCACATCTCTCAGGTAACTGTCTCCCTTAACTGACAGAGGGCAGGGCAGGGCCCCATGCATGAGGTCACTGGAGCTGCCAGGCTGTTTGGGGAACTATGGGTCTGTGGACAGTGAAAGCAATGACAACGATGGTGACAGTGTCTGTGACCATGAGGCCAGCAGCCAACATCCATCGAGAGTCGCCCATGCATGCACCAGGCATTAAGCTTTACAGGGATCATCACATTTAAACCTCATCACAGCTCTGCTGAGAGGATACCATTACCATCTTCACTTTCACACGAGGCTTAGAAATATAGAAATCATAATGGCTGCTTTTTAGAACCCCAGAAATGACCCTGTCCAGGGGGCTGAGGTCTTCCTTCTACCTGAGGAGAGAGGAGGACCAAGGGACAGACACTTGAGTTGCATGAGGATGTCCTTACTGTTCTTAGGATTTTGTGGGTGCATTTCATTATTCTAATGAATGGAATGGAGCTGATGGTGCTCTTCTCCCCAAATCTACCTGGGAATACAATTAGAGTGAATTGAATGGATCATGACACACTCTAATTGTATTCCCAGGTAGATTAGCCTGAATGGCTAATCTCAGCTAGAGAGGAAAGCATGCAAGATAAAGCAAGGGAGAAGTTGTTACCCATTTGGGGTTTTCCAAGATGATAGGGAGCTTGGATGAGGAATCAAAAATATGGAATTATCAGCAAGGTTCATCTTCCTTGAAGGCAAGGATATTGGCACCCCCACTTCAAGATGCCTGGGCCCAGCTTTGAGCCTGGTACCCAGATGAAGCAGAAGATGGTGAAGTAGAAGGTGAGGACTGCCACCCCCTAACCCACACTGTTGGGCTATTTACTAGCCAATCACCAAAGAGTCCCAAATAAGGAGCTAGTGACAGAGCTGGGACCAGGGCTCTAGTCTCCTAATGTGCTGGGGGCCAGTATGGAATTCTATTTAATTGTGGGGTTTAGGGAATATAGAACCATGGAGCCCATTGTGCTTTCAAGCCCCCCGCCAGCTGTTTCCCTCCCCTTTGCTGACAGAGGTAAAGGTCCTCCCCAACTGAACCACAGGCCTCTGAAAAACCCTCCCTGAACTTACTCCCCTTTGGTGGTGGGGCTCCTTCTTTGTGTCCCCAAAGCCCCAGCTGCATAACCCTAGCACAACCCTCCCCATGCTGGGAACTGCTGGGTTCCTGTTGCCCCCACTAAGAATGTGGTAAGACTGTGAGTCTTTCACCACCACATCTGCTCCCAGCACAGTGACCATCAGTGACAGCTCTTGTTGATCAATGAGGAAAAGCGACTTTCATTTTGCAGTAGGATTTGCGGAGCAGTGAACATATTTCAGATTAAAGAATGTGTGTCATAACGTAAAATAGCTCATCACAACCAGTTACTGTCTTCAGCACAGACAGGATGACAGGAGGGACCACAAGAAGGTCACAAAGGGTGCATTTTACCATCAAAAGCCATATCGACCAAAGTCCATTATGACAACCTTGGAGCACAGGAGTGGGTGGGCTCCGACATATTAGTGATTGTCCCAAATACAAGAAAATTGATCTGTGACAAATTAATCCTGGCAGCTTTCATTTTCGATTTCCTTTCTGAATTATACAGAACCATTAAAATGTACCCAAATAGAAAAGAGTAAGACAAGACAAAGAGATACATGTGCTATATATTGATTTCTTACAAAAATAGTTGAAGAGTAGATTTAATTTAACTAAATGGTAGTAGTAATATTGACATAGCGATCATACTACTAACAGCAAAGCTGCTTCTTAGGGCTCCACGTCTGACTCTGTCCAGGGGCTGAGGTCTTCCTTCTATCTGAGGGGAGAAGAGAACCAAGGGACAGACACTTGAGTTGCATGAGGATGTCCTTACTGTTCTTAGGATTTTGTGGGTGCATTTCATTATTCTAATGAATGGAATGGAGCTTATGGTGCTCTTCTCCCCAAATCTACCTGGGAATACAATTAGAGTGTGTCATGATCCATTCAGGCTAATCTCAGCTAGAGAGGAAAGCATGCAAGATAAAGCGAGGGAGAATTGTTACCCATTTGGGGTTTTCCAAGATGGCAGAGGTTTGGATGAGGAGTCGAAAATATGGAATTATCAGCAAGGGTCATCTTCCTTGAAGGCAAGGATATTGGCACCCCCACTTCAAGATGCCTGGGCCCAGCTTTGAGCCTGGTACCCAGATGAAGCAGAAGATGGTGAAGTAGAAGGTGAGGCCTACCATCCCCTAACCCACACTGTTGGGCTATTTACTAGCCAATCACCAAAGAGTCCCAAATAAGGAGCTAGTGACAGAGCTGGGACCAGGACTCTAGTCTCCTGATGTGCTGAAGGCCAGGATGGGATTCTGTTTTCCCATTTGTACAATAAGGAGAACAGTGGTTCTCAAACTCAGGTCCATGGACTGGCTACATAAGAATCATCGGGGGAGCTTTTAGAAATCACAGAATCACTAAATCACTAGCTTGACAGTGGGGCCCAGGAATATGCATTTCAAAGCTGCCACAACAAATCTAACACCACAAGTTTGTGATCTGGGACTCTGTTAGTCTCTTGGGGCTGCTCTGATGAAGTCTCACATTTCAAACACCACTGCTTTATTCTGTCTGAATTCTGGAGGCCAGAAATACAAAATTACAGTGTGGGCAGGACCACGACACACCCCCAAAGAAGCTCTAAGGAAGAATCTGTTCCTTGACTCTTCCAGACCTTCTGATGTTCCCGGCCTTCACTGACTTATACCTGTGTCGCTCCAGTCTCTGCTTCTGTCTTCACAACACCTTCCCTTTTTTTCTGTTTCTACTATGTGTGTCTCTTAGAAGGCCACTTGTTAGTGGAGTAAGGGCCCGCCCACGCAATCCAGGATGATCTCACCTCAACATCTCTAGTACCTGCAAAGTCTCTTCTTCCAAATAAGGTCACATTTGCAGCTTCTGGGATTCAGATGTGGACAGATCTTTTTTTTTGGGGGGGGGGGAGGACACTACCTGGCCCCCTACAGTGCCCCTTTCTCCCTAAATTCTGGGTGCCTGTGCTGTTCCCAAAGGCAGTGCATTGACATCAACCTCTCTTCCCCACTGTCCATGGTTCAGAAGTGGCCACTTACTGAGGACTTCTCTTTGCTCTTGGAAAGGAACCTTGGGCAAGTGCAGCTAGGCCAGCATGATGAGGAAGGTTCTATCAACTCTGTTTTTTTCCTGCATTAGAAGGTGTCACTGGGCCCACTGCAAACCTGCGACCACGCTTCTGCCCTTCCTCCACTCCTGGGAACATGGTGGGGGATGGGGAGATGGGGGGGAGGGGAAGAGAGAGAATCCTCTGCTATACAAACTGCACAAGAGCCGGCCTTGGTTGTGTTCCCAGTGCTGAAGGCAGAGCCTGGCAGAGAGCAGGACCCCAATAAACGGTTGTCAAGTCCCCAGATAGCTACATGTCTGGCTCCCTCACTTCCTCTGGGGCTGCTCAGATGGTGTCTTGCAGAGGCTTCAGCAACCGTAGCCTTGCAGGGAGTTCCCCACCCTGCTCTCTCCCCCAGTCTTCTACCCCCACTCATCACACTAGAAAAATCACCTAATTATTCTATTTTCCTTTGAGCGTTTCCTACCCAGAGGCAGAATTTCATTCATGGCTGCATCCCTGCTATCCGGAATGGTCCCTGGCACACGAGAGTGGCTGGCCAGGTTGCTGGGTGGATGGATGGGTGGATGGTTGGATGGGTGGGTAGATGGGTGGGTGGATAGGCAGATGAATGGATGGATGGAAAGATGGGTGGAGAGATGGATGGGTGGGTGGGTAGATAGGTGGATGTTGATAAATGGTTGGATGGATGGATGGATGGATGGATGGATGGATGGATGGGTGGATGGGTGGGTGGGTGGGTGGATGGTTAGGTGGATAAGTGGATGGATGGATGGATGGATGGATGGATGGATGGATGGATGGATAGATGGATAGATAGGTGGGTGGATGGGTGGATGGGTGGATGGGTGGATGGATGGATGGGTGGATGGTTGGATGGGTGGATGGATGAATGGATGGGTGGGTAGATGCATAGATGGGTGGAAAGGTGAGTAGGTGGATGGGTGAATGGGCATATGGATGAACAGGTGGATTTTAGAGGCATCAAAAAAGCAGCCTAATCTGATTCTAGGTAAAGGAATTGTGTGGAAGACAAAGAGACTTGTGTTTTGGACGTGGGATATATCTGGGCCCTGGAAGACTGTTGAGGAGCTGGAATGCTGGGTTCAGTGAGTGATGAGCTTAGTTTGGAGAGAAGAGGGTCAAATATGGATGCCTCCGTCCTGGGTGCATTAGTCTTCTATTGCTGCTGTAATAAATTAGCACACACTTAAACAATGAGAATTTATTGTTTCACAGTCCTGTGGGTCACAAATCTGACATGGGTCCTCACTGGGCTAAAACCAAGGAGGCAACAGGGCCGGCTTCCTTTCTGAAGGCTCTAGGAGGTGGGGAGTGGATCTAGTTCCTTGTGTCCTAGGACTGAGGTCTTGTTTTCTCTGCTCATTGTCAGCTTCTGGCAGTCCACACATCCCTTGACCCTTGGCCTCTACTATGGACTGAATTGTGTTCCTCCCAAATTAATGTTGAAGCCCTAACTTCCAGTGTGGCTGTATTTTGAGTTGGTGCCTCTAAGGAAGTAATGAAGGTTAAATGAAGTCATAGGGGTGGGGCCCCTATCTGATAGGATTGGTGTCCTTACACGAAGAGCCACCGGAGAGCTCTGTCACTCTGTCTTGTGAGGGCATAGTAAGAAAGTGGCCGTGTGCAAGCCGGGAAGTAGGCTCTCACCCGCTAGGAACTGCCTCTTTAGGACCTCGACCTGGAACTCCCAGCCTCCAGAACAGTGAGGGTAAATGTCCGTTGATGCCAGTTGCCTGGCGTGTGCAAGCTGAGATGCCCCCAACTCCACCTTTGAAGCCAACACCAGAGAATGAAGTCTTTCTCATGGTTTTATTCTCTCCCAATGATCCTCCTCTCTCCTCATCTTCAAGGGCCTGTGAGATTACACTGAGCCCACTCAGATAAACCAGGAGGATGTCCATATCTTCATATGGTTTCCTCTGATGGTCTGGGGACCAGAGACTACATCATATCGGTAGCCAAGTATCTCAATTTCCAACAAGACTCAGCGCAGAGACTTCCTCTCCAACTCACTTCTTCATAAGGTTCATAACCTTAATTCCACCTGCAAAGCCCCTTTTGTCACATAGCATGGGATATTCACAGGTTCAGTGACTGGGGTGTGGGCGTGGGTAGGGGCTCCCATTCTGCTGACTGCATGGGAGGGGACGTTATAGCAGTTGGAACTGGGATGGGGTCATGGATGCGTGTCAGTGTCATTCTTCCAGAGGCTACATACTAAGTCTGAGGAGCAAGCAGCTCCCAGGCTATCTGGGGTTATTCGAGTGGTAGCCCTTCTACTAGTTCTATGACCCAAGGGCAAGAGAAAACGTTGAACCTCTGATGCCCAACAAATATTCTGTAGATCTTCTGGGTTAAAGAACTCTAACTAGACCTGCCTGGGACCCATCAAGGTAGGAACCTCCAGCAGTCACCTGCTGGCCTTTCATAAGTGCATGGTACCATTCCCCTATGAGATCTGTTTGTCCATCCGGCCATCCATCCAACTGCCCAAGAAGACTTTTATTGGTAGGGTAAGGTTCTGGGCACTGGGAATCCTGGCTGTGGGATGGATATGGTGCTTATCCCAACCCAGGGATCTGCCCAGAAGAGGCGCTGGCTAACCACAGTGCTGCAGGAGGGACAGACTGCCTCCAGAGATGATCTAGGAGGGCACCGCTGAGATCATTAGCTGCTGCTTGGTTGGAAGAAGTGAGTTGGAGAGGAAGTCTCTGCGCTGAGTCTTGTTGGAAACTGAGATCCTTGGCTACCGATATGATGTAGTCTCTGGTCCCCAGACCATCAGAGGAAACCAATTAAAGCAAAAACATTCCAGAAAGCAATTAGAGGGGGAGCCTTGGGGGAGCCCAAAGCTTGTGCCCCTAGGAACAGCCTGTCATGGAGCCCAAATGATGCGTTGTCCTTCCCAGAAACCCCAGAGCAAAAATGAGTTTTAATCACCTCTCCCCTTAACACTAATCACCACCCATCAGCAGGACAGACCCTGCCAAAGCACGTAATTCTCAATCACACAGGCTAAATAAATGAATAATTACAGGAATAAACACTGCAGTTAACACCAGTGTATTAAGCATGGGATCGGGCCCCCCGTGCTCCCCAGTGTGACTACAGAGTCCCCAGGACTGCCAAACTCAGGCTGGCAGGGCTTCTGGGAGGGAACACAGACCTACGCCCCAGGCTTGCCTTCCATGCTCCTCAACTGGCCCTCTGATAGCAGGTCCCAGCGCTTTGCAAGTCCTGCTCCTCGCTGGAAGACTAGGAAAAGCCACGTCCCTCCTGCCAGGACCTGGAGGGCAGCTGCAGAGATCTTTTCCTCCCTCATGCGGTCGAGGACACATGAGAAAATGGATCACAGCAGCAGCCTTCTTCTCTGTGGTCCAGAGACCACGAAGCTCTGAGGGAAATGAAGCCACAGCTGGAGCCACGGAACTCAGCCATGTCCCAGCCTGCCTGTTCTGCCTCCGGGGAAATGAGCATCCACAAAGGCTTTGCAAGGAATGGGGCTCCCGAATACGCCTTTACTACAACTGAAACCACCTGTGTCCACCGCCGACCTCACCTGCTTGATCCAGAACCTTCCACAGCTATCAAATGAAGACGAAAACAGGCGATTTTCTTCTCCTTCAATTTCTGAATTAAGGTAATCGAGCGGTGTTGTGTTCGAGCAGGTGTTTACCCAAAGGAATGAACAGAGATCAATATTAATACCCAGACACCCACACGCTAATCTTTTTGAAATGTCAGACAAAAATAAGGCATCAAGAAACTCTATTCTGGACATTTGCCAGTCATGGGCGTGATTCTCAATCAATCTCTTTGACTCTGTCTCTGTCTCTCTCTTTCACACACACACACACACACACACACACACACACACACACTTCCCTCCCTACACTCACATGCTTCTGAAGGTGACATTTCGCACCTGAGTGGACACCAATGATCCAGGTGAAACTATGAGCTTTGAGAGTAGATTTTTGGTCCTTTTCAAATGGAAAGATCGAAGTGTGAGCCCCTTTGTCCCGGGACTGGCGGTGGCAGCCCGAAGATAGCTGGAGACGGGCCAGGCCCTCCACCCATGACGGTAGGGGGACCACTGAGCCAACCGGCAAGCATGTGAAGGCCTCTGAAGGCACATTTTCCAAACCCATATTACGATTTTATTACTAACCGATCAGAAGCTCAGATAGAAACAGAAGGCAGCCACGGTTCTGCCGGTGTGTCTGAGTGATTTGAGAGTCGTGCTCAGTGGCCATCCCCGGGAAGATCGTTCTGGAGTCAAGCGAAGGGGCCAAGTGGGAGCTCGGCGGCCCCAGAGCTGACGCCTTCTGAGGCAAGTGTCCCATGAGCAATGTTCCTCTCTCGAAAGTCCTCAGTCAGAGTCCCAGGAGGGCTGCTGGGTCCCTTTTTACTTCCTTGACTCTGGATTCCTTCACCAAACAGCCAGCCATTCGGGGCACCATGGAGAGGAAACCCTTGAGATGGGCATTGTTTCCACAGCTTCCTTGTCCAGGGTGAGAACCCTCCTCACCCTAACAGGGCCACGTGCGTCAGCCTTTAACCACGGAGGCTGTGAGGTCTGGGACTTCTCGGAGCCACGGTTCCTTGGTCTGAGACGCTGCGTGATGGAAAGTGCGTCTCTGGGAGGACGTGGGGGTTCGGGACGTGGGCTCATACAAACTGCCTAATGCAAAGCCTGGAAGATAATAAGCCCCCAGAAATGACAGGGGCCGATGTGGTTGTCAAGAAGGCTAACAATGGTAATCACTACCATTTATTATTATCGATTCTTTTCTTCTTTTTACTGCTGCCCACATACCTTGGATTGGATGGATCAACATGAAAGGCATTTACTCTTTGCCTTTTGTCACCTGGTGACTGCCTCCACTGTACCCCAAATCCAGCCTCTCAGCCTGGGGTGACCTCCTATCAACGAGGGGCCCAGCCCTGCTGGTGTTCATCGATGGGATCTCAGGCGAGTACCAGCCTGGCTGGGTGTTGGGAGAAGCCTTCTACATGCACATCTGGATTTCTGTGATCCAGAATCCTGAGCCTCTGGGAAGAGGATGGGACAAGACAAGGGAAATGCTCTACTGGCCCGACAACCACCAAAGACACACAGTGCTGCCTGGGGCCTTCTTTCCCACCTGTGTCACAGACGCGGAACTCCACTTCCTCCAAGTCAGTGGAGAAGGAAAACCTACATCTCTGGGAAAACGCTGGTTGGCAACCGGAGGGAGGGAAAGGTTGGCAGCAAAGCAGGAGGCAATCCTTGTCCGCCCGCCCCGAGCCAGCACGGCCCTCTCCTCGTGGAGACAACAGAGGACGCCAGGGTCATTTTAGTATGCGTCTATTTCACACGCCCCAAGCGGTCCTATTTCATCATCTTAAAGCTAAATCAGTAAGAAACGAGAACGAAAAACACCAAAAGCAAAACGCAGAGACTTGTAGATGGACAAAACCCCACTCTGATAGGAATCTTGGTTTCCTATACTGGGGCGCAGACATGCAGACTGCGGTGCGGACAAATGGTGGCACTGTCCAGCATCCTGTCCTTGAGATGCCCTTCATTAGGGCCGATCCAGAAACACGAAAGAGGAAGGGCAGGGGACACACGGTTCAGGTGGGATCACTAAAAGGGACAGATAACAGCTCCTCATACATCAGAAGAAATTGGATGAAAAGCACCTGAAATCCACAACAGTTCTGGGCTGATCTATGAAGGTCACCGTCATCGCCCAGGGACGGTCACACGCCCTGCACCTTGCACGTGCAGGGCCCCAGGGGGCCACAGGCAGCATCTCCACAGGAGGAGACTGTCCTTTGCACGTGCTGAGCGTGCACCGTCCTGATCGTAGGCCGCAGATTTTCCTGGTCAGTGATGCCGGATAGACGATTGAAACCACAGACGCCAGCAGAAGAAAGTCCTTCCCACATTCTGCAGACACGTGTATTCATCTGACGTCAGTAGTTTCCAGTGTGTCAAAGCTAGGACATGCAGGAAAGGATGCTCGTGGTCTAAAATCGTGCCGTGGCAGGAAGTGAGAAGACATCAGGGCTCTGGAGCCAGCCCTGACGGCTTCTCCACCTCCAGTCGCACCTGTGGCCCCTCGCGCCTCTGCTCGGGACTCGGGGTCTGCCTGCTGCTCCTCCGGGCTCTCCTCTGGCCTCCCCTTGCCCAAAAGTCCTTTCTGCCAAGTGTCTGCCTGGTTCACGCAGTTGGCCTCCCCAGCCTGGGCTTGGGTGTCCTCTTGAGGAGACTGAGACTGACCATCCCAGTCACTCCCTCCCACTCACCCACTGCTGATCCCCACCTCGCTGGTTCTGTCCTGCTCAGCCTCTCTCCCTGCCCAGCCCACTGCATCGTATGTACGTTATTATGTTTGCTTTTAATCGGCCTCACTGCCACAGTAGAATGAGTTGTTCGTGACCTAGAATAAGAACCTGTGATGGACCATTTAATGTGTCAGCGGGGCTGGGTCACGGGGCCCGGGATGTGGTCACACATTATTCTGGGTGCTCCTGTGAGAATGTGTTTGGATGAGACTAACATTTTAATTAGTGGACCCAGAGTAAAGAAGAAGGCTCTCGCTGATATGGGTGGGCCTCGTCCAATCAGTGGAAGGTCTTCCTAGAGAAGAAGACTGGCCTCTCCAAGCAAGAGTGAATTCTGCGGCAGATAACCTTTGGACTTGGACCCCATCATCAGTTCTTGCTGTGTCTCCAGCCTACTGGCCCACCTTGAAGATTTTGGGCCTGTCAGTCCCCATGATCACATGAGCCAACTCCTTACAACTCATCTCTCTGTAGGTGTACATTTCCTCTTGGTTCTTTCCCTCTGGAGAATCCCCACTAACACGGAGCTCAGCACTGTTTGTTGAGTGAAGGAATGAATGAGTGAAGGGATGAATAAATGGCTTTGAGGAGGAAGCAGGGACCAACGAGGGGCCCTTCTGGAGTGGGGAGCAAGCCAGCATCCTTGTGGGCTTCATGGTTCTCTCCCTTTGCTGCGTGAGGTCTTGCCCCACTATCCGTTACGAGGGCTTATCTCCTGGAGGAGCCACGCTCCCCCTTTTCTCCTGAGAAGCACTGAAACCTCAGATGTCGGGTCTGATGTGAGCGGATTCTCCTCCTTCGATGATAAGGAAAGGCAGGGGCAGTGTTCGGAGTCAAAGGAGCCGGTTACCCTCTGTGGCCTGAGACACAGCCCCCGGAGCCGTCGCCGTCTGCGTCCACGGTGGGGAGAAGAAGGACTCCTATCTGGGAGTTGTCATGAGCCATGAACACAGATGATGTGGGCAGAGGCCTCCCAGGGCCCCCGTTATAACTGGCTCTGTAGGGGGACATGTGCCTCGATCTCCTCGGACTGCTCCAACAAAAACACCAGAGACTGGGTGATGTACGGACCACAGACGTCTGTCTCCCACAGTCCTGGAGCCACATCCTGGTATCTGGTGATGGCCAGCTTCCTGGTTCACCAGCAGCCAGGCCGTCTTCTCGCTGCGTCCTCTCCTGGCGGGAGGGGTGAGGGAGCTCTCCGGGCCTCAGTTGTAAGGGCGCTGGTCCCTAATGACCTTCCAAACTGCCCCTCCTCCCAATACTATGACCTCAGGGTTAGGATGTCAACACATGAAATCTGGGGGGATGCAAGCCTTCAGTCTCCAGCAATGCTGTTACTAAGATGGAATACATTGAATGTGCAAGCAACGTCTCCGGTCCTTGTGCCCCAGACCGTCACAGAGACTGGGAAAACCTTGCACTTACAGCTCCACATTTGATCATTCATTCTTTCAGCCAAGGGCCCGCTCTGGCATCAGCCTGGGTCAGGGCGCTGGAGAAATCTGTCACGGGTAGGAACAACCATATCTCACATTCGGGGAAGTCATGGGAGGCAGAGCATCAAGGATGCGGGATGGTACCCGTGTTCCAGAAGAATCTGGGGGCAAGAGGAGGGACCTCGTCCAGGACCACTGGCCCAGCAGCAGACCAGCCAGCATGAGCCCGGGGATGACCATCAGTACGCCACCTGGTTGCCACCCACTGACTCACTTCCTGGTGCTCAAGTCTAGAGCTCAGGGGATTTTTCCAACATCCCCATCCAATTCTGGAGATGAGAAATCCACACCATCCAGACTCGAATTCAGAAACCTGGTGCCAGGCTGTCCCTCCGGACATCTGCCTGTCCTCTCCAGTTTCTGTGAGACTTGCCATCAGGCCTGCGCACCTTGACGTGCCCATCACAGACAGCCACTTGAATGGTGCCCGGGGCGGGGGGAGTAACAGGGCTCCCCTTCCCTGAGGAGCTGGGAGTTCAGTTCCCACGTCTGGGCTGCACATGCCCATCCTTCTTAACCCAGAAACCCTGCATGGTGAAATGTGTCAGAATTAACATGTGCGTTACCCAAAGTTAACTTCACAGAAACTTCCGTGGTTATCCTTCATTTCCTTTGAGGAGCAAAGAACACACCCAAAGCTTCATTCTGCATTTCGAGCAAGGCTGTCCTCCAGGATCCTATGGGTATCACCTCCTAGAATTATAACTGTTAAACTCAATAAAACCAGGGCTCTGACAGAGATCTCAGGGGACCCAATCCCCCGACGTCCGCCATCTTGATATGGTTGACATTGACCAACAGTGGCTAATATTTGTTATTTTCTATGTGATTGCTTTCAGTTGGTGCAAATGCCTTTAAACTATCCTCGTTCCCATTTCGGGTCTCTATGTTTATCCTTCCAAACGGCTTGGCTAATGACTCCTATTTCACCTCCCGCTTTCCCTCCAGAAAAATGAGTCCCATAAAAGTCACTAGACTGATGTCTGAGCAAACTCTCCGGTGTCATAAAATTTTGATTTAGAGGTTTAGCAAATGTGACAGGACGTTTTTGCGTGCCCTTCCAAAGTGTGCAAACTATTTTTGGCATGTCGGCATTTACATAATATTGCCAGAAATGGGCTGCCCCACCCCCATCCTTTGAAATCGGAAGAAGTGATGAGTCAAGGCAGGATGATATAGGTTCTGAGTCAGAAGACACGGGTTCACCAAGGGAAGCAATTCAAGATAATGTTCAGGCATGAAGTATTAGAACTGATATAGCCCAGGAAAGGTGGAATATTGACCCCCCCAGAAAAGAAATTTGAGTTGCTAGTCACATGGTAGTTGCTTCTACTCCGAGCTGGAAATGGGGTGGAAGGGAACGTCCATCATTTCAGTAGAGGTCAACTCCTTGAAGGTAAGCCCCATGTCCTGCGACCATAGGCAGCCACCTGGTGGTGCTCCGGGAACCGGGTTCTTTTTCCTCCCCGCCACATCACCTAGAAGGATTCGTGCACCCCAAGACGCATTCTGGGGAACAGAATTCTCCCCAAGCGGTGTGAAGCATGTCAGAAATGGAGGTTCAAGCAATTGGTATAAAACAAGCCCCAAGGCATCCGAAGAGGGGAATGAGAATTGTCTCCAGAAAGCGTAGCCGACCCTCCCCCACGCAGAGCTGAGATCCAGGACTTTGGGGAAAGAAGTAAATGACATTTATTGTGGGTTCTGTGGGGAACAAGCTGGGAACGGGCTAGACCCAGACCCTCGTCGGTTTATCGTGGACCAGCTTAGCTGCTGACTTGAGTTACTTAATCCTGCATCGACCTATTTTGCCGACGGGGCAAAGCCAAGCTTTTGGTACTTGCCTAGGGAGGGAGGGCCACCATTCAGAGCCAGAGACTCTGCTTCTCACGCTGGGCTTCTAACTTACAAACAACTGCGCTACTGGGTAGGCATTACCTCCCTTGTCCAGAAACAAGCTGAGAAGGGGCCAGTCGCCTGTCCGAGGTGTCACCATGACAGCGAGGGAGCCCAGATTCACACGCTGATTTGCTGACTCCGCAGCTGATGCCCTTTCTGGGACACCTGCGCCTCGCCGGGCTGGCTGGCGTGCACGGCCTGACGGTCCCCGGTGAGGGCTGGCCGCGTTTGCTATTCCAAGGGAAGGCATCCTACTGTAGTGGAGGCCACCCTCCCCACAGCTGTCTTCCTACCGTCTTCCAGAACAAAGCAGAGCTTCCCTGCAGAATCCCCCACTGGAATCCTGGTGCTGAGAGCCGGCAGAACCGGGTTATCCTTACAAGCATGTAGGCTTCTTGTTATTACTTACATTTTCTCCATTATGCTTCAAATTACATGATCTACGTTGTGCTGTCTCGCCATTGATTCACTGGTTAAATTAGCTGCTATTTCTCTCTCCTGCATTATAGGCTCCGAGTAATTTGTTTATGACTCAAATGTTCTGTGGGCTCTGAAGGAAAGGCTAATATGCATTCATTACAGCCAGGCATAATCACTCTAAATCACGAGGACTGCCGGTCCCAGGCAATTCCCCGGTCTCTTCGGTACAGTACCCTGCCTTCTACCTGACCAGGGCAGTGCTGCTGAGGCATAAATTTTGCTCAGAATTCACGGAAGGGGTGTGCAGAAGGGGGGCGATGGACATTTCAGATCTGTAGAACGGTTTCAAACCGATGCAAGATCACGTGTCTTGTCCTCTGCGCGACCTTCAGAGAGCGCCCACCGCAGGTCCACCCGCCTCGCCCCCAGGCTCTGTGGGGGGCGCCGCCCCTCCCGGCTCACAGAGCCCGTGCGAGGAAAGGCAAAGGCGGATGTCTGCACAGCAGTGCTCCCCAAGAGGCTTCCCAGTCCTCCCCTCCGGGGCCTCATCCCCGCCCAGGCTGTCTCCTGCTTTGTTGTAAGCACTCAGAACTTCCCTCAAAGGGCCTTGCCTTCTGACCTGTCCACGGGCCCCCCACCCTCAGGCCACCCTCAGGCCAGAGCTCTGCTTCCGCTGGAGGGCGTGGTGCTCGGTTGGGGGGCGATTTCCAGACCCGCGGCCCCTCTCTTGTCCGATGCTGCCTGGTGAGGTGCAGGACCTCGGCCCCCGTCCAGCACCTTCCAAGGCAGAGATGGGATAGTAAGTGTCAATGTGCACATGTGTGACTCTTCCTGGTCACTTCCCTACATTTTGGCAGGACCTTTCCGGACTGCCAACCCGTCCCTGCCATGGACTGGAGGTTTGTGCCCTCCCCCCGCCCCAAGTTCATATGGATAGATCCTAGCCCCCAAGACGGTGGTGTTAAGAGGGGGGCCCTTGGGAGGCGACTGGGTTGTGAGGGCGGGTCCCTCATGCAGGCTTCCCCATGGAGCTCCCTCACTCCTCCTGCCCCGCGAGGACACAGCCGGAAGATGCCATCTAGAAACCAGGAGGCAGGGTCTCCCCAGACGCCGAATCAGCCAGAGCCTCGACTACGGGCTTCCAGCCTCCAGACGGTGAGCGATGCAGGTGTGTTATCGATTCGTCCCATCTGATGGGCTCCCCCTGCCCCCATCCAGTGGGTCCAAAACGGAGAGACTCTGGATGCAGACGAGAGATGGGGGCCATCAATGCAAAACCAAAAAGCGTTTTGGACTTTCTAAAAAAGGAGGAGAGCTGTATTCCAGCCTAAGTGAGGACAGCTCCCTGGGATATGCAGTCCGCACCAGGAGGACGCTCCGCTCCAGCGAAGGGACATTTCGTGGAGGGTTATGCACATTTCTTCCATAAAAAGTTACGAGCCGGTAGGCAAAGAACAATTCGGAAAGTTGCAGACCTTATCTTGAGTTTCTAGGATATGCAGGGCCGTCTGACTTTAATCTTAGGGGAACCAGGGAAATTTCTCACTTTTTCTTATCTTTTGTGCTCAGAATGCTCTTTCTTGGTTATTTTCTTTAATGAAGCAGATGTACAGTGTGTGCTCGGGGCGGAAATACAGCGTGTGCTTTGGAGTCGTGCCGAGTCATTCTGAGCTCGGTAGACGCTGAAGTATAGCTTCCCGGGGAGCCCAGGAGCAGGGCCCACGAACAGAACGTCAAAGATGTCCTTTATCAGCGGGGACATGTCGAGGAGGTCCTGAGACACGGCAGGTGTGGCTGTTCCTGCAGGTGGGCCCATGGGCACGCCAGGTGCATCGGGTTGATGGCCTAGAGCCCCGCTCCGCCAGGATCTGGGAGTCTACGTCGTGTTCTTCTGCAGAAGCACAAAACCAGGATCATTTGTCCCAAAATGTGAGACTCCCATGCTAACCCTGAGGGGTCAGTGACCCAGAGCTCGCTGCCTCGGTTCCGGGCAGGTGAAGGATGTGAGGGACAGGCTCAGCCGAAGGACCCCTGCCTCCGGATGGTGATCCCATCACCGAGGTGGGCCTGCAGCCCAGGACCGTCCAGGAGCTGCCCGCGCGCTTTCTTCGGAGCCTCATCCTCTCTGATTGGGAAGGAGACCAGAATATCTCCACTCGACCCTCCGGGAGAACCACAAGGAAAGCTTCCAAAGCCAGAAGCTCAGGAAATTTCCACTCATGATGGCAGGTGCTCCACGTTAGAAATTTGATTTGCAGATTTAATTAGAGGCTAGTTTGTGACATGAATTACGCGGCGCCTAGGAACAACGACCTATCTGTTTTGGGAAATCCACGCCGTGCGGGCCTCCACCACTGTCTTCGTAAAGCCTTACCTGTTTCCGTCTTACGGACTCACGTTTTACTCGTAATTCTGCGGACGATATTCTACTTAATGAAATGTCTAAACTAACCACATGGCCACGTTATTGACGATGACTTCATATAGGTAGACCGCGTACGGAGCAATAGCCCAGAGCCTTCATCCGTCACTGGAAATCCTAATAGAGGCTTTCGAGTGAATTTTCCAACCTTTATGGGCACGGTGGGTACAGAGGCGACACTAGCCAAAGATAGTGGAACTCCTGGGACCAGCGCTGCAAGTAAAGCACGATAAAAAATATCATTACCCCCGAGGCCAAAGCGGAAACATTCCCATCTTGGTCACTAGCCAGGGCCGTTCCTTCTAGCACTCTCTCTGGAGTTGCTTGTCCCCACGTCTCTGCAGGCTGTGACTCACGGCCAGGCCGAGTCCCCTCCAAAGGACGGGGACTCTCGGACGCAGCGCCCAAATGCCCCTCGTTGAGGCAAATTTTTCCTAATTGCTATCTTCCCCAGCCCCATTTAAAAATGTAATGAAGGTGATTACAGAAAGCTGTTTAAGGTAAACTTCAATGAATGGATCTGTTTACACTCGTAATGAACTTTACGCTCTCCAAACTGGTGAGCACGGGGGCTGCAATCACTACTTGCGGTGTTGGTGGGAGCCGGGCACGGGTTGCCGGGGCCGGCTGCCGAACGCTTAGCTGGGGGGGACAGCCCATGCACTGCCTGGGTTTCTGGGAAGCAGTGACCAATTACCCCATCTGCTCAGCGTTTCTCTTCCCCAAACAGACAAATTAAGCCCTAGACCAGAGTCCCAAACATCAGACTCCTCTCGTATGTAGGTCTGCCCTTCCATAGAGAGAGCCTCTAAATGTGAAAGAGATCAGAAAGAGGTATTTCGGTGTAAGGGTTGGAGGGGAGACCCAAGGCTGGTTGGTCAGGAAGAAGACCAGAGAACTCCCTTGTGCTGAAAGAGATTTGCTCTTGCCAGGTGCCAAGCTGCAGGTGCACTAGGTGACCCCCCAAGGGGCTGGTGTCCTCGGCCCTCGGCCCTGTGTGGGTACACGTGGGAAGCTGCATCATCGATGCTCCGGTAACTTCCCCCCAGAGCCAGCCTCCCTCATTCCTCGAGCGTGTCCTGCCTCACTTGGGCGTGCAAGAGTTTTTAATATTCTCCAAAGCTCTCAAGTCTACAGACGCAGTCTTTGCCCTTCCTGAAAGGGGCTTCTTACCCTCTTACCTTCTTACCAGTTTCATTTCTTAGAGGAGTTGGGTCAAGAATAAATTGCTTTCCTGCTTCTTTCCTTTCGATGGCTCTCCCCAAACTGGCCTCACCCGTTCTGGACCAGAAATCACCATGTCTGCTGCCCAAATGAGCAGGGGCACGCGGTTTATGGAGGGGCCTCTGCTCTCCGTCTGTCCGCCTGCGGGGCTGGGCACACGGCGGCCACGCAGTAAACTCGGGCAGCACGAAGCTCGCCGGCTCACTCGGGAAATGCCTCATCGAGAGGCTTACGAAGGCTAGATTTCTCTGGGCCGGGAGCAAGTTCTGTAGTTGTTGAGAAGTAAGGACAGAGCTGGGAATAATCATCTGTCAAAAGAGCTCACGGCTTGGAGTCCGCAGCGCGCTCGGTTCCCATCGCCTTGAAGGGGCCTGCTGACCGGCGGGCCATCGCGATTCATAAATACAGGGGCTTTCGCCGATTTGCAGCCACAGAAAAGGCACCTGCAGCTGCTCTGCCGTGACTGATTAATTAGGGAAAGACTTGGTGGTGCTAATTGGCGGTTGAGAATTTTCCGAGTTTTAACATTCGTGGCATGCAGATGTATCAATTTCTAGCGATATCGAACAAGATCGTTGGGAAGCGAGATTCTCCTGAGAAGTGCAGTCGTGATTTGGGGGAGGCGTGGGGCCCGTCGCTGTTGCACACCCTCCTATAAATCAACACAAAGTTTGTTAGCAATTGCACTAATGTTCCTCAGCAAATGGAGAGACTAGCCAATAAATGTGCATTAAATGTAATTCTATCTCCCTGTTGCATTTGGTCCCAGGAGCAAGGATCGTTACATCATGGAAGTTTGACGAATGTTTTCTTCAGCTCATAGGACTTGGAAATGAGTGAGTTTGCCCAATTCGGGGGAGAGAGGTACACGCGAGGCTCAGCGCCTTCACGGTTTCCACGTGGAAAGCTTTAAATTGAAATCCATACCTCTAGGGAGTGTGAGACCAAAAAAAAAAAAAAAACTCCAAAAAAAACCCTGTTGGGCCCCAAAGGAACCATTTCCCATCATAATGAGAATTTTAAATGGCAGGTTTAAATTCTTTGAAAAGCCTTTCAGAAATATGTGTGCAAATGACGGCTCCCGAATTACTGGCAGAGATGCAATTAAATTAGAGAGAGAACATCTCATTCTACTTTCCCAGCCTGAAGACCCTTTCCCCTGTCCCAGGAGGAGGGGGCACACGTGCCAGCCACCAGCAGCCTAGGAGCCCAAGGGAAGGGTCCTTCGGTGACCCCGCTGCTGCTTTTGAACCCAGAAGGGAGGGATGGCACCGTGAGAGGGAGGAGGGGGCCAGACGCCAAGCTAACCAACCCGAACTGCACC
>CM052900.1:163318447-163388655 GCA_028534135.1 Potos flavus | reverse complement strand
TCTCCACCTGAAATGTGCAGGTGTCCTGGTCACTGCCCTCTTGGACATTGTTGTAGGCCTAAAAATGCCCCCCAAAGATACCATGTCAAAACCCTGGATGCCACTGTATTTGGAAAAAGAGTCTTTGCAGATGCAACTGAATTAAGGATGTGAGATGAGACCCTCCTGGATTATCCGGTGCAGTGGGCCCAGATCCACTGAGAAATGTCCCTATGACAGAGCCACAGAGGGATAGGCAGAGAGGGAAGTGGCTCGGCCACCAGCCAAGGGCTGCCTGTGGCCCCAGAGCAGGAAGAGGCCAGGACCCTCCCTGGAGCCCGCAGAGGGACAGAGCCCTGTGGACACTTTGATTCTAGACTTCCAGCCTCCAGATAGAAATCATGAATCTGTGTTTTAAATCTGTATTATTAACTCTCCCGACAGGCTCGTCCATTAGCCCGTTGGTTATTTATTGAGAGCTGACCCTGGGCTGGCTGTTACTCTGCGCTGGGGATAAAACAGTGAACCGAACATGCAAAACTGTGCGGAGCGTCCTGCCCTCACGGGGTTAACTTTGTTTAGGGGGCCAGACAACAAGGAGCAAGAAGGGGCGGAGCAGTGAGAAGTGTGAGATATGGTAATGACTACGGAGAGAAGGAAGTGGTGATGGTCCGGAGGGCCCACGAGGAGCATGCCCTATGCCCGAGGCTCCAAAGGCAGCAGGGAGCACCGCAGGGACCCCCACCCGGGGGCTGGGGGGGAGGTACAGAGACCGGGAAGGTCAGCGGTGAGGTCGCCGGAGTCGGATGGCGGCGAGGTCAGAAAGGAAGCGGTGGGGTCCGTGCCGGTCTTTGGGTTTTAATTCCGAGCTTGTTGAGAGCAGCGGCAGGCGTTGGGCACCCAGGGACCCCGACCCGTCTGTGCGGGCGAATGCCGTGTGCTGTGTGGGACGTGGGTGCTGTGTCGGGGGGGACCCAGGGAGGCAGGGCGGGCGTGGGATCTGCAAAGGGGTGGGGGGATGTCTCGGGTGACATGAAGGGTAGCAGAGAGGCGGGGAGGCATGGCTGGACAGGGATGGTCCCTCTGTCAGGGACAGAGGAGAGGCAGCCAGGGAGCGGGAAGAAACGAAGAAGGATGTGGTACGAATGAGGCAGGAGGTCAAGTCTCCCTCCTCCTCGCTCATAGACCTCCTCTTCAAGTAGAATGAGGCAAACCAAACCAAAGGGGTCATGATCCATTCCATCCAGAGGCACCGTGACGTGCCTGTCCATTCGTCCTTCCTCCTGCTTACCTGGGGCGGCCGCCCCACTTCCTCCATTCTGAGACTTTTACCTTGATCCTACTGTCCCATGTCATCCTGGGAACCCTCTCTTTGCAGGAGCTGGGCTTTAGCTAGCTAGTCGGTTCCTGAGGCTTACATCCGAAGAACCCCAATGGATGAGAAACAGCAAAGCTGTGACTTTGTCCCCGGACACGTAGCCGGGAAGCAGCAGAATGTAGCTTTGTGCTAATTTCTCCCTATTTCAAATTCTGTCCTCTTTCTGCCACACCACAGCTGCCTCCCCCAGAAGCTGTTCTCAAATGAAGAAAGATATTTATATTTATTTTCAGAAGCTGACACCATCGGAGGACTTCCAAGGGGTCTCCCAAGACCCCTCGAACTTCTACTCCGACTCGGGCAGATGGAGAGACGTCTTGGGTTAGCCGCACACCTGTGGGTCAGCCCATTGGATGTGAACGTGGCTGGGGGCTGGGGGGAGACCCTGACACCGGGAGTGGCACCCATGGCTACAACTAAACTGGAAAATTGGGCAATTTTTGCAGGTGGGACATCTGAGAAATCATTTCACTTTTTTGGTTTTGGTAAAGGAACAAAGTTGAATGCTAAGCCGTGTGTGCATGTGACCCGGACTGTTCACCCTGCTTTGACCATAATCAAGGCCAGCGTTTCCCCGTGGTAGGAGAGCTCATCCAAGGGGGGTGGCAATAGTGACCGCCACGGGCTCTTGGTGGTCCCATAGCTGTAGACACAGAAAGGAGATACCTACCTCGATTTCCCCGCACATCGTGTTTGTTCACACTCAAAGCAGTATCTGACAACTTCCTTATTTCTGTCTCTAAACTGCACACCACACACACACGCACGCGCGCGCTTATCTCCTTGCACTCACGTGCCCACACACCACACACCTGACTTTTCTGATCATTCATGTACCTTTTGGTGGGTTTCATTGTCGAAAAGCTCCCAATTATCCCCTCCACTTGATGAAGCTCTGAATCACTCCTTGAGCCCCCAACTTTGAAGGAAAGAAAGCAAGACAAAACTTTTCATTTGGCCGTGTTCCCCTCCTAGTTTCATTATGCATATTAAATTTTTATTGTAGACATTCTTGTTTAGAGGGAAAATCATTGGTTTGGCTTTTTTTTTTTTAAACTATCAGATGTTTTATAGACCTTCTAATGGCATGTTTGGTGTGAAATTAATTATCAAAGATTCGCAGAGAGTTTTAAATTAGATTTTTTCTGTTCTTCAAGGCAAACAACTGGTTTTGTTTTTGTCACTAATATAAGGTTTTCATTGCTGCCTTTTTTTCCCCCCTACAATGAAATGATAAAACAAATCTTCAACTTATTTTAATGTGCTAATTGGGGGTTATTACAGCTCATTTTATTTACATTGAAATAAAAAAACACCAATTCATTTTCCTTGCACAAGCAACTTAGAAAGGATTTTAATTGCCTCCTATACAAACAAGTATTTGTAAAGAGAAATGATATAAAAACTAAAGGCCCAGAAAAACTTGTTTGGGCAATGGGCTAAAGCAAATCCATGGTTTTCTGAAGAGATAGATACCTAATGCCTAACCCAGTTTGCCTTTCGGATGGCTGATTCATATGTATATGTATGGTAGGAAATAGATGCTGGTAGGAGGTAGAAAGATCCAGAAAGAGAGACAAATACAAGATGATTTCGGAGCATTTGCACTGCCTACCCCGAGAGCGTAGGGTTATTTTGCAGAAGGCAAATATGGCACAGTGCAGATTAGACAGTACCCACAGCCACCCGTGGAGTTGGAGTCGAATCCGGGGCTACCAGATCCCATACCTGGGGACAGAAGATGGCGGATGCCTTCGGCGAGCACTCTTTCCACTGACGTGTCCCTGTCAATCAGTTCCCTTCCCGGGCGTCACGTCTCAAACATGTCATCGCCAACTGTCGCGTGGGATGACAGGTATAAAGACATATCATCAGGACACAATTATCAGATAATGCTCCTCATTCATAGCCCAAGTCCGGCAAATACCGTGGGAAACAATCACGAGCCGCTGGCTTCTGGAATCCAGGTTTCTGCCTTTAGGCTGTGCTGCTTCCCCACCTCCCACCCCCCGCCCCCACCCCCGCCTTGCACTTCTGGAGTAGGGATTTTGGCGGAGGCTGGGGTACGTCCAGCTGGATGCGCTGTGTTGCTGGAAGGTGATGGGGGGAAAGGCCATGAGCAGCAGACTTGGTCCTCGCAGGCACCCTGAACTCTCCAGGTCCCCCCCTCCACGCTCTAACCACTAACCGCTGCCGGGGGTGTGCCTGGGCTGAGAACTCCTTGTGCTTCCCTCCTTGTGCCAGGGACTGTGCAAGTTTTCTCGTTCATTCTTCAGGACTCATGACTCATGACCCTATAGATGAACCTCGGTTGATGAGTCACAACTCGCAGTAGAAGGAGGTAAACGGGGAAGGAGTTTATTCAACACTCTTGCGACAGGGCTCAAGACTATGCCAACAAGGGACAGAGACCGGACTCAACTCCAAATACTACAGGGCAGCTGGGGAGGGGATTCACAGCCAAGGGCAGGGTGGCGGGGGCGGTTATGGGGTAGAAAATGACTAAGAGCAACTTGACTGGACACCGAGGAGAATAGGGCCTCGCTAAACTGGTTTGGGATTCCTGCTAAAACAAGTTTGCTCAAGAGGGAATCGTTGTCAATGTTCAGGGTACGGGGGAAAGAGAAGGCCGCCTGTCTCTGCTCAGCTCAACGAGCAGGAAGAGCCTTGTGGGGCGAGGGGAGGCCCTCCTGCTACTTCCGTCCACAGGCTGGGCTACAATCTGATCCTCTCCTAAGGTTGCTCTTTGCTGGAGCAGAGAATATTCTAGCAACAAACAGCCTGAGGCTGACAACCCGCTCCCTCGGCTCATCTCCCTGCCTTCCGCCGGTAAGCCTGGGGTCTCCTGACCGCGGGGCGCCAAGCCCCCAGTGTTTACTCGGCTCATGGCGGAAAGGCTCTGAGTCCCCACTGGACATTCTCCTTTCGAAAATGACTCTCCTTCTTTCCAGGGGAGGAAAGGTCGTCCCGCAGGGTGTGAGTTTCCTGCCACAGGCCAGTCGCGGAGGCTGGGATTCGGGCGCGGCACAGGTGTCGGCTCCCCTGGTGGGTGGATCTGAGCCCGAGCGAGGTTCCCCCTTGCCCTTCATCCTTGGGATGGCCCTATTCCCTGGTCTCCCAGATGTGTATGAACTATATAATTAGGGACATTCTCAAAGCAACCTTAGAAACTGGACCAAAACCTCTGTCTCGCTGCCTTCCATTTCCCGTGCTCTGTTTGGAGGCTGTGGAAGCTTCCACGCAGCTGGGCCCCCAGGATGCCCCGCTTGGAGCCGGCGTCTGAGCACCCTCTCATCGCACAGAGCATCCCGACACGAAGCCCGCAGCGTGCAGATCCCGGGGAGGGCAGAAAGGCGGCTGGGTGCGGGAGGAGGAAGAGGCGGGATGGCCAGAATGAGTTAGAGAAAGATTACCGCGAAGGCGGCTATGTGTGGTCCTGCCTCACTCCCCAACCCGGCGGACGGCCCGAGGCTGTCCCATCATCGGTGGGACGCCGGACCCTGTTCTCGCTCCGGTTTTTAGTACTTCACAGGAAAGAGCGGTGATGTCACTTAGCACTTGATGTCAGAGACTCTTTGCCACTGTCTGCTGTTGGGGGAGGGGGTTGAGGGTGTGGGGACTGGATTTTAGTCACGTCCTCCCAGCTGGTCGGTCGCAGGTGGTGGCCCAGCTCCAGCCTCCCGATGCATTCTGATTTCCTGACATACCAGGTTTGGGCGCCCAACGGCCAGGAATCCGGGCCCGGTCTGAAATACCTCCCCGTGGAGTAGCCACGCCCTCCCTGAACACTGAGCTCCAACCGAGATCCACGGAGCGGGCTTTGATCCCCTTCCCCCAAATCTCTTCGACGGGTGGCGGGATAGGACACCCCAACAGACACAGCACTTCGGCCCAGGGTTATTTGGAACTAAAGGCACCTGGAGAAACAGCAGGGCACGGTCCTGGGTGCTCTGAATCTCCTTTCTTTCCTGAAAGCAGGACCTAAAACTCCATGTGGAAGATGTTTTGTCTGTACCAGGGGGAAAGAAACATTCCGATCACCGCGGAGGGGAGTTGAGGCCGACAGAGAAGTCTGTGCAGACAGATCTCGTATAAATAACCCTTCTCTGCCTTTGTTCCTCCAGTGCCTCTGCTCAAACTGGTCCACGAGCTCTTGGGTTCTGCAATTTTTCCAGGTCTTCATTCCCCTAAGGGGTTCCCGCGTAACCGTAAAAATCTGTGCGCTCTCCTACTGCAGTCGGAGGCCCAGACAGAGACCCGAGAGGACACACATAAAGGATCTGCAGCCCCATACGTTGCTTGGTCTTCCTGTGACATTCAGAGCCTCCCCGGCACCGTCCCTTCCTACCACGTCCTGGGTGCTTTCGCTCCTTCAAAGCTGTTTAAACATTGAGTCAGATTCGAGATGGCTTCACATCGCTCTTACGGCCGAACATTTAAGAGGCATTTTTATAAATCTGTTGCCTGGGTCCCACACTCTTAGAAAAACAACGGCAACAACAACAAAATGCTACTAATCCCTGTACCGTCCCAGCGTCCCGCGCTGCAGAGGCAGGGTGAGCCTTCACGCTTGGCGCACCTGTCACATCGGAGCTGGGAAAGAACTCAGCCATGAACGTCTCCGGGTCAGCTGCAAAGAGGAGACTCCCTGTATTTGCAGAGAGCCGTGACCCCCTCTCTGAACCTCTGCTGGTCGGGGAGGTGACGGCTGGGAGAGCTCCAGGCTGATGGGAGGTGCCGGCCACGGATTCCGGGCAGGCGCGAGCAGCTCGTGGTGCGGCTTCTAAGACGGTTCCCTTCCTGCTCTTCCTCCGCTCAGTCCCGCGTGTACTTGTGCACGGATGCATTCTTCATTGCCCGGACGAGGGATCTTATGAAGCCCCAAATGAGTCACCTTTAACACAGACCAGAGACCGTCGGCCGTATATCTTCATTTTAAAACTGTAGCCACAGATGCCAGCTGTATTGAGAATGTGATTTTCTCCCTAGGACCCACAGGGAGAAAAGATGTTAATGATGTTCCAAATGTTGATGGTTCTCTGGCCCCAGGAGACAGCCTGCAAGGAAGGACCATTTGCTTTAGTTCAGGGAGCCAGGGGCGGGGGCAGCGTTCCTAAGCGGGAGCAGCTGTGCCTTCCCCCAGATGTGTAATTGCCATATTGTTTCTTTTCCCACCCCCTGCATTTCAGGGACCTCCGGCTATAATTAATTCTTGAATATGGCAATAAATCAAAGCTTTGAAAATTGCAGAAAACTTTTCTCCCCCTTCCAAATGGCTCTGCTGGTTGGTTTAATGGTCTCCTCTCTCCTACTGTGTCTCTAACCACGTAAAACCTGCACAGACATTCCAGGAATTGATTCCGAGAACAAATCCGTGTTTCAGTCTGTGGAATCTGGAGTTGAAAAATAAAAATAAAACCAGAAATAGCATCCATTACCCAATCTGGGTCATCTCGTTTTTTATTGAAGGCAGACGTCCCTAGACGCTGGGATTCGGAGTCAGGAGCGACTCTCCACTGCAGAAGTCAAACGCTCGTGCATGGCAACGCTGTCATTTCCATTTTTAAGATGCACGCTTTGCATGTAAAAGCATTCACAACCCCATCTCTACCCACTGTAGTATCCTGCAAATGGGCCTCTGTAATTGATGAGAAATAATAATAATAAAAGAAGCAGGAGATGCAGTACTTGAAACCCTCTGTGTGCAAGCCAAGGATGAAAAGAGAACAGCCTCTGGGCTAATCCGCGTGCTTTCAGAATTGCTATTTCTTTTGTTCCCTCAACTCTCCCAGATTTAAATCTTTAGCTGCTGCAGCATCAAGCGGAGGAACAAATATGTTTGGTTCTCTTAATGAGCTGCTTCCTCTGCTTTCATTTTGGAGGAAGAGCTCCAGCTGAGGAGCATAGTGAAAGGGAACAGAAATTTCCAGATTAAACCTGATTAAACCCAAGACGACTCTTCAGCAAGGAGCTGGGACAGGCTCTTGGCTGGTCTTCTGCTTCATTTCAAACCCCTCCTTGCTCGGAAAGGCTTGGGAGCTGCAGAAGGCAACAGGTGGCAAGCCAGGTGGGGATGACATGTCAGCAAAGTTTGGCTTTGTTTCGGACGCCAACGCCTGAATGCTGGTTCCCCGCTTGCCATTAAAACTCCGGAGGCCTGCTCCCTCACCTGTAAAATGGGCTTGGTAATAGCATCTTTCTCTCTCTCAAAAAAAAAAAAAAAAAAAAAAAAATCACCTCTTTTTTTGGTGCAATTAAAAGAAATCACCCATGGAAAGCATTTAGGACCCGCACTTCTAGTATTGTCGAAATACTGGAGCCCCAGTTGCGGGGCTGAGAGCTCATCGTACCGGCCTCGGTCCCTCCTGGACATCCCAGGAACCATGTCCTTGGTCGAGTTGGCAAGGTCACCTGAAACAGCAGAGTGACGATGGGGAGAAACACAGGATGCTCGTGCACTGTGGATGCCGAAAACATGTAGGACGGAAACGGAGATGAATATCCAGGAGAGCTTCCTGGAGGAGGCAGGAGCCTGGTCTGGTCAAACGGTAGAGAGTATTCTAGCTCTGCGTTACCCTGCAGTCCACGTTGCTGTTCTAAGCAGTCCGTGGGCGGGCTGGGCCCATCTCTGGGCGCTCCAGGGGCCCACTGGGCACAAACAGCGCAAGAAGTTGGTGGGATAAAACGCCGGAGAGAAGCACGTCCCCTAGGTGTCGTGAAGCCCCAGGCATCACTTAGAAAATGGTTTGTTCTGGAAGGTGTCGGCTCTTCTGTGAGCTCAGACGATGTGGGCCCACATCCCACTTTTGCCAAGTGCCCGCTGTGGGACCCCGAGCATGGGGCCCCCCGCCTGCTGTTGGGGGCGCACCTGCTTGCCTCACAGGGAAGACCCGAGGCCCGAGACACAATGCTCCCCGGGCTCCGATCTGGCCCCCATATCTGCCACTTCGCTCCCATCCCTGCCGTTTGTTTCAAAACCTCCAGGTGTCCAACCCCGTGGGCGAGAGCGAGCCTCGGCGTTAACTCTCAATTACCAATGTGCTGTAATGCAGTTAGATCTCAGCTTGCTAGGAACTCATTTCGTGATTACAGGGCTGCTTAAAACAATATACATATAATGAATGGATTTTCCATAAACGCGCATCTCCGCGTAGGTGTAAATATTTAAAAGGCAGCTGCATAAAATGGGAATTAACCGACATTAGTAATTTTGGAAAGTCTGGTGCTGGAAACTCGGGGATGCTCTCACTCCACTTCCAACAGGTTTTACCGAGGACCTACCTTGTGCCGGGGCCCCTTCCCGGTCTGCCGACGCAGGGGCAAACCAAACAGCCGCTGCACAACCTTGTGTAGGTAACACACACTCGAAGCCTGGTTCTTGATCCCGCTTTGCCAGCAGGCGCGTGGAACCGCACCTGGGCCCCTGGCCTCGGGGCATCTGCCCAATTTGCCTTCCAGCCCATCATGCCATCCAGGCTCTGGCTGAAGCGCCAATGATCTTCACGTTCTAAATCCAAAGCCCATCTCTCAGATTTCATGCCCCGTCTTTCTGGGTTCATCACCCTAAACCATGACCTCCTCCAACTCACGCCCTCTCTGGCTCTGGGCTCTGGGCCGACATACCCCCAAGTTTTCCCCCAGCTGCTCTGGACTCTTCCTCTACCCACTCAGAGGGTTGGGGTCCTGTCGCAGGAAATAAACAGACCGGTGAGAGACCAAGAGACACTCGGAGAAGTAGGAGAAGTCGGATTTATTTTACGCCGGCGGACCGGGGGGAGCTCGCCCTCGGAGTTCTGGGCCCCGGGGCAATGGGGTTATGGGGCTTTTACGGGGGACTGCCGGCAGTCAGGTTCCAAGGGCCATGCTGACTGCCGCCAGGTGGGCTTACACTTGAGGAAACGGCAGTGCAGGGAGCCCGCGCGGGAAGCCTGTTTACAGAAGCAGGAGCGGCTGGTCTCCTCTTGCTCCCAGTAGGGCTTCTGGTTATCTCTAGCTTCTTGTTAGTAACTTTCCATCTTCTGGGGCCTCCTGGCCTGGGCCTGCTCTGGGTAATTTTCCTCTTCGGTCTCAGCAGGCTTCTGTTTGCACTCTCTACTCCCCCAAAGGGACCCGTCCACACTGTGGCTTCCATCAACCAGATCTCTGAGCACCAACACCGCGGGGCCGACTGATCGCTTGCTTGTCCAAATGACAAAGGGACAGGTGGGGTGGGGCTAGGTAGGGAGAGGTGATAGGACGCGATGTGATCAGGCTCACAGAAACCCCCCGAATGCAGAGGTGTAAGGAAACCAGAGATATGGGCACAAACCAGACCCACCCTGCCCCAGGCGTCGGAGGGGGGTGTCTTTTTATGACGGTTACGTCTGACCAACAAAGAATAACCGGAGCCTAAAAAGGAAGTAAGCCATTAAAGATGTTATCACTCATCCTCGCTCAGCGGTGATATCAATAGAGAGTTAAAAGGGTTCAAGTTCCCTGGTTAGCTTTCTATGAAAGACCAACCCTAAAAGCCCTCAGCGGCAACCCTGTCGGGACCCCTCTCACTTCTGAGAGCTTTTCCTCTGTATCCTCACTTCATAAAACTCTATCGCTTCACTCACTCTCCTCTGTCCGCGAGATTCATTCTTCGACTCTGTGAGACAAGAACCTCGCTCTCCCATTTCCCAGATGCCTCAAATACACCAGCAAGTCTCAGAGTTAAGAAGCCCCATTTTCTATGGCAGAGCCGGTCTTACTTACGTGGGAGGAGGGTCCCCACGAGCCCAGCACACAAGCCGGGGATCTAGGAATCAGTCCTGCCATCTCTCTCCATCACTCGAAACATCTGCCTCACCACCAACTCTTTCCGATTGTTGTTCTAGACGTGTGTCCTATCCATAGGGTTTTCTCTGTGTCCAGTGCTTGTACCCTAAAACTGACACAGGGAAACTGAGGGGACCTCATGAGTGAAAAAGCTGTTTTTTCCCCCTTTGCTTCTATTCTTGCTGGGACCTGTACGCCCACCCCATTCTATGCACACCTTGTAACGCAAATAGCACCTGTCCCCCCAAGGGACCAGTAGTTCATGATTGCTCTAGAAAAGATAACATCGAAGGAAGGACTGGGGAGAATGATGGGACAGAGCTATCATACATGTGTTCCAGACCACCGAAACTAGACATCTGGACCCCAAGACCCCCTGGTTTCAAGGGATAACTGCCCCACCCCCACCCTTGTCTTTGTTCTTGCATCCAGCTCCTGGATGCCTGAGAGGACATGGACACCAGAGCCCACCGCCCTCATTAAGAACCCCCAGACCGCCAACAAAGACAACACTCCCTCCTTTCCTTTCTGAGTCTCCCAGACATTCATTCACTCCATCTATAAAGGGAGCGACTGTGTAATCATCGCCCAGCCCAAGAAATGGACCTTGACCAAGGTCTTAGAGGGTCGGAGCCTCCTCTACGCTTCTCACCAACCACGCCTCCTCCCCCTCCTCTTTGATGGCAGCTGTCTTGCTTTTATTTACTGTTTTCTCACCTGGAAGTGTATCCCTAAATAGCAGAGTTTGGATTCTGCCTGCTGTTGATTTTTATATGCAAGAAATTAGATGGCACATGTTCTTTGTGACCTGCTTCTTTAGCTTAGCGCTTCCTGGTGAGATTTGTCCGTGGTGGTGTGTGTAGCTGTAACTTCATTCCTATTTTGAGGATCGCATGGTTTATTTATCCACTCCGCCGCCGACAGACATCTGGGGTGCCGTCAGCTTGCGTGTGGGTTCCCTGTGTAAAAACACACAGCCTCCCAACAGGAAATGGGACCTCCTGCAACACCCTAGTCTTGCTCTGCCAGTATTGGGCTTGAGACACTGGGGCTTTTACCCACCTGATGTGTGCGTGGTTGTAGCTCCTTGAGCTGTTACTTTGCATTTTCCAAATTAGTAATGACGTTGGAGTATCTTTCTATATGGTTATTGATTGATTGGATTTCATCTCTCTTTTGGCATTCCTATGTAATGGAATGAATGGAATGGAATGGAGAAACTGTGTTGTAAACATTTTTTTTTTAATTTTCTGTATATTACGTTGTTCTGACATCTTAAAACCAGAACAAAAATATAAAGCTTTTCTGGCTGCAGAGAGACAGCCGCTCCCGTGGCCTCGCCCGTTCTTAGAGATAGCAAAGGACCCTCACAAGCGTGTCTTTGATATGCGAAGTGACCTTCCCAGACCCAAACCCCCTCTCCTGGCCCTTACAACCCAGGAAGCAATATTCCTCTGCCTTTTTAACCATCCCAGGGCCAGGTCCCGGCAACTAGAGACACCCCGCAGCGTAAAGCCCACCGAAACCATTCACACTAGCCAGCCCGGAGCGGCTCGCCCCGTCTTGCCTTGCCTGCCGAGTTCCAGGGAAGGCCTTGGCTTCAGCCCTCCCCACCCTCGCCCCGCTCCGTCTTCTGCTTCCTGACCGCCCCTCGGCTTCCCCGTGTCGGGGCCACAGCGAACCGCCTATGCCGAGGACCCGTGAGTGTAACCTGCTCTGTCTAATCGGAGCCCCTCCTCTCTCCTCTGGGGTCACGCCTGACCGACCACCCATAAGGAAGACAGAGCAGAGGCCGTGGACGGAAGTACTGGGCTCTCCGTGTTCTGCGGGTGATCAATACGGGCTCGCACCACCATCTGCACGCGGGTCCTCTGCCGTCGTTTCTGTCGAGATCTCTCCTCCCACGATAGGGCGTGGCTTTTCCGCTCTAGGTAAACATCTCTAATTTTAATGGAATCAGATGTATGGATCCTTCATTCCATAGTTAGTGATGTTGGCGCCTTGCTCAAAGAATCCCTTCTTACGTCTTAATGATAATCCTTGATTCAGAGTAGGGCAGATCACGTCTGGTTGTTCAATAGCTTTATCTGTAAACCTCTTCTGCGGGGCTCGGTGGGCTTTTTTTTTTTTTTTCCGGTGGGCTTTTAAGTTGAGTCTTGTTTATCTCTCTATCAATACAGCACTATCTTTTTTTTTAATTAATTACTTTTATTTTATTTTTTCAGTGTTGCAAGATTCATTGTTCATGCACCACACCCAGTGCTCCATGCAATACGTGCCCTCCTCAATACCCGCCACCAGACTCACCCATCCCCCCACCCCCACCCCTCCAAAACCCTCAGTCTGTTGCTCAGAGTTCACAGTCTCTCATGGTTCTTCTCCCTCTCCAATTTCCTCCAATTCACCGCTCCCTTCCCTCTCCCAATGTCCTCCATGTTATTCCTTATGCTCCACATGTAAGTGAAACTGTATGATAACTGACTCTCTCTTCTTGACTTATTTCACTCAGCATAATCTCCTCCAGTCCCGTCCATGTTGAAACAAAAGTTGGGTATTCATCCTTTCTGATGGAGGCATAATATTCCATTGTATGTATGGACCATATCTTCTTGATCCATTCGTCTGTTGAAGGGCATCTTGGCTTTTTCCACAGTTTGGTGATTGTGGCCATTGCTGCTATGAACATTGGGGTCCATGTGGCCCTTCTTTGTACTGCATCTGCATCTTTGGGGTAAATATCTTAATCATTTTAGGATCGTGTGGGTAGGTTAGAGTAACTGTCCCCAGTGGCTCACGCCAAGATCTCCTATCTCACAGTGTGACTTGCTCCAGGCAATGGGACATCGGCGAATGGGATAGGGAAACCTGGTGAGTGCTCCCGTCCTGAGACTTGTCCTCTGGAAAGCTGCTGGGGGACAGAGATGGCCTGAAAGATTACGTGGAGAGAGTGGGTGAGCCACACTAGCCACGCCAGCCACGCCAGCCGGACCTGGGCAAGCAGCCTCCACTTGCAGCCAGCGAGCCTAGCAGAACTGGTGGGTCGCTTCCCGCAGGGAAAAAAACAAACCCATGTCATTCTTGTTTTGGGGTATGTTGTTTTGTTACACAGCTATACATAGTGAGATGATGGCCTTGGCTGTTTGTGGGTCTCTGTGCTTCCTGCAGGTTCATACCCTTCCACCTCCCCCTGCCCCTCTTCACCCCGCCCGTCCTAATGGGACCACGGACATCTCTGCCAGAGGCTCCCACAGGTGCCTGTGTGTCCCCTTCCAATCCACCCTCTGTTTAAATTCAAGGTGTAGAAAAGTACACAGAAAAATGTAACACATTCCTCAACATATTTTAAAAATGTCATTTGTCATTTCGATTCAGATTGTTCTGAATAGGAAAGAAATCGTGTGTCTGTTTTAAAGTTCCCTTTGAGCCTTTCTCCAGTATCCTCTCCATAGGAAGTACTCCAGTGGGAACCAGCATCCAAACGCTGGTGTCGACAGGCTCTCCTCGGCCAAACTCTGGACGGGCTCCTCTGAGCCAACTTTTCAGCCAGTCCTGGTCCTTGTCCCTGTCATCAGCCTGCGAGAAGCTGCTAATTCGGTTAGGCGAGAATCCGCCCATCACTCACAGCTGATCATCCTGGCCTGCCTTCAGCAAGAAGCCTGTTAACTCAGTTCAGCACAAATCCCCCACCCTTGATGGCCCCACTTCTCGGTTTTCCATCCGTGACCCCATGACGCTACTCCTGGGCTGAAGGTCCCACTTGCCCCGGCCGTAATCCGAGTAGAGTTGGATCTCTCTCTCTTGTTGCAAAAGTCTTGACTAAATTCTTCCTATCCATTTGAACAAGGGTCAGAATAATTGTTCTTTACCAGTAAGTATCCCTTTTGTCCAAGTTTTGTATACAAATACGCACACACACAGTGTTAATCTTTGAGACTTTTTAGCATTGTTCCGTGTGACTTGTTTACTTGAGTATGACGGTTCTGTGCACATAATTCTTTTATGCTTTTCAAAATTCAGCTTCATTGCTTGAGCACTAGCCAGGCTGATTCAAAAACCAAATCAATTTTTCTAATGGCTAAATACTATTTTGTCATATGACCATGCCACGATTTATTTACACATTTCCCAGTTCATGAACATTAGATTATTTCACATTTTCTCCTCTTTCTGACCATGCTGCAAGAAACATCTTTGTTCACAACATCTGGTGCATTCCTACCAGAGTTTCTAGGGAAGATTATAAAAAGAAAAGCAGAATTTGGGGGCTTTAGGGTTGCACATCTCGGCTTTCCCAGCTAATGCTAAATGTTCTTTAAGAGGGAAAGTGTCACATCATAGACCCATCGGCTGTGTACGAGAGTTCTTGTCTCACCACACCTTTGCCAACACTTGACATTTAGATGCACTTATATCTTTTGTTTTGTAAAAATAACCTCCTTTTGAGGTTATTTAAGAAAGGGCCTGTGCATATAATACCTCTTGGACTTTTTATGTCTGAAATATATGTCTGAATGTTCTTATTTACTCCTCAAGCTTCAATCATGGGTCATTTGTTCCTCCCTTAGCTCCCTGAAATACCTTTCTGATGTCTTAAGGTGTTGATGTATTCTCATTGTGATTGTCATTCTTTCATGGATTTTTTTTTTTTCCTGGAAACCTTTAAAAATTCCCCGTCCTTTTTTTCAACCCTCTGCAGTATTATTACACTGTTTCTAGATTTGAATTTTTTTTTATAGTCTGCTTCTTCCATGTTTGAACTTTTTTAGGGTGTCAATCTCCTGGCGGCACTGTGGTTGATCTCCTCAAGCGTTTTTACTTCACTGATTTTTTTCTCTTGGGCTCTATCTAGTTTTATCTTCAATCCACCTATTGAATATTTGTACTTTTTTCTCACAATTTCGTTCTCTGGAATTAATCCTTGGTTTCCTTTCACATTCATCTGTTCGTGTTTCATACTCTGAGCTTGCCAACAGTGTCGGTTTTGCTCCTTGAGTCTTACCCTTTTGTTCTCTTACCTATTGTCTGTGTGTTTCCTTATCTTTACAGCAAGATGGGGAATCCCCTACTTCGAACTCTTCTATAGGTATAGATGAATGGAACAGAACAGAAAATCCAGAAGTAAACCCATATAAATATTCCTGATTGATTTTTGACAAAGGTGCAAATATACTTCAATGGAGAAAAGATAGACTTTTCAACAGATGACGTTTTTTATGGCTTGAACTGCATCTCTCCCTCCCCCACCCCAAGAAAAGTGTATGGAAGGTTTAATACCCAGTACCTCAAAACTTGGAAATAGGGTCTTTACAGAAGCGATCGAAGTAAATCGAGGTCATTGGGGTGGGCCCTAATCCTACATGACCACAGGGGTCCTTACAATAAGGGGAAATGTGGACACGGAGAGAGACACACGGAGAGAAGATGAGGTGAAGAAACAGGGAGAAACACGAGTCAGAGAGATTCCTCCACAAGCCCAGGAGAACCAAAGATTTCCAGCAAATTCCTGGATTGTCTCTCGCAGCCCTGAGAAAGGCCAACCCTGCCAACACCTGAACTCGAACGTCTGGCCTCCGGAACTGGGAGGGAATCATGTGTGCGTTGAAGCTCCCAGTCTGGGTGCTGCGTTAATGGCAGCCCCAGGAAGCGCATAGAGCACTGGAGTAACTAGGCACCGACAGTCAAAAACAAACCCAACCTTAGCTTCATACCTTCTGCAGAAACTAACTCAAAATGAGCCATGGAATTAAATGTGAAGTGTAAAACTGTAACACTTTTGGGAAAAATAACAACAACAAAAACAACAACCACACAGGATGGTAAAATCTTCAAGACCTCGGGCAGGCAAAGAGCTCTTAGGGTTGTTGCCGAAAGCAGGATCCAGAAAGGAAACATGGGTAAAGTACTCATCATCAGAGTTAAAATCTTCTGCTCTCTGGAAAACTGTTAGGAAGATGAAAAACCAAGCTACAGATAGGCAGAAAATATTTGTAAATCCCATATCTGACAAAAGACTAGTATCTAAAATAAATAAAATACTCTCCACATTCAATACCAGAAAGAAAGAAAGAGACAGAGGGAGGGAGAGGGGGACGGAGGGAGGGAGGGAAGGAAGAAAGGAAAGAAGGAAGGAAGGAAGGAAGGAAGGAAGGAAGGAAGGAAGGAAGGAAGGAAGGAAGGAAGGAAAAGAAAAAAAAAGCAATCCAATTAGAAAATGGGCAAATGAGATGAAGAGACATTTTACCAGGGAGGATATAAAAATGTCAACTAAGCATAGGAAGAGGTGTCTAATGCAGAGAGTTGGTTCACTCACATCACTCACATCACTGGTGAGAATTTAAAATGGCACAGGCACTCTGGAAAAAAGTTGGGGGCTTTTCTTAAAAACTAAATATGCAATTACTATAAAAGCTGATATTTGCACTCCTGGGCACTTGTCCCATGGAAATGAAGACTTGAGTCCACACAAAAAACCTGTGCACGAATGTTTATTGCAGTTTCACTCCTAATAGCCCCAAACTGGAAACAACCCAATGCCCTTCAATGAGAAAGTGGTTAAACAAACCGGGGTACCCATCCCATGTAATTAGAAATGCACTAGAAATGCGCAAATGACTGATGCACTCAGCTGCCTGCAAGACTCTTCAAAGATTTATGCTGAATGAAAAAAGCCAGTCCCGAAACCTTGCATACTTTATGGTTCCGTTAATGTAACATTCTTGAAATGACAAAATTATAGAGAACAAAGTCATGCTGCCAGGGGTTGAGGGGAAGTAGGGTACGAGGAGGGAAGTGGATGTGGCCTTAGCAGGGCACCAGAGGGATCCCCGTGGAAATGGAAATGTTGTGTCCCGTCCGTATCAATGCCACTATCCTGGTCGCCATGGGGCACTACAGTCTTGCAGTTTGTTACCGTTGGGGGAAACGTGGGATGGCTCTGTATCTACAGGTGAATCTACAATTATGTCTAGATAAAGAGTTTAATTTTAAAAAGGCAGGTCTGATTATTACACTGCGTTGTATAAAAAGCCCTCACGGGCTTCCTTCTTTTTTTTTTTTTCTTTTGTTTATTTATTGTTTAATTTAATTTAATTTTTTCAGTGTTCCAAGATTCATTGATTATGCACCACCACGGGCTTCCTTCTTGCTCAGCAAGACGACTGTGCTCTTATCTCAGCTCAGGACCCCCATGAGCTTGTCTTTACGGCCCTCAACCCCTTCTGTGAGCTCCTCTTTGCTGCTGGTGCTCCCGCCACGCTGGCCTGCTGTGCTCTCTATGCTGCAATGCGCCGTGCCCTCCCCGGCTCAGGGCTCGCAAAGCCCACTCCTGTTCCTGATAGTTGAGTTCCGTCCTGACTTGTTTATCTACAGTGAGGGTTTCAGAACAACCCATGTCCACCAGCACCTTCTATGGGCCAGGTAGGAAAAAGCAGTGAGGTACACAGTCCCCGCTGCCGCTCAGCCGAACTTCTGGGTTGTCCGTGCGTCTACGGAGGAGAGGAGAAGCTGCAGAAGAGCAGGACAGCAGGTCTGGGTCTGCTGTGCTTGTCCATAGCAAGCCCATGTTCAATGTTGAGTGAACCAATAAAGGCATCACTTAGACCTACTCCTGCTCTCCATCCTTCCCGGGAAACTGCGTGTTTCGGACATCTCTTGGACACCATGTTGGGCCCTCTCGGCCTCTGCTTCTGGCCACGGACACGGAGACTGGTTCTGTACAATCTTGCCCAGCTCCATGCAGGTGTACCCTGACAGCGCCTTACTTCAGGGCCACGGGACACCTTAAACTCCCATTCCCGGGGTTCTCTGCTGCCCGGTGGGGTGTGGGAGCCTTAGGCAAAAATACTCAGCAGTCTCATGTCCACAACTGAAAGTACGGAGGAGTTAACACCCCGTGTGCCAACTCTTCACCTGCCCCTAAGTAGGCAGTTCTAAGACCCAACTCATGAGGCTAATCAGAGGGTCCTACCCAAGCAGGATTTCCAGATAAAGTACAGGATTCCCGTTCAATTTAAATTTCAGAGAAATGACAAATAACTTCTGGTATACCTGTATCTTAAATGTTGCACGGGATATACTTGTATCACAAACGTGTACGTTGTTTATCTGAAATTCAAATTTAGCTGGGCATCCTGTGTTTTTATTTGCTAAATCTGATAGCCAGCTGATCTTGATGGGGCTGCATCTATAATGAGTCCTTGTGTTGGCTTGCCCTCCTTCTCTGTTCCTCTCTCCCTCTCTCTGGAATCATGAGAAAGTTACTCCCATTTAAGCCTTCATCTCAGGCTAAGACACTCCTGTGTCATCAAAGAAAGGAGTACCTTTTTTAAAAAGTCAACCAGTCCAAAAATTAAGAAACCCTTTTAAATTCAAGTATGTGGCTATTCCTTGGTATTACAACTGATCTGGGTCATCATGGTCTAAGTTAAGGTTCCCCATCCCCACCCCTCAGCTGGGTTCACTCAATTTCCTTCTGAATCTTTTTTACACCTTTTGAAGTCTGAGGGATATTTCCTAAGAAGACTAGTACTTAAGTATAAGCCTTTAAAAAGTCATTTGACCTGGTTAACTCACCTGTGCCCTACTTTGGCAAATGGTTTTGAAGTCTTTAGCTTGATGGCAACAAATCTTCCTTTTCAAAAAAAGCACCATGGAGAAGAAGGGGAGTAAGACATCATCCCCCTATTGGGCGAGTTTAGCTTCAAGAACTTTCCTTATTAGTGATAGGCTGGTGTGCACTTATATAATGTGTCAATTACTCCAAGGCTTCATTCAGAGAGACAAACTCACCCACAGACCTTCCCCTGGGAGAGAAGCCAGCTTCCAACATCTGTTTGCAGATAAGGCATCTACACGGCTTTTGTGTTTATGTGTGTGTGGAGGGAGGGGGCGGTTGCCCAGGGATTTTTCCCAAACTATAAGGTAAGTCAGGGGAAAGAAGGAATTAGAGCATTTAATAAGGAATGAGGCGGTCAAGGACAGTCAATCTTTGCTGTGTACATGTGCGTGTGCACACGTGTGTGTGTGTGTGTGTGTGTTGCTATCTTTGCTTGTTTTATACACACTTCAGACATAGGAAGGCCCAGAAAGACCCCGTAAGACCCAGAGCTAAAGCTGTCTTTGTTGTACGTTCATCATCTTGGGCGGGAATGTTCTGTTTCGACAGATTCATGATGTACCCATCCTGCCCAAGTGCCAGGTGGGACTCACAAAATTATTCTGTTTATCGAAAGCCAGTTCTTAAGGGCTGTGTCGATGAGGGAGTATCATCACCCACCCATGCAGCACAGACTGATTCATATTGTAACCCCATCGAACCTAATTGATATCCCGAATGCCTCCAAGCATCACCGTGTGGGACCGGGGGAACAGGGAGGGGGCCGAGGCGAGCTGTGTCGGTCTCCAGGTGGGAGTGATGAGGACGCACCCCCTGACTCTCAGAGCCCACCCCAGCCTGTGGATCAGGTCCTTTCAGGGCGGGGTCCATGACTTTCCCACATCAGAGGGAGTCTGTGTACTTCACAGTTTACTAATCACCCAGGTAAAGGCTAGAGACCTCTGCTTTTTCCTCTCTTCTTTCCTTTGAGAGTCACAGTGGCTAAAGAGTCTTGTGTCCCACATATTTTTATCCCTGTTCCTCTTGCCTCCCTGCCTTTGTATGAAAAGAATGGAAACTGTTGCAGGGGGCTGGGTCCCCCTCACAATCCTGATGTTAAAGACGTTCCATATCAGTCCAAGAATCCTCAATGCCATCAAGACGAGACCGCGCTGGACCGGGTGTGTCCCTCTGCTCTCTGCCCCTCTGTCTGCGGCCTTTTTGTGTCCCAACCCCTCCCCTCCAGGACTTCTGACTGGCCCCAGGCAGAGCGCTGAGCCCACGAGCAAGTTCTCAACACCGTGTATATCCAAGGAGTTGGCATCACCACAGCTGTTACTTTTTATAGCTTCTTCGCCCAAATCTTTGGGTACCACTGAGCGACAAGTCACCAGGTGTGCCTCTAACTAGCAAAATTAGGAATCATTCAGTGCTTTGATGGTGCCAATTAGCTTCCCAGTATGAGCGCCAAGATTTTTTCTAATTAAGGCAGGAACGGTTTCTCGGTCTATAATAATCTCATTTAAAGTGTGTCCAAAACACCTAACATGCTTCGTTTAGGAACATCACTTGTATGCATTTTTTTAACCGTGTGAAAATAGATAGATTCCTGGGACGCGGAGTCTCTCACTGGTTATTCACCTAACACGTGTACAGCACTGCTATGGGATTGTGGCTTTGCAAGACAAATGGGCTGCTTAGGTTGACTTTGCACATTTGCGTGCAAATGCGTACTAAAGATCCGTTCAACTGTGGTAAGAGACTCGTGCTTTTAGTGCAAAAGAAAGATGTCCTTCTGACAAGCACAGCATGTCTCTGCCTCCAGGTTTCTAACTCACATCCACCATGGAAACATGGATTCAAATTTGAAAAATTGCAAAATCTAGATGGAAAATTCTTCCAATGCCCCCAGAAAATGGACAGTCACTATGGCTGTTCCTAAATCCCATTTGAAGCAGACCTCAGTACCACCCAAGACTCACTGGACCATAATCACCAGGAGTGTGAATTGGGGAGTTCTGTCCACTACTGCATCTTCAGCACCTCGGACAGTGCCCGATGCACTCTGGGGGATTGACTCAATGGTTGTCCTTTGGATCTGTCCAAAAAACACATACTTATTCTTGTACCAAATGAGACTCCCTCTGCACTAAACTTTCTGGTCCCTGTTTCTGATCTTATATTGCAGCTGCAAAGAGCTAGAACCCTTTTGTAGAGACATAGCTAACCCTTTATGCAATAACCATTTTTCAATGGTTATTTTTCAATCTATAAATGCAATCTAATCCAACTTCAAATGTTTTACCCATCAGTTTTATGGTTGTGTGAATATCCTTTATGAAAGTTAAAAAAAAAAACATACAGGAAAGTTGTCTTCCTTCTGGTAAAGGACATAATTTTCCCATCACGTGCTCATTACAAAGTGGAGCAGTGGTAGGTTTCCAGTCATTGTCCAGTCATTGTGACACATCTGCCTCTTTCCTGACCAAACTATGGTTTTAAACAAGATCTGTGGTCAGTTGATGAGATGGAATAGGCTGATTTGGATCTCGCTCAATTTTCTCCCCATTTTCCAATGTTTCATTTGTCTTGTTGCCTCTCTGGTATGAGTCTTCGGGTAACTACAACTGTCTGGAAAGCAATTCTTTTTTTTTTTTTTTAAAGATTTTATTTATTTATTTGAGAGAGAGTGAGAGAGAGCATGAGAGGAGAGAAGGTCAGAGGAAGAAGCGGACTCCCCACGAAGCTGGGAGCCCGATGTGGGACTCGATCCCGGGACTCCAGGATCATGACCTGAGCTGAAGGCAGTCACTTAACCAACTGAGCCACCCAGGCGCCCTGGAAAGCAATTCTTTAGACAGTGATGTCAATGCCCATATCAGGGACAGTGTGTCACTTGTCTTTGCATCTCAGGGTCAAGGACCACATTTGGTCTGTAGCAGGTAATAGTAAATGCTGGTTGAATGAATGGAGAAGTTTGTTAAATGGTGTGCAATTAGAAAAAGCATAGCCTTCTCTCCCATTGTCCATAAATATCCCATCAGGGAGAAAAGACGTAGCCCCGGGAACAACAAGTTGAGCTGGCATGGAAACTGAGCAGCACTTTTTGGAATCCAGTAGCTAGAAGCCAAAAGCCACTGCTTGGGCAGTCAACAGGGATGCCTGAGAGCTTCTGCCCTTTACAACTTGGAAGACAAACAGGGAAAACTCTGAGATTACAATCAAAATCCCATTGCAAATAACCACAGAGAACACTGACTGGAGGGGAGTGTTTGCTGTTGGCCTCAGATGAGGAGTAGGATGGAAAAAGAAAAGAGAGAAAGAATCCCTCTTTGATCTGGAGGGAGTGTAGCCCAGAGGGCTCTCATTTATAAGGAAACTCTATCTCCCGATCCATGCGTTCCTTTTTCTATATAGAGCTAATTTGCTGCAGTGCACACTGCATAGCCCTAAGGGAGAGGCTGGCTTTTGGCCACCTGCCAGTTGGCCCCTCACTGACCAGTTTACTGCATTTAGATCAGCTGGAGCATAGGGATGGTGGTAGCTGTCTCTACAATCCGCTGGGTTGCCGTCTACACCGCCAATACATGCCCTCCTCACAGGGGCTGGCCTGGGGAAACTGCCTGGCCCACACATCCCTTCTGAAGAAAGGCCCCAGCTCTCACTCTGGAGTTCCCACGACATCTCCTTTCCTCCCCCGTATCTGCGGCATCCTCTTCTCTATCATGGTGCAACACACAGACACAAATATCATGGTTCTGGGCAACACCCAACTATTGTCTCACGGTTTCTGTGGGTCAGGAGTCCAGGCACAGCTCCTCTGGATCTTCTGCTCAGGATGTCACAAAGCTGCAGTCCAGATGCCAGCTGAGGCTGTGGTGTCGTCCAAAGCTTGACTGGTGAAGGGCCCGCCACCAAACTCGGGGTTGTTGGCGGCACCCCATTCCTTGAAGGCTGCCTGACTGAGAGCTCCATTTCTTGAGGCTTGCTAGCTCCTTGCCCTGTGGCCCTCTCCAGCTTATAGCTCACAGCATGGCAGCTTGCTTCTTCAAAGCCAGCAAGAGAAAGAGTCCTCAAGATGAACTGACCGTGTGACAATGTGGCCATCTGTAGTCTTACAATGGGACAAATGTAGAAACACAAGGTAACATAATCATGTACTTCCCATCACCATTCCCATATTCAGTTGGTTAGAGGCAGGTCACAGGTTCCAATCACCCTCAAAGAGAGGGGATCCCACAGAGACATAATCCCTGGGAAGTAGAGATGGGGGAAGCCACATGCCACTTCTCCTTACATTCCACCCTGTGACTGTAAATCCTCCAACAACTCCTAACACGTTCATACCCCAGGTGTCATCATGAGCCCCGTGGTCCTCCTTACCTTATTCGATGGCAGCAGCATCTTTCGGGATTCAGGCAAAACCCGCCTTTTGGTCCCTCTTTGACAATGCACAGCCAATCCGTCACCAAACTTCTGCTTCTACCTTGAAATTATGTCCAGACTCTGGACACCCTTCACCCCCAGCCCCAGCATTCCACCCAGGTCTGCACCTGCACTGCCGTGTGCTGGCCCCATAGCTCCCCTCTCATTTAGAGTTAAGCCCAAAGCTCTCATCATAGTCCAAGCAGCCCTACACAATGAGTCCTTGGCTATGTCTTCAACTTCAAGAAATAAGACTCTTCTGTGACTCTCTTCCTATAAACCTCATTCATCTTCTTGCTGTTCTTCAGACACACGAAGCATTCTTCAACCTCAGGGCCTTACATGGCTGCTCTCTCTGCTTCAGTGCATGCCTCCAGGATATTCCAATAAATCCCAAGATATTCTAGAGGTTCCCTCTCTTCCTCAGGCCTCTGGTCACATCTCGGGGGATCTCCCAACCTCATCACACACAGTCTGGTGTATATCCATGCCCACTTCAGTCTGGTAACTTCTAACTCTGCTCTGTGTTTCTCTGTAGAATTGACAGAATGTATGTTTGTGTGCCTGTGTGTTGTCCACTGCTCCCACAAGCATGTAATCTCTGTGAAAGCAGGGTCTTTATCTTTTAGTGTGCTATCTCTGGATCCTAGCACCCTACCTAGCCAGTAGTGGTCGACTGAAGGAATGAGCGTAGGGATGAGTCCTGACACCACTCTTAACTGTGCCTGTGTGCCTGGGCACACAAAAAATAATTTTATTTATTCTTTTTGTGTGTATATGCATAGGGGGTCTTAATCTAAATTTGTTCTGTCTTCACTGAACCACGGTTTAAGCCTTTCCAGGTCTGGGGTCCCATCTGTCTCTTTAAGCAACCAGAATTTCTCCTTTGGCTCCTATTTTCCTCTCAACTTGTTTGCGAACTTTCCGAGCACATCACATCAGACCATTATGCTGGTATGACTAATATTTTACCTTGGCAATTGCGTAGTTTGCAGGAAGTGATTCTTCTCATGTTAGGTCTCTAAGCAAAACAACAAAATGACAACGGTGATGTCTATGATGATGGTTATGGAGATGAGGAGGGGCCTGTCATGGAACAGAGCCTTTCTGTGGATGCAAATTCCTGCTTTCTGTAGATGCAAATTTGCATCCACAGCCACCTGACCTTGGCCATGCTACTTGCCCTTTCCAAATCTCATTGTTTTCATGTACACAATAGGATAATCACACCACCCATGCCAGATTATTATGAGGAACACATAATTTGATGGATTCTAAAATGTCTAACACAGTTCCCAGCATGTAGTAGGAACTCAACCAATAACCAAAAATTATAGTGGGAGGATGACAAAGAGTTCTATGTGGCAACATGATACAAAGGAATGAGCTAACACCCACCTTTTCTCCCTGGAAGAGCATATTTTTTACTCTTAAAATCACTTTGGGAAACCAAGGGAGTTAGTGGGTTGTGGTCTGCCTACCACCAGGTAGCCAAGCATCCAGCTAATCTCAATGGTGATCTTGGGATCTCAGAGGGAGTGCTCTAGAATGTTCCACCCTGACAATTGAGGCTATGTTTCACCATGGCACACTTTAGCTTATCTTTTTATTTCTTCTAAATATTTAGTTCACTTTCAATGGTGAGATTGAATTTAAGAACAAAGACAAAGAAGGAAGGGATTTTGGTCAATAAGTCCCTTCTGCATCAGAGAATTTAGCAGAGCAGTTTCTGAATCCTGACAACTTTCAGAAACTGAATTTGGGAGGTAAGCTTTCTGGCAAGGTCGACATGCTCTCGTGTAGAAACAGCTGGAAAGGCAGATGCAAAATTCCCCTTCCCGTCACCTCCTTCCAGTCCCCGACTTCACGTCACTGACTACCACGGTTCTAATTTACAAAAATATGACTTCCTGACAGAAAGAAGAAAGAAGGTTTTCAAAAGATTCAAAGGGTTTTTATGATCGTCGACTAGATCTTATACAACAACGTTTTAATAACAGCTATTTCTACAGTAGCAGCATAAAGAGATTAAACTGCCATCAAAATAGCCCAAGGACTCAAAATTCTAAACACAAGGTTTGAGTGGGAGAACACTGCTTCCCGTGGGGCCCAGAATAGTGTTTAATAGTTTGGAGGAGCAGAGGCAGTTGGCGCCCCTTCATTCCTAACCCAGAAGGATGCTTGGCTGGGCCCACCCACTGCATTTTTCTTAATTTTCTTAAACCTGGCCTAGGTCCACCTTAAATTAATGTTAAACAGCTTTATTAAGGCAAATTGACTTCAATTTCAAGGCTCTCCAGGAGCTGGCATGCATTAGTAGGCTCCAGTGGTTTCCAATAGGTTCCAAAAGCACTTTTTGTTGTTTTAAACATTGGGGAACATCGAGGTTGGGAATATTAATGCACATGATGATTAAGCTACTGTTTTCTTTGTCAGAGGTTTGATTGCTCACAGTAGGGCTGCTGCTAACAGGTGTATTTGAAAGCCCATCCCTTCCCTCGCCACACTTTGCAGCCAGCTCATTTTGAGATGTAAGAATTATATCATGGAGGGCTTCCTGCTCTGCATAACAAGAAGGGGTAGCTATTGCTGCAAGAAACTGCAGAATCCCACAGTGTCTGACAACACATCCGCATTCCCTCCCCTCTATGAGTTAATGTAGACAATGTCTCCCTCCTCATTGAGCAATTAAATCCTACACGGGATGGCAGGATCGCAGTGGGCCAGTGAGCAGGGGTTCCAACGTCTCATCCCGAACCAGGCACAGATCACCAAAGCTTGGGAAAGGAGCCTCCACAGTCTTAATCAAAGTCACTTTCCTACTCAGCTCGAGGCCCTGCTGACAGACCAAGGTGCCATGTGGGATTCTGTCGGTCTAGCTAGAAGTGAAAAAGTGATGTGTGTACGTGCGTGTGTGTGTGTGTGTGTCTGTGTGTCTAGATGGATAAGTGGATGGATGGATGTGTGTGTGTTTGGATGATGGGCATATGAATCCAGCCTTGTGTGTGTCTAGATAGATGAACTGATCGATGGACGGATGTGTGTGAGTGTATGTGTGTGCCTATGTTTATGTGGATCGGTCGATGAACGACTGGGGGGACAGATGAGTGTGTCTATGTGTGTCCATCTATCCAGGTAGATGGATGGGTGGATGAATGGAAGTACATGTACTTGTGTGTTTATGTGTGTGTGTCTCAAGATGGCTGGATGGGTGCGTGTTTGTTGTGTGTCTGTAGATGGACTGTTAAATTCATATGTATAAACATGAATACACACACACACACACTAGCTTTTAGCTTTACTAAAACCCCACCATGTACGAGACCCACAGTAACACTTGCACAGCTCCTCCTCCTTCCTAGAGTTATCTTCTCCAAGTCCTTGGAGAAGAGACAGAGTGGCTTCTGCACGGTGAGTTGGTGCAGGCTTCTTCTGGGCCCCTGGGTAGGCAGTGCTGCTCCCTGACAGTTGTCATGGAGCTGAGGAAACTGCCTGAGAACTCCAACACTTTGGCAAGCTGCTGAAGATGCTCCTCGCCAATGCGCAACCCCTTGAAACCAAACATTTAAACAATACACTTCAGGAGCTCACACGTCATGTTGGGGGCACGTCAAACCCAACTTCCTTTCTCAGTTAAGAAGTTGGATGTATTCTCTGGCCATTCCATGTTTCCCTAACTTGTTATCTTCATGAAATTTGGGCTGTGAGACTCTTGGTAGAGCCAGGAAAGGTCCAGAAGATACATCCCACTCGTGGACCCCAGTCCTTTATCATTTGCTGCTAAATCTTTGACTCTAATGCACTCTGTGTTCAACCAACCAAGAACTCTGGGTGATTGTTGGGCTCATGGAGCGAGGGCTCATCCTTTCCACCTGAGAGGGCGGTGAGCATGGCGGGCTGGCAGTGCAAGGTGTCTCTGGCCAGCCTCAGGAGCACTCCTGAAGGACCCTCCTACTCCACTGTCTATCACATCATGGGCAAGTGTCTAGAGCACATGGTCTTGATCAACATTGGGGCAGGTTCTGTCTGGGATGCAGGAAAATGTGAGCATCTCCTGTGTCTGAGGGCTCAAAGAAACGTCCCAAGTGGTGTTGAAACAGCCTCTGCCCTCCAAATGTTTAGTCTAGATATTGTGGAGACCCCTACACAGCCACTACTGATTGCACTCAGTGAATACTGCCCCAGGGTACAGCTCTGGGAGTGCACTGGGCGGGGGTGCCTTTCAGGAGCAAGCCTGCGGGGAGGACATGAGCACAGAGAACGTGAATATCTTTTCAGCAGGGGAAGAGGTGAGGGAAGGCACTCAAGAGCAGGCACAGGGAGCACTGCGCTGAAGACAGGACTGGTTCTCTTCATCCCTGGGTGAGACCAGCCCTCCCTAGAACCCAATGCCCATAGCAAGTGGTGAGAGACCATGAGACTCTGAAATACTCTTGTAACACAAAGCCACTTCAATAACAAGCCACGGGCCACCCACGCAGTGTTCCCGAATTTCCTCTGTCTCTAAGGGCACAGCCCAGGGAAAGAAGACCACAGAGCAAAGGAGCCCTGAGCAGGTTTCCCTGCTCCTCACCACTCACCTCTCCAGCCACCCACCTTCCGGCTGTCCTATCCACACCCCGTGACCACAGTTGCCTCCCACAGGCCTTCTCTCACTCCCTGTGTGTTGTTGACATGATTGCTATTCTTTCTACTCTGCAGGTGTCTCCTTATAAGGAAACCAACATGCTGATATTTCCCTTCTCATAGTCACAGTTTCCAATTCAATGTGCACTGTCTCCCCAAGATCTGGGGACTCTTAACGATGGGTTTTAGCAACCAGACTTCTCTATCCTCCTTTCCCCACTGGTTTGGGCCAATTTCTGCACCTTGGCCACCATATCACAACCTGAGATCGACCACTCCCTCCATTATTTCTGTTCACTGTCAACAACCCAGAAGCTTCCATAGGGAAACATAATCTGAATACCCAGAGCTGAAAGTTATCCTGCTCTCTGCTCTAGGGAAAAATTGATAGAAGCTGGGTGCTGTTTCTTCCAGAATGCTCTGCAGCAAACATAAAAGCAACCTAGCTTCTTCCATACAAATATCAGCTTCATTTCTTGCATGTTTCAGACACCACTGCGTAAAGATGTGGGGTGTGTGTGTGTGTTGTTCTTTTTTTCTCCCAAGGAACTTGCAGGTCTCTGGAGCTAAGACACGTGAATACCTGAGATGAAATCAGAGGGCCAGGAGGGGTGGGATGGAGTTAGCAAACTCTGCACAGTTCCCTGGAGTGCGCTTTGCAGACTCCAGAGAGCCTGGGTGGTGGGGAGGAGGGGTGACCCAGGAAAGGTGCAGACAATGCCGTGGGAGGGGCTTGCACCTGGTTCTCAAAGGAGAGTGGAGCCAGTGGATAGGGCTTGAGCATGGGTGGGAACTAGCAGATTCAAATCTTGGAAACATCAGCTCAGGTGACCCTGGGAAGCTCCCCAAATACCAGGGGGAGAAATCCGTTCTAACCCAGTGGACGGGTGGGTGGGGGGGATTCGTGGCACCAGTTTTGCCCCTCGTAACTGAATTTCTGTTAAAAGGATTTCTCAAAATCGCTACTTAGGCTGTGCTTTTAGAGATTTATTACATTTAGAGCAATAATGATTTTACTTTCTTAGCCATTTTTCTTCCTGGAAGAAACACATACTCAATCTCATCGTGAAAATGCACGAGAAGGTACAAATTGGTGCAAATGACTTCAACGCGGAGGTCAGCATCACGTTGCTCTTCCTTCCAATACCTGCTCTCCCTCCTGAGGCGTGTCCACACTAGCTCCCTGAACGAGGACTCCGGGGGACAAGACCGTCCCCAGGTCTGTCTCCGGTAGCATCTTTGACCATCTACCTATTCCAGCCTCTTGTCTCAGCAGCCAAGACAGACAATTACCCTTTTAAAACTTGCATTCTCTGCCAGGTCCTTTTAACCAGCTCTCCCTGCCACTTTAGACTTCGCTTTCCTGTGGCAAATAACCTGAGTTTACAAAAAGGATTCTCAGCAGCTCTATTTCAATCCACATGTTTGTGATTTAAATCAATAACCAATAGCTGAGGTAAGCTTGTCACTGTGTTAGTGGCCACACAATGTTGGTGGGCAGCCTGGCATCATAGCTGACGGCTGATGGTAAAAGGTGCTCAGAGGTGTTTGTTTCGGGGTTTTTTCTTGAAGTTCTACAGCTGCCTGCTGTGTGACCAGATAGCTAATGACTCAGAGCTCTAGGATCATTCTCTCCCTGTTCATTTCAATACCGAAAACCAAAATGAACTATTAAAACTCATTACCATTTTTATCTGTAATGGCATAGGTTCCATTTCCTATCACTTTATTCCTATCTGAAAGCAAATTTTGTTTGACTAAGGAAGGAGAAACCCCCTGGGTTTTCTTTCTTTTTTTTTTTAACTAAGAAAAAATATATATAATGGTTTCTAGGAAAAAAAAAAAGTCCCGCCGAAACACCTCTGTTAAGCAAATCAGAATCTCAAAAATCTGGTATTATAGAAGAAATTGTGTCTCTTCCCAAATTCCTATGTTGAAGTCCTGACCCTCAGGACCTGGAAACGTGACCATATGTGGAGACAGGGTCCTTATAGGAGTGATGGCCAGCCATTGGGATGGGCCCTAATCCAATAGGACCGGTGTCTTTATAAGAGGGGAAATTAAGGCACAAAGACAGACACGTGCAGAGGGACGACCACATGAGGACACAGGGAGAGGATGGCCGTCCACACTCCAGAGACAGGGTCCTCAACCAGCCCTGCCGCCACCTGGATCTTGGACCTCCAGCCACCAGGACTGGGAGAGATAAGTCTTCGTGGTTTCAACGGCCCCATCTGTGGTTCTTTGTTATGGCAGCTCCAGCAAATTGAGATACATGACAACTGAAGGAGATTGTTGACATACTGAAGGTTTGCTCATTGTGATGGTGACAGTAGGTGTCCTTTATTTATCATTTATGATCTATATGCTTTCACACATCATCTCATTTAATCTCAGCAATGGAGTAAGCGTTAGCAAGGTCCCCAGTCTTGCAGATGAGGGAACTCTGAGCAGGAACACTATGTCATTGCTCAAGGCTATCCTGTTACACACCCAGGGTTGGTGCTTCAACCATGAAGCACGCCATGTCAAAATCCAAGCTGCCTGGGGTTGGGCATGAAGCTGGACATAGACTGAAATTGCATGAGAGTGCCTGGCTTCATTAAACTACCTCTGACCCGAGCACGGGTCTTTTGCTAATGCCTCCCCCGACCATACACGTGTATTTGTCCAACCCCAGAGAAGAGCTAACAAGAGGGGAAGGACCCTCCTTCACCGTCTGCTGCCCCCTAGCCAACCTTCCCTTGTTTTGGGGTACGTTCATGAGACACAGAGCAGGAGAGCCAGGGGCTTAGGCAGAGCTGGTGGGACTCAGGAGGAGTCAGGGCCTCCAGGAACTGGGGCCTCGGTCTCTAGAGGTGTAGCAGGTGGCAGTCTGGGGTACAAGGCCAGGATACCCAGGGCAGCAGGAGACAGGCACAGCCTTGAAAGAGGGGGTGAGTGTAAGACGAACAGAGCTCCTCACCAGCGTCATTGGCACTAAGAACAGGAGACCCTGCAGATACCTCGGTTCTGAGCTGGTATCACAGGAAAGAAAAGGGAGTCCAGCCCAGCGCTGAGTGTCATGGAGATACAAAGAACCCAAACACACCCTCTGGCAATCCCATGTGACTCAAAGTGGTTGCACCTGCTTCCCCTTGTTGAGGAGGTAGAAGGTGACCATCCCACCTACTCTCAAACACCAAGATTGTAAGTGTTTTAGATTAGGTTGTCAGCACTTAGGGAGGACTTGCTGTGTGCCAGGTCGTTTTCCAAGCTCTGACACCCACTTCTTCTAAAGTGCTTCCACAGTCTTACAGGAGAGTCATACCCTTGAGCCATTTTAAAGATGAAGAAGACACCGCAGCCCAGAGACTAAAATAATTTTCCCAGGGACACATAGCCAACATCGAGACAAAACATAAACCCAGACTCAACTCCAACACCAATGCCAAAACTTATGTATTACATTTTTCATTATAACCCGTAGTCTAGAAATGTAAGGTATCATCATCTCTGCATCAGGGGCATAGTCTCCTCTCTTGAAAGGACATGGCACTTCCAGGAAAGCCCAGGGCCACGTGGTGAAAACAGAGCCACCGGGTATTTCTGATTCAATGGACACTTGGAACCCCTGTTATATAACACCAGGTGGAATATATTTCAGGGACAAACAACTTTTATGGGTATTCCCTGAGAAATCATTGAAAAAGAGAGTGCGATTCTGGCACCCAGATTTTCTAGGCTCCATGCAAGCTGAAGACTTGAAGAAAACGGGATGTCTTGTCTTAGCTCAAGCAATGCCTCCAAGGGACACCCTTCCCTGTGCACAGGACTGACCCAGTGGGTTACTGCACGGTCTTGAACTCGGATATTCTTAATAAAATTAATGAGAAGCTACAGCTATAGAGCATTTATCATGTGTCGGACTGATTCGAACAACAGACCATTTTTACAATGGAGGCTTTATGGTTCCATTTTACAGAGGAGGTGAGGATTAAAAGCTAGACCACATTCCCAAAGTCTCTGGTGGGAACAGAGCTAGGAAGCCATCCAGGTCTCTCCTGCCATTGTCTACAGAACAGCAGGCTATTTTGCTCCTTATCCAATCTGAGGGAAAGTGTGGAGCCTGAATAGGAGGGAGACAAGGAATCGCTGAATGATGGTGTTCCCCACTGTGGCAGAAAGTCGTCACTCTGCTCCCCCCCTCTTCCAGAGGAGTAGTATTCACCTTGGAATGTGGCCACCAGGCTGGAGATTGGGAGTGGGCTTGATGCTTGTGGTCATGTGCATATTCCAACTTATGCCTGCAAGGAAATGCCTGCTCCTTGGTCCATCCCTTCCTTCCTTCCTTCCTTCTTTCCTTTCTTCCTTGTTTCCTTCCTTCCTTCCTTGTTTCCTTCCTTTCTTCCTTCCTTCCTCCCCGCCCCCTTTCTTTCTTTCTTTCTTTCTTCTTTCTTTCTTTCTTTCTTTCTTTCTTTCTTTCTTTCTTTCTTTCTTTCTTCTGGCTAAAATGAAAGTATTTAGAAGTGAGCCTCAGCGGCCATTGAGCACCACAGCATCCCAATGACATTGGAAGAACATCCAGTAACACAGGAGAAGCTTGGGTCCTGCACTTTATGGGAAAGGAAAGTATGAATTGTTATTTAAGTTGGTATTATTTGGCAGCTCTTGTTTACAACAGCCAAGTCAATATCCAAATGCATCTATAAAGACACTAGAGACACCTTAATAACTTTCTTTCTCCCACTATTGAGCACCATGAGGCCCTCACACGTGCTTATAAAATAGCCTGTCACTTTCCAAAGCTTAAGATGATTTGGAGCAGAAAATGGTTCTCTAGTTTGTCTCTTGAACTAGTCAGTAAATCTGGCAGCTGTCCCTGAATTACAGCACAAATGTTGGGTCTGCAGAGTACAGCCATCTCAGCATTGTTCCTGGGAAGGATTGCGCACATCTCCTGGAAGTCCAGGACTCAAAGGACTTCTCTGCAGGTCCTCCATCACATGCCAGCCTCACTCTTTCTGTCATAAGCGGGACTGACGAGGCTGTAAAAGAAGGAGATGGAATGCATTTTGTGAGAGCAAACTGTGAGAGGGAAAGCTGAGTGGAGAGAAAGAATCACTCCCCAAAGAGGCCAACTCAGTGAACAGAACTGATGGGGACAACCGAAGATGCGCAGGGGCAAGATAATAGCAAAACACGTTGTAGTTCTTCTAATAGAAACAATTTTAGCAGAGAGGGCTCAGGGGCCCTGCACAGGCTGGGAGAATCAAAGCCAGGAGGACTGGAAGACCTGGAAACCACCATCCTGATCAACCCTGGAGCACCCCCAGTGGTTAAAATGGCACAGGTGCTGAAGGACTATCTTTTCACTCCTTCCAGGTCCCATCCAGGCAGCCCAAGGCTGGCTCTTGGGTTTTAGGATGAACTTGGACTTTTTCAGAGAAAAGATGCTCATGTCAAGGTACAGCATTTAGTGTTAATACCACAATCCAGGCAAAGGGAAGGAAAATAAAGGCATCTCGGTGTCAGAAAATGGATTTCAAAAAGGAGTGTAGATTAAAGTGAACTCAGAGGGGAATGTTCTGGGAACTTTTGTACATGTCCACTGAGGAACATGCAAGAACATTTCAGACAGCATTCTTGGTTCTCAAGACAAGTAGGAACACCCCAAATGACCATCCACAGGATGGTGGGTACACAAGTGTGTGCATTCGCACTATGCAACAGTACACAGCTGTGGAAATGAGAGACGCACAGATACACAACTCAGCAGAAAGGATTCATGCCGAGACCAAGAAAAGGCAAGTTATAGAAGAATGTGTACTTCAGAGAAGACTTTGTTCTTCAAAAAATTTATGTATCGAGGGTCCACCAAGTACCAGGCCCTCTTCCAAGCACTAGGGGTTTGGCACACACAGTAGACACACACACCGTCTTAGCCTTCATGAAGCTTACATTCTGGTGGAAATAAATACACGCATAATTGAGTATTACTTGTCACAAGGAGCTAAGTGCTGGGAGGCACCAAGCAAGAAGGCAGACAGGAAGGAGCATCATTTAAATTTCAGTCCAAAAGACCTCAGGGGAAGGCAATATTGAGTCAAGACCAAGAAGGGAAAGAATGGACCATGTGGGTGTTGGGGAAGAGCATTCTAGGAACTGAGAACAACAAGTGCAAAGGCTGTGAGGTACGAGTATACTGGGAACGTTGGAAGAACATCAAGAGGCTGGAAGATGGAAGCAGAGTGAACAAGGCAGAAAATAGCAGGAGTGGAAGCCTGGGGATGGAGACCTGGGAGCTTGGAAGATGGAAGAGGTGGGTGGGGCTTGGAGAGCTGCTATATGAGGAACGTGGCTTTGATCCTATGATGGGAGAGTCTTCAGCAAAGAGGAGGCATAGGCGAAGGAGAGAAGCTATAGAAGTTTATTGTGCATATACGGGGGAGAGGTGATGGGTAGCTTGGGCTAGCATGGACTCCATACACGGTGGATCAGTAAATGCTTTAAAGCATGTAGAAACAAACCTATTATTTATGGACATGTGAATACTTAGCAATACTCTGAAGAAAGGGAAGGAGTGAATGCATGATGTGGAAAATGTTCATCTGGGGGGTGAGGACTGGGACAGGAAGGTTGATGGGAAGAGCGACATTTAGGGTTACCCTGTCCCCATGTCAGGTGAGTGTCCTTTCTGTTCACACCCTAGGAGGAGCACATAGGTGTTTAGGCACATCCTGGGTAAAATACATTTATCACTCCTATTTGAGTTTTCAAAGACACAGAGATGGGCTTGTTAAGAGAGAGGTCATAAATGACACTTAAGAAATACTATGAGCCGGGGGTCAACCAGATTAAGGCTCCATAAAGTACCCTCCGGATTCTGCCATCATTTAGACCTCTTCAATGCCTTTTTGCAGGCTAATATAAAGGACTGGAACGTGAGAAATTATATACGGTTGATAGATATTGTCAATGTTTTATAGGATCTACACTTTAGTCCAAACCCTGCACCTGGAGTAAACATCCGTGCTTTAGAGCGTGAACATGCTGATTGCCAGGTTGGAGCTCTAGGGTGGAGGGAGTTTTGCAGAGGTTGAAATTCCTTCAGCTCATTGTTATTTCAGGATGTGGATCTACCGTGGCTCTTTTACAGCGTAAGCCAATAAGTAGTGATTTCTCTTGGGCCCAGACCCTTCTTGAACTGGAGAAGGTGGTGGCTATAAATATTATTTGATAAACGATGTCAACTTTTAATAAAAACAGATGTCACAAACTTTTAAGTGCTTTTATTTCTGGGTCCCTGGGATTTGTTCCAACTTCATAATATTGTCAACTCCAAAATGAAATTACCTTATATAAGATAAAGTGAGGTGTTTGGAGAATATTGAAGAACGGTCTTGATTGGGGATTTTCCCCCACAGCAAAAAACTACTTGGTCAGGGAAATTTCACAAGATGTGGTTGTGATCCACACAATCTTTTCAAAAAAATTGATTCAGCTCAGGGGCATGTTTTGCTTCTGTTTTGCAATATAAGGGAAGATTCTCTGGGCAAACAATTCCCAAATATTTATTAATGATACATCATGGGTTTCATTAAAGGTTTGCTTTCACTGGTCCTATTTCTTAAGATGCTAAAGATAATCTTGGTAAATAAACAAAACACATTTTGTAAATCTTTGCCTCTTTTAGACCAGCTGAGACTAGGCCTAGTCAAGAAGCTAAAGAGAGAAACATTTCATGTAATTGTTTAAGAAGATTTATATATCTATTTGAGAGAGAAAGAGCGGGGAAAGGGGCAGAGGGAGAGAAAGATATTTTCTCAACTTTTCTTTCAATCAAGAAAACACAGCTATCAAGTCTCCTGGCACCTTGCTTTGGATCGTCTCCTACTCCTGGCAGAAATCTTTCCTTTTCTTTTTCTTTTTCTTTTAACTGAATAAAAGAGCTTTTTCTACATGATCTCTTTACAACATTTCATTCTTGTTTCTAATATGCATAGTGACAACTCTTTCATCCATTTCTACACAGATATGTATATGCACATGTATGTACAGTTCTACATAAATGAAGACTCATCATTTGAATTTGTTTTGATCTAGTCTTTTTCTTCCCACCAGCCACCGTTTCCCCCTCAATGTGCACCCATTCATGCCTTTCTTGTGCTCTGGTGATCACACATGTGATTGTGTTTACGCTAACACACACTCCTGAAACAAAAGTTGACCCGTACAGTGTGTTTATTTTGCACTTGACACTGGCTCTAACTGTGCTTGCATTTAATCCTCATGACCATGTTTGCGTCAACCTCCGTGATTACATGTGAAGACTTGGGGGTACAGCGAGATTAAGGAATGTGGCCAACTTCACACAGTAAGATTCAAATGCAGGCAGGCAGTGTGACTCCAGGTCCAATCTCTGGAGGAATTTCTTGACCGTTGCTTTTTTTGAAGATTGAGATCATGTTATGTCTACTTTTCTGAATCTTACTCTTTACCTGTTGCAACACATGACAAAGACCCACCTAATTTTCCTCATTCTTTTGAATGGCTGCATGCTACTCCACACCTCTGACATTCCACAGTAGACTCTAATCACTGCCCTATTATTGGGCATTACCTTGTGTTAAGATTTTTCCTTTATAAGGACTGCAACTGAAAAAAATCTGGCGCCTTTCCTTAGGTAACGGTGCTTCCATTTCTACGGAAATTTTCTTAAATATAGATGATACCAAAACTGACCCCAGAAAAAATAGAAAACTTGAGAAGAAAAAAGTTTAAAAAGACATCTGAAGATGTACTGTTTATAAAGGAACCATGATTACATGAGTAAACAAGTTCATAGTTAGGTTCTGATACATAAAGAACAGATAGTTGCAGTGTAACTTAATCACCTTTAAAAAACATGGAAGTATGGGAAATTATGGGTTATTGTATCCCGGCTACCTCTAGCCCTTGTGGTGTTTTCACACAAATTAGAAAGGCATGCCCCTTCTGAGGGGACACAGGCTTGCCCATGACGCCTGTGGATGCAGACGTGTACCCCAAGGGTGCATCGTGGACCCTGGATGGCTGGGTATCAGCCCTCCCTGCCCCACCTGGTAACTTTTTGAATTTCCCAAAGCACACAGCTCCTCTGAACAGTGCACCTTAACTCTGAAACCATAGTACAAAATGTGGTACAAAGAAAGACACTTACAGACCAGCCTCATTTATCAATGTAGATATGGCTATTCCAAACAATGCCTTAGCAAATTCATAGTTGAAAGTGTATCAAAAGAAGAAAACTCAATCACCAAGCAGTGTTTATTTAAAAAAATGGAAATATGGTTTACTTTTTGGAAATTCACCATTGTTTGGAAATGAACTATATTTTTCTCTCAACATATTAAAGGCGGGACAAAGTCATATAAAGATTCTAAGAAGACATTTGACAAAACGTAGAAATCATTCACAATAAACTTTTAGAAGAAACTAGTTAAATACAACCACCTTTAGTTTTTTGAAACAAGCATCAGTTATCCTTCTGAATGATGAACAACTGAAATGATATTCATTAAAATCAGGAACCAGACAGGATAGTTGTTGTCGCTGTTATCATTCACCATCCTTGTAAAGTGTTAAAGAATGTACTAAGATAAGAAAAATTTAAAAATCAAGACAAAGAGGAAATAAAAGTCCCCTCCCCGTGTATTATGATTATATACCTAGAAAACCAAAGAGGCTCCAGGAAAAAGAACTCTACTGTTAGCAGTTTTTATTAGGAGCGCAAATCAAAGATAAATAAAAAAAGCATTAGTAGCGTTTCTTTGTCTTATAAATAATTTTAATAACAGAAAATAGTGCTTCCTGAATACACATGGATTACCTCGTTTAATCCTCAAAGGAGGCCAAGAGGTAGATGCAATTATTATCCCCGTTTTTAGGATGATGAGAGAAGACACTGAGAGGAGAAACGGCCGGGAGTTGCAGAGACGGTCCTCCCCCTCCCCTCCCATCTCCCCCAACCCCCATTGTCCTTCCCCACCTACCCTAACCACGGTATTCCCAACCCACCCACGTTAACCTGTGTTTGCAAATCACGGTCTCCCCTTTCAAATTTTTCACCCGTTGCTTTTATCTACAAACATACCCATATTCTCATGCACATCAAAACTTCTGCCACTGCTTTCTAAAATGAGGTCTTTGCACAACTAGCTCTTTGTTTTAACCCCTGCATGGCATTTCCCATTTCATTAGTGTGACTGTAGCGCTTCTCATCCAGTCAGTTCTTTCTTGGAGGCATTGAGGTTTCTTGGCTCAGTTTGGTTTAATTTGGTTTTATATACATAAAACACTCTAGGTACTGGCATTTGTATTTTTATGCGAGAGGATGAGGTCTATATTTTTATTTTTATTTAATGTTGTCAAATGTTTTCCAAACGGCTGTGCGAATTCACATTTATACCAGAAACTGGTGCCTAGACTCTCTCTGGAGTATTTTGCCAACAGGAAGTGTTAAAGTTCTTAATTTTTATGGCCTGATTGTTGTAAAGAGAGATCTCATTTTAACTTCAAATTGCATTTCCCTGACTGCTAATGAGTAAGAGACTCTTCCCCCATTTGTTAATCACTTGGATTTGCTCATCTTTGGATTGCCAACTGAAATACTTAGCCCATTTTTGATTGGGTTGTCTTTCCAGTACTTGTCAATTTTTAAGAGACTTTTATATTACAGTTGTTAACCCTTTGCCTGTCATATTCACTGCAAACATTTTTGAAATCCCTGTTTTTATTTTTAACTCCTTGCCATCAGAAGCTTTTCCCTTGATTTCATCAAATCTGTATTTCTTCCTATCATCTAAATTTCTGGGTGTGCTGTTTAAGAAAGTCTCTCTTTTCCTAAATGTTTCATAATTTTTTGCAGCTATATTTAATACATTGGTAGCTCATATTTTCTGTAGGAAAGTGTAAGAGGAGCTCAGCTTCATTTTCTTCTAGAAACGATGGCCCTAGCATCACTTATTAGTCCATTTTCCTCCCAGGAGAGTGAAACGCTCCCCACACTGAGACCCTTTTCTGGGTCTCCCACAAAATCCCTCTACCAGAGCCTTACTGAGTGAATTGCTTGCAGTCTGCTCTGATGTCTCATGAGGATAGATGTCTGTTCTCAGCTGTTTCCAGCACCAATTCTTCCACAAGAACCTCAAGGGTTTTTTCCTAACTTCCAACATAAGCCCCCAAACCAACCAACCAACCAACCAACCAACCAACCAACCAACCAAACATTGCAGAGCCCAAATGTGCCTCCCCATCTCTCCACCTCCCCTTCTCCCTGTCTCTCCATATCTCCATCTCTCTGTCTCTGTCCCACTCTCTCTGTTCTCCATGTAAGTCCTACGTCTCTTCTATGGCTTAGTTGCGTCAGGTGCTTATTGCTAAAATAGAGAAAAAATAATTGAGTTTTGTGCATTTCTCACTCACTCACTCATCTTATCAAATTTCTTTCTTAATCCCAGTACTTTGCTTACTTAACTCTCCTGGGTTTTCTGAGTGTGCAGTGACATCAGCAAAAAACAATCGAACAAAAAAGAATTTTTTTTTTTTTTTAGCAAAACAGACCAGTCATTATTGCACAGTTGCAAGTGGCGGGTGGCTCTGGGGCAGGGACAGGGCTGCCCCATACTTGGGGGGGGAACAAGGGGGCTTCCTTCTGAATGGGCTCCTGGACCTCAAGTCCCGGAGAACCGAGTGCCCTGCGCACCGTGGTGCCCTCCTCCCCCACCACCCGGGCTTTGGGAGCTGAGCTGGAGAGTCAGGAATGTGTGCGGAGGGCGGGCGGGAGGAGGGTGGAGGCGGGAGGTGGGGGAAGGAGGATGGTTCCAGACACTAGGGGAGGATCACAGAAGCTCCCACCCGCTGGCTGTTTTGCTGACTTTGGACAGCCCTTCCCGGAACCCAGAATCGGTCATTATCTGGTCCACCTGCATGTCTTCCTCGTCCTCCTGGGGCAGCTGCAGGTAAGGGTTGTTGCCTGCCGGCTGGAACGTGTAGCCGGTGAGCAGGAAGAACGCCAGGGGGGAGCCCTCCACCAAGAGCTGGCACAGCCACGGCCACTGGAAGGGCACGGCCACCTGCAGCAGGGTGGCGATGATCCGCGTGAAGCAGAGGTAACAGATGACCGTGATGCAGTAATGCCCAAACAGCTTCGGCTTGGCCAGGTTCGGTGCCACCTTTCCATCCGCGCCAGAGGCGTCCTGGAGATGCCGGATGGACCAGACCACAGGGAAGAGGACGGTGCCACAGCAGATGAGACCCACCAGGAAGAGGATCTCCTTCCGAAGCACGTAGTCACCGGCGCCCTCCTCACGGGACTCGACGACAATGTAGGCCGCGTTGGCCAGGACCTGCAGTGGAATCACGATCCCAAAGATCTTCTTCTCCTTGTCGGACAGGACGTGCTGGACGAAGGCCCAGCCGGAGCCGATCCCTTCGGGCCTGCTGCTCCGGGCCTCTAGGGGCAGATCTGGGGAGTGCCGCCTGCCCTGACCCCGACTCCCAACTCTTGCCATCTCCAAGGTCACCAGGGCCGCCCTCACCATCATCTGACGGGCAGGAAACGTAGAGTCTGGGGCTCCCAGGGGAACCAGCCTATGAAGTTAGGATCCGCGCCCTCAGCCCAGTTTGTAGCCAAAAGGCGCACTCAGGTTCTGTCCCAGCGAGGCCCAGGCACGCCTGGCTACCAGACCCCTGGGCGCAAGCAGTGGCTGTCCCCTCCGCTTGTACCAAACCAGATCACACACCTTTATTATCCTCAAAATGTGACAAACGGGGTAAGAAATCCCTCCCTCCCCACCCCCCCTCAGTCCAAGGCACGCATTTAAAAAAAAAAAGCCGGAACGGTGACACCGTCTCTCCTCTTCCAATGTTTACCCTGAGTGTTCATTTCTCGTATCATTGCCCTTTCTGCAACACCGAAACAACGTGGAACAATAATGGTGACAACGAAACCTCTTCATTATCATTTAATTAAGGCAGTTGTAGTAGTTTGCCACCTTGAATAATGTAATATTTGTTCCTATTTGGTACTGGTTTGGGTTAAGTTTTTATCACATTTAAGGAGTTCTTTGTTTAGTGTTATCGTCCTTTGGGTTTTCATTATCAGTGGTATCTAAAGTTTAATAATTGCCTATTTAGCATCACAAGTTTGATCATATGCGTTTTTCCTCTCTTATTTTTTGATACAGTGGATTAGGTTGATAGATTTTAAAACATTCGGTCAACCTTGCATTACTAGAACAAACCCTGTTTAAATTATTTAAAATAAAATAAGTATGTATCTTTTTTGCTGATATGTGGCATTTACTTTTACAATATTTAATAGTATCGTTTCTTGTATTTGTTCTTTATGTTGCCGTGATTTGTGCTTGAAGATCGGGCCCCCGTGGTCAACACCCAGCACAAGTACCACACTGGAGTTCAGCCCTCCCGTCTTGTTCTCTGTTGGTCCTCTTACTATTTTTGTTTTTCCTTGTTACTATTTCCGAGTATGACGGAATTACTATTGATTTCTCTTTCCCCTTGTTTATTTGAATGCTGTGATGGAGCCGTGTAACGAACACCCCCCGCCCCCGGGGAATCCCACCTGCGTGCAGGAGCAATGAGGTACAACCATCCTCCCCATGCGTCCGTGTCTCATCCCCTTGAATCTGAGCTGAACTTGCAACTTCACTCAACCAAGAGGGTGGGGCAGGTGACGTGCAAATTCCAGAGCTGCGGACTGGACTTCGGGACCTCTGACCCTGCCGCCTTGGTCCTGCACCTGTCCATGGAGGCTCAGGCTCTGTTCTTCGAGGGCGAGAGGCCCAGTGGAGAGCTGCTGAGGGACCTTGACAGCAGGCAGAGAGGGAGAAGCCCAGCGGTCCTCAAGCCTTTGCTTCTTGTAGTCACAGGAGCAACCTCAGGCAAACCATGAATCGTGAGAAATAACCAGTCGTTGCTGTTTTGAGCCTTTATGTTCTGGGGGCCGTTGTCATGCAGCAATACGTAACTGATACCCAAGAACTTTCCATCTGCTCTATCCATAATCAAACAAGCATTTCCTCCTTATTGTATGAAAACAAGGCACCAGACCCAGGTGACCCTCCAGCACATTTCCACCTTCCCCCGCCCCTTCTCGCCCACGCTCGGATCTGCCGACACAGCTTCGTGGTCTGCCAACGAGCTCGCCCCAGCCAGCAAGCAGCCCTTTCTATTTCAAGAATTGATATTTGTCATTTATTTGCTTGTTTTACACATGCCCACTCACTCGATCGTTATACATTTATATTTAACTCTGTGTGTGTGTGTGCATGGTCAAGGTTATGCCATATTTAAGTATTAACCCACCGACGGGGCCTGAATTCTGGCAACTGGAGGTTTTTCTCACCTGTCAAGTGTAGTCCTTCCCCCTCAGTGGTCTTTCCAGGTTATTCTGAGGGCTTAGTTCCCACAGCAGGAAGGGATGAGCCCGAAGCCAATCCAGTTGCCCTTTCCCTTTTCTTGTTTATTTGTGTGTGTTTAATTATGGTGCTTCTATGCTAACTTCTATTGCTAGGTAGGTGATAAAGGGGAAAGGTATAATCCCAGGGGGTTTGTCAGAAGTGAAAAAGAGCATCTCGGATTGTCGACAGCGGCGCGGGATGGGCTGGCCTCTGAGGCGGATTTCCAAGAGTGAGTGGGCTGCGTTAGCACCAGCGGACGGACTCTGTGACAGCACTGACCGCAATTTGCAGTAGAGGTCATTGTGAGATCGTTGGACCGTACTTTAAGCCCATCTTAGGTGTACAACAGGCAAACAGAAAACTGCAAAAAGCATATCCTTCCAAAAGATGGCATAGAATATCCTCGCATGTGGACATACCCTCCTCGTTCACCTCTAGAAGTTTTATCGACTTCCCTATCCAATCCTATCCATAGAGACTGAGAGGAGAGGTTGCCAGGGGCTGGGGAGGGGCTGGGGGCTTAACATTTCATGGGGACAGAGTCTCGGTCTGGGAAGATGAGGAAGTTCTGAAGATGGATGGTGGCGACCGTCACACAACGTGAATGTTCTTAATGCCACTGAATCATACACTTAAAAATGGTCCACATGGTACATTTTATGTTGTGTGTATTTTATCAGAATGAAACATATGTGTATATGTCACCCCTTGAGGGGCGACTGGGGGACTTAAAAAGGGAGTATCTGCAAAGACGAGGCAGAAACGGGTGCCCCCAGGACGATGAGGAGGGTGGGTTGGAAAGCACCGGAAGTTGTTTGCTCGTAACCCCGAAGCCAGGAGGGCAGCGAGTTCCCGGAACCTGAGGAGGGCTGTCCTGGCAGTAGCCGCGGCCCCTTATTTACCTTCCCTCTGATCTGCCTCTGCCCTCCTGACCCCTTGGCAGAGCCCGATAGGAAGCAGGAAGTCTAAAAAGCCCGTATATTTTGTTCAACCAGGTCAGCCTCCCGGGAAAGAGAAAAGGTGAGTAAAGGGGGGGCAGCGTCTCAGCTGGCGCAGAGGAGAAATCCAGCCCTGCAGACGCTTACTGAGCAAAGCTTCTGCGTGAGCTCTTGTCCAGGGTGCTTGGGGCCGGGCTGTGAGCGAAACCCCCTCCCCGTGGAGCGTCCCCCGGGCTAACACCAGCAGCCTGACTTCTGCGACTTATCTCAGTATCACCCTTCTTCATTCGATCTTTGTTCTTTTCCCGGAACTCCTAATATTCTTATAGTAGGGCTTGGGATGGGAACGCGAAATCATCAGTTTTTATCTAATATTTTCATCTCTGGCTTTTGCTTGAGTCTTTTCTTCCCTTTCACCTTCTAGGTCAGCAGTCAGCGAGCTTTATCTGCAAAGGGCCCCGTGAACGCTTTAGACTCTGTGGTCTATGGGGCTGTCCCCTCCCTCAGCTCTGCTGACCTAGATCAGACATGAATGGATGGGCATGGCTGCACGCCAATAAAACTTTATTTACAAAGAAGGCAGTGGGCCGCAGTGGGCCCTGGGTGCGGGCTCTGCTTCGAGCCACTAAATGGGCTCCTAACAGTGACTCATTCTAACCTCCCGCTCATCGCGTCAATCTAACACATTCTGTTACTCGGCTGTTTCCCGCAGGGTCTGCTTACCGCGTTGTTCATTTTGTGTCCCATTCGCTCGGCTGTGGCCTGGGGTGTCCTGTTTCTTCGTCATGTGGAGTCCGGGTCCTTTGGGCACATTATTAGTTTTCTTTGACGACTCATGGGGGTCCCGATCCTTGGGCCTGGAGGTACGTCTGGTGCTTGGTGCTGAGCTGTCCCTGCTCTGAGGGGCAGCAGGTGGAAGGGGGTCAGCTTCCTGGCCAGAAACCAGGCACAAGGGCAGGACTGCTTCCCTCCAAACCCTCGTGGACACCAAGTTTGGGGTTTCTGCGGCAGCGGCCCTCAGGCCTCCCTCTACCTGCACTCAGCCCTTTCGGGATCTGGGGAGCCAGCTCTCGGGAGATGATGCGCTGGGGCCTGGAGCTCCCCCTTCCTCCAAGGGGTCGGTGGCACCATCGTCCTCACCCCGGGCTCATGCCAGCCCGGAAGGGATCACGCTGCACAGCTGTTTGCAGCCTGGGACCCTGCCTGCCCCCCACGTTCTCGTGCCTGCCAGCCCAGCAGCTTCAGGGCTGACTTGGTCATCTGGATTCCAGCTGGGGTGAAGGAAGGGCACCAGGAGGCAACCTCAGGCTGTCATCGTTTCATGCCAACGTGAACGCCAGAGTTCCAATCTGTCCAAATGTCACACGTTTTCAGACCAGAAGAAGCTAACGCTTTTTGGAGTCAGTGTGTTTAGTCATCAACACGAAGACGCGACACCGAGCAAATGTGGTGAGGAGTTTGCACACAAGAAGCCAGGTGCTGGCACTGGAAGTGGATCCAGCGGCGCGCCTGCGGGCCAGGGCAGCACGGAGAGAGTCTGGGGCCAGAGCGCTGCTGGGCGTGGGTCTGGATCTCAGAGAGGAGATTCGCTGACCGTGCCATGTGACCAGCTGCAGGCTCGGGGGCTGCCATGCCTCTTCCGTGAAGTGAGCATGACCCAGGGCGGGACCATGGGGTCGTGGGTGTTCAGGTTGGAAGGGATAGTTGAGACTACCAGCCAAATCACTCCAGTCCCGCGGTGCTTCTCTCCTCCATCCCCTTCTCCCTCTCCACAAACGCATCTCTAGAGCTCTGCCGACGGCCATGGGGTGGCCAATACGGATCTTTAACTCTGCCCACTTGGGAGAAAGTCATGCGCCGTTGAGCATCGGCGCCACTGAAACAGCAAAGAACATAGCAGCCAAATTATCACCGGGTTCCTACTCTTTAGAGAGTGACAGATGCCCCGGTTCCTGACGTGGGTGTTCGTGTAGGAAGGCGTTAAAAGATTAAGTACGATTTTATTTTTGACAACAGACCAGGTCCCCATTCAATATCGATATGCTGGCATTATTATTATTTTATGAAAACAATAATTCACAGTTTGCTGAAAGAGAATAACAGTATTGATCTTCTGAAGAGTGCATTTTATTTTCCATTAAATTTTTATGGAGCATGACAAGCTGTGCGCCGGGTCTGATCTTTTCTGCACGTTAACGTACGAAGCTTTTGCAGATGTAGAAATTACGAGGTCTGTATTAATAAAACCAGCTCTGACGGTCCAGGAACGAAAAGTAAACATTTCCTCACTAGAGTTTTGCTCCGAGCTTATTAGTTATTGAGGTTTGTGAACTGACCCACGAAGGAAATAGAAATCTCTCCTTCGTGAGCAGAGAGAAAGAAATATGTTAGTGGCAACCAGAAACTCTTTCTCGGAGGCCCTTTAATGGCTTTGCAAATGCACATTTCCGAAGCAGTAGAGCATGAGCAGAGACGTGGGGTAATCCAGACCCCGGCATGTCCCCCACCCTGAGACAACATCTGTCCAACATCTGTCCTGATAGCAGAGCATTTCGACCATCTCTCAGAGTGACTGTGTTCCTAAGAATACCTCCGCGAGGATCTTACAGTCGTTACACTTCACTCATGTCACTGATTCCCATTTGGAAGTTCGCGTCGGACTGATCCACTGGCTGCTTGAGGATGGGGTTCCTTGAGGGAGTCCTTCTCAAGCCTCCAAGTTCCAGACTGGAACCTGCAAGGATTCACTGCAGTCCGTGAGCACGATGGGTTTAAATATCTCTCTCTTAAAAAAAAAAAAAAAGACAACAATATACAAAAAGAGCTACTATGCTGAAGTCTTGGCCTGGCTGAGATAGAAAGAGACAGCCCCAGGACAAAGGCATTTCTGACCAACCCCTGGAGGAGAGGTTCAATGGCATAGTGAGCGAGCCACCTCAACTCTGCCACAGATATATATGGTGTGTGTGTGTGTGTGTGTGTGTGTGTGTGTGTGCTTACCAACAACAACCAATTCCTTGACACCAATTGGGTGTCCAACAATTCAATCCAATTCTGAAACTAACTACCCAGAGTTAGCGCAGACCCCGCAGGGGAGGGGCTTTCAAGACGGCCCCACTTGAGATACCAGCTGAAGGTTACCCACACTTCTGCCCATGCTAGTTACCAATTTGGGGGTTACCATAATCTCCTCTCAGGTTCGATAATTCACTGCAACTACTCCCAGAACTCAATAAAGCACCATCTTTTGCTATTACAGATTTATTATAAAGGATGCAACTCAAGAACAGCCAAATGGAAGAGATACATAGAGCAGGGTATGAAGGGCTGGCCTGAAGCCACCATGCCCTCTCTGGGCGAACCACCCACCTATCCCATCAACGTGTTCATCAGAAGCTCTCTGCACTCCCTTTTTTAGGGTTTTGTATTGAGGTTTTGTTACATAACATAATTGATTGTAATTGTTGGCCTTGACCATTGAACTCAACCTCTTGTCCCTTTACCTGGGGGATGGGGCTAAACATTCTAAGCCTCTGATCACTTGGTTCGTTTTCCCGGTGACCTGCCCTCTCCTGAAGATATCCAGGGGCCAAACATGAGTCATCTCATTAGTGTACAAAGCATTCTTACCACTTAGGAAATTCCAGGGGTTTGGGGAGCTTTGCTTCAGGAACCAGGGACAAAGAGCAAATATGTTTTATTATTATTTATAGTTATTATTATACCACAGTCTTGCAACATGTTAGAAGGAGGACCGGAGAAGAGCATCTCGACATGAAAGCCAGGACTTTACCTGCCTGAGCACAGTATTACAGAGTACACGTGCACGCCCCTGCATTAGTTCTCTGCTGGACAGGGAGAAAATGGGTCAGCATGTTTGACTCTTCATACCATAGGATGAGCTGGAGAGAGATCCTGTTCCCTTTTATGAACTCATGAGCTGAGCCTAAGCTTGTCGAGGAAGTTATCAGTTTTCCAGTGTCTGTCCTTCTCTCTCCCCTACAAGACTTATCATGAATCCAAAATGAACTGTAAACAGAGTCCATTTTCTTCCAAAAGCTCCCAGAATAACAAATTCACTCGACTCTTTCTGATTATTAAATTATGGCATTAAATAGGCTGGCCTCGAGCATGTGTGGAGCTGGTCGTCTTGGACAGTGAGAAGTCCCATAAATCACTTCCCGGCATGCAACCCACTCACAGGCAGGGCGGGGGGAGAGAGGAGATGAAGAGGCTTTCACAGAGGGACGAAAGGCTCTCGGTCTGTACGGGGTGAAAAACCCCATAGCACCCTGACTTTTCGGTCTCAGTCTTCTAGGGACCTGGCACAACCCAAGCCACCCATCAGGGGACCTCCCAGCTCAAAGTTAACTCTGATGCACACTTTCAGACCTGCTTCCCAAGGACCCATCCCTGTGAAGCCTGTCCCGAAACCCCTGGCTGAGGAAGGACACCAACCCATCTCTAACTTTGAACATCTCTAACACCCCATCCTTCTCATCCTCTTCCTGGCCTTACAGCGGCCACCTAGCACAGCCCCTCTGGACCGCAAGCTCTTGTTCTATTCATTAAATGTTGGTGGTGCAGTTGGGGATCTGGGGGAACCGTGGGGCCTTTGGAAACTGAGGTGGGGCACTCTTCATCACCATTCTTTACCATTTACTGTGATTGCCGGCAGGGAGGAACTGCTCTGCAATACAGATTGACTCACGAAGCAGGTCAAGGATATTAACATTCTGTTGGAAATTCGCAAGGGTGTACAAAATACCAAAAATAATCAGTTTGGGGAAAACATGGGTTTGAAAAACAAACCTAATCTAAAAATCAAAACAGTGTTGACTCAGAAGAATGAATTTATTTTGGAAGCCAGCAATTTCAGATTTAATTGTGTTGATTTGTCATTTTTCTCCCCCGTTCCCTTTTCTATAGTGCTTTGCTGGAAAAGGCTCAGAGCTGCCTGGGCTTTGATTTATCTGGTATGGCAGAAGACCCCCATGCTTCGAGAAAAGACCTCACAGCTACTGCTTACTTCAAGTGCAATTAAAGGGACTTAAACATCCCGTTTGAAAGTTCATCCTCATCCTTCAAAGAAATTAGTTTGATGAGTGATTGCAACAGAGTGAAGCTAATAATGAAAATAATTAATGCTGGAAAAGACTTCATTGGCACAGAGAATACTTGTGTGCTTTCTTTAAATATAAAGAAAGCCCCCATGTCAGAAAGGGAAAAAGCCAGGAGGCCAAATTGTCCACCCCACCTTCCAGTAGTTTGACTACTGCAGCGTAATTAAGAGATGCCTCCTGACACCTCTCTGCTTGGACCAGCATTTGTAAACGGTGAGGCCATTTAACTGAATAATTGCTATGGAAAACATGGTTCAGACTTCAAAAACTCAGCAGGACTCAGGAGGGAATAACAATCATAGTGACAGCTTGGGTGGTGCATACAGGGAAAGACGCTCTCCATCTCCTCATCCCACCCTTAAACTCACTCCACCAAACTTGACAAAGTCTTTTCAACGTGGGATTCCAGATCATGTTGAGCAAAAAGCTATGAATGGATTGATTCCATTCTACTAACGTGCGCTGTGCACCTCCAGTGGAACCAGGATGGCCAAGCACGGAAGCACTTCCAGCATGAACTCCCACTGAGTCCATCCCCAGCTGCAATCTCAGGTGGAGGCAACTTATTTCATGCATAATAGAAGGCTTAGACCTTTTCACCAATTCCTGTTCTTTACTCTTCTTTGTCACAGTAATTCCTCTCTCCAGCAGTGTTCATACATGCCCATGACTTCAATGCCTCCACATTTCTATCTGTTGCCCAAATACCTTCTCCACTGCGTGAACATATATCTCTGTACTCATGACTCTGCATAGATGCTGCAAAGGCACTTCAAACTTACCATGTCCAAAGATAGCCTCATTCTCTCCTCCACTCCCACCCACTCAATTACATTGGTCCTCTTCTGAGTAAACAGCATCACCTTCTCTCTTGCTGCCCAGACCAGCTTTAGCTTAGTGACTAAGAGTTCTGGCTTTGGAGTCAACCTTCATGCTGTTGAACCTGAACTCAATCACTTACTAGTTATGTACTGTTTTCCTCATTTTTAGAATATGGGTAATAATTGACCTCATCTCATAGGGTTCTTGTGAGGATTAAATGATGTAGCTCATACAAAATGCTCAGGATGAAGCTGGACATACATGACACTCAATACATAACACATGTTGGTACCTTTGCCACCTCTCACCTTCACTTTCTAGCTACCTTAACTAGGTATCAGACCATGTGTTTCTTATGACAATGGACTAGGGAAGCTCTTTTGTGTCTGGGCAACACTCTTCCCCTATTTCTTCCTTCTCCTTATAGGGTATTCATTCCAAGGGTCTCCTGGACTAAAGACCACATCACACAAGTGGGAAGTTGACCTAAACAGAATTCATCAGACTTCCAAGGAAATTTGTTACAACTACTAGTTAAGAGGTGACATCCATTGTTTTTTGTTTTTATTGTGGTTGTGGGTTCATACACTGTAAGTCTGATAGGAGCCTAGAGCGACCAGTGGTCATGTATGCCACTAAATGGAAAGAATCTGCCAGAGAATAAAACCAACATAAGGTAAAATTGAAAAAGGTGGAGATATAGAATTGAAAAGAAACAGAGGAAGAAAAAAGAGAAAAAGGAGAGTGAAAGAGAGAGCATATTAATAATATTAGTTGAACTCCTGGATCCAGCTATGCCTGGAACAAAACATTTTCCTGGGTATATTAGCCAAATCACTCCCATTTTTCTTGTTTAACCTACTTTGAACTACATTTCTGAAACTTGCAACTGAGATTCCTCACTAATACAACGATTTCTTCAAGAAAATACTCAAGACATCTTGAAAGGATATATAAAATGTAGCAGTACATCACAAATCCAAATTCAGAATAAAGGGTAAGAACAATAAATGTAAGATTATAAAAGGATTTAGAAAGGAATATAAAATACTAACATCTAAACCATCTCACTTGGAAGAGTTAAGATATAAATTTCGGTTCTAAGCTTTTTTCTTTCAATTCACACATAAAGGGAACGCTGAGAGTTGCACAATGCATCATTTACACAAGATGATAAGCAGGTCAAATGCTCAGAAGCACACAAATTCTTGCTCCCAAGACCAGACAGGAAAGCCAGTACTCATAACTATTGTCCTCCATAAACTCTACATCCCTAGATGAATGAGAATGAACCCAAGTATTCATGTACTTCAAAAGGAGCCCATCTTTTCGCTGCTTCTGTAGCTATCACAGATCTTATTGGTACCTTCCCCCATATGCCCTCAACCTACCTGGATTCACCTGCAAAGCAGTTATCCCCTCAAATGCCTGCACCTCTTCTCTTCTCTGCTTGCTGGTTTCCTCTACACCTTGCAAACTTCCCCGCCTGCATGCAGGTAGGGCCCAGAAACAAAGGAACATTAGTAGGGAAACCCTGCAAGAGTAGAAGTTGGGAGCTGGTTAATGAATGCCCAGCCTCCCCATCATGGTGTAGGTGACAAGGCTGAAGCATGGTGCACGTGGTTTCTCCAAGGTTCCCCTGAACGACTGACCCTCGGCTGCCCACAGGGATAGCTCACTTGTTGGTGTGTCTTCTATTAGAATTTACCTTTCCTCTTTTGCTATTCTATATTCTCACTTGTGCTTCTTGGGATCGCTTCTCAAATAAACTACCTGCTCTCAAGTCCTTGTCTCAAGTCCTTGTCTCTTAGGTTGGGGAAACCCAACCCAAGACAGTCACTGACTGTTCCTCCAAGGTGTCTAGAGTACTCTCTGCTGTCTGCCACACAAACTCACACAGAGGCTGTGTTCCACACCTGGACCATCCGCAACTTGCTTTAAAGCAAAGCAGGGTTTGCTGTCTAACTCTGGACCCTCTGTCATCACTTCTCGTGTGATTCCTTAGTTGGAAGGCCCTGATTTATCTATAATCTAAACAGAAATAATAGGTTTCCCAATACTTTTTTTTTTTAATTCTGTATTTTATGATGCTTTGACATTTTAGAAGCCTTGCTAATCCTGGAAAGACTGCCTTTCCCAGGCTAGCTAATTCCTAGAGGTAGCAAACAACTTGTCTGTAGACACATCTTTTATAAACAAATCAACCGATCTTAGGCCCACACCCCCAAGCTCTTATTTTATCCAGCTCTCATATACCATTCCTCTGCCCTAAATCACCCAGAGCCAGGTACCAGACAACTGGAGACATTCCAACAGCAAATAACACTTGAAATTCCTCAAACCAGACAATCCTAAGCTTGCTCAAACTTGCGTACCCTGCCTCATCCATTCCTTTCTGGGAAACTAACTAAAATCTCCTGCCCATGCTTTCCCCTGGCTCCCTCTGACTCCTGACCAACCCTGGTGCTTCCTCATGTGGCCCCTGTGTGGCATTCCATCCCCCCTCCTCTTGGGAATGGAAAGTAACAAACTCATCTTTCAAAGACACTTGTCTTCATGTCTATCATCTTAACTTTTCTGATTAAAACAAATCTTGGATGCAATCTAAACATTCTCTTCTTTCTGCTTCTCCATATCCCTAAAGCCCAGAGAAATGAGGAAGGCACTAAACATTAACTAGACATTCAGCAAGTTCACTTTTCTGAGCTTGGACTTCCTCAACTATAAAATGGAGGTGACATCAGCTGCCTCACAGAGTGTTAGAGGATATAAGAGAAAGTGCCTGGGACAAAGCAGGTGCTCTAGATTATTGGTTTTTATTTTTCATCTTATTATTACCTGGCATACAAATCTTAGGATCAGATAGCTTTGGGCTAGAGTCTAGTAAAATCATTAATTCCAGGTATGACCGGTAATTCAATGGGTCTTGAATTGTTGATGAATAAATGAATGAGTAAATGAATGAATAAATCTGTCATTTTCCTGGTTCCTATGAAAATCATCTTCCTCTTAAGTTTTGTCTTTGCCTCAGTTTTTAGGTTCTGGTTTCATGCATTCAATTCAATGTGGTATAATGAGAACATTGCCATTATTTAGTCTCACTGACAATTTATAAGGTAGTAATTCATTACTTCATTCAGCAAAAAAAAAGTATACGAGTACACAAAATGACTGGTGGGTAAGATGACAGAAGGAACACACCACTACGTCTCTCCTTTTCTTTTCTTCCTATGGTGTTAATCTTACATAAGTGGTTATTACCACATGAAACATATTTGAGATTATTTCAATTAATTATGTTTGCTACATTGTTTCAAAAGATTATTCTACCATTTGCTAGCAATTAAACAGGCTTTCATGTTAAGTATGCCGCTTGAGGGTATGTTGAATAGGAGCTACACACATAGTAATTGAAATTAAACTTCCTCTTGGAAGAAGTCTGTTCTTTGGAAGTCAAGTGTTTCTGAGGTGGCAATTTAAAAGGACAGGAAGGGATGAATAATCACTTGAAATAGTTATCTGGGTAACCACGGACTTCTAAAGCATTAAACTTTTTATTCCTTCTTAGAACAAATAAATATTTTTCACCCTGCAATGATAGTCCTATCAAGGAGAACCAGAGGGGTTAGTAATAGATAACTTGTTCCCAACAAAGACCTACTGAATACACATTGAATTTGGGAAGAATATTTGTTCTGTAGAAGATATAATGTAATGGTTCCAATTTGAGGGGGAGGGGATAATTAAATATTTAGCTTGTGGCAAAGGGTGGGTATGGGTCAATCAGAATACACATAGGCCCTGACACTGAAGCAGGTTCCTAAAGATCTACTTCTGGGCAATGTTAAGCCTAAAGTTGCTGGATGCTGGAGACATCCACACATGGCATAACTTCATTTCATCCATTTTGAAATATAATTTTAAGAGTCATTTCCTGTTCACGCATGGATTATTTAGAGGTGAACTGCTTAATTTCTAGGAAGTTGAGGGTTTTCTACTGGTTCCTAGCTTAATTCCACTGTGGTCAAAGAATCTATTCTGAGTTATTTTAATAATTTTAATCCTATGAGATTCGTTGAGGCTTCTTAATGAGACAGTATACTGTCGATCTTGGTAAATGATCCTGTGCACTTGAAAAAGAAATGTGCGTTCTGTTGCTGGGTGCAGGGTTTTCTATAGATCAGTTGGGTCTTGTATTAGTTGTCCTGCCCAAATCTATATTCTATATGATTTTAAATTTTCTTGTTTTATTCACAATTGAGAGAATTTGTTAACAACTCCCACATTGGTTATGCGTTGGCCTTCCTTCTTCTAGTTCTGTCCATTGTGGATTCATATATTCTGATGTTATTGGCTATATACATATTTAAGACTGATATCTCCCTGATTGATCAATTCATTTAACATTATGAAATGTGATTTCCAGTGATGCCGTTTGCCTTACAGTTTATGGTTTATAATTTGGTGTCGCTTCATCAGCTTTCCTTTGGTTAATGTCTACAATGGGGTAGCTTTTTCTTTATGCTTTGACTTTCAATCTTTATAAGTTCTTATGTTTAAAGTATATGCCTCTTATAAGCATCATGCAAGGTTTTTTCTTTTTTCCAGTTTGACAATCATTATCTTTATCTTGCTTGAGACATTAAGTCCATTCATGTATTATATAATGACTGATATGTTTGGTTTGTATCTGCCAATTTACACCATCTTTCAGTCTGACCCAGTTATTCAATATTCCTCATTTCTGCTTCCTTGTATTACTTAGGATTAGTACAATATTTAATCATTCTTCATTCTCCCTAAAATTTCATTAGCTAATAGATATTGAATGATGCAACAAATAAAGACTACTGGAGTAATATTTAGAGGGAAATTTCTAGTCTTAAATACATATATTAGAAAAGAAGGAAGGTTGAAGTCAAAGATCTAAATTTCCATCTATGGAAGATAAAAAAGATTAAGTCAAATCCAAAAAGGTAGAAGAAAGGAAATAAAAAAAGATATGAGCTGAAATCAATAACCTAGAGAAAAAAACATAGAGGAAAATTAATGCAATCAAAAGTCAGTTATGAGATGTCAGAGAAAATGAAAGAGTAAGTAACTTCAAAAGTCCATTGCTCCAAAAAGGCAATGAAAAGTCTGGCAAAAACTTAGAAAGTCAGAATCAACTTTTTGGAACTCTGGAAACTAACTGAAAGCCTGTAGCAATCAGAGAAATGCTTCACCAAGGAAATCTACCTGAATCTCAGGGAGAATAGCAAGCTTTGAGTTGTTTTAACTTACCCTGGTTCTACCTCCTATGCCTAAGTCCAACAGTGACCCTGAAGAAAAGGGTTCACAGTGTCAGTTCAGGTCCCAGTAGCAGAGGGGGCAGGGCTGACCTCATTCACAAAGAATTATGGTTGTTGGTTTGGGCCTGTTTGATGGCTCCCTAGAAGACCGAACCATAGGGCTTGCCTATATCTGCCCTCACTTGCAATTCTCCTGGTACTGGGCCAGCTACCCACAGGGCCTCTGCTAAAACATTTAGAGGCAGATGTATTTATTAGCTGGTGATGCTCGAGACTATGTACCATAGTTGGGGCAAATAATATACCAACAATAAGCTTGGGAGGAAAGGCTGGAGAATGAGCTGCTTTGGGGAATAAGGACTTTGAAAATCTACCACATATCATAGAAATCTAGAAGGCCACCCCTATGTCCAAGCCTGGGTGCATGCTTAGAACAACCCTGAGCTTTTACCTATGCCTTACCTGCAGCACTGCTCAAACAGGAAGCGAATGCTAAGACAAGTTGTAAATGGCTTGGCTTAGTGCTGAAGGCATGCCCCTATATACAAAGAGAACCCATCTCAGAAAAATGGAGGATACTATCAAATGTACTACTATATACACAACAAGAGTTCTAGAAGGAGGTAAAGGACTAGAAAAAATATTTGAAGGAATAATGGTCAAAAACTTCCCAGATTGATAAAAAATTAATTTACACATCCAAAAGTCTCAATGAACTCCCCTAAGATAAACACAAAGACAGTCACACTGAGACACATTTTAATTAAATTAGCAAAGAACAACAGAAGCATTCTAGAAATTAGCAAGATAAGAGCATCCTATCACATACAAATTACCCTCAATAAGATGACAGCTGATTTCACATCAGAGACCATGGAGGCCACTCAACATTGGAATGACATATTCAAACTACTGGGGACACAAACAAACATCAAACAAGAATTCTATATCCAGCAAAACTATCTCTCAAAAATGAAGGTGAAATACAGACATTCTCAAATACACAAAAAGACAAGAATTTGTTGTTAGCAGTCCCATCATATAAGAAATAATAAGGAATGATTTTTTGGCTCAAAGGACGTGATCACAGACAACAATTCAAATCTACTTTTTAAAAAAAGTACCAATAAAGATATTTATATAATTACAAAAGACTGTTAAAGACATATTTTTATCTCCTTTATTCTCTTAACTGATTTAAAAAGAAATTGTGTAAAAAACTGTGTATATATATAATTGTATTGTTGGACCTATAAAATTTTCCTTTCTTATGATGTTCTTGTCGGTTCTGCTATCAAAGTCATGCTGGACTCATAAAAAGAACAGAGAGATGTTCTCACTTTTCCCATTGTTTGGAAGAGTTTGCATGAGATCAGTGTTATTTTTTCCTTAAATATTTGAAAGAAATTGCCAATGAAGCCAACTGTGCCTGGGGAAGTCTCTGTTGGATGATACTGAATAACTAATTCAATTCTTATCATTGATATGGCAATGCAGTAAGGAGAGCATAGTCTTTCCAAGAGCTAGGGCTCAGTCAAGTTGACATCATGTGAAATAAAATGGGTTTTAGTCACTAACTCATATCAGGCTGAAAAATCCATTCCAGATGCATAAGAGTCCTAAATGTCCAAGGCAAAACAATAACATTTTTAGAAGAAAGCATAAGGTAACTTCTTTGTAAATTTGAAACATTCAAAGATCTCTTAAATAGGAGACAAAAAGCACTAAACATATAGGAAAAATGTGATAAAATTCTATGATATTAAGATTAAGAACATCTTTTCAACGAAAAATACTATTAAAAATTAAAAAGCAGCCAAAAAATGGGAGAATATATTTCTAATACATACGTCTTTCAAAGACCTCATGTCTAATATAACTCAGCAAATCAATTAGAAAGACAGGCAGCTTGATAGAAAACTAGGCAAGAAAGTAAATAGGCACTTCCAGAAGGGAATATCGGCATGGCTGACAAATGTATGCAAAGGCGCTCAACCTCATTTGTTGTCATAAATGCAAAGTCATAACACTAGTGTACAACTACACCTACCAGAATGGCTAAAATGAAGACAAACAAACAAAAATACCAAATATCAATGAGAATGTGACACAACCAGATCTCTCACATACTAACTTAATCATACGCATCTTCAGAAAATGAAAATTAAAATAATACATCATTTTCACCTACCTGCCTTCTCAAAAATTTAATTTGTAAAACCACTTTGGAAAACTCTCTTGTAATTACCTACTAAACTGGGTATACAGTTGGTCCTTATTGTTTGTAGATCCTGTATTCGAAAATTCACCTACTCACTAAATTTTTGAACCCAAAATCAATACTCGCAGCATTTCCACTGTCATTTGTGGCTGTGCACAGAGCAGCTGAGGTCAAGCAAGATGATGCTCTGCCATCTTGTTTCAGCTCTCAGTCCTATTCACTGTGTATATATAGTGCCATGTTTTTCACATCTGGGTGCCTTTCGTTGGTGTTTTGCTTTAAAAATGCTCCCAAGCATAGTGCTGAAGTACTTTCCAGTGTTTCTAAGAACAAGAAGGTTGTGATATGCCTTATGGAAAAAATATGTGTGTTAGATAAGCTTCATTCAGACACAAGTTATGGTGCTATTGGCAGTGAGTTCAATGTTAATGACTCAACAGTATAAATTACACAAGGTGTCTTTAAACAGAAGCACCTATAAGACAAAGTTGTGTATTGATTAGTTGATAAAAATGGTTTAACAAAGGGCTTACAGGAACCTAACCTTGTGTTTCCACGGGAACAATGGCTCAGTATTTGCTAATTTCGTGTTTGTGGTGACTTTACAGGAAACGTGGTAATGTGAATAGTGAGAACCAACTGTATGTCCCATCAATTATACTCATAGACATACACCCAAAATAGGTGTATACTTATATTCCCCCAAGAGACACACACGAGAATGTTCATAATAGCATATATGCAGTAGATTCAACCTGAAAATTTCCCCAGAGCCTATAAGCAATAACATGCATTTGGTCCGTCTCAGTACGAATGAATACACTCCAACAACACACATAATATGGACATATCTTACAGATAACATGTTTACTGAAAGCAGACAGGCACAAAAAAAGTATACACTGTGTAATTCCATGTATAGAAAGTTCAAAAATAGGGCAAAACTAATCTATGATGTTAGAAGTCAGGAAGGTGGCTCTCCATAGGTGGGTGTGTGTTTGAAGGGGTTGGTGGCTGAAGGAAAATGAGAGGATCTCATGGATGTTGACGATGTTCTGGTTAATGATTGAGTGCTGGTTACACTATGTGTCAAATCTTTTGAAATGTATTACTGAGCAAGTGACCAATTGCAATAGGTATTTTCCTTCTCCAGGTCAAAGAGAATTATGAACATTTAGCTATTTTCCCTGTTTCACTCCCCTGGGCTGTTTCAACATTTCCAGCACAGTTTGTGTGTAGATGAGCAGTGCCATCCATCTTCCCCAGGGAAGACTGGTTCATGCCACTCAATGTCTTTGGTTTCCTAGCTCAGGTGGCTCTTGAAAATGGCCTACTCTAAACAGAAGGTTTCAATGACAGCTACCTCCTCTTCCAGCAGAGGTGGGCTTATCACTGGGGAATGTGGGCTGGCAGAGTGGAGCAGGTAACATGTTTAATCTTTCATAAGATCTAACAGTTCTCTGTGTTTCATTTCTCCTTGATGTTTCCCAGTATATTTTATGAGAAGATGCATTCAGCATCTCATTATGGAGACTTCTTTAGTGTGTGATAAATAATATACAAACAGGCACCCTTGGCTTCCTCATGGATTGAATATGGTCTCAGGGCTGAGAGGTAGACATAATTAGACCCACTCAAGGACCAGATAATAAAAAGTCACCAGATGATCTTAAGTACCCTTAGAAAATTCTAGAAGCATCATGGAGGGCTCAGGTGCATGAAGACAGATGTCTTTGTTGTGTTGACATTGGTTCCATGTTTCATAGTCACTCTCATGACCTATTTATGAATCCAGGTTCTCTTCGGACAGAAACTTTTCCTGTTTTGTCACCAGTGTATCTCAGCCTTAAACAGAATCTGATAAATGGAAAGTGCTCCCTCACTTGCTTATTAACTATATGAAAAGAAGGAAAACAATAAAATAATCACTCTAGCCCAAGAGGAATGTCAAAATACTGCCAGGAAGGCAGATATATGTAGAATCAAGAACAGGCAACACGCCCAGTTATCTGATTCATTCCTGTGACGGACGTCAGTTTAAGAAGTTGGATCTGCTGTCTTAAAGCAGAATTTTTTTAGGCCCTGCCCTTGCTCTTTCAAAGTCAGAATAAGGAATCTCAACATTTTTTGTGGATCCTAATATTTCTCTCTAGTAAGGCAAGACCCACAAGTCCCTGAAAGTCTACCTATAATTGAGAATGTTTAGCGTACTATCCAAAAAAGATACATTGAAGATGCCCATCAAAATCCGCAATTTGGAACAGAACCACTAATGTGGATCAATATGCATGTCAATTGGCTTCTTCATTCACCTGCCCTTACTGAGAGCTCTTCACCATCAAAGACTATTGTGGTTAATACTGTGTAAATATAACGTACTGCTTGCCTGGCTGTCAATTGTCACATTGATGAGATAATTACCCTTCACCTGGGGATGGGGAAAAGCGATAAATGCCAGGAGGAACTCTGAGACACTAGAAACGGCACTCAACTGAGTCACAAGGCCTGCTGGGCACCTTTCCATTTCTCTGCTTGATTTTATCCCCAAGTAACCTGCTCTCATCTAGTTGTCTGGTTATAAAAGGGGAAATAGTTCCATAGATGCTGGACCCATGAATTTCAAGGGAGGGAGAAAGCACCTTCTTAAGCCAAAGGCAAACCAGAATAATTGTATCTCTAAAGGTGATATTAAGAAAAAGTGAACTTGGAAGTAAGGCACAAAGTGGGGGGCAGCCAGGTCTTTCCATGTCATTTTGGAGTATTGCTTAGCAGGACTGCCCAAAGATACTTAACTATGCATTTGCTGTCCAGTCATGTAGCCACTAGACACATGTGGCTATTTAAAATTAAATTTTGAATTAATTAAACTAACTAATTTAATCATTAATGAAATTCAGGTCATCAAAATTAAGTTTCCAAGTCACACAGACCCACTTAAAGTGTGCTAAAGACTTGTGTGACTAGTGGCTACCATATGGTACAACACAGGCATAGAACATTTCCAGCATCACAGAAAATGTTATTGGGCAGTGCTAATTCCGGGAAAATACTTGTGCTGGACTTAGCCTGGCTTCTGTGAAGGCCCACGCGAACTTGAAGATTTCTATAGTGTATTTCTAACCTCAAAGGTAACAGTCTTATTGTCCTATAGGATGTTAACTGGTTGTGTTTCTGACTTTCCTATTGGCCTGTACAATTCCTGTTTGTTAATTGCTACTTGAATCAATGTCACCACTGTCTTCATTTCCTCAACAATTAATGTGTTGAACATAGTCTTTAATGTGTGTTTTCTGTTGACATAAGGCTCATGTTTTTAATTTTTTTAAAATTATATGTTGACAGGTAAGCAACAACTTCATAGGTCAAGGTGAGCTTAAATGCTTCAGTGTATACAATATGTTTAAGTGAAAGGTTCCCAAATTTTCTGAGTCAAACCTTGGAGGATGGTGCAGATATATGGAACCTCAGTGCCAAGAAGTTCTTTCATTCACATCCCCAGTGATGCGAGACTAGAAATGCAAGCCTACGCCTTTCCCACCAGAGTCCCACTCATAGAGCAATTCCAGTTCTCTCTGACAATTCCAGAATTCATGGCACATCCATATTCCTCAAGCAATTTGTGCCCTGATTTACAATGACAGGACATTAGCTATGCACATTCAAACGTAAGGCCATGTCTCTTTATATACCAAGATGCCAGTTAATTCTGAACTCTCACTCCAAGTTACCTTGATTTACATGGAGATTCCGTATATACAGAAGAGTGATGGGCTTGGCGGGAAAGTTGATCAGTTTTAAGAATGCAATAGGCTTATTGGTAACCCTGGGAGGAGCACTCAGTAAATTTTATTTGTTGTTGTGCTTGTGTTGCTGTTGTTTTATTACCTCCAGAATCTCAACTTAAAGCACTTTCCACCAACACATGATAATATGGTAAAGATCTGTGAGGTTTGCAGGGACTTTGAAGTGACCCAAAAATGGCCGTGCCCATCTTGGAGTCTTCAAGTGTCCATTCATTCACGAGCACAGACCACCCTACCATCGAAGCGTTAGTTTATAACAAGAACCATTTCATTCTCCCATGCACCATGCATTTTTCATATTCCCCACTTTTATTATCTTTAATACCAGCTCTGTGAGACAGGTCTTAACATCTCCATTTAACAGAGAAGGGAAATGAGACATTTGTGCAAGGTCACACGGCTAGGAAGTGTCTGAGCCGAGATTCAGATCCAGGTCTGCCAGACCCTGCTGGTAGAAAGCAAAGCCGGTGTTGGGTTAGCAGAGACTATATTTTGAAAGGATTATTGGAAGAAGGGGAACAAGGGGTAATGGGGGCAATGCTCCAAACATGAGATCTGCAGGTGTCTCCGAGGCTGGGCAGGAAAAGGTTTTTCTTTCCAAAAAGGTGTCAGCAAACTGGGAAGAAGGGTGTGGCCTATGGCACAGCGGGTCAGAGACTATGTCCACCCCAAGGCCGGCCTGTTTTCAGGAAGGGCTGCAGGCTGCCTCAGACTGAGTCAAAGAGGCCAAAAAACAGGGGTCTGGGGGAAGGAGTGAAGCTTCCTTAAAATTTGCTAACACACATCTTGTTCTTATTGATCTGTGGGTACGGGCAGCTCAGCTACTCACTGGAGAGGCGGACAGTGGGACTCGGGAGGGTCTGTGTCTGGGCTTGTCATTGTTAAGCAAGGGGGGCATTCATGAGTGTCATATGGCAAGAGGGGACCTTTGCAGTAAGCCATCTCCAGGAACACAAAAGCCTGGGTGTGAAGGTGGGAGTTCTTGAATAGTCACTGTTTATCAGGAACATAGGGTTTGGGTCAGATTCAATGTTGTCACTGCACCTCAACACATCTTTATCACATTTCATCCTAAATGAAATCTGTCTTAACATCTCAATTTACAGAAACGGAAAAGGGAACTCAGACATTTGTACAAAGTCACACAGCTAGGACATGTCCCACTGAGATTCAGATCCAGGCCGGCCAGACCCTGAGGTCAGCACCCAGAGGTTCAGGAGCCTGAGCAGGATGTGGGCAGAGAGATGGCCCTAAGCCGCCTTCCAGGTTCTCCACCAGATTTTTACATTTCTGCCCCTATTTGTTCTCCCCAAGCCATCCCTCCCTCCAAAGCCACAGTGGCATCTTTGAGCTGCCCAGTGCTTGCTCCACGGCACCCAATTTGCTGGATTCAATTGGGGCAAAACATCATTATACGTAGGCCCCACCAAGGAAGATTGGGATGATGTTCTCCAGAAATACATCAGTCACAGTCCATTTAGTGCCAGGAAATCAAGTTTGAAGACACTATAATTATAATCATTGCTTTTGGATGGTTCTGTGCTGCTCTATGCAAATCTATAATTCCCTTGGTGATATGGCAGAACACGGTATAGAACCCTAATTCTCCTGAACCTACGACAGGAGAAGACCCTATGCTGAAAAAGCCCCACAGAGGAGTCTTCACTCTCCCTATCAACTCTGAGTCAGGGCTTGTCTTCTTAGCTAACCCTTGCCCTCCAGAGCAATTCTACATGGGCAGATGGGAGGAGCCACCAGGAAATAGGTAATCAAACCCAGTGGCTGTCCACCCAAGAGCATTCCTGAAGGGTTCTGTTTCTACCTAGACCTTTCACTGCTTCATGTGAAACATTGTCTTCCAAGCTCAAGTCTTTTCTCCTATAATGTGGAAGAAATTGTTGGGGAAGGGATATTTTTTCCGTCCACCTCTCTAGGTTCTGGGCTGGGGCTCTGTAAATGAAACTGGCCAAAGACAGATTAACAAGAGAAAAGCAGAAGTTTCTGGACTTGTGCATTGTGCATGCATGTGGCAGTACCCAGTGAGAATTAACCCAAAAGAGTGGATAGAACTTGGGCTAAAATACCGACAAGGGAAGAGAGCTTTGGGCCTCTGGTCAGAGGAGGCAAGTTATGGAAGGTAATCAGAAAAATAAGGACAACAAGGGTTGCTTAGCAAGATTTTTTTTTACACAGATTACAGTTCGAGCTTTCTCCATGGAGAGTGGTTGTTAAGAGTCCTCCTCTTCCTGATAAAGAAGAAAGGAATTTCTCTACTAATAAAAATTCCCTTTACAAATGCAAATTGTTTTGAAAATAGGAAATTCTGTCCTGTTGTTAGAACTTTTTCTGTGTCTGCTGGTTCTCAGTGACCTTTAGCTCAAAATAATCCATATGCCAAAGAGGTTTATTTTGGGGTGATATATTGCGGTACCCCTTGAAGGCTAACATTACAGAAATCTAATGCAACCTTTTTATGGGTTGAATTATATTTCCCTAAAGAAGAAGAAAGACCCGGAACCTGAGAAGGTGACCTTATTTGGAAAAGGGGCTTTACAGAGATCATCGAGTTAAAATGAGGCCATGAGGGTGGTGTCAACGAGAAGGGGAAATTTGGACACAGAGTCAGGCACACAGGGAGGGTAGATGATGGAGCAAAGTCGCCACAAACCAGGGAAGGCCAAAGATGCAGCATGCCACGAGGAGCTGGGAGGGGGCCACAGCAGGTTCTCCCTCACATCCTCTGAAGGAACCAGCCCTGCCCATACCTGCACGTCTGGCTTCAGCCTCCAGAAGTGACAGAGGATGGATTTCTGTGGTTTAACCCCCCAGCCTGTGGCCTTTTGTTACAGCTGCCTAGGAAACTGATGAAAACCCCACTAAAAAGGAGGCATAAAAAAGAATGCTGATGAATGTGTGCAACACATTTTGGTTATTTGAGCAAGTGGCCATCGTTTTTTTCTAAAAGAGCCTTTCCCTTGGCAATAGGCATCATCATGGGGGGTGGGGGTGGGGAGGGAGTTTCCAAAAGCCTGGGCAATGGTACGTCCTGGAGCTCCAGTCATACACACCAGCCTGCACAGGCTGACACAAGTCGGATCCAAACGTGGGCAGCACCAGCCAGCCCCACTCTGTGCTACGGTCCACAATCACAATGACCAAAACAATCTCCTGAAACCCTAATTATTCTTCCTTGTGTGGGACTGTTCCTTCCCATCAGTGGCTAAATAAATTGAACATGACGGATAATTTGGCTTGCTTATTTTTAGAATACCCTCTCCTTTAACCTATCTTATGAGCCTTCATTAAAGAACCACTCTAAGCTTCCCCCAACAGAGCATCTTCCAGTCCTTAATTACATCTGTAATGATGACCCGTGGCACACAAATGACAATTACTCCAGTGCTTGCCTCTACTGCTTTTCCAAGTCACGATCCCTTATCTCTCTCTCTGCCTCCCAAGGGGCAAGGTCCCTGGAGACACCTCTCATTTGGCTTTGAGCTTCTGTCTTTGGGGGAGAGGTGTGTCATGCGTTCACTCTGCTTGATTTGTTCCCCGGAACGTTGCACTAGAACCTCTGCCCATTAGAATGTAATCAGTCGTTTCTTGTTGTTTCTTGCGACTTCATCAGATTGTAACAGTACATTGTCATAAACAGTTTCCACCCCAGCAACTCACAGAGGCTTTGCTTGTTCAGAGAGCCAACACCCTTGACTTCTTGACTTTTCCTTCTGTTTCCTGGCGGCTTGCAGCACGCCTCGCCAATGAGGGGGGGATCACGGCTGTTTCTATGCATAGAATGGTGTCTCCCCAGAAGCTTTCGGAGCTCGTCCACGGTTCATCCTGTATTCAGAAGCCCCAGATGGACTCCATTCATGCAAGGGACCAGTCCTGGGGCAGACCAGTGTGTTCCCACCCAAATAATCAGGACTTAGAATGCCGTCTGTTTTACTCCGCTGCGGTCACTGATCAAAATATGTTGTGGTTCTCCAAGGATGGAGAAGTACACAACAGGAGTCAAAATACTTAGTCCACTAACCTGTCTGCAAACTACTGGTAATGAAATACCATTCTTAATGGTTGACAGGAAATGCTGTTAAAATATTGTTGCTAAAGTAGCTGGACTTTTTAATGAATATTCAGACGCATCGAGGTCCTCAAAATTATTCTGAATGGAAGTAAAATGAAGTCACCATTATCTAGGAGACCTCAGATGACCTAGAGCTTCCCCCAAGGGATTTTGCCCTTCTCTCTATCCATGCTTTCTGCCTCCCATCGCCACGTTTGGCTGGGGAGCATTGCACTCATGTTGTCACAGCTCTTACGCGCACTGTCCTCTTCTGGTGCAGGGTTCCTCCAACCTCACCCTCGTCTGTGTTTACTGTATCAGAACTCACACACCTGCCACCACTCTGCATTAAGGATGCGCTCACGCAGACCATCCCGCCTGCCAAAATGGCACAGCATTGTTAATATCTCTGCATTTTGTTTTCTCTTGAAGTTGAAATTCTGTTTTCAATAAGTAAACTATGAAAAAAAAAACAAATATGTTTTTTTTTCTGATCAGCTCTGAGTCTGGGTTTGATTTGAGAGACAAAGTTCTCATTCCCAGGAGGGTGAGTTTGGCTGTGTTAAAGGTTAAGAAATATGTCTAGTCTTTTTGGTTTTGGCTCCTCTCCTCTTGCCTGCACCTGTGCCCTTCCCCAGTCATCCACTTCATGCCGCCAGAATCAATTTCCCAATGCCCACATGTGTTCCTGCTCTAACACCTAGAGGGCCGGTTCCCCACTGTTCTCCAGGTAAAGGCTCAGCTCCCCAGCATGGCACATAAGGGCCTTCACAACGTGCTGCCTGTCTAGCTTCTCGGCCTCAATTTAATTCCTCACTTAAAACTGTCTGGAATTATTAGAATGATTGTCACTTCCTGGTACTAAAGGATTTAACTTTTGCCCAAAGAGAGGTCTGTCCTTTGCCTTCAGTTCCTGGGAGGTGTCTCTATAACCCTTGGCATTTCCTGTCTGATAAGAGTGTCTTTGTCCATGGGAGCCATGGCCACTGAGCGATCTAACAACAGGATCCATGATGGTGGCTTTGGGTCATGCAGTAGCCACTCATTTCCAGCAGGCATGGAGACTAAAGGACAGCCACATGGGCAGCTGACCATGGAGCCACAGTAGCGACTCTGGACACTGAGACTTGGGTGAGCTTCCCTTGCTCACTCCATGCATGTCATCACGTGTCATTGCCAGGAGGAATCAATGCTGTCTGTGACTCCACAGGGACAGGACACCTGGGAACTCTGCGGGGCTCTGCTCCCTGTGTCTCCTCCCATTGCTGACCGTGTGTCCTTTCACGATGATAAACCATAACTCATAGCTGTGCATATAACTACTTTTGGTGATTTATGTAAGTCGCTCTGGAGAAGTATTGACACTTAATGTGGTTTGAGAGCCCCTTGAATTTGCAATTTGTGTTGGAAGGGACAGCAGGCTGTGGGCTCTAGACTCCACACTATCTCAATGTGCACAAAATCGATTCCACAGAATCTGTGCCACTCTTGCTCGCTCTCTCTCTCTCTGTCTGTCTCTCACTAGCTCTCTCTTCTTTATTCACTGGCATAATCCTTTTCAGACCTAAAGGCATAACTACACTGATGGAGTTATGGTCTCACCCAGTAGATAATGAGGGACAGTGTCAGGTCTAATTCGTAAATGCTTCACAGCGTCGGTCTTCCCCTTGGTTAAAAAAAAAAAAGAGAAGAACAAGAAAGCTTGGCCCCCAGGGGTGATTCTCAGGAGGAGGCTGTGTCAGGGTTCCGGGTGAGCAGGAGCCAACAAGAAGAGAGATGCTCAGCTGATCTGGTTCGACTCCATGTGGCCCATTCAAGCGGTGGCTGAATTGGGGGTGGGGGGTGCAAGTCCATCTTCACGAGAGCAGAAAAGTTAATATTTCATCAGCTTCTGTGCATTCTCATTAGCTCCATATTAATGTAGATTAAAAATGTCTATCCCTTAATATGAGATCATTTGACTTCCTACTATCTCTTTCAAGTCAGATCTCTTTTATATGTAAGAAAAAATGTTTGCGAAGTCCAAAAATACAAAAATGCTATGAAACTCGTCTTTGTTTAACTGCTTCCTTATGGCCGGATCAGACCATCCGCTGCTTATCTAGAGAGATATAGCCTTCATAAATACTATCCAAGATGCTCAGAACCAAGCCAACTCTCGGTGCCCAGACAAAGCATTGCTGTGTTCATGCAGAAACCCCATCCACAGGTTTGAACACGCCAGACCCTCCTCCCAAGAGGAGAAGCCTCGCGTCCATATGCTGGCGCCATCAGGAATGCAGATATCGCCATATGTCACCAAACATGGCACGGAGGCCGCCCTTGGCCAAGTTCCTGAGGCTTGCTGGTGATGCACTTCCCAAGCACAGGCATTTTCAAATCAACTGCTGAGAGGCTAGATGACAGTCTCCGATGCCATCAGAAGATTCGAGTTCTCTTTGGAGCCAAAACTCAGTCCCTGGTAGCTCAGGAAGCTGAGCCTGAGGCTGCTTCCCTCCGCAGTGTGAGCTCTCTGAGAACATCTGAGCGTCCTTTCCCTTCAAGAACTGCGACAGCTCTTCCAGGCCTTGGCGTGCCAATGAGTCAATGCCATAGCTGGTAATGAGTGCCGGTGCCTTTTTTGACAGGCTAATTAATATTCATTATTCAACAGGAGAGAAAATGCTGAGTTGTTTATCATGGGTTCATTAGGTTTAGCCAAATAAAGGATAAACATAATTACTCTCATAAACTACTGTGACAGAGCCTAAAAACTGTAGGGGGAATGGATGCCTTCAGAAAAACCCTGAGAGATGAGACCCTTGGGTCCCGGCAGGTGAGTGAGAACAACGCTACTCGTGCCTACTGCCGCCTGCCAACGGTGTCTTGCTTTGGGCCCAGACAAGAAAGTTTGCCTAGAGGAACTCTACTCTTGCATTTTACATCGCCTTTGTTTTCACTGATGAGGTTCTGGAGGATTTTTTTACTGTTTATTACTAGTGGGGTGTGTGCGTGCGCGCGTGTGCTCGCCCTTGCACGCCTGCGCAGGAGTTAAAGCTGCTGTATAGGCGAATTCTCCGAGCTCCTGACAGCGGCCCCTCTGACGCCCGGATTCCAACGCGTGCTGATTCCGGGGGAGGCACACAGGCTTCTCCAGCCGTCCCTCTGCCATCCCGTGCCGCTCTCCTCCACGGCCTCCTTCACCGTTGGTAACTCGGCGGCCGATTCTCCAGCCCTCTAACTCCGTCTTCCATACTTCTGGCTGAATGCTCGGGTCCTCCCAAATTCATCTTTGAAAAGCACGGACTCCAGTGTGGCTGGACTTGGAGATGGGGCTCTAAGGAAGCAATCGAGGTGGAATGAGGTCCTAAGGTGGGGCCCTGACCTTAGAAGCAGAGAGCCCAGAGCTCCCTCCGAGTGGGCCATTGTTGAGGAAGGGCCACGTGAAGACACAGAGGGAAGGCAGCCATCCACAAACTAGCCAAGGAAAGAGCCCGCACGAGGGGCACAGTCTGCTGCCCTGTGGTCCAGGAGCTCCAGCCACCAGAACATCGAGAAAACAGATGTCGGCTGTCTAACCTGCTTAGTCTATGGTATTTTGTTAAGGCAGCCAGAACAGACTAATACCCTCTGTCTCTGGAAATGGTAACATGCACACACACGTGCACACACACACAGGTGCGCACACACATACACACCGAGACACACCCCCTCTCTGTCCCATTTGCCTCACTGCCCTGTCATTCTGTGCTTAGGAGAATCGGATGAGGCTGACGGTGATGACGAGGATGATAACGTAAGAGAAGAAACTGTCCTCAGGTCAGGAGCCCCCGTTTCTCCCACCAAGCCCTTACACGTCCATCAGCTCTTCCGAGAGCCTCGGTCTCCATGGTCGTGGTTTCTGGGAGAAAGCCGGGTTCTCAGAGACAACCCTCAGTCTGCAAAAGTGACCCTCTCCCAGTTAACAAAAGGAAAATAAAACTCAAAATCTGCAAGCCTGTAGTGATCTGCCCCTGGTGGACACAGGCTGCGATAAACTAAAAAACAGGTGTGCGGGTGACGCAAAGAACATCCATGACTTTACTTACCTTTATAACAACTGTTTTGAAGAAATAAATGTTATACTACGGTTTGCTACAGGCTGGGTTTTCTGAGAGCAGGCACAAGGACTGAGCGCGGGACACAGTGTGTTTGTCAGGGACAGACGCCCGCGAAGGGGACGGGACAACGCAGCCCTGAGCAGAGCAGGAGGCTGAATGGCCACGCAGGCTCGATGCAGCCCACAGGGCGGGGAGCCCCAGGAGTGGGTGTCCCAGCCTCCGCCAGCCAGTAAGCCCCTTCCTCACTCAGCCACCAAGTGTGTGCTGCCACCTGCTGCTGGGCAGCAGGACCTTCCCAGAGGGGACCGGAGCTGCTCACGTCCACGTCCACACCAAGGTAAAGGTCCCTCAGGACCTCTCCAGATTCCGTTCCTATTTCCAAATCTGATCGCTGCATTGAAGCAGGTTGGGTCCTTCCCATCGATGTTTTTATATTATAAATCAGCATACCCATACAAACTACTCAGTTCCATTTAGTATGCTTTAGCCATACAAAAAAGATATATATATATATATATGCAATATTTAAATGTATATATACAGTCCGGCAGCTGGGTTTTTTAATTCAACATTCTGTTTATGAGATTTACCTATGCTCATACATACAAATCTAATTTAATTCATTTTCACTGTTGTGAGTCCATGGTGTTCCTGGGCTGTGATTTATCTTTGTTGTATCTTTCTGTTGGATGGGTGAGCCTCTTCTGTTTCTTGTTCTCACAAGCAAAGCTGCAGTGGACACCGGCTCACCCGGGCCCTTTGTCTGAGGGCTTCTCTAGGGCACCAGGTGAAATTTCTGTCCTTGTATTCCTGTATCCGCTCGAACCTTCTGTGGTCTCCACATATGGTTAATGTTCAGGTACAAAACACCAACCTGTAATCCCCAGAATGACTCTCTCCAGTCTCTTCGACCCCAAACTCAAACTGTGAATTCCGGGGAATTGATAATGGAAACATCACAAAGCAAGTAGATTGTGCCGAAGCCAGCACATCTATTTAACTGCACTGTGTTCATAAACCTGCCTTTTTAGACTAAAAGTTTTTGCTGCGGGGACTCTTCTTTCCAAATGGAGAAACACGGGGGCCCCTGGGTGGCTCAGTCAGTTAAGCATCTGACTGGTGATTTCAGCTCAGGTCATGATCTCAGGGTCGTGAATCAAGCCCCATATCAGAGTAATCTGCTTGAGACTCTCTCCCTCTCCCTCTTCCCCCCTCCCCCGCTCCCTCTCTCTCTCTCAAATAAATAAATAAATCTCTAAAGAAATGGAGAAACGTAGTGTAATATGTATGCAGATATGGTCAAAAAGAAAAAAAGAACAGATCTTCCAATCTTCTGTATTTTAATGTAATCAATGTAACAATTGTTATACTAAAAAACGAGAAAGTAAGCAGAAACAAAACTATAGGATAACTCTGTGAGCCACTGAAGCAGATGTGTAGGCCTGGGAGTCTGTGCTCTCATCACAAGACCCACCTTCCCATGCTCGTCAAGACCCATCTTCCCATGCTCATCACAAGACCCACCTTCCCATGCTCATCAAGACCCACCTTCCCATGCTCATCACAAGACCCACCTTCCCATGCTCATCAAGACCCACCTTCCCATGCCCATCAAGAC
>CM052900.1:163284072-163318347 GCA_028534135.1 Potos flavus | reverse complement strand
AAGACCCACCTTCCTGTGCCCATCAAGACCCACCTTCCCGTGCCCATCAAGACCTACCTTCCTATGCCCATCAAGACCCACTTTCCCATGCTCGTCAAGACCCACCTTCCTATGTTCATCAAGACTTACTTACCCAATCTTTCTTCAGTGGAATGGAAATGCGGTGCATGAGTACATAACTTGTTGAGAGTCAGTGATGTTTTATCAACACAGATGGGTGGGGGAGAAAATGAAGATTAATCACTTAAAAAATTAAAGTGATGGATTTTGTTATACCAGTCATTCCAGATAGTATGTATTGTATGACCCCAGTGTCATAACACCTGAAACAGGGTGGGATGAGGAGGGAACATTTCTCCTTCTTCACCCAGTGTTGCTGGACCTCTTTGCATTCTATACCCTTGACCTGAAAACCGAGGATGACAATAGCACTTGTTGCATTGGTCCTTGTTGGGACCGAATGACTAAAAGCAAACCCTTAGGATGGCAACTGGCACATATTAGTGCCCCATAAATGTTGAGGAAGAATAAGGCACAGCAGTCCCAGAAAGGGCCTCCATTTTAAAACTACAATTGCTAATGCTAATGCTAATGACCTAGGTTCATTGAATAAAATAAATAATATTCGGTATTTTCTAAGCAGATGGATGGTGAATAAAATATAACTCAATAATAATAAAATATAAATATATATCATTATCAAAATGCGAATAGTGGTGTAAAAATAATTATGACCTTGGTTCATTAAGGAAAAAAAATAGCCTTCATAAAGTTCAATGTTCTTTCAACAAATAAAATGGTAAATAAAATATTTTGGAATAATTTTTAACAAAATGTGTATCAAAAAACACTATACAGAAAGTGTACTCCAAATGCCAGATAAATTACATTATTATTTCTCCAAATTGCATTCCTCACTGTTTTCACAAAATTTCAATGGAAAAGGTGTTTGGGATAAAGTATGTTCGGTCAGTGTTGGTCTAAAGAAAGCTAAACAGGGATTTCCTCTTTGTGTGATGGATTTGGGAACTAGAACCAGTTCTCCTTGTTGAAAACAAACAGAAGATCTGGAAACGCATTAACACAAAATATTGAGCTAACAATACAAGAATTTTGTATCTGAAGTCTGAGAAAGGGAGCACGCAGAGGTAAGCCTGAGGTTTAGAGTCCTTTTCCCCAGGTGGCATCTGTCAGTTTGGAAGAGATAGCTAAGAATTTAAGAAGCTGAACAATATTGTTAAGAATCACAGAGGACAAGAGAGACAAAAATTGTAGTCGAGGGCTCAATGTGGGGAGCCCTGGTATATCCATCTATGTGGGCATTGAGACCCTATAGAGCAACAGGCCCCCCCTCCCCCAGTAAGGGGGGGTTGCACATAAATTACTTCTCTCAGGAACTAAGCTCTACTTACATTATCTTAAGTCTCTGAAATGGGATTGAGATAAACCCTAATTACCAGTGCCCTGAACTGCTTACCAGAAGTGGTATCTGCCTTTGTGGAGCAAATTAGCAAAGGAAACAAATCAACCAAGATCCACCCAACAGAGGAATGGGTCTCAGAAACAAGGTGTTGAAGGAGAGAAGCCAAACACAAAGGAATATAAACTTTACACTTCTTTTATATCAAGTTCAAAACTGGAAAACTGTACAAAGGTGTTAGAAGTGAGGGCAACGACCATCTTGCAGAAGAGAAAAAGGGAGGTGATATGATAATTGGGGGAAGTATGGGATGCCTGGATCGTCTGCATCATTCTATTTCTTGTATAATGATGAATTCGATGCTCACTTTGAGATAATTCATGGAGAAGTAATGTAGGTTTTCTGTACTGTTTGATACGACTTACATTTTTTAAGTTTTATAAAAGGGGAAGAAAAGATAATTCAATAGGTTCCTGTACTTTGGGACTTCTGAGAGACTTTTAACACACATTATGAGTCCTCAAGGGGTGTGTGTGTGTGTGTGTATCAAACTTGTTTGATTAAAGAAGACTTTTTCTTAACCACTGAAGGATCTCTAGTTTCCAGGAAATAGTTTTGGGATTCTCTGAATTACCTTTATTTCATAATCATCCCTAGTAATCTTTATGCTCTTGTAAGTGCTTAGGAATCAACAAGGACAAACCTTATTTGATAGCTGTATGGCAGCCTTGCTACAATGTTGTGCTCAGGATTGATACCTACAGCAGCCTCACTGAGAAGATAATCTTTACTAGTCAAGATATAGTCTTGCTGCTGTAACAAAACAAACAAGTAAGTGGTGTGCTTAAACAAGATACTTTATTTTTATCTCAAGTTTTGATAACAGTCCAGGGCTGGTATGATGTCTCCACTCTCACTAGGGACTTAGGCTCTTCTGCCATCTTGTTCCACCATCCCTTCTATGTGAGGCTTCCTACTCATGGCCCAAGAGGGCTGCCAGAGATCCATCCACCACACATCCACATTCCAGCCAGTAGGATTAGGGTAAGGGGACAAGGTAAAAGGGCACATCTGTGTTTTAGGGCATAGGCTAGAATTAGCATATATTATTTATACTCACTTATCATTGGTCAGAATTTAGTCACAAAGCCACAATCAGCTGCAAAGGAGGCTATAAACAGTACCACTGTCAAGTTAACATATAGGGCTTTGTTTGTTTGTTTGTTTTTAACCAAAGGAGGAAAAGGAGGATAGGCATTGGGGAAAAGGTCTCTGATCCTTCTGTAACTAAATATCTCTGAAAGGAGTTTAAAAAGATAACCCTTTTACTGGTATATCGTATGAACCCTATCAATGATAAAGACCAGGGAAATCAGAATATAGGCAAAAGCAAAAAGACACAATGTAACAAGGGAAAGCAACAATGATTGCCAGTTTGAGTGGCATTCTATCAGCAGGACTCTGGTTATTTCTGTGTTTCAGTGGAGAGAGGTGATCTGGAGAATGTTCTATCTTGGACATAACACCTGAGCGGCGAGTTCACCAGAGCGGTGCTGCAGAAAATGTTCTGGCCAGATGGCCAGTATGTGTGACATGCCTGTTTGTGCGAGGCAGTGTGGTGTGTTAGAAGCAGCAGGAGCTCTGAAGTCAGAAGGACCTGAGTGTGAACGTCCCATTTGCCACTTCAGCCAGGTGTGACATCGTGTGACCATTCAACCAAACCTAAACCAAGTCAAGCCCTAGCAATGTCTGGGGTTTTACTTTAGAGACCTTCCATTGGTAGTGGTTCCCTCTTCCCACGAGTCAGTGTAAAAATGTCACTTTTTCCCTCAAAACCCTGCAGCGTGTAAGACACCTAATTAACAGCCGCACCTTGAAAGGCACCTAACAAAAGCCTCCCTGTGTATCTGAGCACAAGGATTCTCATTAGTGAAGCTGGGCTGGGTGATTATTTATACCGCTTCTATAATTAAAAATTCTGAAAGCTAATTACAATTATCCATCAGCATTTCAACATGCCAGGACTAAGATCTTAACCTTCCTTGCAGCATTGTTCTTCCCTCTTCGGCTCCAATCCCTGCCGCCGGGGCCCCACTGCTTTTCCAGGGCCCTGTTGTGTGTTTCCCGTGTATTGCCTTGAGATCCTGGCTGTCAGAAGGGCTGGCTGTTTGTCATCTCTGAAACGGGAAGGGAAGTGCCAACAACTGCTTCATCTGAGCACTTCTGCTATCCAAATAAATATTTGCAAGATGGGAAGCTTAGGTTCCAGGCAGTGTGCCTGTGTCCCCATTCCATCTCAGCCTGTTCCTCTTGTCCTTCACGTAAAGGGCCCTCCAGCGCACCTGTCGGGGCCCCTAGATGTCTCTTGTAAACACCACATGTAATTAGTAGCCATTAGTTCCAGTCCTGGATCAAACAGTGAGGAAAACCAAAATACCAGGAGTTTCATTTAATTAAAGTAGCTGCACCGAGAGGACCCTTCTGAGAGAGTCTCTTGCAAGTAGTTATTGAGCTCTAGGTAGTCAAGAGAGACCTTTCAATCTGGAAGAAGTCTGTCGATTACATCACCACCATCATCATGACACCATCACCATCATAATTATCCAACACATTGCCACGGAAGTCTTCCCTCCTGGGTACACGACACCCCCCCCCCCGGTGGGCACAGGAGTTCATGCTGGCATGAACGCCATCGCGGCCTGCGTCAAGCACCAGCCATACGCCATTTCACAGGATAGAAATGCTTCTGGAAACTGTTCTGTACATTGAATCTCAAATGCCACAGGGAAACAGAATTTTCCAGGCGTGTGTGCCTGCAAGGTCTTCTGGTTACAAACGACATCTGGTGAGGCGCTTCTCACGGAAAGGCTTTGGGTGGTGCTAAAACAGAAGAGAATGCGTGCCATCACCAAGAGCTGGATGTGATCATCAACATTTTGCTAGAATCCCGGGGGAAATGACTTTCAAAGCTAAGAATGGTGGATTGGAAAGCACAGTTAGTGAACCAACCTCACAAGGTCGCTAAAAATTGGTAAGTTGGCTGGGCTAAAAGCGACTGGCAACTTTTGGCTCTATGACTTCTTGCTCTACCAACTAGAAAATTGGACAGTCATCCCTTTACTGTGGAGGGTGCCTGTTTTGTCAAGCAGAGATTTATTTTGTACTTTCCTTAGTCCTGCCAGGAACTGCAGTTCCCCCAGAATAATAGGACAAAATTTAGGAAGATGGAAGATGGGGCGGCTCTGGCACTGAGGTCTACCCTGGCAGGGATGACCACAGGTAACAAGACTAAGAGAAAATTTCACCAGCCCAGAAGAGCTGCTTTACAAGAAAGGCACTGGGTTATAACTCATGCCCATTTTCCTACCTTCCATCTGTACCTCATTGGATGAACCCCCAACTGTGCTCAGGGAGAGAGACAATGGGATCAAAGGTAAGGCAACATGCTTGCATGCAAATACTAGGACAGCAGAAATTCTTCTCAATGGGGAATCAGTACATAAATACGATGAATGGATTTTTATTATGGGTTACAAATATTCCATGCCTCTTCTTACCATAGGGGTATACTTCCCCATCGTGTTGAACTAAGGCATAATCATATGATCTGCATTGGTCAATGGAAGCTACACAGCATGATATGCATTATTTTAAGGTGAAAGCCTTATGGGTTAGCGTGTGTCTAACCGCCATGTCTTCGACGTCACTACGGCCAACCCCTCACCTGTGGTTTCACTTTCCACTACCGTCTGGAGCATATATCCTCTTGATGGAGCATCAGAAGGCCAACAGTAGTGTAACACTATGTCACAATACCTATGTCATTCACCTTCCTTCATCTCAACCCATAGACATTTATTACCTAACTTTTATGACAGTATATTCTTATAATATAGTATGTTTTTATAATTCTATTTTATTAGTTATTGCTGTTAATCTCTTACTGTGCCTAATTTATAAATTAAACTTTATCATAGGTATGTATGTATAGGAGAACACAGTATATATGGGTTTTTGGGGGGGCGTTTGTTTTTGTTTTTTTAAGATTTTATTTATTTGACAGAGAGAGAGATCCCAAGCAGGCAGAGAGGTAGGCAGAGAAAAAGGGGGAAGCAGGATCCCCACTGAGCAGAGAGCCCGATGCGGGGCTCGATCCCAGGACCCTGAGACCATGACCTGAGCCGAAGGGAGAGGCTTAACCCACTGAGCCACCCAGGCACCCCCTATATATGAGGTTTAGGTGTTCCCTGGGGAGGTCTTGGAATGAATCCCCCGTAGATAAGGGGGAAATTGTAATCACTATAACCACCACGATGGCCAGCAATGTTCCAGACAGAGCCTTCCCTGTCACCTTGGGCTTCAAAGTAAGTATGGCAGGAACCAAGACTCAGCTGACCTGCGATAAATGTGTAACAGGAGAGAGAAATAAGCTCATTTTACATCACTGAGAGTAGGGACTGATTTTACCTCAGGGCAACCAAGATAATCTTGACTGAGATGATGTAAAAGAGACAGATGTCAGTGAAACCCAGCCGGGTAGAAAAATCCACATATCTGAAAAATAATAATGAATCAAAGCTGGCATAGCTATTTCAGTATCATGCAAAATAGACATGAAGGCAAAACCAAACACAAAGCGAAAATCTTAAAGTAGAGAGAAAAGACGGATTACTTCAAAGGAGCGTTCTCCAGACAGTAGACTCTACAAAAGCAGCAGCTGAAGCCCAAATCGTGAGATGATAACCTCACTGATGCTCACTGGGAACATAGAACCGTGTATGGAATGTAAATACACTTCAAGAATGCTGATGGAAGAATGAAAATTTCAGAAAAAAGAAATGAAATTCACCCCTGGCAAACTCTTACTGAAGGAATCTTTAAAGGCTATACTCTTGTGGCACAAAAGAATACATAAATACCTGCAGACAGGTGGTCTAAAGTGCAAGATAAAATAAGGAGGAAAAATGTGAGAGATCTAAAGAAACAGGGACTGAAGGAAATAATAAAACCTATGTTTTGTGAGATTAAAAATATTTGGAGTTAACGTTTATGAAAAATGTAATGTATGAGATTCTCAGATTCAAGAACTCTAAGGTTATTGTGTTATACAAGGGAACAGAAAAAACCACTGGTCAATTTTCTAATTTGGAGATTTAACTATGAATGTTATAATTTCTGCAATAATCACTAAAGGAATAGACTTAAAGCATGTGACTTCCAAAGTTCGGGGAGGGGGAGAGATGAGAAAACAAATAATTCAAAATAAAGTGGAAAAAAAAGGAAAATAGAAATGTCAGAAAAAAATTAGGAAGAATAAAATAACATAGTATAAAATGAATAAACATTTTTTAATAATTACAATCCGCATGAAAGAAATGGTGTCATATTTTTTGTTCACAAGTACCATATCTAAAATCTGAGATTATAGTAAATTTAAAAGCAAAAGGACAAAAAACAATGTACTTGACAAATACAAATAAAGCTAGTATCACTATTTTAATATCAAATAGGACTTGAAGAAAAAACATGATTACCTGAGAGAGAGAGGGTTACTCACAGTGACATAAGATTTATTTGACTAGGAAGGTTTAAGGATTCTAAATAAACATGCATATAATAGCATAAGTCACAGTACATGAAGTCAAAATACAAATATGATTTGTACACAAAATACAAATCATACAAGGAGATTTTTAACAGTTCATTTGGGAATTGATGGAATAATCTTACAAAAAATATAAACAATAGATTTGAATCAGCCAACTTAAAAACCTGACCTAATGGGCATATAGAATAGTGCATTTAAGAGAATATGTACTCTTTGCAAGCACAGTAAGCCAAATCTCAACAAATAACAAAGGGTGGATAGCATATGAACTATGTTTGTAAATAAAAATAAGAGTAGGGATCAATTTTAAAGATAACTATAAAAAATCGTATGTCTGGAAATCAAGAAATACTCTTCTAAATAACTCTTTAGCCATAGAATAAGTCATAATTGAAATTAAAATAAATGTAGAATACAAAGATAGTAAAAATAGTACATATCAAAACATAAAAGGGCTACTTACATATATTCTTAACTGCTGATGTTAGAAAAAAAAGAAAGTGTACAATTAATGAGAAAATAATTCATCTAAAGAAGGTAGAAAAAGAATAAGAATAATCAAAATAAATGATGTAAGATAATAATGAAGATAAAAAGAAATTTAAAATTAGAAAATAAACATATGGAGACTCAACAAAACTAAAAACTGGTTCTCTAATGAATCTAATAAAGTTGATAACTCTTCAGCAAGATTTATCTAGAGAAAGGGAAAAGGTGCAACTGGAAAATGTTAAGGATGATGTTGCACTATGAAAGCTAGTAAGAAGATACTGTGAATAAATTCATCCCACTCCATTACATTTTTTATAAACTCAGACAAATGAAAATCTCCTACCAAACTTTTGAGAAGCAAATAATTCTATATTTTTTAAAATACCAAAATATAGAAAGGAATATAATGTTCACCAATTTATTTGCTGAGATTAGCACAACAGCCTTAATTATAACATTTGACTAAAGCAGTATATGGAAAATTACAATCCTGTCTTTTTGTTTAAAATCCTAAACAAAATGTTAACAAACTAAATCCAGCATGATTTATAATGTTAATAAATCATGAGCAAGTTGGTCTTATCTCAGCAATGCAAGGTGGATTTAGCATGAAGATATTATGACAGTTTAACACATTAATTGATTTAAAAAGAGCAACCATATCATTAATTCGACAGATGCAGAAAATAAGTTTTTGGTAACTTCTAACATCAATTCATGACAAAAATTTATAACAAACTAAGAGGAAGGAACTTCTGTACTTAGAACTCTTAAAAAACACTACAGCAGATGTGCCTGGCTAGCTCAGTAGGTGGAACATGGGATTCAGCCTTGGGGTTGTGAATTTAAATCCCACGTGTGGCATGGAGTTTACTTAAAATAAAAAAAAAAATTTTTTTTTAATACTACAGCAAATTTCATTGTTAATAATGAAATTTGAAAAATAGCATCTTTAGATTAAGGGTTTTAGCCAGCTCAATAAGGCAAGAAAAATAAATTGAAGACATAAAAATTGGAACAAAAGAAACAGAACTGCTAATATATCTTATAGTTACTCTACAGAAATGGGAAAAGCTTCCTACCCCAAATTTGTCTGGGGCATAGATACAGATGACACCAACACCCACCAAAAGGGTATGGAAAGGTTGACTACTCACCTCATGAGGCTTTCTGCAGCAAGCAGGGCACCTCCCAAGCTGGTCCAAATGTGGCTTGGGCCATCAGGCAAAGGAAACTGGCCTGAGTTTTGTTTTTTGCTTTTTTTTTAATGGCAATTAAGTGGTGGGACAAGCCTCAAAGTTCCCATATGCAAGACCTGGCTTGAGTGGCTTGAATTCCACAGCCAAGCACCAGGCATCTTCATGAGTTTGCTCAGCTGTGGCACAAAAAAAGAAAGTAGAAGAGGGCTTACAATCTGGTGCAGTCACCCATCAGAAGGAGAGTCACACTCTTCCTCACATTCTCTACAGATATTATTGATATTGAAAAATGAGAACAATGTAGATTAGGTATCAAAACTACTATGAGAAAATAGCAAAATGACTAGATATAAAATTTATACACAAGTTCAACTGCATTTCTATAAACAAGCAGCAATAAGTAGACATTTAGATTAAAACGAAAAGATTTACAACAGTATCCAAAATATAAACTACCTCGAAATAAATCTGACGGCAACATAAAAATTTCCAGAGAAGATTCAACAACAGAAGGCTCTGAACCTTGTCAAAAGTAAGTGGACCTCTATTCAAAACCCTATTGAAAAGAGTGGAGCCCTATTTTGAAACTCTAATCAAAAGTGTGCGGCTCTTCTATTGTTTGGCCAACTGACACATGTCATTTCCACTTACAACCATTGGTTTCGGTTGAAATTTGTCACATGGCACCACCTGTGAGGGGCTACAGAATGTGGGGAAGCAGGCAGAATTATTGATAAGCACCATTGTCCCTGCAAAATGCCCTATAAAATGGAGCACGCACAGACCCTCTGACCAAGTTTATGTCGTGGAGAAACTTGCACATATGCACTAGGAAGCATATCCAAACTTTTTTTATTTAACAGTAAAAGTTCGAAAATGATCCAAATGTCCATCCACTATAGAATGGATAGATAAGTTGTATATTCTCATATCGAAATATTTGCAGTGAGGACTGAAGTCAGCTCATACTGCCTTGCAAGAGCCAATGTGCACCTTTCTTCCCAAATCTGCTTGGAGAGGCTTTAGAGAGTAGCTTGAAATCGGCCGTGGTAGAAGTATTTACACTACAGAAATGGGCAAAGGGTACAAAGCAGGGCTTTTCTCTGGAAAGCCAGTTGTTAAAGACCTACCAGCATACTCTGACTGTATTGCAGTAAGGATGATCAACTATAGCATATGCATCAACGTGGATAAATCTTTATATTTTGTGGAGAAAAACAACAAAGTCAGGGAAGAATATGCACAGTATTATTACTTGTCTAAAGTCTCAAAACTGACAAAAATAAGTACAAGAATAACCAGGCAGTAAAGGAAAACCATCAAGGAAGCCAAGCAAATGGTTTACAGCAAATTGAGAATGTGGTTATCCAAGGGCATTTGATCCAGTGGAGTGAAAAGGAAAAACACACAAGGGAGGGAGTTTGATTTATGATTATGTTTTATTTCTTGGCCTCAGTCATGGAAAAGTGAATGTTCGTTTTATTTTTTTAAAAAGGTTTTATTTATGTATTTGAGAAAGAGAGAGAGCACAAGAGAGAAACAGACTCCCCGCTGAGCAGGGAGCCTGATGGGGGGCTCCATCCCAGGACCCTGAGATCATGACCTGAGCCGAAGGCAGACATTCCACCCGACTGAGCCACCCAGGCGCCCCTGAATATTCATTTTATAATGGTTCTTTTAATTGTTCATAAATATTTTCATCCACACTTTTGTGGGTATGCTGCATTTCACAATTCATGACAACTTATCCAATAGTAAAATTAAAATCAGCACTGGAGAAAATAAAAAGTAAAAATGACATATGGAAAATCCGATAAATAATGTGGAGGGGACACCTGATTTGGTCACCTAGGATGCCGAGGAAGAAGACATGCAGCTCAACATGAGGAGACAAGAGATGGTGAGCAGGCACTCCAGATTATCTGAAAATGATGGTTCTTTCCTGTGCACCTGTGGGTGTGGGGAGGGTGGGAAGAGACAAGAATCACTGATAGAGAAGAAATATTTAATAGTGGAAAAAATCCTACATTGAAAAATCATTCTGGTCATGGAGTTCAAAGGAGTGTTTCAGACAAAATTAATGAAAAGTTATTTATATCTAGATGTACCTGGGGAAAAAAGTATTATTTAAAAAAGTGGGTCAAGGGAGTCTGGTCAAGGATAAAGGAAGAGAAGAATAACGTTGGGTGCGATCTTTTCTCTGCTCCATTTCTTCTGAAATGGAGTGCTGCAAGGTCCACAGGGTTTTGAAGGTAAATGTTTGTTGCTCTTCAAATTTGTGTCTCACGAATCTGTCTTAAGTGCATGAAGATAACTGAAAGGTACTGTGCAAAGTATAAATGCTCAGAAAGCATATTATTCATATACAATTTATTCCATCAGACCACCCAGATCATCACAATGGAGAACTCCAGAAACAGGAAATCCTGGCTTTAAAAAATCTGTCCTCTTGACCCCAAACTCAGAAGCAAAATTAGATTACATTTTGACAAGTACTAAGTTGACAAGTACTAAGTGGCTAAGTTTCCTTCGTCTGCTTCTACAATCCCTGAAGATGTCTATCCTATAGGATATCCTTTACCCCATAGGTCAGATGGACTCTTTTGTGAAATAAGAAAACATTTAAAAAGCAAACAAGCAAACCAATAAAAACACCTGTTTTCGTTCTAGTCCTGCCGTATTTGCGAAACAATGGCCAAATTTGTTCCATCAATACCATCTTCCATCTGTGGTCTGTGGAATGCCAGGATGGCACCCAGGGACCTCAGAGATGCTGCAAGGTTTAAAATTTAATAAAAACGAAATATGCACTCAGATGTGTTCCATCCTAAAATTTAACGTACTGAAGACCTTCCCAACATATTAGCTTGGATAATCATCTCAGCATGGATCTGCTCCCCCACCCTCATTCATTTAAGTGTCTGTGTTTAACATCCCCGACCAGGCAGGTTGTATCTGCCCACATATCCATTTACAATTTGGCCATTTTCATACCCGCTCCAATGAAACCATAGAGACAAGGCAAACTTCTTCAGGACGCATGTACTATGGGCAACAAAGGTCTCACGCTCGGCTGGGTCCATTTCCGAGTCCGTACCGAGTGCAGCTCGTTACATCAAGATTATATCATATTAGAGTCGTTTTAGCACTTACTGTAAATCTTAGGTGCTCCTCTGTTGGCTTTTATATTCTCTTGAAGGAATATGAGAGTAGAGTATTCATTGATTCAACTTTGAAACGAAAACCATCTGACGACTCCTCTTTTTAAACAGCCAACAGATGGGCGGGGGAAATGCACGTGCGTTTGGTATTTGCAGTTCTCCTTGCCTTGGAAAGCAGGTGACTCTTCCGCGGGATTCACGGTTTACTCAGTGTAAATAGCCATGTCTACTAGCGTCAGAAGATGAGTGCAGGATGCAAAAGCAGAGAATCGGGGTCCCGACAATCCGATGAAGAATTTGGGGGAAGGAGAAGGGGGAGGCATCTGCTAAGTGGTCAGGAAAAGAGGTGAGAACATGAAGGGATTTTTGTATTTATGAGGGGGAGAATTACAGATTACGTTTTTCTTTTTCATGCTTCTCTGGACTCCCCAACATTTCTATAAACGAACACGCACTGCTCATATTTTAAAAGCAGCATACAGAATTATGTAGAGTCCATATGACCGCAGCCACATAAAATGTGGCTTGTGTCAGCCACAGGGGACATGGACTCAGAATAAAAAGCCGGCCTCAGTGCCCAGGAAGTCAGCTCAGAGGTGCGTGGTCCGCAGACGTTAGCGAGAGAGCCAGCAGCGCCCTGCCAGCCTTCTCTACCGTGGTGCGGAAACGTCATCACCTTCTGAGCAGGGACTCTCGGTCATTGTAATCCTAGACCCCGCCCAGTTCTTGGTGCGTACCCGCTCTTCACTAAATATTTGTGGAATGTGTAACAAGGTAATTTTCAGAAACCGATAAAATCATGACAAGCATACACATATAAAAAAGAATACTAGTTAAAGGTCTTCTTTTACTCATAGGATATGAAGGGACCAGGCAGACATTCTAACTGAGTTCAAAGGAAAACTCAGAACAGCACAAATTTACATCTAGGAAAGAAATGTTGAGATGAGTTGCAAATACAGACAGTGGTTTTTTTCAAAGAGGGAGGAAGTCAATTTAAGTCACTACCTGGTAGGGTAACATTTATATTGCTATCAGTTAACTACGATTTACAAATGGTTGCAAAATAGCGCAAAGATAATAGTCAGGGCTAGAATCTGGTAACCCCGTAGGGCATGATAGAGGCCATGCGGTTATTCCTTAGAAGCACATTATTTTTTTTCTACAAATGAATGCATCGCTGGTGTCATCTCGACATGTAGAAGAGAGAACATGAATCAGTAGAAATACCTTTAAGTCAGGATCTTGTGTACGAGATAACAATGACCACTTTTAAGACACAGCATCATGTTACCAAGTTGTGTGTCCTTCCTGGCTGCTTTGTGAAGACACAGGGGCTGGACCGTGTCCTTGCTTGTCGTCCTTGTGGTTGCAGGGAACAGTTGCAGGGTAAATTCTGCCCTGAGGATTCTGGTCACATGCTGTGAACATTTCTATTCAAAGCAAGCTTATCCGTAGCAACATGCCACTCCAGAATTGTACCTTATATTTATTACATTTCACTAGCAACCGTGGCTTCTACTTCCAATGGGCTCCCTTTACAAGCCAAAACAAGTCCTGATACTCTTATTCATAACTGCTGGAGCAGGACCCGGCGGAGAGCCCAACCCCAACGGTGATATTTCCATTGCCTGACTGATTGCCTGGCATGAAGTTTCCACATTTAGGCGGCAGTTAGCAACTGTGCCTTGAGTGTATGGCTGATTCGAAGTAGGAGGAACTCAGCTCTGCTCAGAACCTGTATGTTCTGCTGGAGTAAAGGTTCTTTGCAGGCAGGGAGGAGAGTGGTACTAATTTTAGTTTGCTGGAAATAAAGTGACTGATGTCCTTCTCAATGAGTGAAATTCAGTGGCATCTTAATTTAAAATAATAAAACATTTAGACATAAAAATGAACAAAACGTTTATTCATTGAATGGCTAAAAAGTACCAGGCACTGTGCTAGTGGCTTCATATATAATGTAATCTGATCATTACCACAAATCTCAGAGCTTAGGGGCCATCCATCCATCTGTCCACCCTTCTATCCATCAGTCTACCTATTTACCCATCCATCCATCCACCAGCCATTCTTCAATACAGCTTTCCATTCAACCTTCCTTCCACAGTCCACACATCCACCCACCCATCCACCCATCCATCTGTCATCCATTGATACACTGAATGCCATTCTATAGACCAGGAATTGTATGATACATACGACACAGTGAGCAAGACAGACACTGTCTCTCCCCTAGGGAACTAACTCAACCCATCAGCAAATTCCATTGACTCTATGTTCAAAATACATCCAGAATCTGACCACTTCTCACCACCCCATTGTTATCACCCTGCACAAACAATCACAGTCCACTAGAAAGACCCACAAGAACCTCGGATCTTGTCCTGCCTTGTCTTCTCTGACTTGGCCACATATGTGTCTCCTCCTCCTTCAGTCTGTTCCAGGCACTCTGGGCTCCTCGTTGAGTATATGAGACATGGGCTTGACATAGAGTGTTTTGCATGAACTGTCTCCTTTCCCTCTCCCTGGGCCATTCTACCACTAGATAATAACATGGCTGACGTGATCACCTCCTTCATTGCCTTTGCTGAATTGTCCCTTTTCGATGCCTTAAAAATGGCAACCCAAGTTCCATCTCTGGCACTCCTAATCCTCCTTTTTCAGCTCGACTTTATCTTTTGTCCATTCTAAGGAAATGCTTATTTAAAATGTGTCTTTCTAGGTCCATTGGGATGTAAGATCCATGGGAACAGGGATATTTCTCTCTTTTGTTCCCTGATGTGCCTCTAGATGTTCATATCAATGCCCAATGTGGGGCAGAACTCAACAGGTCTTCGCTCAATGAATCAATGAATCAATGAATCAATGAATCAATGAATGAATAAGGTAAGCAAGAAAAGCTAAGTTAGCACAGTGGTTTTAAACCCGCAGGGCAATTTTGCACTGGAGGAGATGAAAGAGATCAGAATGTGCCACCCCAAAATAGACCACTTTGGTATAAAGATTGTTCTATTAAGGTTAAAAAGATGTAAGAATAAAAGCCTTCTTGGAGCTTTCTTTATCTGACTAAAAGCAGCAACTTTGGGGGAATAAAGCTGCCATAAATTCCTCTCAAGGGTGGATCTACTTTCAGAAGGGAGAACACAAATGAAACTTACCCTGAATCCCCTCTCCAGGGGAGTTTTACGGTCTTCAAGCATATGGAAAGGTCATTCATACCTGTGTAGACAAAGTTTCTTACTCATTTGTTCTCCTGGAAATCCACTCATCTTTCAAAAAAAGGTTATTTTTTTTTTCCTTTTCCCCTCTTTCCTCCACCCATTAAGATGATAGATAAGCCCCAAATTCTTAGTCCCTCTGAGTTACACGTCATTGAGTTCTCCACTATATGCATGTGTTGCACACGTAAATAAATTCTGTTGTGTTTTTTTTTCTGTTAATCTATCTTTTGTGAGTTTAATTCACAAGCGAACTTAAGAGAGTTTCAGAAAGGTATTTTCCTCCCCTACAGTGATGTTCAGCAATGTGTGCAGACATTTCTCGTCTCTTACCACCATCGTGGGGGTGGGAATGGGGCAGTGGGGTTTAATGATATTTCATGGATAGAGACCAGGGATACTTTCTAAGACAGCCTCACATGGAACAAAATGCCAACAATGTTGAAGTTGAGAAACCCTCAACTAGGGATTATAATGGACATTTAAAAATTAACTTGATAGACATGTAGTATTATGTACCATAAATGTACCCATTTCAAGTGTACAGTTTGAAGAGTTTGACCAAAGAATTCATCCCTACAAACACTGCTCTCTTCCAGGTAGAGTGTATTTCCATCTCCCTAAAACACGAACTCAGACCCCTTTTCAGCCAATCCCTCCCCTCCCCAGACAGCCAATGATCTGATCATCATTACAGCTGAGTTCTCCCGCTCCAGAATTTCTCATAAATAAAATCACACATGGCCTCTTTTGTCTTTGGCTACTTTTGCTCAAAATCATGTATTTGAGCTTCATCGATATAGTTCCATGTGTCTGTAGTTTATTCTTTTTTATTGCTGAGTGGTATTTCACTTTATGCATATAACACATTGCTTTTTCCCTCCCCATTCTCATGCTAAATGGACATTAGAATTATTTCCAGTTTTTGGCTATAAAGAATAAAGCGGCTCTGGACATCTGTAGAAGTCGATATTTTGAATATACATTTCCATTTCTCTTGTATCGATACCTAGCAGCAGAATCATTGGGTCATGTGGCAGATTTAACCACATATGAAGTAGACAGAACAGTTTTCCAGATGGTAGTAGCATTTTACACTCCCTTTAGCAATCTATGAGAGTTCTTGGAATTGTCCGCTGTGTTCATTTCAGCCATTCAAGTGGGTGGAGAGCGGTATTAACAGACGTTGACTGGAACATTTATTAAAGCTTTGGTTACTCTTTGGTGAATTCAGAGCTCTCTCTCCAGAAGGGTCATCTGACCAAATGCTGTGATACTATTAGACCTTAGGATTATAAGCCCTCGGTCTCTGCACCTGGAGGATGGGCTTCTGTGAGACGAGTGGACCGGGAAGCGGCAATGCCCCAAGTCTTCAGAACCCTGAAGACACAAAATCCGGGGAGAAGACCACACCACAAAGCCAGAAGGTTTTGCTTATTCTCCTGCTCTGGCCCCAGCCCTTACTTTCTTGGCAACATGTTCATGTAAGAATACTCTTAGGGGAGAGGCGCCTGGGTGGCTCAGTGGGTTAAAGCCTCTGCCTTCGACTTGGGTCATGATCTCAGGGTCCTGGGATCGAGCCCCGCATCGGGCTTTCTGCTCAGCAGGGAGCCTGCTTCCCCCTCTCTCTCTGCCTGCCTCTCTGCCTACTTGGGATCTCTCTCTGTGTGTCAAATAAATAAATAAAATATTAAAAAAAAAAAAAGAATACTCTTAGGGGAAAAAATTATATCTAAATGTTTGGGGTATCTCCGAATTCGAATCCAAAAACCAACCAGAGTTCTGACTAGATTTGGTTACTTTCTCCTCACCTGGGCAAAAGCTGCCCCTCTTTGGCAGGTTCGATGCTCTGTTCCACCAACTGGTCTTTTGTTCACCTAGCGAGGATTTGCCCCACTGGAGTTTAGTTATTTTTAAGTTTCTTTGTACCCTCAGCTCTTCAAAGGCTTTAAAAAAACAGTTCAATTTTGGAAACTTCTTTAAGTTTCATTAGAAATAAAGCCATTTCACATCCTTGGGTAGGCTAAATGGAAGTGGAACCTCCTCATGGAGCAAAATTTAACACGCTCCATGAGAATGTAGTTACGGCATCCTCTAGCCACTCAAAGAGAACTGATTAACCAATTTAGGGGGATCAGGGAAGACTTTCCAGAGGAATCTGGGCTCAAAATCATCAGTAGGAAGCATCCAAAAGAGGAGACAGGTGGCAGAGTGGTTCCAACCAAGGAAACGAGAGTCAGGAGAGAGTAGAGAGCAGTGTGCAAATGAGAGATCACAGTCTTGTTGGAGAGTAGGGTTGGAGCTCGGAACGACCACATGATGCTGGACCTCTCACCAGGAGGTAGCTTGTAGCCACATGTACTTACTGACCGACCACCTGAACTATGACTGGTCCAGATTGAGATGCATCATAGGTATAAAATACACACTGATTTCAAAGACTTGGTACAAAAAGTAGAATGCAAAATATCTCATTAACGATTTTTATGTTGCCGACACGCTGGAACAGCAATATTTCAGATATATGGGGTTAAGTAAAATATATTATAATAAAATTAATTTCGCCTGCTTCTTTTTACTTCTTTTCCATGAAGTCACTGTAATATTTAAAGTATATTTATAGTTTACATTCTATTTTTATTGCATAGTGCTGGGCTAAAGAGTTATATAGCCTCAGACCATGAAGGACCTTAAATGTCACTATAAGGAGTTTAAATGATGTACAGAGTAAATGGAAAAGATATGACCAGATGGATGTGTTTGGATTTTAGAGGGTTAATAAATAGCTCCTGTTTTTTCTGGGTTCTGAATCAATTGAGAGTCAGAGGCAAAAGTCAGACAGATGGAAATAAATATGCTAGTTTTATCACCAGTAATAGTTGGATTTGAGGATAAAACTTTTGATCTACAGTCACAACGGGCTTGCTAACCATTCACCAAAGAAATTAAATCCATCCACTTAGAGACCGACATCTGCAGGATCCCTCTACAGGGCATGGGGATGGATGTTCTCTGCGGACAGAAAGATCCCAGAGTAGAGACAGGAGAACAGGTTGAAATGTGTATGCCCAGCTCCTTCTCCTAAAAGCACCAGCCAGGTCTCTGGGAAGGAATGAGAACAAGAGAGGGAAGGAGAGAGAGGAAGGAGGGGGGAAGGAGAGGGGGTCCAAGAGAAGTCTGGAGCTGGGAGGTGTCCTGTGGTCCAATGTTCTCCTCAAGCATTTTCAATGATACTACGTGAGTTAGTGATCTCTGTTCTAACAAATCATCCTACACTTAATGGCTTAAAACTATGCACACCTGATCTCTCACAGCTCCAGAGGCCAGAAGTCTGGGTGGGTTCGGCTGCTCTCTCTGAGTTTCAGAAGGCTGAAATCAAGGGGTCAGCTGGGAGCTCGGGAAGGGTCCATTCCTGCTGCTGGGGCCACCAGTGCCTCTTAAAAATCTCTATAGCCCTTGCAAGGTGGCGCCTGATCTCAAAACCAGCAATGCTGCATCAAATCCTTCCTGCCCTTGGAATCTCTATGAACTCCAACTTCTGCCAAATCCCTTCTAACTTCCTCTTCTTCCAGTCTGAAGGGGTTCTCTTCTTCGGGGGCTCCTGTGATTAAATCAGCTGCACTTGAGTAATCCAGGATAATCTCCCTATCTTAAAGTCCACGACCACGATCATGTCTGCAGAATCCCTTCTGCTGTGTGAGTAACATATGCACAGAATGGGGGGATTCAGGGGGCTCTGCCTACCATAGGCAGTAAATGAAACATAGACATATCCATTTTGAATACACACTTCCTCTTATCATTAATTTCTTGGGAAGTAATTAAAATTCGAAGTTATTTTCCTTGCTTCAACGTCCTTCTATATAAAACAAGAAAAATATCGAAGCTGTTATAGATTGTGTCTGATGGTTGCAATACGCCCAGGCACAGGGAAAGGGCTCAATACACGTAAGCCATTACCTTCAGGAAGAATGGCGAGCTTCCTAGCAGACAGGCCACCAGTACCTACACCAACATATAAGGGGAACATCCTGCAAAGCTCAGACCCAGTGAAGCCTCACAGCCCGAATCAGGCCCCAACCAGAAACGCTGGTCTTTACCTGTTATTTTTTTCATTGTTTAGTTTTCAAGGTTCCCAGGCAATGTGCCACATTTTTGCCATCTCTGGGAATCAACTGGAGTAGGCCGGCATTCTGTTTCGGGAGAGTACGTGTTTCTGCATTTGTCAGTCAGACCATAAGTGATTGCCGAAAGAGAAGGCAAAGTCGGGGTGCTACGGAAGGCAGTCTGGTTGGGCTGAGTTGTTCCCGTCACACCGGTTCTGCACCATTCAGCAGTAAGAACAGCTGGATGTGACACCTGCCAGCTGGAAGCAGGCCCCATGGAAGAACACCTGTCTACACACGCCTGTCTACACTGGCCTCTCCCCTGGCCCAGCTTGGGTCACAGACCCTGCCTCCTGGGGAGCACCTACTGCAAGATGTCCTAAGATGTCCTAAGATGTCCTATGTCCTAAGGAAGCGCAAGACCATGACCACCTGGGCCATCTCACAAAGCCGGACGTGTCTCAGCACATTCTGAGCCACATCCTCATCAGCTTGATCCCCGTCTCACCTCCACCGGTCAGATTACCTTCACCACTTTGGTCAAACACTGCATTTGCGTGAGTATTTAATTTAATAGGCATTCAATATATATCAGCTGTGGAAGTGTTGTTTTTGTGTTTTTTTTTTTAGAGAGAGACAGAGGGGGCAGAGGGAAAGAGAATCCCAAGCAGACTCCTGACAGAGCATGGAGCCCGATGTGGGGCTTGATCCCATGACCCTGAGATCGTGACATGAGCCAAAATCAAGAGTTGGACTCTCAACCAACTGAGCCACCCAGGCACCCCTACCGTGTATGTGATTTTCAAGGATTTACATATTTTCTGATGCTCTGGTTCCAAATTGGCATAGATTTTCAGTCATGTGCCCTGGACCCCATTGTTCCCATAAGTCATTTTTTCCCTCACCCCACAATTTTTTAGAAGTCAAGTTCCCAGAAATCTATATGCAGTATTTGATAACTTGAATCATTTATACGAAGTAACTGCTACCAGTCCCCATGGGGGCTGCTGTTAGGGCCCCCTGATGCCCCTTCCTTGAGATGAGAGGAGTAAATCCCGCGTGAATGCCAGGCTTGGTCATGTGACTCGTTTTGGCCTATGAAATGTGAGAGGCAGTGACCCGAAGCATACTTTAACTGCCATCCCATGGTTCTGCCTTGCCTCCTTTCTCTCGGTGCTGGGCTGAGACGCAGCCTAGGTCTGGGTCAGGGAAGCTTTCTCAGCGCGAATGGGGGAAACGTGGAAGCCAGCCTGCAGAGAGCCATGTGACGCAATGGGGAGTAACTAGTCTTGCTCATAAGCACTGAGCTTTGGGGGCTGTTTGTTACAGCAGCATAACTATGAAAGCTAGCAGGTGCATACCATTCCATCAGGAAGACCTGCCGTTCCTCGGCCCCAGGATGACGAACTACAGGCTTCCCTTGCACGGGGAAGGCCTTTCAGCACCCGGCAGACAGTAGGCAGTGGGCCATCTTCAGATGGCTCTGTGGACCACTTGTGCCCCCTGGAATTCATTCAGGAGCCCTGACCCCCAGTGTGGCTGTATTTGGAGATGGGGGCCCTTCAGCAGGCAACCAAATTGGAATGAGGTCCTAAGCGTGGGGACCTGATCCAACAGGACTGATGTCCCTACCTGCAGCAAGAAAGTCCCCTGTGAGCCAGAAAAATAGTTCCCACCAGCCAGACTGGACTGGGGCCCCCCTGGACGACCCCTTCAAAGACCCTACCTCCACATACAGTCATGCTCTGACATATTAGGGGTTAGGACTTTACCATATGACAATTCACCATGTGAATTCTGGGGGGAAACACAATTCAGCTCAAAACAGCCGCCATCTGCCTTGACTCTTAAAACATCTTGCTTGATCGTCCAGGCCCGTCTTCCATTGCTGCCGTGAATCTGGAGGCCGCTGTTACAGATGGTGCGGGTATGAGGAGAGAGGACACAAGGCGTGCAGTCATGTCCGCGTGTCACACACACGAGTGATCTTCCGTCTGTCACTGCAGCCGCACGTGACCTACCCTCACGTCCAGAGACACGCGCCTCTGTAACTCAGGGGCAGTCTGGATAGATGTCCAGATCTGGGTGTCCTCGGTGAGATCAATGGAAATTAAAGCTACGAGAGGTGATGGAATTACCCATCCAAGGATCACTGCCCCAGCGGTGAGGGCCAGGTGGGATTTTGAAAAGGAGCAGGCGCTGAAGAGTGCCAGGTTCTGCCTGAGCCAGGCTGAGCTTCGGCAGCCGCTCGCAGCAGATGAGGGTTCTGGCCAGCCCGACTCGACTGCAGACAAGAGCCACAGCAGCGTCCCGGTGTTTAAGCCGTGATTGGAGCTCAGAAGGAGACAGAACGGTGGGCACAGCTTTGGAAAAGAGTGACAGCAGGTGGCAGGGACTTATGGCAACAGCAGGAGAAAATGTGGGCTCCAAGGAATTGTATTTAAGATGCAATAGTCTCCCCTCCTGTCCAAATGCTGATGAGAAGGGACTTGGCTGAAAACGTAGAACAGGGAGACTAATTAGGGATTAAAATCCTGGAGAAGGTGAACAGAGAGGGAAAGATAGAAGCCGGAGAATGTGCAGAGGGATTACTGTCAGGCAGGAAAAAGCTGCGTCTTCCACTGACTTAGCAGCAGGGACAGAGGAGAAGGAGGATGTGCTGGAGGGACTGGGCTAGCGAGCTGGTGGTGGGAAAGAGAGCCCCCCCCCGACACGTCCCACACGCGTGAATCCGGCATCTGATCTGCACCAGGAGCTCGTATGACGATGGGGGGAGGGGCTGGCGAGAAGGGGGTCCGCGAGTGGGAGCTTCCTTTTCCTCTCATTCTTCTTGTCTGCATCCTGCAAATATTCTACCCTAAGCATGCATTTTTTAAAAAAAATACAAAGAAGTGAATATATTTTTTTAAATTTATTGTTTTGTAAGTTAGAAAGCAGAGAGAGATTTATCCATCCCAGGCATCTAGAATGAGATTGCTTCTGAAATTGAGCACTAATTTTAGGGCTAAATATTTCGGTAGCTAAGCCCAAAAGGACGTTTTTATGTAACACAGAATTTGTCTGATCAAGGAATGCATAAAAATGCTGGTAGAGAGAAACTTGGAGGCACCTTCCAGGAGGAATGCACATAAATCCTGATGAAAGAGACAGGGTTAACATACCAGGTAATGTCTGACTGTTGCCTTGGGGAGGAAATAAAAATATTTTCAAACACTGCTTATACTTCCCTTCGATGAGTGTTGAGGAGATAATGTGATACCGTGACGGCATGAGGACAGCACACACAATCTACAAGTGTGTTTACAGGCTCCAAGTAAAATGTTTTTGAAAACTCTGACTTTACCCACAGACGAGCTATGGGAAACTAGGAGAATGAGCAGTTTACACAGACAACCTCTCAAAAAAAAAAAAAAAAAAAACATCGAAAGCCCCAGGTGAGTAATTTTTAGAGGGAATGCAATATACGATGCAGGAAGAGAGTTCTGGAAATTGGCCAAATGGAAAGCAAGCTTCCTCTTCTAGACGCCATGTGAATAAAGCTGGGCAATTAGAGCACTCGAGCCTTGTCAGCTTGTTCCCTCTCCCGGGCAGAGCCCATGGCTTTGGTGTCACCCATGTGGGGGCCCACGGGAACACTCGTGAGGATGTGGGTGGGGCACCCCAGGTGGGCGTCTCTGGGGCTGCATCCCGGCACTACGGTCCATGTTATGGTGTTGGTGGGAGTCGCTCAGAAGCTGGCCCGCCAGCATGGAGGGGATCCCCTCCAGCCCAATCCACACTGCACCCACATCCTCTAGTTGAGGAAAAAAGACATCTCTTGGGCTTGAATGAATGTGATTTTCTTGAAGGACTATCAGAGCTTGAAGGTTTGGAGATTGGTGCAGGGAGCCCATGCTTCCCTTAGACCAGAGGGGTGTGGCCAATGCAGTCGCAAAAGGGGGAGCCTTGGGGTACATCAGAATAGGACTCGGCACTCTAACTCTGCATCATCAACATTTTTCACTGTCCTCTCCTTCAGTGTCCTCAGAAGTGACACGTGGAGGGGTAATTAAATGAGGGAGAGATGGAAAGCTTCCAGCCAGTGCCCGCACTGAAGACCTGATCAACAGCCCATGTGTTTCAAGTGTTGCGTAAGAAGAGAGGTTCCAACCACAGAAGCCTGGGACGCTCACACTCCCCCATGCAACAGGGCCCTGCAGAGCCCATTTCCAAAGAAGAGCACCAAAAATCAAGTAGGTTTTGAGAAATAAGCCACCAGTTGATTTATTAGTGAGAGATTTGAGCCACTGGAGCGAGGGGCCATTCTTGAGTCTCTGTTGGTTGGATGTTGGGTTTACTCCCTAAGGATCCTGATGGCGATGCCAGGGGGCGAGACTCGCAGACAGACCCCGGAGCCGTGGGAGGATCCCCACTCGAACGGGACTCACAGCGAGCCCCTTCTCAGAGCCCAGAGATGTCATGCCTGCCCCTACCCTGAGGGACACTTGGCATCTGGAGACAGTTTACACTCCGGGCAAACCCAGCTTGCTCTCCAAAATGATAGACTCAGGTCGGAATGAGTGAAGCCGGAGGTTTCATGAGAAGTGAGAAATACTTCTCATTCACTTCTAGCCAGAGAGGTTAGAAGTGGGTGGAAACGTGAGGAAAATGAGACCAGAAAGTGAATTCTCCCCTGACTAGACAGAGAAGAAAGATGGGCACAGGAGAGATTTATTTCCCCAAGTAAACATAACCCGGAGTATTTTTCTTATAGGTCATATTCATTTACCGGTGCTGAGAAAATCATTCCCTGTCATCGTCCCCACACCATAAGTCACTTGCAGAATTTCTTTATCAAGACCAGATAAGGATCAGGAAAAATGAGCTGGACGGAACACAAGATCCTTGCCTCCTAAATCTGGGAAGTCATCATCTTCATATGAATGGCTGAAATTGCTCAGCTAACGAGCTCATTCTTAATTTCCTACAACAATGGCAGTTTCCACCAGCTTTTTATCAAACCTGAGCTGGGACTCATCACAAGATGGTGAATGATCTCTCGCCCTATTTATGCTTATCTTTATGAGCACCACTGATTTATTTATTGCTCTTAAAGGCATCACTGTTTTTGTACATTCTCTCGGAGAAAGGAGGATGAGGGCAGGGAAACATTCCTCCCAGAAATGTTTGATCAAGATATCTTACAGCCCCCTTTTCTTCACCTCACCTGATGCCCTCTTAAACCATAGTAACCCCAGACTCCCCACCCACATCAGTACCCGCCATAGCAAAGAACTCTCAGCCTCTCCTTCAAATGTTCTAGTTCAAAATGTATTTTTGACTACCTCTCCTGATTTTTATACTCAAGTTGTCTTATAAAAAAAAAACACCTGATGAATAGTGAATGATGAAGGCAGTAAAGTAGAGACAAGATCACACCAATGGAAATTAACTCTTCAACTGCCCACGATCGAAACCCTTTCTTGATCTTTACCTCCTACCTTGAGTAGGCTTGGAGAAGGGGTACACGATTCATGGACCTAAGATTCCCCCAAATTCTAAAGATCAAGGCAATAAAATCTTGTCAAGGTGGCATCTCCTATTAGTTGTTGCACTCGGAGGGTAAACACAAAATTCATGATTTGCACTCTGGATGAGTTCTTGTCTACACAGCTAAGAACCCCATTGCTGCTGGGCCTTCTTCCTGGGGCTTCTCGTTCAAGGACAGAGAAAAGAATCTAGACTAGCTATTCATTATTTGGATGGAAAAGGATACATCCACATCTATATCCAGTTATCAGAACCATGGCTTGATAGAGACTTTCTCCCATTATCCCTTGACAACCCACCCCCTATCATTAGTATTTACATTCCATGCCCTGTACTATTTCAAGGTGGTGTTCATGGTGTTCCTCTCTTGTCTGCAGAGCTGTCAGAGCATTCAGTGAAGAATGGCATGTTCTGTTCAGTGATGAAACCATGAGTTTCATCCAATTAACCTTTATCCTGATTGTTATATTAATTTGAGCGGTCCCTGACTATTATGAAAACGAGCTGCCCTTCACTTACATCAACACACCCCATTATTCCCTTAAACACTTGCCTGACTGCAGCTCTCAGGAAGCCCTCCCTGAATTATTCTGCCCACCTTCACCTTAAACAACCTTTTATATACCCCTCACCCCACCTCACATTTAACTTGCTTAGACCAATAATTCACGATTTGGATATTCCTCAGAATCACCTAAGGGTCTGGGAAGTCTATGTATGAAGGCACCCGGATCCAAGTTCAGGGATTTGGATTGGTGTGGGCAGGGACGTGGCCCAAGCATCTGCATTTTTAAGACCTTCCAGGAGACGCCAACATTTGGCAAGGACAGCAACCCCCCATGACTGTGTGTTACACACAGGGATCACCACCTATGGGAATTCTGACTCACTTGGTCGGGTGGGACCTGTGCATGAGACTCCCAAAATCTTCCCAGGTGATTCTGTTGCAGAAGTTGGTGGAGAAGCACTGACTTGGACTTTGTCCATTGTGCTACTGAGTGTTAAGGGAGCACAATGATGTCATAAGTAGGCTTGCTTCCCTCTTCCTGAGAAGGTTGGAGTCCTAGAGACTGCAAGTCTGGAAGCTGTAAAGATGTAAATGGCCTTTCCCCTCTCCCTCCTGGATTCCATGGCTGGGGTCCTGTATATTAGATTAACAGAAGGCAGAGTAAGGAGAGAAAAACAGACAGAAACTTAATAACACATATGCATCACACACACACACACACACACCCCTACACACACATGGGAGCATCCGATGATAAGTAACCAAAACCAATGATTAGAACTCAGGCTTATATAAAACCTTACCCATGGAACAATACATTTGTGGAGAAGTGACAAGGCAAACGAAGAGGGCTTTGAGTCTCTAGGGCGGCAAACTGTGGGCAGGCAAGGGCACGGAGGAGTGGAAGACAAAGGGTGGTTGGTAAGGTCTGTTGTGTAGACGCCTCTGGTGCTGTCTCTGGTGCTGATCAGGGTCTGGTGTCTCTGGTGATTAACTTCGGTCCTTCCTGGTTCAGAGGGGAGGGGGACGTCTTCACAAATTGATGTCCTATTTCTAGGCAGACAGAGAGAGGGCAGGGAGCTTTTCTTGTATCTCCTTCTTCTCAATTGTCTTCAGTTCAAAACAATCCTTATGTCGAAGTGGCCTATTTGGGGCTAGTATGTCCTGCTGCCCTACAACATTTTCACTGTTCAATCTTCTCCCCACAAAACTCCAACACTGTCTACAATGGACTCTCCATTCCCACCTGACATTCATCTCCCCAAGGCCAGATCCAGGTGTCATGGGGTCTTGTGCTTATTGAAATTGGTGTGTGTGGGGGGTACTCTTTAAGAAAGAGAATTCCACACTGTAGATGGAAATTTAGATTTAAGGGCTGTACTGTGGCACTGAAACTCAAGCTTCCTTAGGTCCATGGTAGATGCAGATCTGTTGCTCTTCAAGAGGGTTTGCCGATATTTCTAACAGCCTTTGGCGATGTCTGCAGATAGTCCTCCTTATTCTGATATTTCCACTGTGTTAGGACCAGGGCCAGCTTCACTATGTTAGGGGCTGTTCTCAACCCTGGCATTGCACTGGGAGATATTTCTTCCCATGTCACAAGCAGAGGAAAGCTCAAGAGAAAAGGTCATTTATTCCCCCAGAGGATGCACCGGGCTCGGTGAGAGGCATCAGCCTTAATATATGGAATGCATTTTGCCAAGACTGTGACAATCATTAGAAATGGGCCTTTGGTGTCATCACCCCAGAGTCATCCTGATGAAGTATGTGTCCTCTGAGTAGACAGAAAGCATTAGAGGGCCCTGAGCTGAATTGGTCAGCCGAAAATACCGGAGTGCTTTATCCTTGGAAGGAAATTAAGCCATTTATTGGAGGACAGAAGTTCAGGATAATAGTTAAAGCAATCTGACATTTCCATAAATTAATAAAATGTGTATGGTTGGCATAATTCAATGTATAAAAGCATTGACCTCTCCTCTCTGAAATCCAGAAGGAGGATTCCAGGCATTGGGAAGAGACAGGACCTTGGGGCAATAACATTAGGTCAGTGTCAAGGACCGACGAGCTTGCCCAATTGGGATCATCTCACACACACACGAGCTTGCTTATTCCCACGGTCACACGCGCTCACACTCACTCATTCCTGCACATCCTTGTGCACACACACAGAGCTTAGATCTGAGCTGACTATGGTTCTCTCTCAGGATCCTCTCCTTTCAGAGCTGGGAGCTCCCGAGGACAGGCGCTATTTGTCTGAGCGGATCCTCTGGTTCCCAGCACCTGCCACAGAGCAGAATAAGCACTCAGGAGATATCTACTGCAGAAATGAATGAATGGCAGGAATGATCAAGGGTGCTTTACTTTATAAAGTCCTCTATCTTGATATCCCTCAAAGACTCAAGTTTACTAACCATTGGCAAGTGAGGTTGTAATCTGCGTGACCATTTACTTTCCAGGATGACCCATGCAGGGACACAGACCACTGTCCCTGGGGAGGCCCACTGGTTCTAAGTGGTGGTTCCAGGTTCTTCAAGCACTAACCGTGGGTCCTTGTGTAGCACCTGACAACCTCCTAGATCTATTCCTTTACCTACAAGATAGGGATAATAAGGGTTCCCAACTTATAGGAATGAAATGAAACAATATCTTTAAAACACTTGGTGCAGTGCCTTTTCACAATCAAAATCCAAGAAAGCCCAGACATTACTGTTTCTGCTCTTATAAAAAATAGTTGAGGCCAAGTTACCATATTATTTCAAGACATTTTGCCTTTTCTTCATTCCTGTCCCTAGAGTTTGCAGGCAACTTTTTTTTTTTTTTTTTTTTTTTTTTTTTTGCCGTGACTAGAGTTATAGTGAGGGTAATAATAGCATGATTATATCCTCAACTCACCTGGAAGAAGTCCAAAGCAACAAGTAAACATAAGACTCTCCAGGGAGAGGCACGCATGGTGACTAAAAGCAAAATGGTACCTTCAAACCCAGCCGGAGTGAAATAGATCACAGTGATGTCTTAAACTAGCCCACAAGCAAATTATCCCCTGACTCTGCTCCACTGTTTAATTAGGGTAAGACAGCCAATGCGGCCCGGTGCAAACAAACCATTTTAATGAGCAATCACAACAAAATTAACGATGCTGACAGGTAGCAAAGTATCTACATTTGTTTTTCTTGGGTGTAGACACAATCGGATGTTGAATTAGGTCAAGGGCCTGAGTCGGCAGGGGCGGCAAGTGCCACGCTTGCTCTGGACGCGAGCCAGCCTGGCCTCTTTGAAGCTGCTCTAAAGCCACAGTGCTGGGGTCTGCTGGCTTCCCGTCCCCCCATGCTCAGGACGGTTGTAAGGGCCCCAACCTGATGAGGGCTCTGTACTGCAGTGGCTATGCCTGGGTGAGGATTTTTACGTCTGCTCAGTGACCCTAGACCTTCTCCTGTTGCCAAGAACACGGAGAAGAACTCAAGCATCATACGGTTGATGAAGCAGGTGATTTCTAAAACCCCCAGAGTCCGTGACCTGCAAAAGTATGTCTTCCACCACGTGGAGACCTGCTGTAATCCATTCTCAGGAGACACAGGTGGTAGGGGGAGGAATGCTTCCGGGCAAGTTTGAGCAGAATACGATGGGCTAAATGACCCCTCGCTGTCTGGGCTTTATGGACAGGATTGACTTCTGTTGTCAGCTTATGCCATGAATGTCAGAAGGCCCGGGTTCTTCCCTCATCCCCCATGCCAGCAGTCTTCCTGGGTGGTGTTTCCCAAAACAGGGGACTCTACGCAGGGCGATGTTTTAGAGACGGTAGATGGGGGAGCGCCCGGAGTGTTGGAGAACACAGAGGCACGTCACGAGGACACTCCCTCCTTTCCTCTCAACTTTCCTGATGACACCAAGCACGGCGTTCAGCCTCGTGCTGGTTTGGTTTAACAACCTTTTTGCCCCATCGACAGAGAGTCGGCACTCAGAAGAACCTAGAACACAATGCATTTCTCCTTGTTTTTCTTTTTTTACTTTTATAGGTCATTTCACTTAATTCCATTTAAGCTTGCCATATAATTTCTTTTCCAAAGGTATTCATTTAGATAGAACTGATCTAAATACAATATAAACTACCCAATAGCACGTGTGGACTGGGGGTCACAGGCCCGGCAGCGGGTTTGGCCCTGACTCCGTATTGCTCTTCATGGTGTAAATTGTTGAGTGGCTGTGGAAGGGCCATGGGGGAGTGTGGTCAGCAGGGCTCCAACCCAAGCCCACCTCCTGTCTCCTACACATCAGGCTTTTGTGTAAATCTCCTCGAAGAAGGGGTTTCTGTGCTGCCCTGAGCTTACATATTTGCACCCAGCATGTGGGACAGGATGAGCAAGGGGGGTCTCCGCAGGACGCTGCTCTCTGGGCACGAGGATGGGTGTAGGTTGTAGGAACTTGGCTCTGAGAAGCTTCTCTGGAAGAAGAGAGCTCAGCATGGATAATGCGAGACAAATGCTGCCTGGAAGCTGGTTTACCGTGTTCTACAAGCAGCACAGGGTCCAGTTGGAAACAATGAGTCAGAGAAAGCGAGGCTCACCTCTGACACCCAAGGTCACACGCTATGTGACTCTGGATTTGGGCAGGCCCCACTTCAGCATGGCTGTCCTCACCTGGGAGACGGGAGGAGAGCTGTTCAGTGTGCACTGGGATTGGGTAATAGCATTTAATGCAATGGGGACCAGCAGCACTTACTGGGTGCAGTGACAGGAGTGATCATTTCTGTGGTCAGACGGTCAAAGGCATCCGTCTTCTTGACTCTCCTCTTCCTTGATGGGCGTCGGTTTCAAGGGCAACTGTCACCGGTCGTGATTTCCAACCGTCAGGCAAGACCTCCGCCTCCTGGCCAGCCTGTGTCTCTCCAATGGAAGCCAGGCCACCGCATGGCTCATTTGAGTTTCAGCCTTGTGTATTCAATGGCAGGCCCCTGTCACCGCGTGTTCTTCATTGTGTGTGTTTAGTGGGATTTGTGTTCGTTAAATCTGTTGTCATCACCTGCCGTTTGGAGCTGACTCAGCCATTAGCAGCTTCTCTCCATTTCTATAAATATTTTAACTGCTGATACTTGGTAATCACCTTGGTATAAAATTAGGAGGAATGAGAGGACATTGATTCACCATGGTTATTAGAAAGCTAGCTAAATCTTTAGTGCCGAAGTGCTTCTTGCTTCCGGAACGTGAAATGTGAGTAAGCACCTTGGAACGTCCATAGGAGTTTTTTCTTCTGTCTCGTCTGACGCCAAATAAATCACTGGGACTCTTGGGGCTCTCGTGCAAGTTGCCCCGTATCTTCGTTGCCCTGGCACACCCGGCCAAACCTGGGATCAAGTCCGTGTGTGTCCACTTGGCTACACCTGCTTCCTCATGTTGACCGTGCTGACCACAACTTTCTAGGTTGGATTTGCACAGTGAGCATCCCGGGAGATGGCAGCCTTCTTAGAAATGACAGTGACCACTGGCCAGGTGGTCAGAGTCTGTTTCGGGCTAAGCAAAAATACAGAAGATTTTTTTCTTTACAAAAATCTGGCCCAGACCCCTGGGTTGGGCAAATCATCCTCTTCTGGGCCAGCATGTCCCCATGACAGATGTCACCGACTGATCCCCGGGCTGTTTCCCACCGATCGAGGATTGGGCCCCACGGTCTCGCCCAGCTCCACAACCCGGTAGTCCCCGCCAGTTAACGGGATACAGAACGAAAGCTGCTTGTGGTCCTAGACCTTAACTGTGTTTCTTTAATTGAATCACCTCTCGTTTTCCTATAAAGAAGTTGGGGTGTTCTCATAAACTTGTAATCTCTATTTACGTTAACTCATCAAAAGCTTTGCTGCCTTTTGAAATCTCCCTAGTGAGTCTGGCTCGTGTTGGAACCAACATCTTGCCGCATCTGCTTGCCCATGAGAGAGCTTCCAGGTAGAGGGGGTCACTTGTTCGAGGCCACAGAGAGTCACGGAGGAGCTCCGCTAACTATACCTGCTGCTTTTCCAAACGCGGGCTTGTCACAGTCCCCAAACACTCACACTATTTCTCACTGGCCTGAAGGGACTCGGTCCAGCTTCCAGAAGACATCCAGCAGGAGGTGTTTATGAAGGCCTAGAGGTCGCCTGCCCTTTCTATCTCCTTGAACCCTTCCACCCGCCGCAGGGCCTCGAACCTGGCAGGCTCGCCCTGAGTCTTGAGTGTTTATTGTCTCCCGTCCCCATTGAAAGAGCTTATCTTTCAATGTCATTTCGCAAAAACAGGATTCACACAAACGGTTTTGGCCCTACTTTTCTGAAGCACAGACCATGGGGACGGTGCTCTCTGCCCGCCCCGTCAGCTTCCTCTCGCCAGCCCGGCAGCGGCGGGGGCCCCATGGGGCTTCGGCAGAGAGGCTCTCTGCGGTCGGCCCAGCTGCCGATCCCCGCTGGGCTCTGAAGGGACCGCTTACGCGGCTGCAGGCCATCTGCAGGGGAGAATGTTCTGGGTGCGGCCAAGGCAGACCTCACCAGCAGCCTTCAGAGGATGCTTGCATGAAACGCTAGTGGTCCCATGACCTTCATCCTGTGCTCGTCTTACTCAGCTTAGGCTGCCGTGACAAAGTACCCCAGATTGGATGGTTCTAACAACAGACATTGACTTCTCAGAGTTCTGGAGGCTGGAAGCCCCCCAATCAACAGGCCAGGATTCAGCGTCTGGTGAGAAATTGCTTCTCTCTGGCTTGAACAGGGTCCCCGTCTCTGTGGGTCCGCACACGGTGGAGACTGCAAGTTTTGGTGTCTCTTCCTATTCTCCCAAGGGCACTAATCCCATCACAGGGCCCCACCCTCATGACCTCCTCCAACACCAACCACCTCCAAAGGCCCTGCTTCCAAATACTCTTATGCTGAAGGTTGGGACTTCGACTTAGGAATTGGGGAGGACGCAAGCATTGGGTCCGTCACAGGGCTCCATCAATGCCCTCCAGACACTGCGGGCTTCATGAAGCAAAGATTAAGGACGGCCCATTGACTAAATCAGTCCTTCTGAATTTGGGGAGTACATTGGGTGCCGTCGGAGCACCACCCGGGAATTAGGAGTTTTAAAATCACCGCGGGTGCTTCTCATGCAGAAAGGTTGCTAGCCGCGGGGTACCCGCACTGTTCGGGGACCTGCATTCATGACCCGGAGTCCTCCCAGGGGGCCGGGGTCTGTCCGGCGCTAGGAGAATCATGATGCTGGCTGACAGTTTTGAGCACCGCTCTACGCCAGACGCCGGGCAAAGCATTTTCACACGTTATCAGTGCTAATGCACGCAATAACTCTTGGAGGGAAAGGTCAATCTTTCTCCCTTTTCAAGATGAGGTGAGAAGGCCCGGGGCACACGGCTAGCCAGTGATCCACACCCAGGCTCCCTGCGCTGCTGAGTTTCTGTCTCTGGCCATTCGTCATTCTGCTTCTCCCAGAGCTGCACGGAACAAACGCAGAATCCTCAACGCTCCCCCTTTGCTCCGCAGGAGGAAGAAGGGCTCCACTGCGGACGTGGGGAATTTGGGAAGCTGGGAGGTAACTGGAAAGCTTCTGGTTACTTTCTACCAGCTCCAAAAGGGGAGGCGTAGGGGGTGTGCTGAGTGACCCACATAGTCACCGAGCCCTCCACTGGCTTCCCTCACTCGGCCTGCACGGGGGGTGGGGGCGAGGGGCCTGTTCTGCATCCCTCGGCCCGGGGGCTCGGAAGGCACGGCTCTGAGAGCCTGTGGCTCTGCCAGCTCGGGCAGTGGCTTGCTGGCGCCTGCCCGGCTGAGCGCCACTTGGTCCGTGCGGCAAAGCCACTTGGCCGGGGCAGCTGCACCCTGCAGGACAACGCTGGCCCCTCTCTGGGAAGCACAGAGCGCTTGTTCCTGTGAGCCAATGGCCAAGCCGGTACGCGGGGAGCTTCCACTCCATTTCCCTGCATTATCCCCGCTCTGTGGATAAACAAAAAAGCAATAATAGCTCTTGTGGTGTTTTAATTGGCATTGGCTGTGTTTTAATTAGCAAAAGAAATAGCAGGAGGGAGGTCGAGGGGCTCTTCCCTTACCGCCACCTTCTCCCAGAACTCGTGCCCCCCGGGGACAGGGTGGCGGCTTGGGGAGAGATCATTCATTCCCAATCAGCGTCTGCCCTGAAAGCTGAGTCAGGGCACCGGGTTACCGTCTTGGGTTTAGGAAAATCGTCTGTGTTAGTTAAGTACAGCAGAGGTCATGCCGCTTTGCACATTCCAAGAGTCCTGGGGAAGGTTATTTTCAGCTTTAAAAGCAAGTGTGTCTTAGAGGGAGAGGCGGACAGAGGGCGTGGAGGGCCAGGGCGGCTGGCATCCCAAACCCGGCCCCCGGCGGTGGTGCGATCTAGGACAGACCACCCCCCTCGCCGCAAATTTCCCAACCTGAGGCCCTTAGACTAGATTCACAGAGACAGGGAGGGGAGTGGACCCAGGATTAGAATCTGGGGGGCAGGGATTGGGAAGATCTCTGTCCTTTTAAAAAGCTCATTCGTGGGCGCCTGGGTGGCTCAGTCAGTTAAGCGTCTGCCTTCAGCTCAGGTCATGATTCTGGGGTCCTGGGATGGAGCCCTGTGTCAGGCTCCCTGCTCAGTGGGGAATCTGCTTCTCCTTGTCCCTTTGCTGCTCCCCTTGCTTGTATGCTCATCCTCTCTCTCTCTCTGTTAAATAAATAAGTAAAATCTTAAAAAAAAAAAAAAAGTTAACTTAGAAAAGGGGCCGCAAAGTTTTCCAACAGAAGGAAACTTCTGGCGGGGCGGGGGGAAGGGAATCCAACATTTCCACAGAGGTACTTTATGCCTGTTTGAAAATATTTCTGAATGGCATCCAAAGAGGCCACGACGTACTTATGTGTGGCAATCAGTGGCGAGGTTAAGGAAACAGAAAAGCCTGGGAAGTTCCCTTCTCTTCCATTCCTGGTTTTATTCATGAGAAGACCCATTGAAATAAAAACCAGACGGGCATGTAACTTGCAAAACCATTCGGGGGCGCGTGCAAAACCTTCAAGCTGCGTCCGTTC
>CM052900.1:163241660-163274890 GCA_028534135.1 Potos flavus | reverse complement strand
GGCGTTTTGGATTTATCAGTTCAGAATTTTCATCAAATTTGGACAATTTCGGCCATTGATTTCCTCTATTTATTTACTTATTTATTTTTTAGTGGCCGTCCCTCTCTCCCTCTCTCCTCTTCCTCAGGGACCTTAGTTATACATGTACTCAGGCCGGTTAAAGTTGCCTGAAAGCTCCCTGATGCTCTTTCCTTAATTATTTTTTTCTCTGCATCTGTTTCATTTTAGATGATTTTCGTTCCTGTCTTCGCATTCACTATTTTTTTTTCTTTTGCAACGTCTAGTTGGCGATTTATCTCATCCAACGATTTTTTCATCTCAGACATTCTTCTTTTATTCTCTAGAAATTTGAGTCCTTTTTTTTATAACTTCTATGTCTTTACTCAGCTTTGGGGACATAGAAGGGCTTTCTAATCATTGTTTTAATTTTCTTGTCTGCTAAGTCTGTAATCTATATTGGTTCTGGGACAATTTCAATTGTTTTGTGTTTTTCTTTTTCCCCTTCTCATGTGTCATATTTTTCTGCTTTTTTCCTGGCTGGTAATTTATGATTGGATTTTAGACATTGTAAATTTTACCCTTTGGGGTGATGGACATTTACACAGAAACAGTTCAATCCTTTATAGTCTTGCTTGTAAGGTTTGTTAGGTTAGATTAGAACAAAATTTACTCTAGGACTAATTATCTACCACTACTGCAGAAAGACCCTTTGGAGTGGTTTACCCACTGCCTTTTGAATAATGAGGTTTTCCAGTCTTGCTGGTGGTGGGAGGCACTAACTCCTGGACCAGTGTGAGTGCTGGATACTCTTTTCTTTCTTTAAAATTCTCCAATGTGTTTCTCAAGCACAGCCGGAGTGGCCTGATAGTACATGAGATTCTCCATTGGGTGTTCACTCTTTATGCAAAGGGAGGTTGCCTTTCCTGAGGGTTCTCAGCCTCTACACCATGAGCTACAACCTCTTGTAGCCTGACTGGGCTCTCTTAGGTCTCGTTTTAAATTGGAGCCACCATCTGAGTCAAATGAAAGCAAAGAGGTAGACTGTCCGTGTGTGAAATGAGTGTTTTTCCACTTGTCCCAATTGCATGATACAGAAAACAAGCTCGGAATAAAAGGAGCCTGCTTAGGGAACGGCATGCTTATGTTATTCGCCCTGGAGAAAACCAGGATGTCTCTGTGTCCCTATAGGGACTTGAGACTTGCATAGACAAATCCGTCCCCGGTATGCAAAGCAGAGTTGATACTTGACTCAGAGGGGCATGAAATAGAATAGCAAATTACGTGGCATCTGAGCAATGCCTCGGGACCCCTGATACATCCCTCTGCCCCAGACCCTTTATGGAGTCAGAAACACCTTTATATTAGAATAAACTTTAACTACACACTGTCCTGTTCTTTGAAGATTCTTGAGATAATTTCATTGGGTTCATGGAAATACAGAGGACCTTGTCACGTCAGCGACAGGACATTTAGAGCTTATTGGAGGGACAGTTGGTTGGTCACCTTCCTAGAGGATATATTCAACAAAAATTGATCAAGCACCCTTAGTGTTGTAGATAATTTTCTGGGCCAGGGTTAAAATAAAAACAGAGTATTTGCTTTCCAAATAATCCCTTCTTTCCCCAAGGGACATCCTTATCTTAGGAAGGACGTAAGGAAAACCTTGGATGCAGGCTGAAGGGATATGTAGGGTCACTTATTAATTCCACAAATACCTACTGAACAATGTGTTTTGTGGCAAAGGCTGGTCTCTATCCACGTAGATGGCTTCCAGTCATCCCCTTGACTTTCACTCCCATGATTCCGGTGTGTTTTGCTCCTCTCAAAAGCTGGCAATCCTTTTTAGTTCTTGGGTTTGCTGTCCTCACACTGCACCCGATCGAGCTGATATGACAAGGGTTTCTTACTGAAATGGGTGCGCAGACACGGCACTGACAGCTAGCACCACATGAAGACAGCAGCCACAAAATGAAAATGGCAGAACTGAGTCCTATTCAGCTTCGTGTGAAATATTCCAATTTACCCCATTTACAGTCTCTCACAGAAGAGGCTGGACCAGAATATTAAATGCCTATCGACATTGGAATGGTTGCTCCTAATCAAGTCAGGTAATGAATGAAGAGAATTGAAAATATTAGAGTATTTGGCCGTTTGTCACAAACAGTGAATTACCAAGCAAGAATGGGAAGCTTGCACTAACTACCGATTGTCAATGTGGCCTGATTGTTCTTACTTTAGGACACGGTGATGGCTAATTCGACAGATGGATTTTTACTGACTTAATGGACCTCAGGGTTCTCTCTGCCTAATTTTTAACAATGAATCAGTTGCCTACTACATTCACAGGGAAGTAGGAGTAATAGCATGCGTTAAGCCTATAAGCTTATAACCAAGCGAGAAGGGTTAACAAACTAAAACCACGCTGTACAAGTATTCATTCACTCATAAGATAGTTGTTAAATATTTTAAGCATTCTGCAAAGTGCTATGGGAATTCCAAAGAGTCCGTCCAAGCAAAGTCCCTGGCATGCGGAAGGTGCACAATAAATATTTGCTATATGCATGAATGAGTGAAGACATCTGGGGTCAGAAGAGACTTCCATTTAGAGAAGGCATTTGCTATGAGAGGAGGCGTTTGTAAGAGGAAAGGCATGGAGTTGGAATAGCAAAGATTGGATTTGAGGGAAAGGAAGACGTGCAGTTTATTTGGAGCCTGGGTATGTGTAGGAAGAGGTGGAAATACGTCCAAATTAAAAGGCGGGGATGTCTCATAGTAGTCCTTGGTCTCCTTAAGCAAAGAAAACCCATCACAACTTGATGAATGTGACCCAGCCAAGGTGATTCAGCCCAGAGTGTTTGCTCTTCCTGAACATACTGATTGATACCAGAGTAATTATCCATGGATAAGTCAAGGTTCCCCAGAGAAACAGAGCCACTGGGATATATCTGTAGGAGGAGATTTATTATAAGGAATTGGCACATGCAATTGTGCAGACTGAGAAGTCCCAGGATCTGCCATCTACAAGCTGGAGACTCAGGAACACTGGTGGTGTGTTTTCAGCCCAAATCAAAAGGGTTGAGAACCACGAGTGCCAAGGGCAGGAGAAGATCGATGTCTCAGCTCAAGCAATCAGGCAGGAAAAGACAAATACTTTTTTCCTCTGCCTTTTTGCTCTATGCCTGCCCTCAACAGGTTTGATAACAGCCACCGGCACGGGGGGGCAAACTGCTCTACTGAGTCCATTGATTCAAATGCTAATTTTATCTGGAAACATCCTCACAGACACAACCAGAAATGATGTTTAGCCACATATCTAGACACCCTGTGATCCAGTCAAGTTGGCACATAAAATCAGCCATCACAGTCCATTTAGAGAAATCAACTAATTTTCCAAAGCAGATTTTCTCTCTGGAATTGAAGGTTAAGAACAGAATTTGATGTTCCAACAAATGGAGCCAACATAGCACAACCATGATCTCACCTAATGCTCATTAGGTGGAAACCACTCATGGGAATTTGGCTTAAATAGCTGTGAAATCCTATAGTGGAAGACCTGTCCCTAACAGATCTACTTTCTCTTTAATTCAGAAGGCAACTGTTGGCACTTCTTCAGCCAAAATCCAATTCTGCAAAGAGTACATTCCTCTCTGACTACACAGTGTGGCCACAGTGCCAACTGCCCACCACCGGCAAGGAAAACACTTCAGCCAAAATAACCTGGTCTAGACCATTCTGATACGGGATAAAGATAAACAGCCAACACATTGACTTGGCAAAGAAGTGGCCAGAAACACTTGCAGGATTCTGGACGGTTATGAGAGCATTTATGGTACGTCCCGTTCCCATGGTGATGTCAATTTTATCTTTCTCCAGCGACTTTTACCATTCTCTCTCCTGTTGCCTATTGCCTCCATAGATCATGTTTTTACTATTATAGATTGGTCTTTACAAGGCTACTCCAGGGTGGCTAAGGATACCATATTTTCTGGACTTTTCTCCTCTCTGAGGCATCAATACCCTCCAGAGAAAATGTTGGAAGAGGAGAGAACCATTCATCACTTAACTAATCATGTGGAGGTAAGATCATTCCCAGGCAGCTGGTACAATCCACAACAGCAGTAAAGATGATTTGAGATTTTAACTGCTGTGCTGGTTAAATAACGTTGGACAGAGACCACAGGAGTTGGCCAAGAGTGAGAAAGCATCTCAGGTGCTGTCGATTTCCCAGGTGTTGGGAGGAACTGTATCTTATTGAAGCCTGTAGAGTCGTCCAGCTGGAAAATTGTGATGGTTGGGATGAAGGTCGACACAGAAGTGTCTAAGTCTCTGAAGTCCCCAGTCAATGGAAATGCAGGGGAGGGGCTTAGAAGCAGCTATTTCCTTAGAGGTATGATGAGAGGGAAGACTTACCCTGCCCCTGCATTTGCATGGCAAGCACACTTTTTCTACTGAGTGCATATTTATTTGGGATGTCCTTGAGGTGCTGATGAGGCTTGCAGAGGGGCTGGCCAAACTCTCATGCCATCAAGGTCATTCTCCAACCTAGATCTCTGACTCTTGTTCAAGGCGTTCCAGTGAAATACTCCTTTAGTCCTGAGAGGTTACCACTGATTTATTCCCCTCCCTCTCTCAGTCTATTCCAGCTGGGATTCTATGGTCCATCATTATAAGCAAGCTCTCCCTGGCAAATAACTTCAACTTCCTTTGACTTCCTTCCTTGATACTCAAAACAAAATCCTACTCTGGGTGATTAATTCAACCATCAATCTTCTTATCGACTGTGCCCAAGAGGGAGAAATTTGCTAGGGGGTAAAAAATAAATAAAAGACCGGCTCACTGGCTCACTTTAAACTCATGTTAGGAAATCTCAGCTGGAGTCTTGTGTTGGCTCTCAGATGAGTTCACTTGCTCTCCTAGCCTCCAACACGACCATTTCCTCTCCTCACCTCTGTTCTTCAACCAGACTCTTGATGCTCTGATGTCCCTATCTCCCAGAAGACTCCAGACGGGCACTTCTGCATCTGTCTAGGCACAATTTAAACTTCCCGAGCCCCCTTCCCTCTTCTTACAAAGTGAAATGTGTCCCTCCACCTTTTAAGGCCTTCACTCCTTAGGGTATTCTCTGTGTGCTGCACCGATAATCTCTCCATTTGATCATTGACCCATTAGCATAAAATGTGCTCTTGTAAGGTCCTTCTTAAACAGTAAAGGACATTTGTCCACATCCCTCTGGGCTCCCTCCACACGCAAACACCAGTGCAGTGCCTACATGCTTTCTCCTTCCTCTCACCATATGGTGCCTCCCAAGAACCTTTCACCTGGCTTCTGCCCCACGTTCTCTCCCCAAAGACTTGTATTAAAGCTACCAAAAGCAAAGGAAAATTTTCCCTTTCCCCTCACATGTCTCTCAGCAGAGTGCATCCCCGGTGCTTTCTTCCTCCTGTATGCATTGTCTCTCAATGTGCAAACACCACTGCCCCAGTTTTCCTAACTGTTCTGGTTTCCCTTTCTCAGTCATGGCCACAGGCTCCTTCTAACCATGATTTCTAAGTGTTGGCCTTTCCTGAGGCCTACTCTCTTCTTCTTTATCTATACATCCCACCTCAGTGATCTCACCCCATACTTAATTAATATCCTTGCAATACAACTCCCATCTTTATCCCCACCAGAAAGTCCTCTGCTCTGGATAGCTCCAAAGGCATACTTCTGCCTCACTGCCCTGTGGGCACGTCACACTCAAGGCTGAGATGTGAACCCCAGTAATCCTCTCACCTGTTCCATCCATACTCCATCTTCCCCATCTTAGTAAGTAATGTAATTATATGCCAAATTCTGGGGCTAGAACCCCAGAGTCATCCTTGTCCTTCTGGTGCACCCCCAACTCAACCCTCCAGCAAGTCTCATCAGCTCCGCCTCCCAGTACGTTCTTCCCTGCGACAATCACCTTAGTCCAGGCCACCTCCATGACTCACCAGACTCCTGCAAAAGCTTTCCAAGGTCCTCTGCCTCCATATTTGCCATCTTTAACCTATGTTCTGCCTAAAATCCCAAGTGAACATTTTAACACAAAAAAAGAATCTTTATTCCTCTGCTTAAATCCTTCGGTGACACTCCTCACATTTCAAACAAAATCCAAACTTCTCCCCATGACCCACAAGGTCATCGTTGGCTTATGTTCCCTGGCCAGCTCAGTCCTGGGCCACACTTCCTCACATTCACTGTGATTCTGTGCCACCAGACTCACGAACTTCATAAACGTCACCTCACTCTCTATCCTGGGAGGCCCTCTGCCTGGGGTCTCTCTCCTACACTCAGCAGATGGCTGGCTTCTTCTTCTTCTTCTTTTTTTTTTTTTTAAAGATTTTATTTATTTGTTTGACACACAGGGAGATCACAAGCAGGCAGAGAGGCAGGCAGAGAGAGAGGGGGAAGCAGGCTCCCCGCTGAGCAGAGAGCCTGATGCGGGGCTCGATCCCAGGACCCTGAGATCATGACCTGAGCCAAAGGCAGAGGCTTTAACCCACGGAGCCACCCAGGTGCCCCAGATGGCTGGCTTCTTGAGCCACTTCTCTGCTTGGCCCTTGTCAGTCACCTGCGCAGGGTTCCTGACTAAGGGTTCCCTCTTTTGCTATGCTTTTAATCACTTCATCTTGCTTTCACGTTCCTTCAGAGTCCTACACAAAACGTAATTGTACTTCAATTATGTGCTTTTGTTTATTTTCTGACTCTCCAACTCAACAGTAAGCATCATAAGGGAAGAGACCATGCGGACTTATCGGCCTTTGCTTTTCCAGCCCTCAGCTCAGGGACGGCACCATTTCTGGTCCAGGAATGTTGGGTGAATGAGCCAACTTCTTGTTTCGTAGATCGATCCAGGCTATGTTCTTATCTAACTCTTTCTGTGCTTTATTTGGTGATTACCCGACTCCATGGCTTGGATCCCACCACCCCTCCAACCAGAATGCCCTTCCTAAATTCCCCCCAGATGCCCAACGGACACCTATTTAAAGCTCAGTCAAAAGGCCATCTCCTCCAAGAGGTGTTCTTAGATTCTCAGAGCCACATTGTCCAGTTCCTCTGTGCTCTCCTAAGTAAGCTCTCTAATTAGACTTCCCTTGTGCTGGGTCACCTACAGCTCATTGTGAGCCAAGACAAGTGGGCGGCTGCCTCCTCTGAGGGATGAAGGCTCCTGCAGGCAGGGACCAGGTCACGTATTCTTCTGCACCCCAGAGTTCCTTGGCTCTATTAATTACTCAAAGGTCTGTTGAGAGAAATTCCTATTCCTGTCTTTCTTTTCAGTAGAACATGACAGAACAGAAAATATTTCAAATAAGATAACCTCCATGGTCTCCCAGATAAATACTCCATCTCATCTACTCCGACTTAAATTAATATTGGGTTTTGGTGGGTCAGAAACCTGGTCTGTATCTTATCTTGCATTGTTCATGTTTTTCAACATTTACAAACATTTGTAATGTTTAATGCCCAGACAAAACGGGCATGAAAGTTGCAACCTCAGAAGTCAGTTGTGGAGCGTTACACTAGACCCTTCCTTTGGCTTGCTTATCCTGTCGATATGGCGGGCACTGAGCTGGACGAAGATGTGCAAGGCACAACCCCTAATCCTGAAGGGCTTAATCTGGCAAAGCAGTAAAGTAAGAATCCAGAGTTTACGGGCAGGCGTTCTCCCATTTGGGGAGGATCCATCTATCCTCAGGTGCACCGATGCCTGCCCCTCCAGAGATGCTGCGGGCAGATGGCGTGACAGTAGTACCAAGGATATTTCACTTCCTGTTCTCTAGTAGCTGTGTTAGATTAAATGGGTAGGAATATGTATTTAGGCAATTCCTGTTCAAAGGGCAACCTCTGGAGAATGGTGCGGCCATGGAGACTGAGTTAAAGACTAATGACTCAGGTATTCTGGGTCCTAATCTCATCCCCTCTAGGGTAGTTTTGTGGGACTCATTTTCTCCCTATGGTGACCTAGTTTTGACACTCCCAAAGTAAAATAAGGGCATGATGTCCTATCAGGACAGGTCAAGGTGAGAGGAGTTGAGACCTTCAAATCACCAGGATGTTTAGAAATTTCCACTTGGATTTATTCAAATAGCGGGTTGGCCCATTTCTTGTTCTTTCAACACTCTGCAAAGTCATAGTCCTGCTTAGAAAAAAGAAAAAGTAAGATTAAGTCTATTCTGTAAAATAATATGTATGAATGTGTGTATGTGTATAGGTAAGTATCTATATCCTTTACCCTGGAATATGCCCCCAGGCACTTACAAATATTTATTTTCAACACAAGTGAAATCCAGAACTGCAAAAATCCATTAATCCCTTTTTATTGCTCATAAGATTCACGTCTGTGACTGCCCTGCTAGTTCACACCTCGCTGTCACTCAGCGTCAATACACACGCTGGAAGATGTTGTGCATTGTTAACTTGACCTTGAATGCAAGCCTGCCAGGGACAGAGCATTGGCTGCGGTCATTTGTGGCTGGTGCATTCACGTTGCCATAGTGTCAGTGAGCACATCTGTTTCCAGCTGAGCTGCTTTTGTTTAAGCTTCAAGCCCTTCCTTTCTCCTGTTTGAAAACAGTTACCAGGAGGCAAAATGATTCAAAGTGACATCTGGGTCCCTCTCGGCATGTGCGTGGTAATTCCCTTCCTTCCATCCTGTAATTAAGTCAATTAGATCCCTACGTCTTCTATGAGGGGGTTTCCAGGAATACTTCCTCAGTGACACACACACCATCACCAAATATCCTCGGTCCCCTCAGAGCAGCACCTCCTACATGACTGCCTTTCCTCTACTTTCGTCAGTGGAGCAAGAAATAAAACCCAGCACGGGAGTTGAAATCCCTGCCAAGTATTGACCAGTCGGGTAAAGAAGAGAGATACGATGCACGCTCTCGGGTCCCGGCCTGGGTAGAGGGGCCCCTGGATGGTCTGCCACTGATACTTCCTCAGCTGTGGCCGATCTAGGAGAGCCATTGCCTAGACGCTTTTATTAACTGAAGTATCGACAGACTGAGCATAATGCTTTAGACACGAAGCTGAGATTGGGGCTCTGTATCCCCAAATACCAGGGAGTTAGAGGGTTTAACTGATGTACTTTCTTGGTACGTACACACACCGTGTTAGTCAGTTTGGGCTGCTATAACAAAAATGCCATAAACTGGGTGCCTTAAGCAACAAACACTTATTTCTCACAGTCTGGAGGCTGAAAGTCCAAGTCGAGGTGCTGGCAGATTCGGGGCCCACCTTCTGTCTCATAGACCGTGTCTTCTCACTGTGTCCTCATGTGGACGAAGGCGTGAGGAGGTCCAGGGGTCACTTTGATAAGAGCACTAACCTCATTCATGAGGTCTCCATTTCTACAACCTAATCACCCTCAAAGTCCCACCTTATAAAACTATCACACTGGGGGTTAGAATCTCAACATATTTTGGGGATTTGGAGGGGAAAGGCATAAACATTCAGCTCCTAACAAACTCTAAAAAGCAAACAGACAAGGAAGCAATTTTTTGTTTACATTTTCTTGATGAAAATGGAAATTGTACCTATGTCCACCTATTTTTCATTTAGAGGGGACAGGCATGTTAGATAAACCTCACACCTAGTTTGGGAAGTCTCCAATTACACAGAAAACCTGCTTTAACATCTTAAATTCCATTTCCCCAAACACTCATTTCCTGAAATTCTAAGGAGAATTCTTCAAGGAAATGATCCATAATTTCCTATTAGTGCACATCTGTATCCTTTCCAATAAAAGAGCCTGTCCTTGCAAATAGCACTACCAAGACCCATCCATCAATTAGGGAATGTACTTGTTGAGACAGGGGTCACGTAGAAGGAGTCATCCTCCGTGGTATTCTGCGTGGACTCATTCAGAAATCCAAACCTCTAAATCAAAAGAACTTTGGGCACACACAGACACACGTGCATACATGCTTGTTGCTGTTTAAATAATCTAATTCAGACTGATTTACCTACCAACATAATCGATTCCAAATCCCTGCTTATCTTGGGTCATCAAGACAATTAAAGTCAAGCATGGTGATGCCATTCAAAATCGGCATAGTAAAATCTTTACTTTTAAGACCGAAACCTTGTGTTTCTGGCAGTGGCAAACCCAGATGGGAAACAAAAAATAGAGGTACGAGGGAAAACCAAGATTCATTTCCTTCTCCTCTCGTCAGGTAACATCAGCTGTGGCTTCTGATTAGTTTGAGTCCTGAGCAGATTTAGGGATCCCATTGGCTTGTTGGCTTGTAGGATTGAAAATCCAGTTGGTAATGACATTTGCTGAAGTCACAAACATGAGTAACTCCAAACCTAATTCAGTCCCTTCAGAGCTGGTTTCTCCCAAGGTCTGTGTTAGCTACATGGGCTAGATAACCCGGACCAGAAAAATACGGCGTGCTTAGTAGGGATTCCATAGACATCTAGTTAACTGAATGAACTATTTCAACAAATATTTAGGAGGCCTGCTTTTTACAAATTATTATATTAAGCATCAAATTCATTCATCTATGCATCACTTAAAAACTAAAAATAAATAGAGTACCTACTACGTACCAGGTACTTTCTCTGCCCTGGGGATGGATCCGTCTATAGGGCTGTGTGTAAGGTAATAAAGGGGTCCAACAAATGGCCCCTTTGTCCTCTGACCAAGTTTGGAACCACAAAGATATAGAAACAGGATTAGGCAGATAAAGATCAAAATGTCAGCACATAGCTAATCGAGGCTGGTTTGGAGGACTGCTTCTACAATGAACTTTACAATACTGAATCCAGAAAGGGGCAGAATCAAGCATCTGGTTTCAGGTATGAATGAAACGCAAGCACCCAGCCCCCTGCAGGGCAGAGACCTTGTAGTTGTGCCTGTTCAGGCAGGCAGACCCCAAAGGAGGAGATTTGCAAGACCAATTCCCTCCCTAAATTCACTAACTAGAGAATTCACCCACCAAATAAGTGAGGGTTGTAGGATTGAAAATCCAGTTGGTATTTGCATTTCCCTTCACATTGAAATATGAAGACAGAGAAAGGGGATTTCCTCAACCTCTATGTATATACAGTGAACAAAACAACCCGAGGGGCATTGATAGTGTTCAGGGAATTCTAATGGCCAAGGGGTACAATCAACAAGCAAACAGATTAACGAACTTGGATATTTCAAAAAGGATTGATTGCAGTAAGATTGAAGAGGGCAATGTGATATACTGCAGGAGAAGGACAGGCATGGGGAGGGGGTATCAGTGTGGACAAGGCAACTATGGGCCTACCCACCGAGGCTTCATTCTAATAGGGCAGACAGCCCACTGTCTTATTGTAACTAAGATAAGTGGTATAATGTAAAAATGTGTGGTGCTAACTAAGACTCTAACAGGATGAGGGACAGCAGAGTGAAGTCAGAGACAGTGCCCAGGCCTGGGGAGCCCCCGAGGACCCCTCTTTTCTAGACCTAGGACTTGGCCATTTTCTTGGAATACACAGTTCACCCAAAATGGAACCACCATTTTAAAAGACGTTTTTTAAAGAGGCAATTCTATAAGCAGCAGGGGAAAGACGTTAATACCTTTTCGATTTTCTAAACTAATCCACAGGAAGCTGAACGTGGAGCTGTTTCTGCTGCCCCCATCGCCGCCCCCCCCCCCCCATCCACACACCCTACAATTTACAGCAAGCCATTAATCCCACTCTTCTTCCCACGGCACCTGGAGAGTGGGATGGGATGGGGAGCGAAGCCGAGCGTAACTGTGGCTTGGGGAACTTGCACACCACAGAGCTCCCAACGAGACACCTCCTCCAACTGCAGGGGACTTTCCTCCCCAAAAGAGGTTCACAGCGAGGCACAAATCACTGCCAATGGAACAGGAACGGTGCGTGATGAATTTTCCAGCTGATATAAGAGCTATTTCCTCAACAATCCCTCCCTAAACGTTGTTGTTTTCTCCAGATACCTTAAGCCCCTAAGCATGAGTGGTTTCTCAGTCATGGGCCTGCAGGTGGCTTCTTGCCTCCAAACACTTCTGGTTTTGGCTGCTGCGAGAGAGGTTTGGAAAGACCTTTCTCTCTTACTATTTAAACTCCAAGGCCACGGAGGCCAAAAGAGGGGCACTTTTCACATTATTCCCTCTCCAGCAGGAGCAGTGGGGAGCCCCTCGTGGGCGGCACGGCGGGGGCAGCTCTTCCTTCCCACAGACCCTGCTGTTCTCAGCCACCGTGTGCTTGCAAATGGCTGGAAAACACTCTCTTCCTTTTTGTTCAACCCACAAATGTTTACTGGGTATATTAGTTTCCAGTGGCTGCTGTGACAAATTACCACAGACTTGGTGGCTTAGAACAACCCACATTTCTTCTCTCACGGTCCTGGAGGCCAGAAGTCCACAGTAAGATTTGTGGGGCTAGAATCAGTCCTTCTGGAGGCTCTAGAGGGGAATCCTTTCCTTTGCTCTTTCTCGCTTCTGGAGGTCGTCTGCATTCCTTGGCTCATGGCTCCACCCTAACTTTCCCACCTCTTTCTTCGTTTTTCACACCTCCCTCTGCCCCCTTCTTACCAGGATCCTTGGGATTACATGAGGACCCACCCACCCCAGCCAGGATAATCTCCCCCTCTCCATTTTTTTATTAAAGTATAAATAACATCCAGTGTTACGTTCGTTTCAGAAGTACAATTTTATGCATTACTCAGTCCTCATCAGGATAAGTCCCCAACTCAATTTCATACCTTTTTTCTTTGCCGCGTCCGGGGACAGAGTCACGGGCTGCAGGGATCAGGACCTGATACCTCCGGGGGCCCATCCCCCTTAGCAGGAAGACACTGCACACCTTTCGATCACGCAGCATCTGAAGCTTCTCACTAGGCCTGTGGAAACACTCACCTGGGAACACAGAGCCAGCCTTCCACCCTAGAGATGAAAAATTGGAGTGGCACTGTCCCAGCTTCCCTGTCCCCTGGTTCTAGGACTTTAGCATGAGACTCAGGCTTCGGCAGCCAGAGGCACACTCAGGTTTGCTTTGATAGCGGATCGCACAAAGAAGCAGGGTCGTGGGGGAGTCGATTCCAGCACAAGGAGGTTGGTGACAGGGGTCCCAGCAGCACAGCCAAGGAACAGGACTGACGTGTCAGTGGCATAGGACCAGTTATGGGGTGCGATTTCACTGTGTGGCTAGCAAACGGGTTCTCTGGCTGTCCCAGCGGCCTTTGGGGTGGGCAATGTCTTTGGATAAACTCGTTTTCTACGAAATTGGCCAAAGGCTTTTTTCTGTTGCTTGCAATCGAGACACATGATTGGTACACGCCAACTGGGACTGCTCCTGCTTTCCCACAATTGCTGCTAAGGCCCTAAAGCTAAATAAGGGACACTCCAACACACCTAAGAGAGCTGGGAAGCCATAAAGAAGTGTCACCTGAGCTTACTCAGGCATAAACAGCAGAGCCTCTAGGATCAGCTGCCACACCAACCCCTCCTCCTGAGCCTATATAGAAGCTAGGGGAAACACTAGGAAAGAAAGAGAGAGAACATTGCCAAGATTATCAGGCGGGGGTCGTGAAGTGGGAATGTGAGGCTAGGGTAAGAGGTCATTCCCTCGCCTTCCCGTAGAGGATGGGAACTTTACCCTTGTCTCCCTAAAACCCCATGGGCGGGGGGCTTTAGAAGACTCACTTACAGACAATAGGGAGGGAGGCAGTGTGCCTTGGTTTGTTTAGGGCAGATCTATTTGCGGCCCCAGAGTCATTGCGGGTAGCACTCTTCTGAATCTCCTAAGTGTACACGTTTGCACAATTGATTCTACCGTCACTTATTTACCGAACACTTGCTTAGTCCCTGGTCGGGTCTTGTCGAACTGCAAGACCTGTAATCCCACTATGGTACTAGGCACATCACCATAAGAAGGTCCTTGTGGGAACACGGCAAGGGTCCTTTGAGTTTTGGAGGGGAAGCACATGTGGACATAGACCCATGCCCACGTTTTACTTGGAGGTGGAAAGCTTGGTAGAACACCAGCTGCAGCCAGACGAGATGGAAGTGGTGCGCAATGGGTCTGTGAAGGTAGCAGGACCTTTGTCCTCCTGCAAGTACCTCCCACTGGCCAAACCCAGAGGGAGGGAAACCGGGGCAGTGCACACTTGTTCAGAAAAAGAGCAGGTTTGGGAGAGTCGTCACTGTGTCGGGGATTTTGAGCCTGGAGTGAACGCCCCACGAGAATGAAATGGCACTCCTGCATCACAGAAGGTAGATCTTGGGTCATTTTCCACTGAGTTCAAGGCTTGTTTGCTCCATGCCTTTGCACATTGTCCTTCTCCCACTGAATTCCACCTTAGGTTCAAGACCTGAAGCCGCATCTCGTCCATGAACCTGGTCCAGAACTCCCCAACCAGCAACACCCACCTTGCTGCAGCTTCACTGCCTCTAACTCAACGCACTTCTCTGGATGATGTGCTTGGAAATCAATCACAGCATCAGTAGGCCAGCGCTCATGTCCCAGACTCGCTCATTGACTGCTTCTTTCTAGTCTCCTTAGTGAGTTGGCACCATCACCACCGCCCAGAAGGGCTGGGTCTCAACGCCTCCAACCTCCAGCACGTACACCTACTGCCTGCTCCCTCATCCGTGTTCAGGGGCCACACACCGGAGTGCAAACCCTAGGCGCCTGCTGCATATTTACGGGCTGAAGTCGTTCTTCCAAGAGGTGCAGGGGTTGCCAGAGAGGTCCAGAGCGCTAGAATGTCTGTAAGATATCTTTCTGAAGAGCAGCTTTGAACAAGAAAAATGAATGAACCCACACAAGAAGAACTATTATTCCAAGTTAAACGCATGATCCAAGCCAGTCCAGGGTGCTGAGTTTATGGGGGCGCCAGGAGATCTCAGAGCTTCATAAAAACTCACCCAACCAACATCCCGTGTCCCTTTAAAATCTTACTGAAGCTATTTTATCTATGCTCCTGCCTACGCTCACTGTTCAAAGAGCTAGTCAACCTTGCAGCCTTCGGAATGAAAAGTTCCATGGCGTTTCTCACCTGCTGTGAGAAGCGCTGCTTCTTTTTCTGTTACTTGATCTTGGTTCCTATCATCATCTCCACCCCATGGCCCATGGCAGACAAGGGAGCCCCTGATGGGCCAGCTGCTGCCTTCCTGATGGGGACAGATTCCACCGCGACCCAACCAGAGCCCACACTCCACCATACAAGCCACACTTGGAAGTTCAGAGGCCTGGACTCGAGAGAGCGAGGAAGAGCCTCATGCTGATGCCGCACCACCTTCATCCACAAAAAGGCACTGACCCCCTTGAGCCCGGGCAGCAGATGTCCTTCCTGATCACATACTCACAGGCTCTGTTCGATTCTCAGAAGAGCTCTCATTTTCTAGCCACTGATTTCAGCATTATTTTCTCCCAGCATTGCAAGTCATGGTTCTCGGAGGCCGCTGGCATGTTAATAGGCTGGTTATATGGAAATTGGGTAATATTGCTGTGTTCCTGGCTGCTGCAGGCCAGCGCCCATGGGGAGCCTTTGGTTGGGAATCAAACACATCACCTTCAAATGCCATTTACTCACTTGACAAACAAACCAATCTAACACAACTCTCCTCTTTCCAGAAATCTCAGAAATAACAATTTGATTCTCCAGAAAGAATACTCCTACCAAGTTCATATTAAATATTTTTAAAATGTAAAGAAAATCAAAGAATTAGGGAAAATGTTAAGAAAAAAATGGGTCTATACTTATCATTTACATCGACGTGGATGGGGCTGGAGGGTATTATGCTGAATGAAATAAGTCAGAGAGAGACAATATGGTTTTACTCATATGTGGAACATAGGAATCAGCGCAGAGGATCATAGGGGAAGGAGGGAAAACTGAATGGGAAGTAATCAGAGAGGGAGACAAACCATGAGAAACTCTTAACTATAAGAAACAAATTGAGGGTTGCTGGAGAGGAGGTCGGTAGGGGGATGGGGTAATCAGGTGATGGGCCTTACAGAGGGCACATTAATGTGATGAGCATTGGGTGTTACATGCAACTGATGAATTAATTGAACTCTACATCTGAAACTAATGATGTACTACATGTTGGCTAATTGAATTTAATTTAAAAAAAATGGGTCTCAATTAAAAATAATAAGTGGGGGGGAAATTCTGCATAAAACTGAACAGCTTACCCGGAGGAGAAAGTATGCTGATTCGTGGAAGGTGGTCTTCACTCACAAAGGTGATGCCGATGCAAGGGTGTCACGCCAGAAAGGATTTTGATGAGGGACATTAGAGCCGTATCTCAGAGGAGGTCCAGAGCTTCCCTAGGTACTTACCGGCAGAATAGACAGAACTACAATCCCATCCCCACAAAATCACTGGCCCCACCTATTTAGCTGAGACCAATTAACCAGACTCATTGAACTGAAAGGCAGAGGGACTGCTAGGACAATGAAATGAGTTGATGTGATGAATACCCTTTAAACCTGCTAGTTTGGATCACGGAGAAGAGGTCACGGTTTACACTGCAAGCAAATATCCACAGAAGAGTGCATTCTCTCTATTTCAAAGTCAGCAAGAGACAGACTTCCTGGGTCACACGGCTCTAAGCTCTGCACACACCACTTGGGAAGATGTCACCTGCATGCTGAGTTAATTTCCTGAGCTCCATGGGCACAGTTCATCCGGATCCAGCCTCCCCGGCTTGTCTTAATTTTGTTTCTCCCTCAAAAGAACTTTGCTGTTTACTCAATCCAAATCAGATCGTCTCAGTCTTCAATGATAAGGTCATCGGGCAACATGCTCTTCCATTAAAGATGTCAAAGCCAGGTACATGTGCCCCTGAGTCCACTCCAGTTTCCCCCGACTGCGAATGTGCAAAACAAGGAGCAGGCATCCAGTATTCCAGAACTCGCCAACTACAAGCATCTCCTTGTTTACGTGCTAATAATCCCAGTGACCCTGAACTACAGTGGCGTGAGATGAGATGCCACACTGCTTAGGTCGATGAGAAGCTCACTGCACATGAAAATTCTGTCCTTGCCATCCCAGACAGGGAACTACAAATCTAAACAGTCATGCTGAGTAGGGCACCATCTAAACCCAATTACACGCTGCAACTGGAGCTCAGCATAACATGAGCAAAGGGAAAACTTCAAACAATTTAAAAGTCTTGTTTCAACCAGCTTTTGCAGTCCGCTTCCCCTAATGAAATTCAATCCACGAAGACTGAACGCCTACTGTGTGCCAGGATGAATTTTTCAGGGTCAGTCTTGAAGGAGCTTACAGCATAAAGGGACAGACCAGTGTATTTGTAAGCTGCCTTTCTGTTTGCCAATGCAGTCAGCAAGAAATGCAATGAGCTTGGGGTTTCACCTACCTCCTTCCAACTGCATTCTCTAAATTAAAGGAGCTTGGAAGCAGAGACATACCTGAAGGTCATAAGAAGAGGAAAAGAGAGCATATATCCCTGAATAATCCACGCACTACACAACTGACATCACAAGCCTTGTAATTTGTTCCTCAACAGATCCAAGAGATGATAATATCTCAACCCGATTGAGATACGGTAAGCACTCTCCTGGTAAGGTCTATAAAATGTCTAGCACACCATCTGTATTGAATTTATATTGCTGTATAACAAGTTACCACCAACATAGCGCCTTAAAACCACTCTCATTTTATTATGTTGTGGTTTCTGTAGGCAGCAACTTGACACAACGTGGCTGGGTTATCTTCTCAGGGTTTTTTTTACCAGGCTGAAATGAAGGTGTTGGCAGACTGTGTTCTCATCTGGAGGCTTGACCGAGGAAGGGGTCCACTTTCAGGCTCCCTTGGCTGGTTGACAGAATGCATTTCCTAGAGGTTGCAGAACTCATGGTGGCTTGTTTCTTCAAAGCCAACAAGGAAAAGAGTCTCTGTTTTTTGGAACTTCTGACGTCAAGGAATTCCTAGGCTATATTTTATTTTATTTATTTTTTTAAGTGCTAGTTTCTTTTTTTTCCCCCAATCACTTTTATTTTACTTTTTCAGTGTTCCAAGACTCATTGTTCATGCACCACACCCAGTGTCCATGCAATACGTGCCCTCCTCAATACCCACCACCAGGCTCACCCATTCCCCATCCCCCTCCCCTCCAAATCCCTCAGTTTGTTGCTCAGAGTCCACAGTCTCTCGTGGTTCATCTCCCCTTCCGATTTCCCCCAATTCACCCTTCCTTTCCTTCTCCCAATGTCCCCCATGTTTTTCCTTATGCGCCACACGTAAGTGAAACCATATAACTGACTCTCTCTGCTTGACTTATTTCACTCAGCATAATCTCTTCCAGTCCTGTCCATGTTGATATAAAAGTTGGGTATTCATCCTTTCTGATGGAGGCATAAGCTATATTTTAAAGGGCTCACCCAACTGGGTCAGATCCACCCAGAATAATATCCCTTTTGTTTAACTCAGAATCAACTGATTAGGGCCTTAATTAAATCCTTTCTCCTTTGCCATATAACAACACTTAGAAATGACATCCATCATATCAACAGGTCCAACCCACAGTCCTGGGTAGGACCATACAGGGTGTCATTCCCACAAAAGGCATCCTAGAACAGTGCCTGGCACACACAGTAGCCCTCAGACAGTGGTCACTATGCTTGTCCACATCTTCATCAACACCATTAACTCTGCTATGTATATATTAGGGAACTGAGGCTGGGTGTGTTAAGCACTCTGCTCAAATCTTAGAGCTAACAGGTAGCAAAGCCAGGATTTGAACCTTCCAAACTGCATGTTTTCTCCCATGCAGCAGTCTGTTGTAAGGGGTCCACTGAAAACCAGGTGGGATTACTGTCTGTGTGTTAGCCTTATTTTCTGCCCTCCTCATGGGAGGAGGGAGAGATATAGAGCATTAAACTCTTTCCCCATGGCTATTTTTCACCTACTTTTGCTGTGGTTACTCCAAACGTGTTCAGCTTAGGGCACAGATATTTATGTACTTATGAAAGGCAAGTCCTCTTCCCAGGCCTCCAGATACATTATGCTTGCTCCAAGCCAACCATGGGATTCCAGCTCCTCTTCGCCCACTGGATCCAGTAACTTAAGGGAAGGTCTATTTGAGGGAACTCAGAAAGGTATCCTTCCTGATAAAGGAGAGAGAAGAAAGAGGGGAAATTTCCTTTGTTCTTTTTCTTCCCATTCCCTTCTCCCTGATGAACACAATCGCATGAGGTTTCAATGCTTGTAAGTGGGCTGCCATTTTGAAATTATAAGGCAAAGTTCAAAAGTTAACAGAAACCATCGGCCCAGAGCCCTGGCCTTGCCAAGCACTGACCGAACCTGGGCATTGACTTCTGCCAGACTTCTGATTAGCTAGGACCAGTGTGCACATGGCCCACAGGAATTTTCAAGTGACAGAATATGAGAAGGAAGGGAAGATGGAAAAGATAGAAAGAGATGAGGGAAGATGGAAAAGATAGAAAGAGATGGGGGAGGATAGAGAAAAAGAAATAAGAATTCATTACAAAAATGCTGTAGGAAACCCAAATACTTGTTAGGATATGAGGAGACACATTTTTCCTTCCACAACAAGGACCAATATGCCTACAGCTCAACAAGTATGGGTTTTGGAACTGGAGACAGTAGGATACGGCCGCCTTAGGTTCGTCCTTATATTCTGGCAACCTCCGGCAACCTACATTTTCATAATGTCTTCAAGGTTTCAAAGGAAATATTTCTTAAAAAGCCTTCAGGAATCTGAAGAACACTTTGGGGGCTTACATGCAAAAATTACCACTGACTGCCCTGAGATGGTCATATTAGAATCAATGGCTAAAAACAAAGGAATATGATTTGAGTCAGAGAATTTTCTTATTGGCTGCTGAAACTTTCAGCTAAGCAGCTGTCTCCTAGGAAAACAGGCTCCCTCTTCCCCACTTGCCCCTTCCTGCATTGCTTCTTGCACCAGTGCCATCAGCTGGGGCCTCCATTATCTGAAAGACTGATAGACAAGGAGGAGGCAGAGAATCAGCTCTTTACTGCTCGTTGTGTCCTATGCATGAGTCAAACCCAGCCATCTAACGAGAAAAGTAGAGAAGGAAACCAGGACAAGCTCAGCTGGTTGGTGGTACTCTCTACTGTGGTAGGATAAAGTCCAGAATTCATAAGAGTTCCTCTATCTCCAACATAAGGCCCAGGAGTAAGGGCAAAAAACAAGCCTCCTTTCTTGATTCAAAAGGACAAGTAATTTGGGACTTACCATGGACTAAGCCTAATGAAATTAATGCATTAGCATCCAATTTGACTCTTCTGCAAGTATAATTGCTTGTCTTCCAGGCTGAGCCAACATTCTCATTAGCAAGCATGTGATGGTGATCAAATATATCTGCAAAATGTTATGCTAGATGGGGTATAGGCCATAGGTCAAGGGCCCTGCCATCAAGAAGCTTGCATTGTAGTGGGGAGTCAAGCTATTTTTGCAAAAAATTATATAATAAGAGAATCAAATGTCAGTTCTAGACAATGAAAGAAGAGATAACCTAAGACAAGATGTGATTAATTACTACGTGAATTGTTCAGACAGTAAAGATGAGAGGCCAGAGTGGAGAATGATTGCTTCAGTCTAGGGTAATCAAGGGAGGTTGTAACATCCTACAGTTAGAGATGTGGAGACACGACAGAGATAGTGAGTGGATAAGTTTAGTATCTGTTCCTCAAGAAGAGATATTGAAAATAAAACTGGAAAAGGAGATGGGAGCCAGAGTATGATGGACTTCTTAGTCAAAAGGGCATTTTGTTCTAAGAAATCCCCTCTAAATGGCAGATAATGTTGTGGGGGAAATAGGGAAGGGGAAGTCGGGGACTGGCAGTGATTTCTGGGGCTAAAACCCTTGATCCTACACAATGAGTCAACTGCATGACACGTGCTTCATTGGACCAGACTCAATACTGGGCCATGAGAAGAAAGAGAGTCTGGTCGTGCTTGCTTTAAGGATGTTCTTCATAAGATGAAGTAGAAAGTCTAAAATTTCTAATTCTGGGACAAAGAAGCAGTCCTGAACTTTCCCTTCTTTAAACATTGATAAACCTGGATAAAATATATACAGTCAATATTTCCAGGACTGCAAAATAGTGCAGGAATGAAATCTCTGAGATAGGAAAACATGAAGTGAACTTGACATTCGTCCCAGCTCTCTTCCTGGGACAAGGCAGAGCACAGTGGACCCACTGAGATGAAGAGGTAGCGATTGGAGTGTGGTGTCACTAAACATCCGGGATTTGCGAGGCTCCTCCTCTCCACCAGAGAGGAAGGAGCTGTAACAGAAATACAGCAGGGGTTCCCCATGGGTGGCTGGGGGTGAGACTCCTCAAATCCTACCCTAGAATAGCTTCTATGAGGTTGAGAGAAGAATAGCAATACTAGAAATCTCACATCACATGGAAGAGTCCTCGTTAATCACTGTAGTTTCAGTTACGACACCTGAAAACGTGTACATTAAGAGTCAGAAACATGATCCAGAGTAAGAGCTACCCTAGATATCCCTTCCCTCTCCCAAAGAAAACCCTACAAGCAAACAGATGGATTAAGGAGAACAGCCTGTAAACCACCCATCAGACTAAACAAGGCTCAGCACTCTTCAAAGGAAGACAGTGTAATACGACTCCTTATGATGTATCACACACCGTATCCAGCATTAAAAACATTACTAGCCATGTGTAAAACCAGGAACATTTTTTTCATGATCAAGAAGAAAATATTCAATAAAAACGTCTCCCTGATGACAAGAATGTTGGAATCAGCCGGCAGAGATTAAAAGTGGCTATGATAAATACCAGAGAAAAGGATATCATTAAAAAGAACCAAATGGAAATTCTGGAATTAAAAACTATAGGACCTAAAATTTTAAAAAATACTGAATGAGCTTAACAGAGGTTGAAGACAGAAAAGGAAAGGGTCAGAGAATTTTAAAAGAAATGGAATTTTTCCAAGCTGAGGGTGAAAAGATAAAAATGAGTTTAAAGCATTTGGAGTAAGCCTCTGTGACGTGTGGGATAATTTCAAGTGATCTCACATAGATCCTAAAAGGAAAGGATAAGCAAAACATGGGACAGAAAAAATATTTTAAGACATAATGATCAAAATATTCACATATTTGGTAGAAAAAAAAAATTAACTGACAAATCGGAGAAGCACGGCAAACCCCAAGTAGGATAAATACAAAGAAAATCATGTCTAGATACATCATGATCAAAATGCCGAAAACCAAAGTTAAAAGAAAAAAATTTTAAAAGCAGCTAACTAAAAGCAGCATATTACACACAACATTCAACAATATGAATGATGACTGACTTCTCATCAGAAAGAACGAAGGCCAGAAAACAATGGCATCGCAATTTTCAAGTACTAAAGGAAAACAACTATCAATGCAGCATTCTATATCTAGTGAAAGTATCTTTCAAAAATGAGGGTGAAATTAAAAAAAAAAAAGGTTGAGAAAATATGTCACCATCTGAACTGCGCTGTAAGAAATACTAAATAAAATATTTTAAGCTCAAGGAAATGGTGCCAGATAGAAACACATATCCACAGAAAGGAACGCAGATTACAGAAGATGGTAAATATGTGACTACATATTTAAAACATACAGCTTCTTTATTCTATTAATTTCCTTAAAGGCAAATTATTGTTATTTGGGAAATATAGGAAAGGAAAATAGTATTATTACAATAGAGAAGTAAGATTTATTATAACAATAACACAAAGGATAAGGTGGGAAAGTAAATTATATTTTTGTAAAGTTCTTATATTTTTGAAGAGTGAAATGATACAATATCTAAGTAGAAAGTACAGGCACACCTCAGAGATGCTCTGGGTTTCGGTCCAGACCAGCACAATAAAGCAAATAGCACAATAAAGCATGTCAAATGAATCTTTTGTTTTCCAGTGCATATAAAAGTTGTGTGTACGCTATACAGTAATCTACTAAGTGTATAATAGCATTATGTCTACGACAACAATTTCTATACCTTGATTTAAAATACTTTATTACTAAAAATGCTAACCCTCACCTGAAATTTCAGTGATTCGTAATCACTGATCACAGATCGCCGTAATAGGATATAATAATAGTGGAAAAGTTTGAAACACTTGATAATTACCAAAATGTGTCACGGAGACGTAAAGTAAGCAAATGCTCACTTTCCAAATATTGGGAAACTGATGCCAATAGACTTGCTTGATGCAAGGTTGCCACAAATCTTCAATTTATAAGAAATCAACATAGGCAAAGTGCAATAAAGTAAAGATCAATAAAATGAAGTATGCCTCCAGCAAATTAAGCATGCACAATGCAATCCTAGAACAACTTCTACAAATAGTAAAAGTGAAACTCCAAAAGAAGAAATGAAATTGAAATAAAAAAACCCTAGTACATTGTTATCCTGATTTTTTTTGCTGTTGAGACAGAAATTGTCCCTCAGTATCTGTTCACCACTAAAATAGATTTTCTACTGGTTAAGTAGCTGCCCAGTGGAACGACTACTCTTCTCGGTCTCCTTTGCAGTTCGATATGACTATCTGACTAAATCACGGCTGATAGAATATGAACAGAAGTGACAAATGTGCAATTATCTGTGCTCTTACCTTAAAATATAGGACGACAATGAAGGCATGGAAGGAGCATCAACGTAGAAAAAGCCCGAGCCCCTGATGTCATTGCAGAAGACGAGGATCACATCAGCTTGGAAATCCACATGAGAGCAAAATAAAGTTTTACTTTTATTTTGTCGAAGTTGTTATTTTGTGTGCCTGTTGCATGTAGCTCATCTTAAATTCTAATTATGGCAGTTCTTATACATAAACTGTAGAATTTGGATATAAAAGAGGCACAGGGCATTCAAAGCTATACGACAACAACAAACAAACAAAAAGTTATACAACAAACATTAGTCATCTACCATGGGCTTGATATGGTGGTAGGCGTGGGGTGTACTGGGATACACTGGTGAACAAGATAAGCCTTCTCCTCATCTATATAGGATACACAATCTCAAAGTATCACCTGTCCTTTGTTTTAAACACTCTTACACTTGCGCCCTCCACGCCTTCACCAAGCATTTAATCTCTGACTTCCAGTAATCAGAGTCCCCTCTGTTTTCCTAAACTTTCTCTTTTCAAAGTCACTAAAAATAAATCCAGCAATATTCTTCTTCCAGTAATGGCAGGACAGCTTCTATCAAACAGACCCTTCCTTCAATAAGAACCAAAGATTTTTGAAGACACTGAAGAGGGGCCACAAACAGGTAGAGACTGGAGGGGAGTCGGTGCTGGAAAGACGGGAATGATACTGGGTAGTTTTCCTTTGTCCCGATGAGGTCAGGACCTCAGCAGAGATACCGGGTGGGTAAAATCCAGAAAGGAACCAACACCCAACAGCTTTGAAAAGCCAGAGGAAGAGCTTAAAGCGATATCATCAGTTAGAAAAATGGAGGAGACATCCTAGAATGAAGAAAGCCACAAAAAGAAGCAAAATAGTCTGCATATAAATGCTGCCAAAATCTCTGGATGACTCCTGAGCTGTGTGTGTGTGTGTGACTCCAAGCAGCCAGCTAAGTCCAAGGGGACTGAGCAGGGAGTTGACATATGGTCCACCAGAAAGAGAAAGAAATTGAGTGATAATGAAAATATAATATGACAAGATTTGTGGGATGCTACTAAAGTAGAAACACAAGGAAAGGCATAGCTTTAAATATTTATGTTAGAGAGGGAAAAGGTCCAAAATCAGCGGTCTAAAATTCAGCCTAAAAATGCCAGTGAAAGAAGAGGAAAGTATATAAAAAGAAAGAATATAAGAGCAGAAACATTATAACAGAAAACAATAAAACAGAAAAAAATAATGAAGGTTTTGAAAAAATCAAGAAAATCTGAAGCTAGCAAATCAAGAAAAAAGAGATACAACACATACTAATATTGGGATCATAAGAGGTAGATTATTATGAACCCTACAGACATTAGAGAAATGGCAAGAGTATACTAAGAACACTTTTGCTGATAAATTTAACAACTTAGTTTAAATGGACACATTTCCTGAAACATACAACTTATCAAAACTGATATAAGATGAAATGGAAAGCCCAAATAGCTCAGTTATCTATTAAATAAGTGGATTTCATTTTTAATAGTCTTCTGACAAATAAAGCTTCAGGCCCAGATGATGATGTTGGTGAATTACATTAAGCATTCAAGGTAAAAATCATACCAATCCTCCATTAATCTTCCCAGAACATACAGAAGTAAGAAATACACCCCAATTTGTTTTATGCAGAAGTCATAACTAAGATACTAAGACGTGAAAAAACTATTAAAAGAAATAAAGGAAAAAAACCTTTTTAGTAAATGAAAGTCAGCAATATATATAAAAATACATTAGGTTAGAATAAGAATTCAAGGTTGATTTAGTATTTGAAAATCAATCAACAATATTCCATGTTAATGTGATTGAATCAGATGTGCATTTAAGTAAATTCACAAAAACACACGCCAAAATTTAACACCAATTAACGTTAAAATTCACTAAATTAGAACTTAAAAATTTCTCGACCTCAAAAGGGTCATGTAGAAACAAAACAAAATGAAAAAACCTAAAGCCAACTCCATACTCAATGGTTTATTATTCACTGCTTCCCTCCCAAGATGAGAACAGGGCAAGTCGTTCACTCTTGTCTTCTGTATTCCACATCAGTAGGATCCAAGACATTGCAATGAGTCAAGAAAAACAAAGGCACAAATGTTAGGAAGGAAGGAGAACAGCTATCTCTGTTCACAGGGAGGGCATGACTTTTTAAGTAGGAGAGACTAAGAAATCTACAAGCAATTTCCATAATCAATAAGTAAATATATCACTGTCACAGGAGGAAAGCTCAACACACACAAATCAGTTATAGTTTTATAAACTAGAAATGGACAATTGAAAACCTAATTTAAAAAATCAATTCAATTTATAATAGCTTCAGAAATTATAAAATAGTCCAGCATAAATTTAATAAAAGATGTGCAGGAGCTCCACACTGAAAACTACAAAATATTACTAAAAGTAATGAAAGAAGATATAAGTAAATAGAGATGTCCATGGACTGGAAGATCTAATATTGTTAAGATATTAATTCTCTCAAAAATCGATCTGTAAGATTCAATTTAATCACAATCTAAATTCCAGCAGGCATTTATGTAAGATTTCTTGAGTTGAATCTGAAATTTACATGAAAATGCAAAGGACCTGGAATGTTGAAAACAACGACTACAACAAAGTTAGAGGAGTTAGGATACCTGATTCCAAGGTCATGTGATATTGGTATAAGAATAGACATTAGATCAGTGAAGCAGCATATAAAGTCTAGACGACACTCATACATGTTTGGTCATGAATCATGAAATTTCGTTTACTGATATCTATCCAAAGTGTCAAGGTAATTCAGTGGGAAAACAATATCCCTTTTGACAAATGACTCTGAAACAACCAGATAGCCACTCTGCAAAATATGAATCTTGATCTCAACCTCATATCCTACACAAAATTTCATCCGAGCTTCATAATAGACCAAAACATAAAACTTAAAACTACAAAGTTACCAGAAGAAAAACTAATAAGAGATTATGCTGTGACTTCGGGGTAAGCAACATTTTTTCAGGCATACACAGCAATAACCATAAAAGAAAAAAAAGACCACTGACACTTCATCAGTACTTAAAATTCTTTATTATAAAAGGACTCAGTGAACAAAATAAATGGGTAAGCCATAGAAAAGGAAAAAAATGCGTTATAGAAAATAGTAAGAACTGCTACTATTCAAAAGCAAAATGAAAGAAATAAAATAATTCAATTAAAACGAAACAAACCTTTGAACAAACATTTCACAAATGAAGGTATATGGACGGTCAGTAAGCACATGAAAAAAACACCCAACATCATTAGTTATCGTATCAATATCAACCCGTATCCTGTCAATGAAATCAAAGTCGCAAAGTGATAGAACTTCACATCCACCAGAATGGCTAAAATTAGAAGGGCTAACTATAGAAATTGTTGGTAAGGATGAGAAGCAGCAGAAGAAACCGTACACGAAACAGTAAATACTTTATCATTTCATCCTTTTGTTCTAAGCCAGTCAAAGCATAGTAAGTTAAAATCAGCACAATTTTTGAAGAAGAACAAAGCTGAAGGACCGACACGACCCAAAGTCAAGATTTACTGTGAAGCTGCAGTGATCAAGACAGTGCAGAATTGGCAAAAGAATAGACAAAGAGATCAATGGCACAGATGAGAGAGCCCAGAAATAGACGCACATAAGTAGTCAACTCATCTTTGACAAACTCACCTGTGACATCTTTGAGCAAGGGCAGCACAAGGGAGGAAAATCGTTAAAACCAATAGTGTTGGAGCAACTGGGCATCCTCATACAAACACAAAACAAAACAACAACAAAACGCTGAATCAAGACAGCCTATACACCGTTCACCAAAAATGAACTCAAAATGGATCACAAGCCTAAAAATGAAACACAAAACGATAGAACTAGAAGGTCACACAGGAGGAAACCAGGATGATCTTGGATGTGGTGACACCTTTTTGGCTACACACCAAAGGCACGATCCATGAAAGAAAGAACTGATAAAGTCCATGTCATTACAATTAAAAACTTCTGCTGAGAAGACAAACCACAGACTGGACAAAAATGCTTGAAAAGACATCTGATAAAGGACTGTTATCCGGATTGGCAAAGAACCCTTAATACTCAACGATAAGAAAACAAACAACTCTGTTACAAAATGGGCAAAAGACCCACAGACACCTCCCCAAAGAAGATACACAGAGGGCGAGTGAGAAGATGCCACGCGTCCTCTCCCATCGGGGGACCGAAAGTTCAATCAACAGTGAGACCCACTACTCACCCATTAGAAGGGTCAAATGCAGAACACCGCCAACCCCAAATGCTGGGAGAACGTGGAGCGGCAGGTTTACCCCTCCTTGCTGGTGGGGAAGCAAGATGGCGCGGCCACTTGGGAAGACAGGTCGGTGGTTTCTTACACAGCTCAACATGCTCTTACCATACGATCCAGCAAGCACATCCCTTGGTATTTACTCAGAGGAGTTGAAAACTTGTGTCCACACAAAAACTCACATTTGGATGTCGAAGCAGCTTTATTCATAATTGCCCAAACTTGGAAGCAACCGAGATGTGCTTCCGTGGGCGAAATGGATAAACTGTAGTCCATCCAGACAATGGAATATGATTCAACGGTAAAAAGAAAGGAGCTACCAAGCCGTGAAAAGATACGGAGGAACATTAAATGCATATCACTAAGAGAAAGAAGCCCATCGGAAGGTTACCTACTGCATGATTCTAACTATGTGACATTCTGGAAAAGGCAAAATTATAGACACTAAAAAGATCCATGGTTGCCGGGGTTTGGGAGGAGGAGGGATGAATAGGAGGACGGGGGACTTTGAGGGCAGTGAAACTGTCCTGTGTGATTCTACGATGATAGGTTCATGTCATTACACATGTGTCTCGGTCCCTTCTCTGACCCTCGTCCCTCACTTACTGCTCGGGGCACACTGGGCTCCTCCCTGCACCCCCCCCCCCCACTAAGATCCTCCCTCAGGAGCACCAGCCTTGAAGCTCTCTCTGCTAAGAGCACTCCTGTGGCTCAAATGGCTTGCTCCCTCCACTCCACTCCTCTCGGTACCTTTTCCCTCCTTTATTCTACAAAACATCTCATTGATCTGGGTTCTCCCTGAAGCAGACACCAGGAGGGGATTGAGCAAGCAGGGTTTTATTAGGAGAAATGTCTGTGGCAGGAACTAGGGGCAGCCGGAAAAGGCTGGGAGAGAGTGGTGGACACACCCGCAGGTGTGATCAGATGGAGGGGAGCAGGGCAGAGGTGGGCAAAGTCCTAGCCAGCCTGGGGATCTCCGGTAGTTTCAGCAGAAATCCTGGAGAATCTGTCAGCCCAAGTGGGCCGAGGAAGGAGTCCCTTTTCTCCCAGCATGATGGTCTGTGTTGGCTCCCCTGCTGCACTCGGTCCTTGGTAGGGAGCAGTCCACAGGCAGTGTGGCCTGGGAACAAATGTGGTGAGGAATTTCAGGGTGCGGCAGGGGGGCCCTGCTCCGTCATGCTTCCTGCAGCATAAGGAGCCTGGGGAAAGAGCACATCCGGGCAGCCACTGCGCCTGCCATTGCAAATCTATCCCTACCGTAGTCGTTGGAAGGAAGTCAACACAAGGGAGCTTCCCTATTTACCTTCTAATCCCAGCACCCAGAATAATGCCAGCCACATAGTACATGCTCAGTTAAATTTCTCAAATGAATGAACGAACGAACCCAAGAAGTTTTCTCTTCTCCCTTCTTCAGGGTTCATAGAACTCTTTTTACCCCTTCCCTTCTCACACAGAGTTTTACCAAGTGTTTCTTCCATTGCCAACTCACGTGTGGACGCCAAGGGCTGGGCCCCCGACCCGTGGGCTCAGCTCCATTGTGGCACCGGAGTGAATAAAAGCCTGCTTGATAAATCTGAGGGTCCTCGTTTGGTGCTCAGGATACTTACGGAACAGGAACAAGACTGGGTTGCCCATTTTGCGAGTAGGAAGTGGAGAATGAAGTCGTGGATCACTTTCCGAACGCTGTGGCTTCCACGACTGACCCAGAGTAACCTGCACAGTCTCAAGGGTCTCAAGTCTCCCTCTATCGCTTACCCCTTCGACAGACGGGTCAGCTGACGCTTAGGAAGTGCCAGAGCCAGAGCCCATGAGCCTTCCCACGGCCAGGCACAGGCCCCCTCTGCCCCCTGCGCTGCGGCTCTTCCCGGCACCCCCGGGAGGCATCTCCGCAGAGCTGAGACTGCGGATCCCACTCTGGGTGTTAACACTCACCTCGAGCCATCGCCCTCCATCCCCCCTTGGCTACTCCCCCGCCTTGAACCGCAGAGCCGCCGAGGTGTGCAAACGAACAGGCTAATATTAGGACACAGGTTAATATTAGCACCGTGCCTTGGAACCCCACGATGAGAGCCGCCCAGAAAGCCCAGCTATAATTGTTCATTAGTATTAATAATAAAGTCAGAGGAAGTGGAGTCGGGCCGCCCAGCGCCGTGCAGACTGATGAATCACCATGTCCCTGGGCTATTTGCTGATGCCATTACATTTACAGCTTAATCTTCCTGTAACCATTTTTCAATAATCAGGGAAGCTAAATTAAGAGAAAGGCAGCTCCTCACTATTAAGCCCGGCATCTTGCTAACCCTGCTTTTGACAAAGGATATCGACCCGGGGAAGCGGGTTCTAATCTGCTTCTTTGTCGCTCAGGCTACCATTCTTTACGGTGCCACAACCTTTGTGTTTCTCCGCCCTGGACACAAATTCTGACCACACTGGAGAAAGCTCGTGGATTCTGAAATGGACCCACAGTCGGTACCACAAGTACCACGGCTCTCGGGGGGCTGGGGGGATCCTCACCCTAAGCTCACGCTCACAAAGTCTGAAATGACAAAAGCCTCACGAGTCACAACCAACACTGTATCAACAATTCGGAATAACAACGAGTGTTTCCAGATGTGAACCCAGGTCTGCTTCTCTCAAGCACTCCGTGATGTGGTGTGAAGTTTGTCACAACAAGTACTGACTCAGCCCTTTGAGCTTTTGTGGGAATGGCCTTACAGGAATAGAAAATTTTAACTAAAGGATCACGCACTCGGGATTTGTTTGGGATTAGCCTACTTCCGCACAAACCTTTAGCAGGGAGTAGGAAAGATGGGAAATACCTCACACACATCTGTGGTTTTAAAGAGATATTTTAAAGATAGTGCCGAACGAAGAAAGCAGAAATACATTAAGGAGGCTCACGAGCTATGCATCAGAGACTGTAGCACCATCTGCTTTAGGTAACATTTATTTTCCCGAAAAAAAAAATGTTCGAAAACTGAATAATGTCCATGTAGTCTAAATATTTGCTCTCCACGAGCATCCTGGGAATGATAAGCAAGAGTTCCGAGAACTCGAAGACATTACAAAATATCGAAATGGAAAGAAACAAAGTTATTTCACTATGCAGTGTGTTCAATTGCTATGTAAATGGGGGAGCGTTATTATTTATTGCTTTTTCAGCTCTGACAGTTGGAAACATTGCAGAATCAAAAGACATCTGTTGAGTGTAGCACGAATAGCTGCAAAACAGCCATCAGGGCTGAATGGTGTTATTTCTGGACTCCTGGGTGCAGGTGTGAAGTCCCAGCAAGAAACAAATTGCACTGAGCTCTTTGCAGCCACTTACTCGATACAAGTTAAACACTCGAGAGGCTGTTCTGGGAAGTGATGCACCGCCTAGCCCTGGGGCTCGTTTCCCCCGATCTGTTTCAGAAGGTCAGACTCAGGCCAGCCACTAAGCCATCCCATGGGGGCCATTCTGGGTGATGGTAAACAGCCCAGGCTTTGGAGCGGACAGGACTGTGTGCAAACCCCAACTCCGTGACTCCGGCTGTGGGACTTTGGAGAAGTTGTGTGACTTGACCAGGTCCCAGTTTCCATCTGTATAATGGGAAGAATGACATTCCCCTCGCCCAGCGCTGGGATGAGCAGGGACTTATTCACATGCACCAAATGCTTTGTGTGCTCGTTACCAGGACCCCTCTGACCTCGCTCTGCTTCCGAGGCTGAAGTCATAGTTCTAATGGGGACCCCGGGGGCTTACATAGAAATACATCTGAGACCGCTTTGCTAGCACACTTTTACATTTTCTTAACACATAGTGCAGACCACGCAGTGGAGAGACAGCATTCATTAACTTGTGGCTGGGCCTTTTGAATTTTATCCTGCAGTGTCTCTGGTCCTATAATCTGATGGCCTTATTTTATCCTTTGATATTTCAAATCTGCCAGGAGCCCTGGCACCAAGCCCCAAACATCAGATCTTGAATATTCCAAAAAAACACCCTCCTACCTTTTCAAGCTCACTCAGAACACCTGACAGGGGGCAGACTGTAATAAGCATCGAGAGAACATCCGTACGCCCTGCCTGACCACCCAAAACCACTCTTGCCATCCCTTTTCCAGGACTGCAAGAGAGCTTTCGGCTTGCCGAGAATTCATTGCAAGATTCTTTTTTAATAAATCAGATTTCTCTCCAACAAATATCTACCATAGCTCAACACTTAGAAAATATTTATTTCGGAAATGCTTATCTTGGGAAATGCTTACTGTGTACCCAGCGTGGTGTTACTAGTATTTTGACAACTATTATCATTGCTATAGTCTCTTTATTATTGATCCCTAGAAGTAGACCAGTTAGCACACCGGTCACTTTACTGGCCAGTGAAGTGTGTGGTTCTCAGGCTCCGGTCCCTAGGAAAAGCATATTTGTTCCCATGGTTTCTTGATTGAAAATGAGAAAAGAATCGCCTAAGTATGAAATGCTTAATACCATGCTCGAGTTCTTGAGAAAACAGCAGCACACGTTAAAAAGCACAATCCTGCCTAAATATGCCTTTTTATCCTCTGGATTAAATGGTGCCTGTCAGTTTCAGGGTCCTCCGGGGGGGGCATTGGAGCCCAGCACGGACAAGCAACACGCCACGTGTCGTGGGAACACACGTGACAGCGGCCAGAGAGCAGGAGGACAGGGTATGACAGGAACCACGTGGAAACGTGTCCCTCCTTCACCATCTGCAAGCTGGAGGCAGCCACGCAGAGAGAACTAGAGGCGAGGTCTGCTCCCTGCTGCACACTTCCCACCCGACGGGTACAGCGGCGCACGGCGCAGGGGAGCTTATCTGCGGCAGAGGGGCTCGAGGGAGCGTTCCAAGTGTTTCTGGAGCTATATGGACACAAGTCTGACACGTGCATCAGCAATGTGGAGAAAGGTCTGCTGTTGCAGAAAGACCAGGAGCCAAAGAGAGCCTGAAGGGTTACGGGCTCACGGAGGATGGGGAGGTGAGAGGGGCCCGCGGCTACGGCAGAGAAGGTTCCAAGACACAGTAGACTGTTTGTATAGAGGGAGTGAGGCTCCGTTTCCCCCCAACAGGAGGGAAAAGATCCTATTGGGAAACATGCAATGTCTCGAGGGGGAAACATGAAGAGGGATAGACTGGAAACAGACAGACAAAATTAGCAGAGAAGAGGGAAATGTTGGGAGCACACAGGACGTGCGACTCCGGGGGATTCTGATGAGAAAGGAGGACGGGCAGACCCTGCAGGGGCAGAGGAGGGAGAGAGGCAGCCA
>CM052900.1:163214979-163241160 GCA_028534135.1 Potos flavus | reverse complement strand
GCCTCCCCCATCGGAAGTCGGGCTCCGCATTTCTGTCTCCCGCTCCGACAGCAGCAGCTTTGCACGCACAGGAAAACGCTGCAGACGGTTCGCCAACATGTTTGCGTTTGCGTTTGTGTTTTCCTCTCTGGGATCTGGCTAGAACGTCCTGCTCTGTCCTACACGCCAAGGAGGGGACGGGAGGGCTGCCCGGGTCGCAGAACCCGGCCTCTCCGGAGGGGCAGATGGCTTCCTTGGACCCCCGCCTCCAGCCTGGCGCCCCCCCACCCCCCCACCCCTCCCCCCGAGGCTGTCCATAACTCCCGGCCTTGCACTCTGCTCATTCACTCAGTTATGTGTCTCCCCGTCAGTTTCCCCGGGGGCTGGGATGCCCATCGCTGGCCAGTTCCGCAGGCTCATCTACCCGGGAGCCAGTGACGGCAGTCACCTCTGAGCCTCTGACACACTTGCCTTCGTTCCTTTAGACATTCCGCGATGGCAACTCCAAAACGCCGGATCTCTTCCGGGCCCCGGGTACGTGGGTGAGGGAGATAGACCTCTTCCCGTCCTCTCATGGAGTTAGTATATTGGAGGCGAGCAATGAAAGAACAGGTAAGTAAGTTGTATCAGCGAGGGAGCTGTGACACAGAGGATGGAGGGAGACCAGGGACGGCCAGGGAAGGAACAGAGGTGTGGCTTCAGATGGTGAGAGGAGAGGGGACTGGAGGACAGCCAGGGTGACCCCGAGACTCTCCAGAAGAAGGACGTTCCAGCACAGGGAACAGGATGGGAAGAGACCCCAGAAGGCAGCCCGTGGGCATGAGGAAGCGTGACGCAGGGAGGCCAAGGTCACGATGTGATGTGGCGTGAGGGTGGGAGGCAGCACGGAGGGCCTACCGAGGGGAGCGCGGGGCTTGGATGCAGACGGGGCTCTGCGGCTTCGGGAGGGGCGTGGGGATCTAATTTGTGCCTGAGCAGGACCTCGTGCTGTGCTGAGACGAGACCGTAGGCATCACCGGGGACAGGTGCGGAGGAGCACCTTGTCACGGCAAGCCAGCAGGGAGGACGGCGGCAGGTCTACGGAGGTAGCAGGAGAGGAAGAGGAACGGATTCTGTTCTACTGTGACGGCAGAGCTGATGGGACTTGGTGGCGGCTTGGGAGAGGAGCAAAGTCAGGCGGCACTCCACGGGAGAATGGGGGCGGCTGCGGAAGGAGCCATATGGATGGTTCAGCTTGAGATGCTAACCAGCGTGCAAGCCGACAAGACAGGGGCGCTCAGGCGTCTGGAGGGACAGCTCCCGCCACGGAGATGAATCCTGGCGTCATCAGCTGATCGACTGTCCCTAAAACCACAGGCCTGGAGTGTGGGGTAGAGAAACTCGGGAACAGGCCCGGCCGCTGAGCCCAGGGCTCTCCCGCGGGATGAGGGTGATGGGAAAACCAGCGCAGCCTCAAGGATTCATCGGGTCCTCTGGCGAGGTGAGCGCCAAGAAATAAACCTTTGAATCAACCAACCTCCGGGTGAAGTCGTTGGTAAGCTTGACCAGAGTCGTGACAGGACGATCATGGACAACCCTGAATGCAGAGGCTTTTGTTTTTTTTAGAATACTCTTTTTTTAAAGCTTTATTGAAGTCTAATTGGTATAAAATGAATTTCAGATACTTACGTGCACAGCTCGAGGCTCGGATCCAGAGAGGGGTGTGTAGATGTGTATACAGATGTACACAGACACACACACAGGTGTCTGTGCAGCCAGGGTGATGAACAGATCTGTGACCTCCAGAAGTTCCCTCATTCCCCTGGTGATCCTCCTCTTTGCCCCCCCACCACACCCCGTCCCCCGGGCCAACCACCGACAGGCTTGCTGATGTCGATCAATTTCCATCTTCTAGAACCTTATGAACTCATGGCGTTGTGCAGTATGGACTGTTAGTCCGGCTTTTCGTCTTTTTCACTCAGCGTAATTATTTGGGGATTGTTCCAAGTTGTGTGCATTCATGTTTCCTGCTGAGTTTCTTGCATTTGCACACCGACGAGCATTTGGGTCACTTCTAGTTTCTAGCTGTTGCAAAGAAAGCTGTTATGAACATTTGCGAGCAAGCCTTCTACTTCTCTTGGGTAAATACCTAGGAGGGCGATGGCCAGATCATAAGACAGGTACATGCTTAACTACTTAGGAACTAGTTTTCCAAAGTGGTTGTGCCACGATGCTTTCTCGGGAGCACCCTGTGGAGGGAAGAAACAACTCTCCTCGAGTCTGCAGCTCCCCGGGTTCAATACTGCGCGAAGCTGGCCGACCTGGCCTCAGTGGCTCATTCAAATTCCAGCTGACCTCTTCCCATCCTCTTCCTCCCACCGTCCGCTGTGGCTGAGGCAGTCCCCACATCCTTGGGGGCCTCCTTGTCCTGGGACTTCGAGCTAGCGGGTAGTCCTTCAAGTTCCATTATTAACCCATTTCACAGATGGAGATACCGAGGCTGAGTGAGCGTCTGATGTCGCCCAGGGTCAAAGAGCTGTGAGAGACACTATGGAACACGGTATGGAGTAACCTCAAAAAACAGAACTATCATAAGATCCCGCAATCCCACTTCCGGGTCTCCAGGTGAAGGAAATGAAATCGCCATCCGGAAGAGATCTCTGCACGCCCATGTTCACAGCAGCACTCTGCACCCCAGCCAGGACCTGGGCGCAACGTCCGTGTCGGCTGGCAGATGTGGTAAGGAGACGATGCAGTGTTATTCTGCCATCGTAAAAAGGAGATCCTGCTGTTGGCAACAACACAGACGAACCTCAAGGCATTCGGCGGAGATGAATCAGACGAAGAAAGACAAATACCGAGGGTCTCGCTTAGGTGTGGAATCTTGAAAAGCTGAGCTCGGAAGCAGTAGAGTGGTGGTCAGCAGGGGCTGGGGCTTGGGGAAATAAGGAGAGAGTTGTCGAAGGCTGCAAGCTTCCAGGGGTAAGACGGACGCGTTCTGGGGGTCTACTCTACAGCAGGGTGAGCATAGTTAGGAACACCGTGTTACATACTCGAGTTAACAATAAATACTGTGTTACATACCGAGAGCAGTTAAGACAATAGATCTTAAGTGTCATCACCGCACATAAAAAAGTGATAGGTAAGTGGAATGATGGATATACTCACTTTAATGTGGTCATCATTTCATAAGATAGTGTATAAATCATCACGCCCCACACCTTAAACGTACACGATGTTGTATGTCAATTTCGGCTCCAAAACGTGCTCTCGGAACCCCTAAACTTGGCCACCGCCCAAGCACACAGTAGGTCCTTAATGAGCGTCTGTTGAATTGAATGCCAGGAAGGAGAGAGGATGAGCTCTGGCCGATCGGCGGCACTGCCTGCTCTGATTACCCACGGTCCGCCGTGCGTCGCTGGGCACAAGCCTGAGCCCTCGTCCGTCCAGGCTTCCCCGTGCGGCCGGCGCTGGGACCGCAGAGGACTCGCAGAACTCGTTCCTTGTTGGGGCTCCCCAGGCAATGGGCTTTGTTGCAGGGTCATAATTGATTCCCATATAGGGAGTATTCATATGCATGAGCGAGAATTATATTGTCAGAAATTCCTAACCATTTAGATGTGTTAAAAGTTGTATTTTCAGAGACTCTTATGGCTTTTAAATCATTATCTGCCGTCCATTGGAAGAGTTTAATTGACTTCTTGCAAGGGCCTTCATAAAGTATCCATTAAATAGATCTGAACGAGTGAAGTCTTCCCTTCTTGCTGACAAAGTAATTTTGTGTCATTAGTTTCAGTGGTTAAAATACAAATCAGAAGGTGAAATGCACACACACAGTGTTATGAAGTGTAATATCGCTTTTTAGACATATTGAAGTCACTCAGGGAAATTGGAAAAGTCTTGCCATTTTTAATATGCCAGTGTCTGCCTGAGCCCTCCTTCTTGATACTCCTTAATTCAAAATGAAATGGGATTTATCTAGAATTTGCCTTTTTTAGACTGCAACGGCTGAGAATATGGATTCAAAATAATAAAATCTTGCTTCCAGAGAACTTTGCCCTCTCTACCTTCTCCTCTTGGAACCAGATGCTCCTGCAGAAATAACAGGCTGGTAAAAAGACAGACCACACTGTTCTTTTTTCCTCTCTTTTTAAAAAAGATTTTTTATTTGGGAGACAGAGAGAGAGTGCACGGTGAGGAGGAGCAGAGGGAGAGGGAGAGAGAGAATCTTCAGGTAGACTCTGTGCTGAGCCCAGAGCCCGATGTGGGCTCCAGGTCGAGACCATGAGATCATGACCTGAGCTGAAACCAAGAGTTGGACGCTCAACCGACTGAGCCACTCAGGTGTCCCCGCCCACACTGTCCTGAAGGTCAGGAGACCTCACCTGACCAGCCAATGACTGCCAGCAGCCAGTTTACCCCTCATGCGTAAGTCTGACCTTGAAAGCGGAGTTTCTGAGGTCCTTCGTGTACCATCCATCTGGAGCAGCCCCCAATCCTGTGTGTGCACACGTGTGCATGCGTGTGCACATGCTCATGTGTATGCTTGCATGTACGCATGTACACACGTGTGTGCATTCACGTGTGTGGACACACTTACACCAGCGAAGTTGTTTAGCACCCAATTAAACCAGGATTAGCACATTCAAGTTTTCTCAGTGGGAGTCTGACCTTTGGGCTCTGTGCAGACTTTTTTGCATGTCATTTAGGTAATGATTTTGGCTCTCTTAATGAATGGACAATAAAACCAAAGTAGAGGGGCAAAATAAAATGACTTGGATGATCCGACATTTACAACCGTCTATAAAAGACTGTAGTGTCATGGATGAGAACCACGGGGGAAAGGTCCTTATTACAGCGAAGCTCACATCATTATTAGAGTCTGGGCACCCTGACATGTTTTCCAATTTCCCTTTAAACATTTGCTATTATGGTTATGACTTCTGTTGTTATCACCGTTGTCATTATTTTGCCTGGAGAATCATCCCTAAAGGCAGCAGATGGTTGCTAAGAAATTGTCTCGAGATGCCTCCCTGAGAACTCGGTCCTGTGCCTCTGAGCCCAGCACTGGAAAGGTGTGGTTCTGAATTGGAAATAAGGAACAACCCTTCCACGGATCTCGTCAAGGAGCCTGTTGGTAAGGCATAAAGCTTTCTGAGTGTGCCAAGATCAAGATCAAGGTAGCTGGGAGATTGCAGCCAGGGACCAGTGCTCAGAAAACAGAGGGAGCCCATCGATTCGATTCGTGCATCTCCAGATTGACCGACTTCGATTTCCGTTCATCGACTGAGTATGGCAAACCAGACTCACGGGTGACAGAAAACAGAACCGTCTCACCGGAAGCCTCAGGAGCGCACCCGGCAGGGAAGCCGGCAGCGTCGTCGCGGTGTGTTGGTAAAGCACATGCAAAGAAAGTAAGATGGGCAGGGCCGTGTAGCAGGAGCGGAGCCCAGGTGTTTGTGTTTTGGCATTCACCCAGTACGAACAGAGGCAGAGAGATAGATGGACCGCGGTGCTCCCTCCCTGGGTTTCACGTGCACGCTGGTTCCCACCCGGAAGTTTCTCGTTGAGGGTGGACGACCCATGCGACACTGTCCGTAGCCCAGCCGCCGGGCACCAAGAGCCCCGGCTGGATTCCCGCGCGTAGACTCGCTCAGACCAAAGCCCCTTCTACCTGCACCTGCTTCCCAGGTGTGGCGGGTCCCGCCGCGGGTAAGTCAGGGCATCGACCCTTCTTCTTGAAGCAGTTGCTCCTTCTCTGCCTTCAGACTTGTGGTCCGTCCCATCATCAGCCACACAGTTTGTCTTCTTGATGCTGATGCTGTCAAGGGAAAACACATCCCCCGAAGCCAGGCTCTGGGCGCCTTGCGAAGAGGCGCTCGCCCATGTAGCAACTAATGCAAGGGCAGTGAAGATTGCAGATCTCATCTGACCCCCTGAGTGCGGCCTGTCCCTGGGGAGGGTGCCCCCGGAGGCACACAGGCCAGCTCTTGTCAACGCTCGGTCCCCGTCACATCTCCAGCAGACCTGACTGCGGCAGCTTCCCTGACAGCTCGTTTCACCCCACGCCCGCCTCCTTTGCTGGGGTTCCTTTCCTCTGAGACGCTTTGTGCAATGAAGGCCTTGGAGGCCAGCTCCTGGTGCCAAGTACTAGGAAAGCCCGGAGCACCCCACACCCTGCCATGCGCCCGACGTGTCTGCAGGGCGACTCCGACAGGGAAGGCTCACACCCCAGCACCTTCCCAACCAGTGCTCCGACCCTGTGTGGACAGTGGTTCATTCGGCAGGAGGCGACTGAGCACATTCTCCGTGCAAGCTTCCCTCTGCGGGCCCTGGGGATGCAGGGACGAAAGGACCTCGAGTTGCTGGAGGGAATGGTGGACAAGGGATCAGGAAACTGCAGTATGATATGATGAATGGAAAGATGGAAACAGGGACCAAGCAAGAGTTATGAGGCCCTGGGCAGGGACCCCGAGGTCTCCTTAAGCCAGACAGTATGGGAGACAGAGGGACTGAGGTGGGGGCAAAGTTCTAGAGAAGTCCCAGCCCACCGGGACAGAGAATGCCAGTGGTCTGAGCAGAAGGAAGTCCAGCGGGGACATTCTAAGCACAACCCCATGTAACGGTGCCTCGGCTTTGCCGCTCGCCTTAGAAACCCTCCAGTTACACGAGGAGTCTGTTTCTAGGGAGGAAGCAAAATCGACGAGCCGAGGTTGGGAGCCCTTGGTCTTGAGTGGACACACGTGGGCGTGTGGAAGCTTGGGAACAGACACGCTGTCACCTGCCTCCGTGCTCCTGGAAGCCTGCCGACTGCAGCCCCACGCTTCCGACTTGCAGAGCCCAGACGGGAGGGGGACGCGTCAGGAAGTGCCGCCGGTGCAAGGACCCAAGCATTGCCTTTCAAGTGAGAGTGAGTCCTTGACGTTCTTGAGGGAGAGGGAGACAGCCATTTGCCAGGATGGGCGTGCACATGCACGGGGCACAGAGGGGGAGGGCGGCAGGGTCGTGCCCTGGCACGGATCCCCGCTTCCCGCGGCCCCCAACACTCATTTCCAGCGCGCTTGTCAAAACTTGAGATCCCCCCATGCTGTGGAACGTGGGGCTGGACCCCGCCCCTCCCTGGGCCGTTGTTCAACCTCTGCCTCAGTTTCCCCCGTTAAAAGGGAGGACAGCAGTGTCCTCTCCACGCGGCGGCTGTCGGACCTAAATGTGAGAGCGCACAGAGAGCGCACAGCTCTTGGCTGCCTAGCGATGGCTGCTCTTCTCCCACTTCTTTTATTGCACTGGGATTAGGCATGTATTTCCAGTCCAACTTAGCTCTTGAGTCTCCCGTTGGTTTTGCCCCTTTCTCTGGCTTATTTGCGTGTTGTGCGTTTAGCTCTCCACCCTGGACCTGCCCCCGGAATCCTCCAGCGTGGGGCTCGGGGTACACACTCCCCCCCACCCCCAGATCGGTGGAGGGTGACCTGTCCATCCTGTGACCCCTGGAATCAGCCGGAGCCAGGGAACATGGCCTGCACCCAACTGTGGTTCTACCCCAAACTCTGACGCTCACGCGCGTGACCCCGACGTCGCGGGCTGCATCCAGGTGGGCGGCGGGCAGCTGGGGACGCCGCGTCCAGCAGCAGCTGTGGCTAGCCAGCCGCCCTTGGCTTCTGCCGGCTTGCTCAGCCTGTCCTGTCTGGCCTGCCTATTGATTCTGGGAGCTACCCAGGAGCATCCCAATAAAATCCTCTCCGCCTAAGTAGCCAGAGGCAGTTTCCGTGGTGTTAACTAAGAGCCAGGAACCGTGAATAAAGAGTTTGCTCAGAAAGTGGTAGCTTATCCCAAGAAACAGGGATGGACAGAGACCAGAGACTCTCCTTCCCTCTCTGCTCTTCCTCTCTCTCCCTCTGCCTTGTCCTGCAAAACCCCTGGTCCTTGGTCCAAAGCTGCATCAGAAAACCTGGGAGGGCGAGCTCTACCCTGAGGCCAGGAGCCTGCGGGGATGGCCTTCCCTCCCTCCAGGGAGAGGCGGAGGCAGGCGCCCCCAGCTCTGCTCCAGCATCCCACCCTCAAATCCCTTCTGTTTTCCTGGTGCTTAAACCTCATCAGCCTGCTTTCAAGGTCAGAGCTCCTCTGATTCATGTGCAAATTGACATTCGGTTTAAAGGGAGAGTCCTCATTATGGAAAGAAGGCTTTGCGCTAATAACAGGATTTCCTGACTCAGGATGGGGGCCCGGATCCTCCCGCCCCCCATCCGGGGGCAGCCTCTGAGCAAAGGCCTGAGTCCTCCTCCTGACATCTTCCTCCTGACGCCTGGGGGCTCAGTGACCCCAGCCAAGTCCTCGCGCTCTCTGCCTCGTTTCCATCAGCTGTGAAATGGGAGCGGCGCCTGCTTGCCTTCCCGCAGTAAAAGGCTTGCGTAGAGCAAGTAAGACGGTGTCCTGAGTGATTCAGTGAGCCCCCACGTGGGATGCGCGAGGACGGGAGTTCAGGAAGTGTCCCGCCCTGGGGCTCAGAACGTGGCACCGCCTGATGTGGGAAACAAAGGAAGAAGAAAAATGACTAAATGTCCTTACTACCTACAGCCCGTTGACGAGTCCTCAAAACAGGCAGAGTGACCTTCCTCTAGGGACACAGCTGCCCCATGTTAATACTTTGCTGAGGGCAGAAGGCAATCTTAGCTAGACCCCCAGGGCCCTGTAAGTCTACTTTAACGAATAACAATCCTTTGGAAACTTCCTTTATCTCTACCCCCCAAGATACTTGTTGGCCATCATCCTCCAAGCATATTGAAGCGGGAGAGCGAGGTTCTTGTCTCACGGAGTCGAAGAATGAATCTCGGGGACAGAGGAGAGTGAGTGAAGCGATAGAGTTTTATGAAGTGAGGATAGAGAGGAAAAGCTCTCAGAAGTGAGAGGGGTCCCGACAGGGTTGCCGCTGAGGGCTTTTAGGGTTGGTCTTTTGTAGGAAGCTAACCAGGGAACTTGAACCCTTTTAACTCTCTATTGATATCACCGTTGAGCGAGGATTAGTGACAACATCTTTAATGGCTTACTTCCTTTTTAGGCTCCGGTAATTTCCTTGGGCACAAGTCGCTGTTATAACAGGACCCCACCTCTGAGACCTGGGACTGGAGGGTCCCATTTGTTTCCTTATCTCTGCTTTCCTCACACCTCTACATTTGGGGGTTTTTGTGAGCTGATCGGGGAGCCCCCTATCTATCTCTCCCTACCTTTACTCAACATGACCCGCCTAAATCCATCTGAAGGGTCGCAGGACTGAGTTTTTACTAAACAGTACTAAATAACCTTTCCTAACACCAGCTAGCCCCCTCAGGATCCTGGAAACCCTGTTTCCAAAATACCTGGGAGGCTGACACTATCCCTAACCCTCTCCCTACATAATGGGCCCCTTCTTGCGACCCCAGTGCAGCTCTCTCTGCCCACGGGTCCTGTCCCCATGCTTTAATGAAATCACTTTTTTTGCACCAAAGATGTCCCAAGAGTTCTTTCTTGGCCATCGGCTTCGAACCCTAACGCCTTTCCTACATCACTAACCATCCTAACAAAAGCGTGGTGTTGCGGGGGAGGGGGAGCGGCTACCTCGGGCTGCATCCTGCATGGGGGCTCGCCATCTGGGAGGGCTGACCGTCCAAGCAGCCGATGTCATGGCCAGGACACAGGTGGGGAAACCATCGCTGATGGAGACCAAGTGACCGACCTTGGGTCGCATGCTGCTGATGGCAGAGTGGGGTCCTTTCTGACTCTGGGATATCATCCGGGCTTGTCACCACGAGGGTCGTCATGAGAAGGAGGCAGGAGGTCAGAGTCTGAGAGACATAGGTGTCCTCTGATGGCTTTGAGATGGGGGATGGGGCCGCAAGCCAAGGATACAGGCGGCCTCTAGAAGGCAGAGGAAGCCAGAAGCAGGTTCTCCCTCCAGAGCCCCCAGAAGGAACAGTGTACCTACACTTGATTTTAGCCCCGGGGGACCCATTTCAGACTGCTGACCTCCAGAACTGCAAGGGAATACGTGTGGGTTGATTTAAGCCACAAAATGTGCGTTCCTTTGTTGCAGCTGCAGAAGGAAATGAGTACCCCAAGCCTGCAGCCCCCAGAGGGAGCCCTGCCTGCTCTTCCCTGGCCCCACGGCCAAGTGCAGGAAGTGGAGGTGGTGACAATTCCTCCCTCGAATTCATGGCCATAAAGCACGCAGAACAGCGTCCAACAAATACTGGCTGCCATCACGACGCCCAATGGACGAGGACCGTGAGTTGCCACTGTCAGCGAGCTTTCTAGAGGGATGCCTCCTGAGACGAGCTCCATATTCTAGAGCTATATGGAGCTCCCGGGTGTCGGATGGGAGGAAGGTGTCCTCTTGCTCAGAGATTCTGTCCACGGCTTCCCTGACCACCAGCACTCTTTATCCCAACACCTGCAATGATGCTTTTGTCGGCTTGCTGCTGGCCCAGGGCCACACTCTCCTGCAAAGTCTGTGGGGCCAGTGTTCTGCCTGTTTTGTTCACAGTTATAGACCTACTATCCAAGCCAAGGCATGGCGCACAATAGGTATTCAACAGATACGTGTTGAATACATGAATGAATGAATGAATGAATGAATGAATGAATGGCAAGCCCACAGGTTTCTTGCCTGAACTAGACTGTGGTATGGGCAAGAAGCAACTAGGAATGAGATTTGAGAAGGAGAGACCCTCCTCTCAGATGGGGCTCCATGCACTCCAGCCTGACCCATCACGAGGAAGAGTCCCGCACCCTACCGATGCAGCCATGGTGGGAACGAGCCAAGGCAAAGGGCACGGAGAGGTAAGAGAAGCAAAAGGAACTTTCTTCTGAGATGAAGACATCTCAGACCCGAGACAGACAGGGGAGCCCTGGGAATTCCCATTCGCATAGCGAGGAGCGAGCTAGGAGGAGAACAGCACTCGGCAATCAGACCTCTGCTGGGGAGCGAGAGGCTCGGGAAGAAGAAGGAGGGAAATTGTCCTCTAAAGGTCAGGCCGTTTCTCTCACTTTGCAAAGCCTGGGTTTCGATTTCTCAGTGGACAGCGAGCTCACTTTCAGACAGGCCCCTGCTTGTTGAGGTCCCACCAAGACACGGAATGGCGATTTCAATTTGCGTTCGAATTAACGCCCCCGTTCCGAAGAGATGGTAAGTCTGAGGCGATCCTAAATGGCAGGAACTAACGCTCCTCCGCTGAAGTCCTGCGGTCTCTAGAGGGGGACAGAAGCTTCTGGAACGTGCCAGCTCTGGCAAGTGCATGACACCGGCTGTGCTTTGGGGGAGTGAATCTCATGAGAGATGTTGCTGCATCCCGTTGCGTTACTGGGGAGCCTGGTGCTGCCGTGATGCCCCCCCCATTTGGGGGACCCCCCAAAATCAAACCCAAGGGGATCTGCTTATAACACGAAATGAGGGGCGACGCTGGAGGGTTAGCTGGAGATCGGAACTCCAGATGGGGGCGGGAATGGTCGAGCTGCTGTGAACCGGAAGACGGAGGAGTTTAAGAGGAGTCTGAGGCCATCGTGGAGGTAATGGAGGAGGGCCCCCAAGGACCCAGAGCTGCACACGTCAGCTCGTGTGCCTCCAACCCCGGGCTGGAGTCTAGCGGCTGACCCTCTTCGGCGGGGCCGCACCTGCACTCCCGGAGACGGGCGACTGAGGCACGCAGCAAACCCGAAGCTGCCGCCCGACCGGCCGTGCTCCCCTCGGGAAAAGCAAGGTGGACACATTCGCCAGCAACAGAAGACCCAGCACCCAGAGGACCGAAAACGCAGTGAGTGGGGAGCGCCCGTGGCCGCGCTCCAAGACCCTCCCCGGCTTTTCCTCTCTGGAGTTCTGCCATTCTGGCTTTGAAACCTCAAGAAGGAAGTTCTGTAAATACAGAGCTTTTCATGAAGGCAGCAGCCTCTCCCGTAAATTTTCGGGGCCATTTTTCATGCCATAAAGGTTGTGTCATGATCGCTGCCTGGCTTGATTGCCAGTTTGGAGTGTTTGCGACGTAAGAAAGGAAGAGATAAATCATGGAAGATGCAGCCTCATTATCATGTGACATTTAAGGGTAATTTACACCCGACATCTTACCACTTCTCGCCGTGGAAATAGCGTTGCTGGTCGCCTCAGCCTTAGCCACTACCACGACTGTGTCAAGAGAATGGAAATAAATTGATACGGCTGAGTTCTCTGTGCATTTTTATTGCCTATTTATCAACGCGAGTGAATAATAATACACATGGAATTACTTACAGGTCCCGGCATGGGGGCGGGGCTGCCGCGGGGGTGGTGGGGGGCTCCCTAAACTTTTACGGAGAGAGCATTCTCGAAGAGAAACCAAGGTGGTCCTTGATCCTAACCGTGTGCCTGTCAGGGTCCTGAGTGCATCTCATGTTTGACTTCTTAGGTGATAATTTTTAAGAACCGACAGCATGAGATTTCTTCCTCCCGACGCTTGGGGAAAGACACTGTTTCCTCTTTCCCCAGTTCCATGCTCTTCTTCACATCTTGCTGACCTTAAATGCAGGTGGGAGCTGGGTCCCTTGACTCCAGCGAGTCTGCCTGTCCCACACTCAGTGCACGTGTGTGTGTGTGTGTTCACAACTCACACCCATGCAGCTTTCTATAAGTGCTATTTTTTTCCCCTGAAAGCTCTATGGCATTTTTCCCAAGGTCAGGAACCAATTTTTATTCTATTTGGTATGGTCAGGTTATACTGGAGCATACGCTCTTGGGAAAGAGGTTGCATCCTCCCTCACCTTGCCAAAAGCCTGACCCAGGCGAAACGCAGGTTGAGAGCCCAGCCCCAGACTGGGAAGGATGTAAAGGTGGGAGGGACAGAGTGGGGGGACAGGATGGGCGGGGGCCTGCGTGCAGAGGACCATGTTTTGGAATCCTAGTAGAGAAAAATACCGATTGACGAAACCAGTTAGGAGAGGATGACGACTTTGTTACGGAGTCCCTGAGTTTCTCTGTAGCAGCCTCCTCCCGCTCCTGCAGATAGAACTGAACTCCCTTTGGCTACTCAGCACGCGGGGCTCAGCGGCCAGCGCTGCCCGGGTCCCTCACCCGCGGGCAGTGGGCGTCTATGGGTTTGCACATCTAAAGCAGCCTCCTCGGCCGAGCGTGCGCCTCTCTTTGTCCACACACTCAGTGGGGTCTGAGAGGGCCGGGGCCTGGGCATTTCCGAACAAGCCTGATGCTCAGGCTAGCCCATTCCTGCTTGGGCTCAGGGTCCGCGGTGCTGGGTTCAAATCTGATCTCTTTCGCTCCCTGCCACAAGTTCATCAAACCCAGAGTTCTTGCTTCTGTGGAAAGGAGTGGATACCCCTCCCTCCTGGGCTATGGGGAAAGACTCCAGGGGTCAACCCTGCAGGAAACACATCAGGGCAGCCCCACGAGGACCCGCTCTGCCCCTGAGACTCTGGCCACTCGCTTCCCTGGCTGCCTCTCCGCCTCACCCTCTGTGTGGGAGACGGGCTGGCCCCTCGCCCTCCAGCTCCACGGTCACATCTCCTTTCCCCTTTCCGTTCCCCGTCACCAGCCCCATTCCTCCTCCCCACAGGTGAGTTGCAGTACGGCTGAGACCGGAAGCTGGGACCCTTCGGTCACTCCTGGGCTCCTGTCACTCGGACAAGAGCTCCACCGTAGCTCTGAGCTCACAGCCACCAGCAAGGGACCCATGTGCATGACTAGGAGCCTCGCACCGCCCACCCAGGCCAGGCTCAGGGATCCGGGGCCAAGGCAAGGTCCAACCTCATGGATGGAGGAACAGACATCGGCAAACCAGCAGACACAGCACCTCCATTCGGAGGTGACAGGGAAAGATTGGTGACCCGAGCAGGGAGCCCAGCAGATGCATTGGGCCCCATTTCAGGTTTGTATTTCCAAGGATGAAATGAGAACGGAAACACAGCCAAGAGAAATTAATTAAGGCAACATACCCTTAACTATATTTTTCCGTGCAAATGGATCCAAGGCCGGGGAGCTATGAACTGGTAGGTAATTGCATTGGAGGGATGTGGGGAACGTGTAATTTAATGAAGAAATGGCCGGGTGGGAACTGGGGAGAGTACCAGAATGCAAGACGAAGAACGCCCATGATGACAGTGACAAGCCCTCGGGGGCCTCCCGACGCCACGGGGGCGCCCGGCAAGGGTGGGGGGAGCTGGGCCAGGCGACCCCGAGAGCCCGATGGCCGCACACAGCGTTAGTGGACACAAGGGACACAGCCCCTGGACTCACTGTCCCCCTCGCTCCCTGGCTGCCCGCCGTGGGTGGCTCGTGCTCCGAGCCGGCTCAGCGTCTCCTGTCAGGGCTGTCCCCCAGGCAGACTCCACGTGACCACCGCTGTCTCCACTTCCGGTTCACGGAGGGGAAAACAGTGCCAGCGACAGGACCCCGGGGCCAGGCGCCCAAGTCAGCCCAGGCCTCTAGATCGCCTTTCCCCAGACAAGTATTGAGCACTTGCTGTGTGTCCCTGATGCCGTTTAAGTGCTGGGGGTCGTGGGCAAAGGTATGGCTGGTACCCCAGGGGCGGGGCTCACAGATGTGAGGCAGGAGGACGCCCACTGCTCAACCTGCTGTGTTTGTCCTAGAGGGGGTACCTACCAGAATGAAGGGTGCTGGATGGGCCGCAGGGAACCCCCCATGTGCACGGGGAGGGGCAGCTGGCCCACGGCAGGCAGGATTGTCCTCCTTGGTTCAAGGCAGGGAACGGTGTGCACCATCCACGTGGGTCAGGAGAGGAGGGGAGCATGCGCTCCTGGAGGACCACAGAGTCCCGAGGGCGGGAGGGACATGCGGGCTGTCAGCCCCGAGCATCACAGCACAGAGGAAGCAGCCCTGAGAACCAACAACACCGGCGAGGGGGCCCGGGGTGGGTTCGGGGGTCACGGTCACGTGCACAAGCCTGAGTTGTACAAAGAGGAGCGTGATGACATATTAAATTCAGGAGAAGATGGTCCAGATTGACAGAGTCCTGTTCTTGGTGGCCCTGCCTGGGGCCCCTCTCTGGAGACCCCACTGTGTCTGCTGCCAGGCTGTTGGCCCCACTGGGGCGTCCCTGGGACCCTTGTGAGGCCAGCAACGCGGCGGGCTCTCCCCGAAGGAGCCTGCCACGGCCCCACGGCCTCAGGGAAGGCGGCCACGGAGCCCTCCGCCTGGGCAGCTAGTTCCAGGTCCTCTCTGGGCGAGCAAAGAAACACGTGCAGGCAGTTCTGGGGGGAAGGGGGTGGTGTGCACGGGTGGGGGGCGGTTTCCCTGGTGTAAAGTGCCCAGCTATCCGTGCTCTCACTCAGCCCGCGAGCCCCCTCTCTCTCCACGGACCTGCTTCTGCCTCCCACGGACAGACAGCGCCCTGGTGACCTGGACTGGTCTGGTCGCGTGAAGTGAGGTGGGGTCCCACTGGGGACGGGTGGCCCCCCAGGCCTGGGCTGCCCACCAGCCGGCTCATCCCGGGTCCAAGCCTCTCCCTGCAGTCGGTTCCGGCCTCCCTTCGGGGTCTGGGGCGCTGGCCAGGTCCTAGGAAACGGACACCGGGCTCTCCCTCCTGGCCCTCTGCGAAGGGGGTTCGTCCACTCCTGTGCTCTCTCCGCTCGTGTCCGCGGCTGGGGGGCTTCTGGGCCAGCGCCACCCGCGGAGGAGACGGCACATTTCATATGTCAACTTGACGAGGTCGCCGGACCCCGTTTGGATCAAACATCGGTCCAGGTGTCACTGTGCAGACTGTGTGTGTGTGTGTGTGTGTGTGTGTCACTCAACATATGACTCAGTAGAGGCCACGTGAAAGGGATCTCCCTTCATGCCGGGTGTGGGCCTTCCTCAGTCAGTTTCAGGCCTTAAGAGAAAGACGGAGGTCTGCCGGGAGGAAGGGGCTCTGCCTGCAGTCGGCTCTCAGACTGGAGGCGGCTGCCGTCCTTCCGATCCGGGGCAGGCCGGCCTGCCCTGAAGATTTCCGGATCTGGACTCCCCGGTCCTGCAATCATGTGGGCCAATCCTTCCATCTCTCTCTCCCTCTCTCTCTCACCCCCCACCAGCCCCTCCCAGGAGCCGGCACCTCTCCCGCCTTCGCGTGCACGCAGCCGCCGGAGCAGTCGGAGATGTGGGGTTTCCCGCAGGCACGTCAGGGCTGCGCCCTCCGGAGACACAGGCTGTGACCTTCACTGAGCCCTGCCCCTTCCCCCGGGAGCAGGTGCGGCGCGCGGCCGCCCCCACAGCAGGACCAGGAGCCCAGGCACCCAGTGTCCACCGCACAGACGGCAGCGGGGGCCTCGTCGAGGGGCTCTCTTGCCAGGTCCCTCAGCCTGGGGGAGCCTCTCCACCGCGCTGGGCTGTCTGTGCGTCTCCCCCTCAAGGCCGCCCTGCGCCTGGGCCTTCCCACCAGGGAGTTCACTCGGTTTTGCAATCCCAGGGGGTCCCGTGCCCCCGCGGTCCAGCCACGCAGCCCCCATGGGAACCCCGACCGGGGCTGACGGGCTTTGTTCTGTCCACCTGGGGGGGCCCCGCCCCGCCCCCAGGCCTGGGGCAGGAACGCCCACCCCGGACGCCCACCCCTCCTCCAGAATGGGGGCGTGTCCAAGGCAGCTCTTTCCAGGGGGTCCTCCCCGCTGCCCGCCCCCTGGCTGACACCCCGGAGGCACCAGGGCCCACCAGCCCCTGCCCCCTGGGGACGCGGGACTCCATCTCTGGTGGCGGCTGCTGTTTGGCGGGGGTGCGTCCTGCGGGCAGTAGGCTTCCTGCCAGCTCGTGCTGGGCGGCGGTCCCGGGGCTCAGGGCTCTTCTCTCATCTCCGTGCCTCCCTGTGAAACACATCCGCGTCCTCGCCGGAGCGGGTGCGGGGACCCCACCTTAACTAGAGCTTATCATTTTTGTTTCCCCACCTGCTCGAGTGGGCCGTCTGCGGCCTTCCCCCGGCCCGCCTCCCCTCACCCCTGCGCTGCTGGGGATGGCGCTGCGCCTGCTCACTTGACAACGGTGAGCAGGGAGGGGGTTGGCGCCCACGCCAGGGAAGAGTCGTGGCGGTGTCGGCAGGGCGTGGGGGTCGCAGGGAGCGAAGGAGGGAGGCGCGCTGGGCCCACTCCCAGGCTCCCACCACCTGCTTGAGGCAGGCCCACCCTTCCCTATGGGAACCCCGCGCCCATTTTACAGACGAGGAAACGGGGACACAGAGGAGCCACTTGCCCACGTGTCAGGGCCAGGGTGGGAACACCAGGGCGCTCGTGCGTCCCGGAGTCTTGGCCCAAACGACCACACTATTCGAAAACTATTCTAACAAAGTGAGAAAGCAGGTAACACTGTCTAGGGCTCATCACCTGATGAAACGTTGTAACCGTGTCCCACACTCCGTAAGCACCTCCAGCCGACTCCAGGGGTACCCGGTCATATAATTTAGACAATCATATTATGTTACATAGAACGCACTTCCATGCGCAAGTGTATAGACAGACAATATCACGTTATTAATGCCGCATGTGGTTACTTATGTAATTCGCAGAATGCAGAAGCACCCTCTGTGCTGTGTACTTACTCAGGCACGGCCTAGCCCGCACAACTCCTCTCTGCTGTCCTATCTCAGGATCCAGCGATTTCCCCCTTCCCCTCCCCAGGAGAGAGCGTGCTGCCGCGGCAGGTTTACCCGTCTTGTTCGCCGCTGTGTCCTCGGTCCTAGACCAGCAACTGGCCTGAGCAGGTGTTCTAGAGACACTTGTCGAGCGAGGGAGGGAAGCCTGTGGGAACCATTCTAAGGGACAAACGGCAGCTAACGGCATGTGTGGAGGGGGCCTCGTCCAGGAAATTGGCGCAGTGCAGGAGAGGTGAGGACAGCGCCCGACCCGCGGACCCAGGGACGGGTGGGGGGATGGGCACCAGCGCTGGTGTCCCACCTTCATCCAGGGGCGGGAGGGAGCCTGAGGATGGACACCAGGCCTTAGCCAGCGCTGGGCTCAGAGTGCCTGGGGTTCTAGGCACATGGAAGCGAGGAACCCCAGGCAAGGGCAGCCCCTGCAGCTTCTAAGAGCCCAGAGATGTGATGCTGTGCCCCAGGGGGTTTCCCTGGCAATGGGCCCACCACTGCTCCAGCTGCTGACTTTAACTCAAGAGTGTTTGAAGGGTGTCTGCAGCTTTGCAAGGGACTCTCCGACCCATTCTGAACGTATTTACGGTGGAAAGGGGGAAATACAAACATCTTCGGACAGATTTTTAGTGGCAGAAAAAGAGCAAGAATCAGAACCTTCACATCAATGCTCACGATTCCCGCTGCTGCGTGTGTCCCTCCTGCGGATGACAGATGACCCACGTAATGTCGTTTAGCACCGACAAGAACCAGGCTGAGGGTGTGTCGAACCCCAAGTGTGCGCCCTCTTCCTGCCACCTCTCTGCCCCACTGTGAAGGAGCTCGCTGTCCCCTCCCTGTCCCCTCCCTGTCCCCTGACCAGGACCTGGGGTCCTCTCAGCAACCCGGAGGCCGCGAGGGACACCGCCCGGAGCACTGCTGCTTGGAGCTTCTCCCTCTCTGCTGCGCCCCTCCCGGGAACCGAGTGCCAGGGTCCCTGGGCTCCTGCTGGGCAGAACACAAGCTCCCAACTTCCCAAACTAACAGACCCAGCCCGGTTCCAGGAAAACATCCCTGTCAAGAAATCCCAGCTTCTCTTCGGACCCTGGGGAACCACTTGGTTGCACCTCATCCCTGCCAGACTCCCACCTCGCCTGCAGTCCCGTAAGCTTCCCCCGTGGCCCTGGGGCCACCAGCCCGGCCGTGCCTCTGTCACAGCCCACCCTTCCCCCCAGCGGGTCTGGCCCCTCATCCATCAGAGCTTGTGCTCCAGCGGAAGAGCCGGAGTATGGTCAGGACTATACAATTAAGAGATTAATTCAAACGCAAACTGAAGGCTCTAATTTGCCTCACTCGAGCCCTGAGTGTCCAGAAGGCTCTGCAAGAAGAGGCAGTCAGTTTAACCAGCTTTAAAGAAAAGGCTCCAAGATGCCCCTACTCACGCCCAGCTCCTCCCAACCTGTGAGGGAGCCTGGAGCCCCTTCACCTCAGTTCTGGAAAATCCTCAAGGAGCATTCCCCGGGGTCAGGCTTTCCGTCCTCCTTTCCTTCACTGGCATTGTTTCTCCGTGGAAGTCGTGTGCATCTGCGTGTGCGTGCGTGTGTGTGTGCGCGTGCGCGCGCCGGCTGATTTGCTCATGATCGTAGACTTGAATGCTTCTTAAGAACACAGCCAGTGTCCGGCACCTGACTCAGTTTCCCTGAGACTGCTGAAGCATGCTGTGCCCGTGGCCGAGGTGACCTCCCGAATCCAGCCAGGGCAGAAGCCCTCCCAAACTGAACACGACCGTAAGGGGCTGCAGGTCCCACGAGACAGCTGCTCACCGTCATTTCACTTTCTGTCCTGCGTGGGCTGAGGGCATGCAAGCTCCCTTTCTCAGGGACCGTGGCACAATGTCGTCGATGTGTTTCTTGACCTCCACTCCTCCAAAACGACAGAAGGACTCCTCTCCTGGCTTCTCCAGAATGCAGTCAGAACGACTGGAGGTTGAAAGGGGCTCCAGAAGGTTCCTCCTTGACGCTCTCGTAACTGCACATTCCTCAGCCGCACTCGAGCCGCTGCCGTGTCACGGCACACCCCTGGGCATGGTTGGTACACAAAATGAATTAGACATAAATCTCTCCTCCCGGAGCCCGGACGCTCTAAGGGGAGCTATTAGATGAGCATAAATAATTTACAAGTGGTAAGTGGTAAGTGCTGGAAGAGAGACCCAGCACAGTGCTCCGCAGGTCAGAGGAGGGCGAATGTGAGGACGGGCATGCTGCCTCTCTGCCCGAAACCATCCAGACGCTTCTCCTAAATGTCCTAAATGACCGCCTGGTCCTGCCCCCGTTCCTCTACCTTCTCCTACTGCCCCTCTATCACGTGGGACCCCCCCCCCAAACTTCGGGCACACTCCCGGTGCAGGACCTTTGCACTGCGCTGCAGGAACTCTAGTCTACCCAGAGCCACGAGCTCGCCTTCACCTCCTGCCGTTCTGCTCCGTGAAGCCTTCCCCCATCACTCTGCTTAAAATCGACCCCATTTCCCCCAAACCTCTTCCAATCCCCGCCCGCTTTCACTTTTTCCCACGGCACACATCACCAGCTAAAGCCCTCTTATATTCTATGCTTCTGTCGTTGACCGCTTGCCCAAATTCTGCTACAAAGTCACTCGCAGAATAGGGATGTGGCTTTGCTAATGGTCGTTTTGCAGCACCCAAAACAGTGCTCAGTGATCGCAGGAGCTCGAGAACCGATTGTGGAAGCAAGGACCGGTCGTGTGGGTTGTCAGGTTTACCGTGCGTCAGAAGGGATGCTGGCTGGCTCCCTGGGAAAGCCAGACCGAAGCTCAGAGACAGACTCGAGGGTGAGAGAGGCCACTTCATAGACTAAGAGCACGGTCTGCTGAGAATACAACCCAGGTGCAAGTTCCCACTCCACTGCGGGCTCAGCTTAACCGTGCCTCAGTTCCTCGTCTTTGGGAGCGTGACATCCGCATACCTGCATGGGGGGGGGGAGCGGCTATTAGCAACATAGACGCAGCATATGAAGCCAGCACTCGACACCTCAGCCAGCACCACTACTAACTCCCTCACTAGAGTTTTGATTTTTGCTTCCTTCATGATGAGTGGGCGTGGCCAGATGGACGGCGACAAATCCACCTGTAAGGGTTGGCCACTGGCCATGCTCGGGACTTGCCAGCGAGGCCACTGTGCAGCCGTGCAGCTGGCCATTCCCAAAGGGGGGGGGGGTCTCCCTGTGCAGGAGAAGCACACACCTGCTGCTTCTGCACATTCGATTCCTACAAATTCCAGGTAGCTCAGTGGGACCCATTACGAGGCTCGAGAAGGAGAAGAGCTTCTTGATCTTGTGTTTTCTGCAGGAGTTGTTGTTTTTGTTTTATTATTAGTTGCTGGTCTTGGGTTGGAGGCCTGTCCTGCTCTAAAACTATTTAGGAAAAGCACAGCATTCTTCTAGCCCAAATCCAAACCCCCGACACGTGGCTCACTACACAGGGATGCATACACTTCAAGGGATGAGCGTAGACGGTATTGAATTCCGGCTGCAGATGACTACTTTTATTTTAAAAAAAGAAACTTTAGGGAGCTATTATGATGTGACAGGGATATAATAGCTAGCAAAAATAGACACAGCTCCAGTTGGAAAGGAGACGAGACGGAGAGAGAGATGAAACAAGGAAGCGCACCGACCAACGTGTCAGGACCACAACGAGAAGCCGCTCCCACGCAGGCTGGGAAACGGTGCGGGGAGCGCCCCCTACAGGGGCGTCGGCTCCGACAGAGAGGTTAGGGGTCAGCTCCCCACGTGGGGGAACTTGTCCTCCCGCCTCTCCAGCCCCGTGATTTGGAGTCCTGACCCCAGTATCTCTGAATGCTCCCTTATTTGGAAATAGGGTTGTTGCAGATGTAGTTAGGAAAGGAAGGGAGGGGTCATACTGGAGCAGGCTGTGCCTCATCCACTATGACTGCGGTCCTCATAGAAAGAGGAAATTTGCACGTGGACACACGCAGAGCACTTTTTGAGAAGATGGCGCCAGAGGTCTGGCGGTGCCCCATTAAAGCCACGGAGCGCCACACTGAGCCTCCAGGAGCTAGCGCGCAGGCCGGGAGCAGACTCTTCTTCGCGGGCCCCAGAAGGAACCTGCCTACAATACCCTGAGCTCAGACTTGCAGCCTCCAGGGCAGGGAGACAGTGGACCGCTGCTTAAGAGCCCAGATTGTGGACCTTTGCTACAGCAGCCCCAAGACACGAATGCGGCTTCCTCGAGGAAGGGGCAGGAGTGGGAAGCATGACTTAGGCAGATGCGGCCTGATGAGCAGCACGTAGGAAGGTCCAAGGAGGCGAGATGGTGAGCACAGGGCCTCTGTGTGTGTGTGTGCGTGCGTGCGTGTCTGGCACATGGGACGGGGAGGGAAGAGCCCGGCCCACAGAGGCACTGAGGCAGGGCACGGTACAGGATTCTGCCTTCCCCGTAACACGTCGTCAAAGAGACGTACGCTGGGGCTCATGAGATCAGAGCGGGATTTTGAAGAGATCCTGTTGGTCTCAGCAGGAGAGAAACATGGAGGGGGACAACGTCAGGTCAGGGCTCCCACGTAGGTGTCCATGCAGGGGCCACTGTGAGGTACAGCGGTGCCAGCGGAGGTGGAGAAGAAGGAGAGATTCTGGAGCAATTTAGAAGGTAGAACCAATAGGGCTTGAGCATCAGTTGAAGAGGGATGAGGGATAGAAGTTCTCAAGGATGTCTCCCACGCGTCCTTGTGGTGCCATTTCCAGGGGAAGGGAAGCTGCAAGAGGTGAGGGCCTGAGGGAACCATCCCAAGTCAGGTGGGACATGTCGCGGTAACTTGGAAATACCCAAGGAGGCGATTCAAAGAAGCAGTCGCCCAGACACATCTGAGGTCCAGAAGGGATGTCGTATGGGCTGAGGGTATGAGTAGGGTGCGATTGTCTAGCGGGAAAGGATAGGGTGAAGAAAAAAACAAGCAACCCCTTAGGGATTCCCATAGTTAGTCCTGGGAAGGGAGGAATGAGCCTGCAAAGAAGACAGGGAAAGGGCGCACAACATCATGAAAGACACAGCCGGACCCCTTGCAGAAGAAGAGCACGTTTGACAGTGTGCAGTGCCTGGAAAAGGCCCATTGGCCTGAGAACGTGGGAGGGCAGAGGTGAGTGGTAGTGCAAAGGGAAAGGGCCCATAGAGACAGAGATGAGGACCAGGGGCTCAGCTTGAGATGTGTCAGATTTTAGATGGACATCCAAGGGCACGTGATGAGTCAGGAGTTAGACAGATGGCTCTGAGAAGTCCAGCTGGAGACGTGGCTGTGGCATCATCGGCGTGTAGATGCTATTTAAAGCCAACAAAACCATCACAAGAGTGTATATACACAAACAGGAGGAGAGCGCCCATGTCTGAGTGTTGGCGCACCTCAGTAGTAAGAGGTCACATTGATCAGGGGGGCCGGCAAAGGAGGTCATAGAGGCAAGGCCAGAAAAAGTGGGTGATAGTCAGGAAGGAGTCCATCCTAAAAGGGAAGGTGGGGGGAGAACCACAGAAGGGACAACACCCAGGAGAAGTTTTGTTCTGAAAATCAAGTGAAGAATGTGTTTTCAGAAGAGAATGGTCAGTCAAACTCTGCTTGATGATAAATCGGGAAAGATAAAGACTGAAGACTGAGCATTGGGTTTAGTATCATGTAGGTGATTATCGACCAGAAACAGAATCAGAAAGGGATACCTAGCTAGCTAGGTAGATAGGTGATAGATAAGTAGATGGATGCATAGATGATGATGATGATAGATAGATAGATAGATAGATAGATAGATAGATAGATAGATAATAGATAGATAGATAGATGATAGATAGATAGATGATAGATAGATAGATAGATAGATAGATAGATAGATAGATAGATAGATGATAGATAATAGCTATGTAGATATGGATGGATAGATTATAGATACATAGATACATAGAGAGAGATGGTAGATGACAGACCCACAGGCAGACAGATAGATAAAAAGGTGATGGATGGATAGATAGATGATGATAGATAGATGATAGATAGATAGATAGATAGATAGATAGATAGATAGATGATAGATAGATAGATGATAGATAGATAGATGATAGATAGATAGATGATAGATAGATGATAGATAGATAGATAGATGATAGATAGATAGATAGATAGATAGATAGATAGATAGATAGATAGATGATAGATTCATTATGAGGGCTGGCTCAGGTACTTATGGAGGCTGGTGAGTCCCGCAGTCTGCTGTCTGTTGGCTGGAGACCCCCAAGAGCCAGCGATGGTGTGCAGTGTGAATCTGAGAGCCTGAGTACTAGGGGATTGATGGTGTAAGTCTCAGTCCAAGAACAGGAGGCCAATGTCCAAGCTCAAGCAATCAGGCAGGAGGGGTGAATTCCTTCTTCCTCCACCTCTTGTTCCAACCTCAGCAGATTGCCCTCCTGCACTGGGGAGGGTCACACTCTACGGAGTCCGCCGATTCAGATGCTAATCTCATCTGGAAATACCCTCTACTTTTTCTACTTTTTGGGACATCGAGACTACCTGGGCCAGCAGGGGCTCGCTTTAAGTATACTGGCACTCCCCTGATGTGTCAGTCATCAATCATCAATCATCTGTGCTGTGTCACAAATTGCTGCAACTCAGCTGCCTAAAACAACATCCATTTATCAGCTCACAGTTGTGTAGGTCAGAAGTCCAGGCACCAAGGGCATGGCTGGGTTTTCTGCTCAGAGTCTCGCATTCACGGTGTTGTTCAGTTGTGCTCCCAGATGAGGCTCCGGGGAAGAATCCACTTCCAAACTCATCCAGGTTGTTGGCAGGATCAACTCCTCATGGATGGAAGACTGAGGACCTGTCTCCTTGCTGGCTATCAGCCACTTCCTGGAGCCCATCCACAGTCCCACAGTTCCCTGCCACTTGGCCACTCTATTTACAAGTCAGCAGTAGAGACTCACTCATCGTCTCCCTCTCATGCCTTGAAGAGCCTCCTCCCTTTTAAGGGCTCCCCTGATTATGTCAGGCCCACCTGAGTAATGTCCCTTTAAAACCAACTGTGCCTATAACATAACCCCCATAGTCATAGTCCTGGGGATAATGCGCGTACCAGGGATGGGAGTCTTGGGGCCCGTTTTAGAGTTCTGCCCACCACACTTGGTCTCTACTGATCTGCTCCAGCCCGATGACCTCAATTGTTTTTTTCTGTAAATGAAGGTACAGTAATCTTCTTTGGGATAAGGCTGGGTGGGGCTGGCAGGTTGGAGCCCAACGTGTGCAGAGCAGGTTGAATGGTTGATGAGAGCATGGGAGGGTAGTTGACCGGGGGTGCAGAAGAACTGAAGGGCAGAGAAAGAGTGGCCAGAGCTCAGTGACAACTCAACACGCTGCCAGAATGTGCCAGAAGGACCAAGTGAACGTTGAAGAAGTTTGCGAATGGGGAACTAGGAGGGAATCCCATTGCCACAATGACTATCATTAGCTCTGGGGCTGGGAAATGTCCCCACACCCACATCAAGGACACATATCATGTACCACTCATCTTGGAAGCATCTAGGAAACTCTTTCCACCACGCCCTTGACGTCAGTGTCATTTGGTAAGAGGACCCACTCACTGGGAACCCTCCATCTCCTTCCATGACAATTCCTGGTCCCATCACGTGGACACCAGCCTCTGAGGCCAGTCTCCACCTGAGCATAACACAGCCTCAGCCAGGGGCATCCAGGGACTATGAGTTTCTCTAGCAGTGACACCTGGTCAGGGAGGAGAGAACGACGAGGAGAAATTCAGCCTGCAGCCCTCCCGAACCAAGAATGTCTTTGTGTAGGTTCTGAATTAAATAAACACACAGCGTGCAGCTCGCCAAATGCCAGCACCTTCGCTTCCCCATAACGAATGGCTGATGAGAATCAATAACGACTCCCTGCCACTGTGCCAGCCCACAGTGCGAGGAAGGCAGAGGCGCCTGGGCTCCAGCAGAAGGGCCACTATGCCCAAGCCCGAGGCCCCAGCCAGGGAACGGCCACCATTTAGCCACACCGCGCTGGCCACTAGCACTCACTCTTAATTTCTCCTTCTGTTACTCAGCTTCTCGGATAAGCCAGAAAATCTGCTTTAGAGCATGCGATCCATGTAAATTGTGTTTTCAGCTTAGAGGCGGCATGTGTGCTTGTCCAAGAGGTAGAGCAAAGGAGGAGGCAAGACCACGTTTGTCATGGGCACATGCGTTGGTCATGCTGGAGACCTCAGCAAAGATGCAAGTCTGGAGATGAGGCTGATTTAAAGGGGTTTTGGGGTCAGAACATAGCTGGTAGGATGGAGTTTCTGGAACTGGGTTCCTGTTGTGTCCCTTGCCAGCTGTGTGACCTTGGGAAGTTGCCTTAACCTCTCCGTGTGTCATGTTCTCATCTATAAAGAGGGGGCTATGATAGTGACTGGCTCGGGGACATCTCCCACACACCCGTGTGAGGCACTAAGATGCCCCAGTAAACATTAGCTGTCATTACCACTCTGCTGGCCCTCCCTACAGGTGCCTGGTGGATCTGACCCATGAGCCATAAGCACCTCTAAGGCCTTGGTGGGCAGGTTTCCGGCATTTCCTACAGCCTTCAACAGAAGGGACTGCTCGCTGAGTCAGTGGG